>JANAVB010042620.1:3207804-3842804 GCA_029216955.1 Iris pallida | reverse complement strand
GATGGCGGCCGGAGGCGACGAGGAGCCAGATGGAGGCTGCACCTCGCGCACGGCGGCAAGGGAGCCCGGCGGGGGGCCAAGGATGGAAGGGGCCTGGGGAGAAGCCAGGCGCCGGGGACGGCGACGCCGACGACGCCAGGGGCGACGGCTGCGGCGAGGCCGGGAGAGGACGGAGGCGGGCCTGCTGTAAGCCGGGCAGACGCAGGACGCGAGGGGGCACCGCTGGAGAGGCGGCCGGGGGAAGCCAGGCCGTCCGAGGAGAAGGGGGGCCAGGGATGGGGACCTCGCTGCGGCGGGAGGACTGCCGGGGGGCGGCCGGCCACCGGCCGGGGGTGGGGAAGGGAATCCCGAGGAGAGGAAAGGATCCTCCCTGAGGAAGCCACCACCAGTCCATCATATATATATATATATATATATATATATATATATATATATATATATATAATTTAAAATATATATATATATATAATTCAACAAAGAACAAACGAGCTCCTAAACGAGCTCTTTAACGAGCTTCTAAACGAGCCAGCTTGCAAGTTCAAACGAGCCGAGTACTTCTAAGCTTGAACTTGGCTTGTTTGTTAAACGAGCTCAAAAATGAAGCTTGAGCTCAGCTTGTTTAGTAAACGAACCGAGCTCAAACGAGCTTTTATCGAGCCGAGCTTCGAGCAGCTCGCGAACGGCTTGGCTCATTTGCAGCCCTAATTATAACTATTTTTTTAAAATTGTATATATTACTTTCACAAACTCTCCGACTATCGATTCTTGACCATACCAATACTATTATTCCTATTCCCTCGTCAAATCTGTACCTCTTTATGTCGTCCCTAACCAATTTGACCGTCCTGGATCCGATGGAACAGTCTATGCCATCATCAAGAGCCCTTTTGCGTAGTTGTAACACCAAAGTCGATCTTGTACAACTTTATTGAACCACACCAGGCAGCTCACAAGGCGACACAACAGGAAAGTATACCTTGCTAATTTACTGTCAAATTATTTATTTTCTGTATTATTTATTTTATTTTATATTATTAGTTTCCTTTGTTATAAACTGCGCGTCCAAGCCATACTTGGGTGCAAGCGACTCTATTAGTCGTTTTACTTTACTATATGCATGTTAACTTAGTTTTAGCGGACTACCTTCTTGTTGGGAGATATCCTTATATCTCCTTTGGCCATGACACTCACACTACACGGTTTGAGACATTTTGCTAGGGGCACGACTTATGGATTGGCCATCTCTAAAGTCATGTGACGGTAGTTGTTCGTAACTGCTATGACTAGGGTTTTAGAGACTTAAGCAGTTACAAAACTGGGTGGGTCATGAACATGACTTGGACAGTGTGCGAAATATTGGGGGAGGACAGTCGCTAGTGCGTATGGAAAGCCAAACAGGTAACCCATAGTTTTCGAAAGGAACTATGGCAATTTATTTGCAGATGTCTTCTGACATTTTGGATGTTACGGACGGATACGTATGACTAGATGCCAGTGTAGTAGCATGGAAAATACTAAGGAAAGATCCATGCGTCCAGGAAACTCCATGCAGCTCAGGAAGCCCATGCGACTCACAGATTCATGCGACACGAAAGATCCATGCGGCCAGGAAACTTCATGCGGCTCAGGAAGCCCATGCGGCTCACAGATTCATGCGGCACGAGGGACTATGCGGCTCAAGACGTCCTATGCGGCTCAGAACAGAAGACACGTGGCTTGCAAAACAGTTCTCCCTTTCTGTATTAATTATTTTGACGGCTGACAACTCTGAAAAAGTGGCAGCCCTGACACAAAAGAGGTAATTATGACTCTGTCATAATGACAGACCCCTAGGGAAGTGAAGGAGATCTCTGACACAATCCCTCGAGATCCAGAGAATGCCACGTGGCCCTGACACGTGGACAGTCATATGCGGCTCGAGCGAAGACTCCCCATGCGGTTCAGGATGAAGCTGCCTTATGCGGCTCAGACAGAAACAGTCTCATGCGGCTCAAGCAGAGGCCCCCATGCGGCTCGCAAGAATCATCTCCATGCGGCTCATTACCCATTATGCGGCTCAAATTATCATATAGTTCGAAGGTTCGGGGGGCCACTCCCCAAGCAGACCCGACACGTGGCCAGTTTTATGCGCTTCATCCTTATGCGGCTCAACCCTTATGCGGCTCAACCCTCCTCAGGGGTTCTCAGAACACGTATCATAAAGCCAATCAATTTTCCAGATTTACTGCAATCAAAGATTGGGTCAAATCCCAATAATCTGGGACACGTAGCAGAAGAATAAATTAAATTTATTCATTCAGATTCGCAGACATCAGCAGATCATCATCGTAGAGATTTATTCTAATCAGCATTAATTACTGATAGGATTTGGTGCAATCTACACTAAATGGCCCAGATCCATTACACTCCAAATTAATGGCCCAGATTGATCGATCAACAGGCTGCCGCCACTTTGAAGGGCAATCATTGTGAACCCTAATGAGGTCCCACATTCTTATAAATAGCAGGGTGCCATTCCCTTGCAACATACACACACACAGAGAGACATACGCACACATACATACAGAAATTGGAACTTTTCGAGATCAGAGAGCACCAGAATACTTGGAGAGAAAAAAGCAGAGAGAGCAAAGAGAGCATTTCTTCAACGCCAAGCAATCTTCTGGAGTCAAGGCTGCGTACCGATCGTCCAAGAAGTAAGGCAGAGCTACCGTCGCTTTCCCGAGCCTCTATCGTCACCCCCCAGAATCTAAAATAAATAATTGTACTTAGACTGTTGTACCTAGGTTTTCGTCCCTAGGCTTTCTTTGTACAAGCGATTTTGTAACGTGAAGTAAAAGTCCAGTCCTCCGATAATTGTTCTGTTCTTTTATATTTCATGGCAAACACGATGGCGACTCTGCTGGGGACAAACTTCTCCACGGCTGAGGAGTTGGTGACGCAGTCGGATACAGCCAAGCTTGGCTCTACGCAACAGAAGATGGTCGTCCTTTTCGACCAACAGGCATTTGAAGAGATGCTCTCTGAAGGAAGTGCTGGCCCGATCCAGAAGCGAACCCGCACAAGGAAAGCTCGCTGCGAGTGGAGGCCAAAATCGTTCGCTCCTCCAGAAGCTCTGGACGGGGACTCTCTACTACCCAAGACGGCGAGGGCGATTCTCATACGGCTCCACTTCGAGCCGTAAAGAACTTTGTTGTCCCCAAGTCCGACAGAGGAAAGCATTACGATGCCGGACTTGCAGGGACAAAGAGCGACTCTATGCGCCCCAAGAAGAAGCCGAGCACTCCTGTGGCCGAATCTGCCAACCACATGCAGGAGGCTCATACGGGTGGATCCACCAGCCGTATGAAGAAAATCCATGCGGCCAGATCATCCAGCCGCATAAAGAAGACTCATGCGGCTGAGACTCCCAGCCGCATGAAGAAAGCCTATGCGGCTATGTCTGCCAGCCACATACGGACCACCGATGACAGCCGCATGATGCCTACTCCACGCGGCTCTGTCTTCGACCGCCTCTCGTACGGTCCTGATCTCTTGTGCTCCCAAGAAGATATGTCTGACTCTCTCCAGTATCACTTAGACTCTTCCTACTATGTGCCCTTACGCACTAGAGCGAAGAAGTCTAAAGCAGTACGAACCTGGCGAGTTCGGTCCGCTGATCTGACCTCTGACCATCCGAGCGTTCCGTATACTGTTACGCGGGCCTCGGATGGGAAGTTGTACAGAACCACTCGAGTCCAGCCCCCGGCGGCAGACAGACAGAGAGGTTCGCAAAAGTCTCCCAAAATCTCGGAAGCAAACATGGTCGATCCAGACCCGTCTGACTTACGTGAAGCCGTCCTCCACAAACGCAAGGAAAGAGAAGATGCATCAGGGTGCAAAGAGTCCTTCCACTGACGTCATTGCACCCAAGTCATCGTCAACTGCTGCTGCAATAACGCGACGGTGCGAGAAGACCGGCAGTCCGTCTTTCAAAGACTACAACAGCCGTCTTCAGGAGACGAGGCGCTTCCCGTCGCCTCCTGCAACTCTGCTCAGAAAGTCCCCGCTGATGGGAGAGGGAAGAAGACAAATATTCCCAACCCGAAGATTTCAACCACTTCGACTAAAAGACTGTCGTCTAAGCGGGTGCCCACCACCGGAGTTTTCCAAGGCACCCGTTCTAAGACAAAATCTGCTACAATGGAAGATTCGTCATCCATAATGCTGGGGGTTGCTGGAACAGGGGGTAGCATCCCTCCGAACCTTCACGACAACCCGATATTCTAAGAAGACGAGCCGGGGGAAACAACTCTCCCATTAGATGCAGCAAACCCCGACGTCTCTGAGGACGTCCACAACTCCCAAGACGAGACGAACTAGGAATCTGGGGGTACCGCTCCTTCCGAATCTGAACCAGAAGAGAACATACCCACGTACCCCGATGACTTCTCATTACAAGGGTATGATTCGGAGGGCGCTTCCTCCACCGCTCCGTCCATCTCTCTTCACATAAAGATGGTATTCATGACAGACAGCAGCCAAGGTGGTTCCAGTGATCGCTAACGCATCGACACGCTCGAAGCCATATTGCTTGCCTTGGTCAAGTCTGTAGACGAGATCAAAGCGGCCCTTCCAACTCTGCAAGGAGGGATGCCTGGCCAAACAAGCGCGGGTCCCGCGGTCAATGTGGACTCGAATTCAGCAGCACCGAACTCGGGCAACAATCCTCCTGAAGTAACGGCCCCCACCGCTATGGAGGAGGCCCGCGAAGCAAGAAGAGAGGTCTAGGAGCTCCGAGCCATGTTTTACGCTCGAGAAAACTCGCAAGACCTCAGAATACGGCAACCATACCCTGCTGAATGGAGGAATGTCCCTTTCCCACCAAGATATAAGCCGTTCAACATCAATCCGTATGATGGCAAGACCTCCGCAAGTCGGTACATCACTTACTTCGAGGTCACTACCGACCAACTGCCCCATGACGATGCCATCCTCACACGATTATTCATCGGGGCGTTGGAAGGAGTCGCCTTCGACTGGTATCGCAATCTGTCGGACAACTGCATCCACTCCTTCGCCGGCGTCAAGCGCATGTTCTTGAAAAGATTCTATGAAGTAGGGCAGGACATCACTATGTCCACCCTCATGGACATCGTCCAAGGGGAGAAAGAGCTCACGAGGAACTACATTGAGCGATTTCGCCAAACCGCAATGAAGCTGTCGTCTGGAAATCCAGATTCCTCCTTGATTGAAATTTGCCAAAAGAGACTACTTCCAACAATCAGTCTCTGGATGGGCGAAAGTTAATTCAAGGACTGGAAGATGTTTATCATCAGTGCCTCGAGCGCCGAAGAACGACTGAAGAAGGCTCGCCAACTGGAATTGCACATCTCGGAGGGAGAGAACAAGGGCAAGCGTCCTTACACCAACAACGACAATGGGGGTAGCTCCACCAACAATCGAGACAACAAGGGCATGCAGGCTATGGTGGCCGACATAGCACAGAAACCTGAGCCAAAGCCGGAAGACAAACAATGGCCGCAAATCACTTACTCCTTCGAAGACGGTCACGTCAAGCCCATCTTAGACATGCTCATATAAGGAGACAGAATTCAGCTTCCTCCACCAAGACGGGAACCGCGACCGGCAGAGATGGAGAACCCGAAATACTGCCATTATCACCGCTACGTCCACCATGCTACACACGACTGCTACCAGCTAAAACGGTACATCCAAAACCTCATCGATTTGAATGCTCTGGCTATCGATTTCGAAGAGGTAACCGTGGCAGCCAACATGGTGTCGGTACAATTTGGCAGCTTTTCTCCGACGGAGACTCAAGACGGTGTGGTCCCCGTCCCTTTGGCGACAACAGAGATTGCTAATCTCCTACCTCCTCGAGATCAGGATGCTGGTCTATTGTCTCTCACCACATCACGAGGGGAAATTATGTGGGTACATCCAGACTTGGTATCTGAAGTGACTCAGCCCACGCCATCTTCCACTGGCAAGAAGAAGAGTAGAAAAGTCAGATCCTGCCGCACAATCTAGGCAGATATCGAAGAAGCTACAGCTGTCCTCACTCGGTCTGGGGCACAATCCCAACCTGCGGCTGACAACCCGGCTGAAGATCATCAGCCTACTACAACTGACGCTCCGGGACCGGCTCAGCCTCCGACGACCGACAAGCCTAGGCCGAGGGAGACTCGCTTTGACAAATCCTGCCGAAAAGAGACACCACAGGGGCTGGAGAGGCCCTACAACTTCGACTTCTTGGCACAATTGGCCAACACACCGTCCAAATTGTCATTATACGAGCTTCTGAGACTCTCAAAGGATGTTCGCGCGTCTTTGAGCGATGTACTCCAAAATGCCCACGCATACCTGGCTCAGGTCAACCTCACAGAAGAGAACCCGCCTGCAGAACTCCACGATAGCGCCTGCATGGAAGCGATGCCCAATATTGTCTTCACTCCGCATGACATGCTCATCAAAACCAACCTGCATGATCGCCCGCTATACTACACCGGATACGTCAGCGACGTAAAGGTGGATCGGATGCACATCGATCCTGGCTCTTTCATAAGCATTATCCCGAAGGGTCTGCTACATCATCTCTGCATCCCAATATATCACCTCACGCCTATAAGCACTGCCATCAGCGATTTCAATTCGGGCAGGAGCTACCCAATTGGAAAGATTCGTCTGAAGTGTCAGATTGGCGATCTCCAATCCGAAGTCACCTGCTACATCATAGATGCAGACACCTCGTACAACATCCTTTTTGGGCGCCCATGGATATACGACTATATGATCGTGTCTTTCATGTTGTACCAATGCTTCAAATATGTCGACAAGTACGGCTTCGTAAGGACGGAATTTGCCGATATCGATCCCTTCAAAGGGGTCGAATCCTACTACTCAGACTCCCGTTTGTACGAACAGTCGAAGAAACATCTTGGTGAAGGAGATGTACAAGCTCGTACCGAGACAGCCACAGGATCAGAAGAACCTCTGACGATCCATCTCCAAGCTCGCAAACCTGGCAAGTCTGCACCCCTTACCGCCACTCTGTATAAGGACGCAATCAGCCTCTCAGCACAAGAAGAGCAGATGATAATCTGGCTGCCAAGGTCTGGCCAAGTACCAAGACCCACCACAGAGCCACTGACAATCAGGCTGCCAAGAATCGGCTAACTGCAAACGGAGAAGCTTAATCCCTCCGACAAGCCAATGACGATACGCCTTCCCAAGAAGGGTCATCACCCCGATGCAACGTCTGAAACTTCTAGCGAACCAACTACTCCCCGCCCGACATCAAGCACCAGGCCGGGGGTCGCTAGTCTGCCAACAACTCTCCGTTCTACTCCCTCAGCTGAACCTCTGACGATCAAGCTGCCCAGGTCATCCTCTCAGTCTTCATTTACGCAGGAGGTAGCCGAAGAGGAACCAGAGTTAGCCAAGTATGTGGCTGCCCACACTGATGTTCCCTCCGCAGATGATGTAATCTCCCTAGAAAAGATACCTTACTTCATCAATAAAGGGCTATCTTTGAACTACCTCGAGCTTAATAAGCTTTGTACGATGTATGTTATGGAACACGGTATAGGCACTTACCTACACACACAGGTGACAAATGTGTACACCGCGATCCAGCTTACTCCCGTAGAAGACACTTACCACATAATCGAGGGAGGGGACCATACAATCATCTTCGGCCGGAAGGACGATCCGCAGCCCTTTACCATAGAAGAAGTAAACCTTGAATCAGATGCCGGATGATTGCCCCTGTATCTTTATAGCCCCCAATCCAAACATCTCATGCAGAAACAGGGGTATGATCTGGAGACAATGCCAGGCTTGAACTACGGCACCGGACGACGACTACCTTTAAAGCCACCGGTCCCGGCTGGCAAATCATGGGACTATTATAGCAAGACTCGATGTGGGTTAGGGTATGTTACACCCACGACGACTCCTGAGAGTTCAGATGAAGAATGCGACTGGCATTCACATTCAACCAGGTCACCAACTTCTGACTCAGATACCAGCATCGGAGATATATTCAGACAAGTCTTATCAGTCAACATGGCATTCGCCGACGCTTATGAAGAAGACGAAGACATCCCTGAAATCCTCGAGCTAGAGCCATGGGCCCAACAGTTGGATGCACAATAGGAAAAGCGGTTCGAACTGAGAGAACCTCCTACTGAAGATGAGGTTATGCAGGTCGACCTCGGCAGCGAATCTTCTCCAAAACTAATTTTCGTCAGTAAAAGCCTAACAGACGAAGAGCGAGAATCGCTGCTGGAACTTGTCAAAGAATATATCGACGTATTCGCTTGGAGCTATGAGGACATGCCGGGGTTAAATCTCGATATTGCTCTTCACAAACTTAACATTCGGCCGGATGCAAAGCCAGTCAAGCAACAACAGCGACGCTTCCGCCCGGGCATCATGGATGTGATCGAAGCCGAAGTCAACAAACTGATAGCCAGCGGCTTCATTCGTGAGGAGCAACATCCTGACTGGGTCGCCAACATAGTACCCGTCCTCAAGAAGAATGGGAAGATTCGAATCTGCATCGACTTCCGTAATCTGAACGAGGCATGCCCCAAAGATGAATTCCCTCTCCCTATCGCAGACATCATGATTGACAACACTTGCGGCTTCGAACGTATGTCATTCATGGATGGCTTCTCAGGATACAACCAAATCAAGATGTCTCCTGACGACGAAAAGCACACATCATTTCGAACACCGATTGGCACATATTGCTACACAGTCATGCCTTTCGGTTTAAAGAATGCTGGCGCCACATATCAAAGAGCCATGAGTATCATCTTCAGAGACCACTTACGCAAGACGGTGGAGTGCTACGTTGATGACATCGCCGTCAAGAGTCGCTATAAGGGAGACCATCTGCATGATCTGAGGACGGTATTCGACCTGATACGAGCGCACAATTTGAAAATGAACCCTACGAAGTCCTTCCTGGGCGTATCCAGCGGGAAGTTCTTGGGCTTCATCATCACCGCCCAGGGTATCCATGTAGATCCTGAGAAGACAAAGGCAATCATGGAGATGGGTCCCCCGAGAAATCTCCGTGAACTCAGAGGCCTTCAAGGAAGGCTAGCTTACATTAGGAGGTTCATTTCTAACCTCTCCGGGCGATGTCGACCATTCACCCATCTCATGAAGAAGGACGTCTCATTCGTATGGGACGAAGAATGTCAGCGTGCCTTCGACAGCATCAAAGAATATTTGTCGAACCCTCCAGTCCTGGTCGCTCCGGTTGCTGGAAAGCCATTCCTGCTCTATGTACGAGCAATGGAACATTCCTTCGGGGCTCTGCTGGCACAAAACAATGATACAGGCCATGAGCAAGCCATATATTACCTCAGTCGAATGATGATTGGGCCAGAGCACCGATACACCACTGTGGAGAAGGAATATCTTGCCCTAGTGTTTGCCATTCAGAAAATACGGCACTACGTTAAGGGACAAACCATACATGTGATCTCACGAGTCAACCCTCTCAGAGTCCTCATGACTAAACCAGGGGCGCTCAGCTCTCGCCTCGCTACATGGGCAATATTGCTGTCCCCTTATCATATGATCTTCGTCCCGCAAAAGGCTGTTAAAGGTCAAGCCCTGGCAGACTTTTTGGCAGCCCACCCGGGCTCGGAGTCGTCCAGAATATATGAAGAAATCCTAAATGAGGTCGCCGACTCGCATGCAACCTCCCACGATGATATATAGCGAATGTTCTTCGACGGTGCTTCGAGAACTGGACCCAAGGGCAACATCGTCGTCGGAGTCGGGGTGGTGCTGGTCTCCCCTTCCGGATTGGTGATTAACCGTGCTTATTCCCTCACGGAACCCTGCTCTAACAATATGGTCGAGTACAATGCTCTGGTCATTGGCCTCCAACTTGCAAAGCAGCTGGGGGTAGAATACCTTGAAGCATACGGCGATTCTCAGTTAATCGTCAATCAGATCTGGGGCTCATACGAAGTTCGCCACGAAGACATGATCCCCTATCACTAAATAGCGATCGACATCATCTCTTCGTTCGAGGGGTTCTTCATCGAACACGTCCCCAGACTCCGAAATATCGAAGTCGATGCCTTAGCAGGTCTGGCCGCTTCCCTAGCAGTGCCAAATCATACTCAACAATCGGTGGATGTGATAGGCCACGAACTGGTCTGCCCCAAGAACAATGTTCAATTCATGGCAAGCTATTTCGCTCAAACGATTGATGATGCCCCGGATTGGAGACAACCATTTATCGACTTCGTCGTCTACGATATCCTGCCCGAGAACCCAAAGGAAGCCACCTCCATCAGACGGCGTTCTCTCAGATTCTTCTACGATACAGAGACAAAAATGCTGTATCGTCGATCCTATGATGGATTATTGCTTCGGTGTCTGTCAAACGCAGAAGCCAAAGAAGCTGTACGAGAAGCTCATGACGGTGTCTGCGGGGCCCATCAGTCTGGCCCTAAACTGCAAGACCGTCTTCGCCGGATAGGCTACTACTGGCCTACGATGGTAGCAGATACGATAGACTATGCAAAAAAGTGCAAAGCCTGCCAAGTCCATACGGACTTCATCTACCAACCATCCGAATTTCTACATCCGATATTGGCGTCCTGGCCGTTCGAAGCATGGAGAATAGATATCATTGGTCCAATCACTCCACCTTTCTCCCGAGGATATCGCTTCATACTTGCCATCACAGATTACTTCTCCAAATGGGCAGAAGCTGTCCCGCTTGCAGAGGTCAAGACTTCAAACGTGATCAGCTTCCTTAAGCATCACGTCATCTATCGTTTTGGACTGCTCCGAAGGATCATCCACGATAATGGTCCGCAGTTTACAAGCCACACCTTCTATCGATTCTGCGACAAGCATCGCATCCAGAACATTGCTTCGATGCCATACAATCCAGCAGCGAATGGTTTGGCAGAAGTATTCAACAAAACCATCATCAAGTTACTCAAGAAGTTCGTATCGTCCAACAAACGCGATTGGAACGAGAAGCTTGGTGAATGCTTATGGGCGTACCGTACCACAGTTCGAACGGCCACAGGGAACACACCATTCTCCTTGGTGTACGGAAGTGAGGCAGTTCTCCCATTAGAGACTCAAATACCCTCGCTCCGCATCGCCCTCACTTATCAATTAACGACGGATGATAACTACCGACGCCGACTACAAGAGTTAGAGGCCTTAGATAAAAAGCGCCTCCTCGCTCAGCAAAGAATCGAGCTATACCAAGCTCGCATCTCCGGAGCCTTCAACAAGAAGGTCAAAATCAGAACATTCTAAGTGGGCGATCTCGTTCTGGCAGTCCGGAGGCCGATGGTCATGACACACAAGACCACCGGCAAGTTCCAGCCGAAATGGAAAGGTCCATTTATCATTGAGGCTGTATTCTCCAACGGTGCTTACCGTCTCGCAAAACAAAATGGAGACTTGCTCATGCTGCCCGTCAACGGCAAGTTCCTGAAGAAATATTATGTCTAAACGACATTTTCTAGATCATTGAGTCATGTACCCGCTGGTGCCGCTGAACTCACATCAACAAAATTCTAGATCATTGAGTCATGTACCCGATGGTGCCGCTGAACTCATATTCACAACATTCCAAATTATCGAGTCATGTACCCGCTGGTGCCGCTGAACTCACACCCCTAAATTTCCAGGTTGTCGAGTCATGTACCTGATGGTGTCGATGAACTCACGACCACTCATCCCAGATTATCGAGTTATGTACCCGCTGGTGCCTCTGAACTCACCTTTCGGTCACTCTTTCAGATAATAAGTCATGTATGATCATACCTCTGAACTTTCTTCCTGGAAAAGATCCTCCCTCTTGATCCATTACCCGTACTCCCAGTGCACAAAAAGGGTAATCGATCCACAAATTGCCAAAACGGCCATGTCCTTATTACCTCTGAGTCGTTTTATTTTCGCCAAAAACAAATCACCCCTTGCATAGAACTTCCATGTCCTCATTACCTCTGAGTCGTTCTATGTACCCTCCTTCATTGAGCCCACTCCTGCCATATCCTCATTACCTCTGAGTGGAAAGGCTCCGTCGAAGAAATCTTCATACTTGCCATATCCTCGTTACCTCTGAGTAAGTATAATGATTCCCTCGACTTATTATCCGTACCACAAAATAAAAACCCCCAGGATACGCCAAGGATAATAGGTCCACAAATATTCTCCGTTGAGTCCACTTCTACCATGTCCTCATTACCTCTGAGTAGGAAAATGCTACGGTAAAACCTCCGTACTTGCCATGTCCTCATTACCTCTGAGTAAGTATGTTGGTTCTCTCTCGTCTTATTATCCGTACCCTGAACCAGGGTACGCCAAGGGTAATAGGTCCACAAATGTCCTCTGGTGACCACAAAATGTCCTCTGTTGACCACAAATGTCCTCTGTTGACCACAAATATCCTCCGTGAATTTACTCCTGCCACGTCGCCATTACCTCTGAGCAGGAAGATTCCACGATAAAACCCTCATGCTTGCCATGTCCTCATAACCTGTGAACAAATATGTCGGTTCTATTTCACCCTACTATCTGTATCCTAAGCCAGGGTACACCAAGGATAATAGGCCCACAAATATCCTCTGCTAAGTTTCTTAGCATAAGCCCACCATCTCATCATGCCCCAGGAGCCCAGCTGCTCTACGGTATTCTTTTTTCCGATACCAAGAGCACTCATGACCACTTTGCCATGGCTGTTTCAGATATCCTAACCAAATTTGTTACCCGTACCTAAAACCAAGGTATACCATGGGTAACAGGTCCATAAATAAGTCCCCTAGGCAGGAAAAATATCACCACAATATCACAGGTACAACAAGCAATACGAATGAAGGGTAGAATGGAAAGTACTCTTTATTTGAAGGAAGAAAAAAGCATTACATCTTTTGGGACCACGTCCCTCTCAAAAAGAAAACAGGAACAAAACAAGAAGAAAAGGCCGACTATAGCTCAGCATTACACAACTCCAGGAGTCGGTCTCTCACCAATGCGGTCCCCCGCTCAAGCCTCTGTTTAGCTCGGCGCTCGGCCGCTTGGGACAATTGCTCCGCATCATTCAAATACATATACGCCTGCCAGTCGTTCTCTATTTTCTTTAGGGCAAGTTCTAGATTGGCTGAAGCCCTGCTAAACTTGTCAGCCTCCTTGATGGCAA
The DNA here is from genome assembly GCA_029216955.1 of Iris pallida. Classification (NCBI taxonomy): domain Eukaryota; kingdom Viridiplantae; phylum Streptophyta; class Magnoliopsida; order Asparagales; family Iridaceae; genus Iris; species Iris pallida. The sequence continues at coordinate 3,829,600 of JANAVB010042620.1, read as the reverse complement.
TCCCTTTCTCAGTACAAGCAGCTTCCAGCTCGGACTCCAAGAAGGCCAGCTTTCTTTGGAGCTCGAGGATTTGTTCCCGGGTGTCGGTTACCCCACGGGAGGCAGCCGCTTCCCGGGCTGCGCAATCTTCAGTCTGACGGCTCCACTGATCATACAACCGAGTCAAATCCTGGCGGTCCTTCAATATAGCCGGCTTGAGCGATTCCCGGGCAGCCATCACCTTCTCCACTGCGGTAACGAGGAAGTTGCGCTCTTGATTTATGACCGCAGGTAAATCAGCCTGTTGCAGCATGCGAAACTGGGCCACGAGACGATCAGCTTCTAACAACTTTGGCTCCAAAAGCGCGGCCAGTTCCCCCCCACCAGGAAGTGTCCTAAGGATATTGATCTGGCTACCGGCATATTAACGGGCCAGAGTAAAGGGGGTCCTCCTTTCTACAGCTGCCTCGATCCCCCTCTTCAGGTGGCGGTGGAAACTGTCGACCACATCCCGGGACACTTCATCCAAAACCTCTGTAGAGGACGGCATCAAAGGGAGGGTGGCAGACAGTACCGAAGGAGTAGCCTCAGAAGTTGCTGCCCCCGCCACCAAGGAAGCAAATTCCGTGCGGAAAGATGCTTGAATGGCGGCTAGCTCCTCTTCCGCCGTCCGAAGAGCCTGGATGCTCGGCAAGGCGGAAAGGTTAACCCCCGAAACTACAGTCGCAGAAGAGGGCGCAGGAAGCATCGTCCTATGTCCCAGCTGTACTGCTACCTGGGCTCCCGAATTTGACCCAGATGGAGGCCCTTCATTGCAGGGAGGTTCCGTCAGATCCCCTCCGGTAGGGTCCGCCCCAGCAATGCCCGTCACTGGCAATAAAGGGTTGGGACCTGAACATCCAAAGCAACCATTAATCGACGTAAACTGAAGGATATGATGATGGAATACATTAGCTTATTCACAAGTTAAGGTTTGACTTGTATTACCATGGGAGGAGCATGGAGGCTGCGGTTCGTTCACAGCCGGAGTAGTTTCCTCACCCACAGCTTCTGATCCGAATTCAACCGGTTTCTCTGTCACGGCCATCCCTGAAAAGGAGCCAGCCAGGACAGTGTCATCCTGTTAGAGTTCAGATGTCTTAGGGACGGGCACAGTAAAACCCCCATCCCCCTGAGTTGAGTTCCCAGCAAGGTGGGACTCCTCGACCGCAACCGGAAGAACCCCAGCAGCAATGATAGCAGTGCACACATCACTGACCAAATGGGACAGGACTGGATCAACCTCGGCAATTGTGTCCTGAGAAGCGAACTCATCTGACGCCTATAAAGAGCAAAAGGAAAAAATGATTAGGCCATAATATAGAAGAAGAAGAAAGGAGGTAGTTGAAACTCAAATCACCTCCGAAACAACGTCAATATCATCAATAAACAGCCTCTGACGTCTTACCGTAGCGTGCTTTGTAGAGTAGGTTCGGCCATCAGCGGTAATCATGCGCCTGCTTCGCTTACGTGAAGGGCCAGGCACTGCAGATGGTTGATCCTCCACCACCTCGTCAGACCAAGTAGACGGCTGACCCGCCACCCTGTCATCTGGCATAATAGGGGGCTGATTCCCAACTTCCTCGTCCGAAGAATACGACGAGTCATCGGCGTCGCGTTCATCATCCTCCTCGTCCGCCATAGTGGACTCTGAGTCCGGCGCAGAAACCCTGTTCGTCCTCCTATTCCTCTTCTTGGATCCCTCTGGCTTTTCAGCCAAACCAGTGCCAGCAATGAAGCTAGTATTTATATCAAAATCGACAGGAGGCTTGCTCGCTGCGATATGATAAAGGGCTGTTATATACAAAATATCCCCTGCCGTCTTGGCATCGGGAACCGAAAAGCTGGCCCGGGTATGGACCGCATTGTAATAATGCCAAGCCCGGACGCCATCGAGTACACTGCCCTCAAAGCTCAAGTAAGCGCTAGGACAATCCAGGAACAATTGACTATACCCGAATTGACGGGAAAATCTACTAGGCAGATAAGGCTCCAGGTATACGTTATTTCGGTAACGGTATACCAGGTGCGCAGGGCGGATGTTGCGCAGCCAAAGAAGCATCTTCTCAGATAAAAGTTGGGGAGGATCAACGCCGTCAACATATACTCCCCTCACTTCTCTAAGAGTAAATTGAGGAAGAGAGACAAAGAACTCAGGCCCGTCAACTCTCGCCAACGCCCTCCGGCAGGTCGGCATGGTATCGTGCTCCCAAGGCTGATGACGGTATCGGAAGAGGAAGACGTCATCAGCAGTAACACCTTCTTCAGTTCCTGGCCTCATCAACGACCGATAGTGCATTAATAACCACCCCATGAGGTAGTGGTATGGTAGTTCTATCCGTTCAAAGTCCAGCGTCGCCTCGCGAGCGATGACTTTGGATGAAAAGGCGCGGAGGCCGTGGTGTATGCTACACACCATAGCCGGAAGAAGGACCAGTCTTACTTTGAAGACCAGCTTCACAGCAGGGAGAATGAAATGGCGGCTGATCCTTTCCATAGAACCTGCTTCTCCCGAGACTACGCAATTTCGTAGCCACACCATCAAGAACCCGGCTAAGATTGCTTTATCGGACATTTCCCGGGTACCGTAGTGGAAGTAACTGAAGGAATCAGTTTGGCTCCCAAACCTGTCACGGGTGGACCTCGACCGTTTGGCCTTCAACATCATGTCCTTCACCTCCTCTGGGGTTTGAGGACCTCGAGATAAAACTCGACCGGAAGGACGCAATTTGAAAAGATACGCAACCCAGGCCGTGGTATGAGGGGCGTTCCCTTCTGAACTATTTTCTTTCTTGATAGCAATCTGGTGGCAGATGCTATGATGGCACAATAGTTCTCGGTACACGGCGACGAAACCAGGAAATCGCCGATCCAGGTCATCGAATTCCTCGTTCGTCGGGGTATATGCTTCAAAGGCCTCGCCTTCCCACGGCAGCTTGGAAACAGCGTGCATCTCATGAAGAGCAAGCCCCAACTCTCCCCCGGGGGCGAAGAAGGTCCCCATACGCCGGTTATACAGCTCCAAAAGGGCCATGAACAAAGGCTTATTAATAGGCAACCCGTAACAGGTGCCCCAGACGGCGTAGTAAAGGTCAATTTCCCGAAGAGATTCCCCATATTTCCTCAGGATCCATGAGGTAAGATTGGCCCATGTAGGAATGGGGTTTATCCAATTCAGCAGCGACAACCTGCCCACCGGATAAGACCCCTTGCGAGCGAGCTGATTCAGAAAGGTATCAGCTCGAGTGAAAGTAAAGTTAGGACCAGTCACGTTTACAAAAGTGCCAGGGAGTAGCCCCATCACACTCCGACTAACTGAATCCTTGCCCGCATATGTTGAACTCGTGCGCCTGTTGTAGTGGATGTTGCCCACAAACATTCCCGGTCGGGTGGAAGTCAGGGAGCCCACCATTGTCCTGCCCAACGGTACCATGTTAAACCACGAGAGGGGATAATGCCGATCTATCTCGGGGATATGGATCTCCACTCCGTCTACAAAAAAATCCCAGTTCTCAGAAACATCCAGCAGTCGGGAGTTCTTTGTGGAAAAGGCATCCCCAAAGAGAAAAGCCAGTTTCAGATATTCTCCGTCCAGCTTTCCAGAATTCATCATAGAACAGAGAAAGTGAAAAGGTTGGTTGTTAATGACAGCCATCCTCTCCCTAGGTTCATCAGTGGGAAGCTGATCCACTATATGTCGAATTAAGTCGTCGAGCCGTACGCCCACAGCAAACTGAGCTGAACCCACAAGAAGCTCTCCTGCTGGGTTGGTTGGGAGGCTCACTGAAAAAGGACAACACGAAACAGGATTAAAAGATGGTTACTGAACTCAAGTCCCTACGAACCTATGCAGCTCGGATCAAACAAAGCCCTATGCGGCTCAATTGCAATTAGGTTCCAGGTGGCACGGCCTCAAGGGAGCTTATGTGGTTCAGCCAACACAGCCTCATGCGGCCTAAATCAATTGGGAGTTCCATATAAAATTGGTTCGATAGCTTATGCGGATCAATCGAACATATGCGGTTCTAAGCAGAAGAGCTTTTGTGGCACTGAAGTGCTATACGAATCAGTCTGTTAGATGCGTATGCGGATCAATCGAACATATGCGGTTAGAAGCTTATGCGGCTCCGTTCAAGGGAGACTTCATGCGGCTCAAAACCTTCTCATGCGGCTCAAACATAGGGTATCTCTTATGCGGCTCGGATATGAGAGGGTCATGCAGCCCATACAGCATATGCGGCTCTATTATAGCCGAACTTGGGTGAAGGCTTGTGCATGAATATGCAACAGAGCCATGGATTCTTAGGATTCAAAGTATCCAAATACAACCCTTACCATTAAGGGCAGGACGAACATTAGGGTACACTTCGGGAACGACGGCTGACGAGGAAGCCGCCTTCTTGCCCTTTGCAGCAGCGGAGGCAACCTTAGAGGATTTGGGGGCCATGACTGACGATCGAAGAAGGAAAATAAGGAAAGAAAGACAAGACATCAATAGTTGAATGAAGGAGAAAGTAAAGAAATTCCCCGACCGTACTCATCCATATTTATAAACAAAAGTGAGGCGTTTCGATCCCCGTGCATATACGAAGATCGACTCTTCGGTTATCAAGGTGAGCCGCCGAAAATGAAGGCCAAGCTCCTCGGATCCCGTACCGAAAAGTGGCCTTTAAAGCTGACAGCAAATCAACAGCATTTAATACAAAAGATGGCCATACGTGACAATGATGACATGGCCGAAAGTCCCCTGCGGCTAAGCCCTCCATGCGGCTGAAACATCCATGCGGCCAGGACTTCATATGCAGCCAGAAGAATATGACCATGCTTCTTATTCAAAGTATTTTAATTTTGCAAATTGAAAACTTTGAAGGGGGTCTTGTAGAAGCATGGAAAATACTAAGGAAAGATCCATACAGCCAGAAAACTCTATGCGGCTCAGGAAGCCCATACGGCTCACAGATTCATGCGGCACGAAAGATCCATACGGCCAGGAAACTTCATGCAGCTCAGGAAGCCCATGCGGCTCACAGATTCATGCGGCACGAGGGACTATGCGGCTCAAGACGTCCTATGCGGCTCAGAACAGAAGACACGTGGCTTGCAAAACAGTTCTCCCTTTCTGCATTAATTACTTTGACGGCTGACAACTCTAAAAAAGTGGCAGCCCTGACACAAAAGAGGTAATTATGACTCTGTCATAATGACAGACCCCTAGGGAAGTGAAGGAGATCTCTGACACAATCTCCTAAAATCCAGAGAATGCCACGTGGCCCTGACACGTGGACAGTCATATGCGGCTCGAGCGAAGACTCCCCATGCGATTCAGGATGAAGCTGTCTTATGCGGCTCAGGCAGAAACAGTCTCATGCGGCTCAAGCAGAGGCCCCCATGCGGCTCGCAAGGATCATCTCCATGCGGCTCATTACCCATTATGCGGCTCAAATTATCATATAGTTCGAAGGTTCGGGGGGCCACTCCCCAAGCAGACCCGACACGTAGCCAGTTTTATGCGGCTCCATCCTTATGCGGCTCAACCCTTATGCGGCTCAACCCTCCTCAGCGGTTCTCAGGACACGTGTCATAAAGCCAATCAATTTTCCAGATTTACTGCAATCAAAGATTGGGTCAAATCCTAATAATCTGGAACACGTGGTAGAAGAATAAATTAAATTTATTCATTCAGATTCGTAGACATCAGCAGATCATCATCGTGGAGATTTATTCTAATCAGCATTAATTACTGATAGGATTTGGTGCAATCTACACTAAATGGCCCAGATCCATTATACTCCAAATTAATGGCCCAGATTGATCGATCAACAGGCCGCCGCCACTTTGAAGGGCAATCATTGTGAACCCTAATGAGGTCCCCCATTCTTATAAATAGCAGGGTGCCATTCCCTTGCACAGAGAGAGACATACGCATATATACATACAGAAAGGGGAACTTTTTGAGATCAGAGAGCACCAGAATACTTGGAGAGAAAAAAGCAGAGAGAGAGCAAAGGGAGCATTTCTTCAACGTCAAGCAATCTTCTGGAGCCAAGGCTGTGTACCGATCGTCCAATGAGTAAGGCAGAGCTGTCGTCGCTTTCCCGAGCCTCTATCGTCACCCTCCAGAATCTAAAATAAACAATTGTACTTAGATTGATGTACCTAGGTTTTCGTCCCTAGGCTTTCTTTGTACAAGCGAGTTTGTAACGTGAAGTAAAAGTTCAGTCCTCCGATAATTGTTCTGTTCTTTTATATTTCATGGCAAACAGCCAGTTGCGTACTTATAGCCTAAAATCTCACCCATGCACATGAAAGTTGTCCTCTAAATTATACATTAGGCGGTTAGAATCTTTTTTACATATTTGTGTCTAGGATAGTCCTTTATATATTATTTTATTATTCTGACAGTTCATATTAGCATGTTCTTCCTGTATCTTACTACGTCCCTCTGAGGACCTGGTTATTCCCCAGGTGTGTGTTCATATCTTCTGCAGGTATCCTAGCCGAGGTCGTGGTCTTTTCTACTTATTCGAAGATGACGTGTCTTGGAGCTTTCTTGCTACTTTCGCCAGTTCATTCGTATGTCATATATCTCTTTTTTTTATTAGTTGGTAGTGGATTTGTCTCCGTCCAACTACATGTAAACAGATAAATTCTTACTTATTTCTATAAAAGCTAGATTTTATTTTATGGATGAGATTAGTTAGTTGTAGTTTACTATATTTTACAGCTTATGTATTCATACAAGGCCTCTATACTTTGTATGTATACATCTGGCATGTCTACGTACTTAGTCCTACGTATTTTGGGACTGGGACGTTACATGTTTTTATGGTGGCCCATGCAGGTCAAGATAAATCGTTTGGTTACTTTACCGTACCAAGCAAGCCTGCGTATCGGATTAGAGTCTAGGATCTCATCCACATACTTGACCCCTCTCTTCGATCTATCGCTTGACTCCTCGAGTTGCATCTTACTTGATCTCTTCTATCGTAATTCGTTCCCTTCTTTCGTACTTGATAGAGATTAATAAGGTAATCCATACTAGATGGACATAACCCATTATTCGATCACCCGTAGTTTAACTCTTGTAAGTTGGGTAGAATGCCTTACGACCTAACCTTCCTTGTGACCTTACCCAAGTCTTAGGCAAGTAGACAGTAGTACGACTGTATAGGGACCAACATAAGACATGACTAGATTCTTAAGAAGTTTGAACTAATTTTACTTCTCTCAATATTAATCGTGCCTATGTTTTTACCATTTTTGACTATCCTATACTACTAGTTTAGCCTAAATTTTGCAAGCTTATTCCCTTATCGAGCTTGATCATGACATGTTTTATTGGATGCGCACCCACTAACATATTGTCTAATCAGAACCGGTGCATGATGGTCTGATCAACCTATTGTACTCTGGTTCGCTTTTTATCTATCGTCCTACATGGGTGGAGCCATAGTTGAACTTGCTCTCTAGAACCTCATCCGCGTCTGCCTTGACAATTCTTTTTGAAATTATTCATCGCCTTTGAACCACGTGTTCGTATTCAATAAACATCTTCTTCGAACTCTTATTCGTTTTTGTCTTTCACTTAATTTGGAAGGATAGAACACTCGTACTTGATAGATAGACACCAAGTGTTCCCCTATGACCATGATAGTTATGGTTAGCCATCAACCAAGCCAAGTGTTTACAACCTCGCCTCGAGTTATTCGCCCTGCCCTTCGAATCTTGATCATGATCTCTAATCATTTGAAATTCAGAAATGACTAGAATTATTTCCTTAACACCCCTAAAACCTAGACGAGTATTTTCTCCCTAGGAAACCACCTGTCCTTGATCTCAAGTCAATTTACCACCCCTTATTGACCATTAACACTCAATGTGACTATATCTTTGTCTTAACTACTCGTCCCTTCCTCGACCTTCTATCGTGACCTTCTAATCACTTAAATTTAGGAGTGATTCTAATTGTTTCGTGCCCTCAACCTACTCTCAAGATACCATATATTCAAGATCTCTAATCTGTTTTTCTCTTGATACAATACTATTCCTTACTGCATGTTATCTTGGTTAAACTTACCCTTAATCATTTTTTGCATAAATTAGCCATATCCATGACTATTTTTGCCGCTATTGAAATCACAACTTTCTAATGCATATTGCGTTGAATGTCGTTACCTTGCCTCGCCCAAAGACTTGATCATATTTCCTTATCAATATACCATTGTGCCTTCTCAAACCCCCTTTTTATTCTTAATTTCGAGGACAAAATTCTTGTAAGTTTGGTAGGATGTAAACCCCCTAAAATTTTACTACAATTTTTTTAAATAAATTTGGTATCGATTTTTTTCATTTTTGTTTTTCGTAATTGTACGTCGCGTACAAGCTCACATTTTTCATATTTGTACGTAGCGTACGAAATTGCGAGATGGTATATATTTTTATATACAAATATTTTATTAAAAGAATTCTTCGTATAGAAAATATGTATTTTATTTTTATTTATTGTGTCGCGTCGAGATTGCCAATCCTTTATTTTATTTATTTATAAAGAAGGCAATTTTATTTTACGATACAAATATAAGTGATAATTTAGAAAAACTATTGCTTATTGTCAAAATAGACTATTTGTGTGCGAGTGACATGAAATTTATTTCATTGTCCACTTTGATATTTTTCGAAAACTAATTGTTTGTTTATTTATAAAAATGTATTCCATTAAATATTTAAAGTTTATCGTGAATTTTGAAATTATTAATTAATATATTTTTATTGTTTACAAAAAGTTATTTTAGAAATTGTTTAATTTAATATTTAATTAATTATGATGATTTAAATTGGAAAAGATTATATTGGCCTTATTTTAAAATAGTTTTAAATTAAAAAAAGTTTTATCTAGATTGATTTGGATTCGACAAATTTATTTTAAATCGATTTGAATAATTATGTAATTATCTAATGGGGATTTAAATCCTCCCAAATCCTTATCCTAATGGGATTTCCACCTCCTATAAAAGGAGAGGTACTTGCCCTCTTTTTCCATGAACTTCACAACCCCAAATTTCCACAACGAACGGTGTATCGTGTCTGTGTCCGTGCCTTCCCATTCACTATAAATTTTTATTACATTTACATGTACCAATCATCGTGTCCGACACCCCCGGACACATCTCTAGGTCATCTTTCCCGTGTCGGATACAACCAACACCATCCTAATTACATCCCGACACCACCAAAGCCTAACCCTAGCCTTAAGCCTAAGTCTATCTATCAGCAGCTTTCCATGGCCAGTCACAGATCCCGCGATCGGCCGTCGCGCTCGGCTCAAGCCATCTCCGTCGTATGCTCCTTCCTTGTGACCTCTTCCCTGTGATTAGTCGACCAAACCATCCATCTCCACCCGGACTCCTTTCGCAACCGCCGACACCATCTCTCCAACCCAGCCATCGCCAACAGAACCGCCACCCATGCTCAGCCGCAACCACCATGCCACCCGGCCACCATGTGGACAGATCTCCTCCACCGCCTACGCCTCCGCCGTGGATGCCAACCACCATCAGGCCCTGTCTCCACCATTACCGTTCCCGACACCACCGCCAACACCGGCATCCCACAACACCACCACCGCCACCATCACGAAAACCCCAACAAAGAAAAAGGGAAAGAGAAACCCGAACCCTTACCTCCATCGTCGTCGTCGAAACCTCTGCCGCTGGAGACACCACGGCGAGACCCCATGTCGACCAAATGCTGTACCGTCGATCTCGTGGCGCTTAGCCGCTGCTCCGGTTGGGTGGCCTCCGCCGTACGTCTACGCCGGCCACCGCGAGCGCCGCGTGCCCAGGTCGTCCGGCGCGTCCATCGGCGCCCGCACCTGTCCCCGAGCCTCCGCCGACCTAGGTTCAGCGTCGCCCGACCGGCCAAGCTCCTCCGCGTCCCACCCCGTCAGCATCACAACCGCGGTCGCGGTCTTCCTCCTCGCCGGAGCTGCCGTGCATCGGTGAACTCGTCCGCCGCACCGCCTCGAGACCCCGATCCCGCCGCCTCTTCTCCCTCAAAACCCTCTTTCTCCGCCTCTGCCCTCCGTGCGTCGCACACCGCACGCAACCTACCGTTCTCCGCCGCCTCTCCCCACCGCTCTCCGCCGCGCTAGCTCGCAGCACCGCCGTGTCTCCGCCCGAACATGGCCGGACTTCCCTCTTCCTCTCTCGCCACGACAACCCCGCCTCCCTTTCTTCTCCCGATCTCCTTTCCTCCTCACCTCTCCCCCTCTTTCTCTGTCAGTACATTTTTTATATATTTATTTTTATTTTTTATCTTTTTTATTGTTGTGGGAGTGTTGTTGTCTTAGCTTTTTATTTATTATTATTATTATTATTATTATTATTATTTTAATCATTGTTATCTTTGTTATTGTAAGTATTGTTGTAAACAATACATATATAAAAATATATTTATATTTATATTTTTGGATATTAGGTTATTGGTATCTTAATATACTAGGTATAAATTGCTAGAAGCCTTATTATTATTATCGTGTTTTCTTTTATGGTTATTATTTTTGTACCTACTCGTAGTGGATTACTAATATAATTGTTATAGATGTTATAAGTATTTTCTAAAAAGTTATATCATGAATTTTGTCTAAATCGATTTCAAATTTTGTTTTAACTTAAAATATATTATGATATTTATTTATATAGTTTTCTACCTATAATTTCATTTTGACAAATTGAGGGTTTAGCCTAAAAACGATTTTTATTTTTCAAGTATGCAATTATCTAAAATTATTTTTCACTATAAAATATAGCTTCAAGCATTATAACTATTTTTTTTCTTTCTAAAATAGTATATATCACTTTCACAAACTCTTCGACTATCGATTCTTAACCATACCAATCCCATTATTCCTATTCCCTCACCAAATCTGTACCTCTTTATGCCGTCCCTAACCAATTTGACCGTCCTGGATCCGATGGAACAGCCTATGCCATCATCATGAGCCCTTTTGCGTAGTTTGTAACACCGAAGTCGATCTTGTACAACTTTATTGTACCACACCAGGCAGCTCACCAGGCTTCACAATAGGCAAGTATACCTTACTAATTTACTGTCAAATTATTTATTTTCTGCATTATTTATTTTGTTTCATATTGTTAGTTTCCTTGTTATAAACTGCGCGTCCAAGCCATACTTGGGTGAAAGCGACTCTATTAGTCGTTTTACTTTACTATATGCATGTTAACTTAGTTTTAGCGGACTACCTTCTTGTTGGGGGACATCCTTATATCTCCTTTGGCCATGACACTCACACTACACGGTTTGAGACATTTTGCTAGAGGCACGACTTATGGATTGGCCATCTCTAAAGTCGTGTGACGATAGTTGTTCGTAACTACTATGACTAAGGTTTTGGAGACTCAAGCAGTTATAAAACTGGGCGGGTCATGGACATGACTTGGACAGTGTGGGAAATATTGAGGGAGGACAGTCGCTAGTGCGTATGTGTCAGCCCTTATTTTTCAAATTTGATTTAATTAGTGTTAATTAGATGTTAATGACCTATTTGCTTCAAAATGATTTATTATAATTATTAGGAATTTTTTTAGAATTTTTAAATGATTTTAAATGAGTTTTAATTACTAAAAATGTAAGTTTGCAATTTTATAAAATATTTTAATTGAGTTTTACAATTATTTAGATTGTTTAAATGCTGCTTGCAATTTTCCAAATGTTCTATGCAAATTTAAATTTGCATATAAACAGAGCGGGAGGGGATTTGCAAATTTGTTTTTACATTAGACAGTGGGAAGGACCTAACTCTAATTACCTAAATCCTAGGGGCCTAAACCTAAAACTACCCCGTTCCCACTTTCCATCACTCCCCGACGACTCGACCGACCGACACCTCCTCTCCGCCTTTTCCGCCAGCCCCACCGCCTTCTTTCTCTATAAAACAAAAGCCCGGACAAAACCCTAACCCTAGCTTCCCTTCACGAACCCCCACGACCACCACAGCCCCATCTCTACCCCATTTTACCTCGCCGAAACGCTAACTCCGGCGACCCCTAGCACCACCTCCACAGCCACCTTCACCGCCATCGACCACCACCGAAGTGTTCGTCGAAGCAAGGCGAGTGCAGCGCCACCCCAGCGCCGCGACCACAACGCCCCTAGCCGCCAGAAGCCCCCTCGACTTCAAACCCCAACGCCGGACACAAAGGTAACAGCCCTAAATCGTATCGTGCGTGTCCCAAACTCACGCATGATGTTGGCCTGGACACGAGGAACCTAAAAGTAGGGTTGGACACGCGTTAGCAGTGTCGTGCATGTCGTGCTGGACGCGGACACACGACACTGGGTCAGATCTCATTGCTCGTGTCCTTAACAGTCTGGACACGAAGCCGAATTGTTACTTAGATTAATGGGTTAACGGGTTTAAAACGTGCTATTGGGTTCAGAAACCCATTAACTAACGGGCCTGGGATACTTTCCTACCCACTAACCTAAAACACCTTAACACTAACCCAAACCCAATCCTAACACCGGACTCGAACTGACCCGCTGGTCAGTCCGAGCCCGCTTGGGTGCACCCCCTCTGCCATCCCGAGGGCGTGGGTTCGAGACTGAGCTCTGGGTTTTGTGTTTTATTTTTCTTTTTCTTTTCATTTTCCTTTGTATTTTATGTATGTATATAAATATTATATATGTATTTTCTTGATATATATATATTTATATCCTTGTATATATATATGTAAGTGATAAATGTATTTGTAAAATACACATAGCTAATTTAGCCTTTACAAAATTATGTAAAAGTTGTACATATTGTATGTAGATATTTATAAATGAACTTATGACTAATATGTATACTTTACCTTACTAAAATATTATTATATTTCCACACTTGCATATTTTCTACAAATATATATTTTGTGTATTTAATTTACTGCAACCATTTGGTGTCCAAGCCTAGCATGGGTTTTTGGGCCCAAATGTGTTTTCACACATTCAAGGTATGTACAAGTCATATTGGACTTGATTCATGGCCTTGGGTCATGTACTTGGACTCTGGTTCAATTTATGTACAGGGACAAAAATATGCAGATAAATAATTAATTAAATTTAGAATGTATACTTACTGTTTTGGATTTCTAAAAATACTTTTCTTGCTGTTAAAATTCTGGAAAAGTAGTATTTAAATACTATATTAATTTAGCTAATTTAGTATAATTTTTACAGTATCTTATTTACAGTTTTGCCACTATTTTGACATATGAAACCAGAACTCATTTTCTGTGTACTTATGAAAACTGATTTTTATGAAATGCTTATACTGGATGATAAACTCCAGAAAAATTATAATAAATTTCTATAATTAACAAGGATGCTGTTAGTATTTTATTTTGTATTTATTGGAGCTATATACCAATTTCTAAAATTGTTAGAACACAGTACACAGAATGATTATTTAACCAATAATTATGGTTAAATCACGACTTGTGACTTTTGGGTATTTCTAGTAGTTAGAACGTTGTCCTACCCTAGTGTTTGAGACCTAGATGATGTGTCATCTCACATTGGACCCCTAAGCTAGTTTCACCTAGCTAATGTTCAATTAGGCCGTGTCACACCACTAGTGTAAATTTAGCTTACTTTATGGAGACTGAGATATATATATATTTTACAGTGCCAGGACACCGGGCATCTTTAGCTTTATTGTCTTCTCATTTCTTTGTTAGAGGCAAGTACCCCTACAAACTTTACTTACTGCTTATGATAAATGAATTGTGAATAATACCATGTTAAAATGCTAATCCTTGGAGTAGCAAGTCAAATCATACCATGCTCTACATCACACTCAGTACATACCATGCTTTATACTGCTCTCAGTATCTCTCACATGCTAGGAATTGGGTTATGGGGAAACTGATAGTTGAGTACGTGATCATGCCCCTTCTACCGTGACGTATGTACCGAGCAAGGTAGCATTTTACATGTATACCTTGTCGTAGGCCTATCCCACAGATTTGTGCGTATGTACATCTATCGCTTGTGACTTGTACGAAAGTACATTTTATTTTACATGTGCCCTCAGCACTTTGTACACCTATTGACCGATCACGTACCTGCTCTAGTTTTAAACAATACATGTACATGTGTAGCCATGACAAATGTATCCTTGACATGATAGACTATGATTTTGACATGATAGACTATGATTTTGACATGATAGTTGTGATATTCCATGATAGGCTGTACCATATCATGACCTCAGTTATTACTTTTTATTTCTTTCATACTCAGTATAGCATGTTTGTAGTATCAGTACTTGCTCCCGTCCTGACAGGATAATGTTGTAGGTACACTCTCTGAGGAAGAGATGCTCTGCGATCCCTATTATGGAGCACCAGAGGAGGAGTTTCCTACAGGAAATTCTTTCTAGTTTCTTTTGGCTAGACTTAGTATTAGGGTTGTTATGACAACCTTCTTTTGTACTAAACTGGACCTTGTCTCCAGTTACTTATTTTGGAGTGTATTATGTATCACAAACTTAGTGGTTTTTCATCTATAAAATACTGTGATCATCTTAAAATATCATAATATTACAATTATTAGCACACTTACCTTTACTCTTGACTAATAGAACAGCTTACTACGCTCTAACCAAGCGTAGGCTAGACATGGCTTGGCCCGGCCCAACAATTTGGGAAGCGGGTCATGACATGTTTTTAGTGGTGGCCTACGCAGGTTCGACTTACGTTGTTTGGTTACGTAACTGTACCAGGCACGCCTGTAGAAAATTAAGGATAACTAGATAACATTAGGAACGACATTTAGAACACCTAGAGGAATTCTAGGATTGTAACATAGGAAAACTCATCACAGCATAGGACCGATAAAAGTAATTAAATTTTGTTTGTTTGTGATTGCTTGCTTTATGTCCTTATAAATCCTTTGTCTTTTAAATAGATGGATCATACCCACTCCCCCGAGTCCGCCGCCTCAGGTGACGGTACACCTCCACCTACTACCCAGCTCGATCAGCTAGTCCACCACCTCCACACACCTCCACCCCCTCCTACACCACATCAGCAGGCCCAAATGCCACCACCCCCACCACCTATATTACCTGCCCAGACCACTGTCACTCTCGATGGGACCCAGTTGCTAGCTTTGCTCCAGGGGTTCCTGACGACACAGCGTGCCGCAGCTCCACAGCCTATAGAGCCACGACCGAGACCCGGGAGTGTCAAGGATTTCATGAACTTGAATCCTAGGGAGTTCTACTGGACAGAAGGCATAGTCGTAGCTGATGACTGGCTGGAGTCCGTGGAGAGGAAGCTCATTGGAGCTAGGTTGCCTGATGACCTCTGAGTCGAGGCGGCGGGATTTCTGCTGGTAGACCTAGCAGGGATCTGGTTCAGGAACGAGCCGACATTTATTGGCGGGAGAGGAGACTGGGAGCAGTTCAAGACCCAGTTCAAGAGGAAGTTCTTCTCCACTACTGCTAGAGTTGCCATGGGACTGCAGTTCCAGAACCTCCAGCAGGGAACCCGTTCGGTAGATGAGTACGCCGGCGAGTTTAGCAGACTGAGCCATCTTTCCCCGAGCCTAGTAGCAGACCCCGATGAGAGGGCTCAGAGGTTCTGCCATGGTCTCATCCCGAACATCGACATACTGCTGGTGGCCAACGGGATCACGGACTACTATCAGATCCTGGAGAGAGCCCGAGGCATCGAGGAGCGCCTTTTGTTTTACAAGAGGCCAGCTTCCACACATCATGACGGGCCGTCCAAGCGCCAGGCTTTCCAGCCGAAGGCGGCTACCCAGCTCCACCAGGCCCCTCGTCCCTCATCACAGCACCATCAGGCACCACCTACCAGAGCCCCCGGCCAGCACCATCAGCAGAGGAGCACCTCATGTTCGTTCTACACGAGACCAGGCCATGATGCTTCCGTCTGCAGGAAGAGGCTGAACCAGTGTTTCGCCTGTGGGTCTTCCATCCATCAGCTCCGAGATTGCCTGAAGGCGAAGACACAAGGTACAGGACCACCGATCAGAGTACCACCGCTTTCGACTCAGCAGCAGAAGTTCGGGCAGCACCAGCAGCAGCAGCAGAGAGGGTCTTCAGGGAAGGCCTACAGCCTAGCCATTGAGACAGCAGAGCCGGAGCAGGGCCCGGAGCCAGAGTCAGATTACTTGGCTGACGTCATCATAGGTTGGATTCATTTGCATACTTTTCCTGCCATATGCCTATTTGATTCTGGTGCATCACATAGCTTCCTGTCATTAGAGTTCCTACAAAAACACCATTTAGCAGCTTCACCCACTGAGGAGGTTAGTAGAGTAATGACAGGGGGCGGGCCCGTGACCATTAGATCTATCTATAGATGTTCCATCATGGTTGCCGGGAGAGAGTTTCGAGGGCGATTCTTTGTCATACCACTTCCAGGATATGACATCATCATGGGAATGGATTGGCTTAGCTATGCTCGCACAGTTATAGATTATCATGAGGGTAGCATTCTGTTTAGTCCTCCTGGGATAGCACCTTTCAGTTTTGAGAGGCCAGGGGCAGAGACTAGCTTGAGGATGAGTCTTTGTACCGCAGTTGGGAATTTAGCACCACCGTATCCCATCGTCGCAGAGTTTATGGACGTATTCTCCGAGGATCTTCCAGGACTTCCGCCCGATAGAGACGTGGAGTTCACTATTGACTTAGTACCCGGTTCACCACCAGTATTTTGGGCTTGCTATAAAGTGAACCCCAAGGAGGCCATAGAGTTGAAGGAGCAGATCGATGATCTATTGACAAAGGGTTTCATTCGATCTGGTGCTTCTCCATAGGGAGCACCGGTGCTTTTTGTGCCGAAGAAGGATGGTACAGTCCGGTTATGCATTGACTACCGAGCTCTGAATTCCATTACAATCAAAAACAAATATCCGTTGCCCCGGATAGATGATTTGTTCGACCAGTTGAGTGGAGCGAGAGTGTTTTCCAGGATAGACTTGAGATCGGGCTACCACCAGGTGAAAGTGAGGTCCGAAGACATCCAGAAGACTGCTTTCAATACTAAGTATAGACAGTTCGAGTTTTTGGTGATGTCATTCGGTCTTACAAATGCGCCAGCTGTCTATATGAACTTGATGAATAAGACATTCCACCAGTATATTGATAAATTTGTCGTAGTGTTCATCGACGATATCTTGATATACTCGAAGATGTTGGAAGAGCACGAGGAACATTTGCATATAGTTCTCGAAATTCTGAGAAAGGATGGATTGTACGCAAAGCTGTCGAAGTGCGAATTCTTCTTCGACCGAGTAGAGTTTCTCGGTCATGTAGTCACGGGAGATGGGATCTCAGTGGACCCCATGAAGATCGCTGCCATTGAGACGTGGAAGGCTCCGACGTCAGTAGCGGAGATCAGGAGTTTTCTGGGATTAGTGGGCTATTACATGAAGTTCATCTAGGACTTTGCCAGGATAGCCGAGCCCATGACGAAGCTGACGCGAAAGGATGCTGAGTATATCTGGACAGAGACTTGCCAGACAGCGTTTGATAAGCTGAAGAAGAGACTGACGACTACACCAATTCTTGTATTACCTTCAGAACCAGGAGGCTTCAGTATCTACAGCGATGCTTCAGGAAATGGGCTAGGATGTGTTCTACAGCAACATGGAAAAGTGATTGCCTATACATCTAGGCAGTTACGGACTCATGAGAGGAACTATCCTACTCACGACCTGGAGTTAGCTGCAGTGATATTTGCTCTGAAATTGTGGAAACATTATCTGTATGGAGAGCGCATGGAAATCTTCACTGACCATAAAAGCTTGAAGTACGTTTTCACACAGAAGGAGCTAAATATGAGGCAGCACAGATGGTTGGAGTTGATGAAGGACTTCGACATTGATCTGCAGTACCATCCCGAAAAGGCAAACGTAGTGGCAGATGCGCTGAGTAGGCACCCGATGGCATGGTATATGAGATTGGACAGACATCTGCGAGAGGATCTGGAGAAGCTTGGTATAGAGATGATTCTGCCAGGAGCCGATATTCAGATGATGGCGCTAGACATACAGTCAGATTTGATAGGTCAGATCAAGGGGACTCAGATGACAAATGAGCGCCTTCGGTGATTCAGAGATCGGGCATTAGTTGGACTGCTCGATGACTTCACAGTTGGAGAGGACGGATCCTTGACGCACGGCAGCCGGCTATGCGTGCCGAAGGACGAGCTGATAGAGGCGATCCTACAAGAGGCACATCAGTCGAGGTATTCCATTCACCCCGGTGCCAACAAGATGTACCGTGACTTGCGGGAACATCTCTGGTGGCACGGGATGAAGAGAAATGTATCATATTTTATCTCGAGGTGCCTCGTTTGTCAGCAGGTGAAGGCGGAGCATCAAAGACCAGTCGGACTATTACAGTCTTTGCCCGTTCCCGAGTAGAAATATGAGCATATTATGATAGATTTCGTCTCAGGGCTTCCTCATTTCTAAGGAGGGAAGGATGCCATTTAGGTCATCGTTGACAAGCTGACGAAGTATGCTCACTTCATACCCTTCAAGGTGGGGCTATCCACCGAGAAGTTGGCAGAGTTGTACATGCAGCAGATAGTTTGCTTGCACGGTGTTCCAGTGAGCATCGTATCAGACAGGGACAGCAGGTTCACATCGTACTACTGGAGGAGCTTGCAGGAGGAGCTAGGCAGCCGGCTCAAATTTAGTACGGCGTACCACCCACAGACAGATGGACAGTCAGAGAGGACGATACAGACACTGGAGGATATGCTGAGGACATGCGTACTGGACTTTGGAGGATATTAGGAGAGCCATCTGTAGTTGGTAGAGTTTTCTTACAATAATAGCTACCAAGCCAGCATCGGTATATCACCATTCGAGGCTCTGTATGGACGACGATGGCGCACACCGCTCTTCTGGGATGATGTAGAAGATAGAGTTATGATTGGGCCAGAGATGATTACAGAGGCAGCTGAGAAGGTCTGAATGATCAGAGACAGACTCAGAGTAGCTCAGGACAGGCAGAAGCACTGGGCATATGCTAGCCGCAGACCACTGGAGTTCGTAATCAGAGACATGGTATTTGTGAAGATTTCACCTACCAGAGGGATGATCCGATTTGGCCGCAGGGGCAAGTTGAGCCCCACGTACATTGGCCCGTTTGAGGTGCTCGGCAGGATTGGAGAGGTAGCCTACAGAGTTGCATTACCACCCAACCTAGGAGGAGTTTACGACGTCTTCCATGTGTCTCAGCTGAGGAGGTATGTGTCCGACCCCAGCCATATACTGGACCATTCGAAGCTGGAAATCGGACCAAGCCTTAGAGTTGTAGAGCAGCCAGTGGAGATATTGGACCGTAGGCAGAAGAGGCTGAGGAACAAGGTTATCCCTTTGGTCAGAGCAGCATGGAGCAGACACTCGCCAGGAGAGTCCACCTGGGAGCGAGAGTCGGACATGAGGGAGAGATACCCTTACCTGTTCGAATCACCAGCCGAGGGAGCACCGTCAGTTTTCGCGTGAGCCATTAGAGGTTAGACGTTGCTTTAGTCATTTCCTTAAAGCGTTAGTTAACTTGCGTGTCTTCTGTTCTTATAAATTTCGAGGACAAAATTTTTCAATGAGGGAAGACTTATCAGCCCATGTTTTTCAATTTGGTTTAATTAGTGTTAATTAGATGTTAATGACTTATTTAGCTTTAAAATGATTTATTATAATTATTAGGAATTTTTCTAGAATTTTTAAATAATTTTAATTGAGTTTTAATTACTAAAAATGTAAGTTTATAATTTTATAAAATATTTTATTTGAGTTTTGCAATTATTTAGATTGTTTAAATGCTGCTTGCAATTTCCCAAATGTTCTATGTAAATTTAAATTTGCATATAAACAGAGCGGGAGGGGATTTGCAAATTCGTTTTTACATTAGACAGTGGGAAGGACCTAACTGTAATTATCTAAAACCTAGGGGCCTAAACCTAAAACTACCCCGTTCCCACTTTCCATCACTCCCCGACGACCCGGCAGACCGACACCCCCTCTCCGCCTTTCCCGCCAGCCCCACCGCCTTCTTTCTCTATAAAACAAAAGCCCGGACAAAACCCTAACCCTAGCTTCCCTTCACGAACCCCCATGACCACCACAGCCCCATCTCTACCCCATTTTACCTCGTCGAAACCCTAACTCCGGCGACCCCTAGCACCACCTCCACAGCCACCTTCACCACCATCGACCACCACCGAAGTGTTCGTCGAAGCAAGGCGAGTGCAGCGCCACCCCAGCACCGCGACCACAACGCCCCTAGCTGTCGGAAGCCCCCTCGACTTCAAACCCCAACGCCGGACACGAAGGTAACAGCCCTAAATCGTGTCGTGCATGTCCCAAACTCGCGCATGATGTTCGCCTGGACATGAAGAACCTAACAGTAGGGTTGGACACGCGTTAGCAGTATCATGTGTGTCATGCTGGGCGCGGACACACGACACTGGGTCAGATCTCATTACTCGTGTCCTTAACAGTCTGGACACGAAGCCGAACTGTTACTTAGATTAATGGGTTGACGGGTTTAAAACGTGCTATTGGGTTCAGAAACCCATTAAATAAGGGGCCTGGGATACTTTCCTACCCACTAACCAAAAACACCTTAACACTAACCCAAACCCAATCCTAACACCGGACTCGAACTGACCCGCTGGTCAGCCCTAGCCCGCTTGGGTGCACCCCCTCTGCCATCCCGAGGGTGTGGGTTCGAGCCTGAGCTCTGGGTTTTATATATATATATATACTTGTATATATATATGTAAGTCATAAATGTATTTGTAAAATATACATCGCTAATTTAGCCTTTACAAAATTATGTAAAAGTTGTACATATTGTATGTAGATATTTATAAATGAACTTATGACTAATATGTATACTTTGCCTTACTAAAATATTATTATATTTTCATACTTGCATATTTTCTACAAATATATATTTTGTGTATTTAATTTACTGCAACCATTTGGTGTCCAAGCCTAGCTTGGGTTTTTGGGCCCAAATATATTTTCACACATTCAAGGTCTATACAAGTCATATTGGACTTGATTCATGGCCTTGGGTCACGTACTTGGACTCTGGTTCAATTTATGTACAGGGACAAAAATACGCAGATAAATAAGTAATTAAATTCAGAATGTATACTTACTATTCTTGGATTTCTAAAAAATACTTTTCTTGCTGTTAAAATTCTAAAAAAATAGTATTTAAATACTATATTAATTTAGCTAATTTAGTATAATTTTTACAGTATCTTATTTACAGTTTTGCCACAGTTTTGACATATGAAACCAGAACTCATTTTCTGTGTACTTATAAAAACTGATTTTATAAAATGCTTATACAGGATGATAAATTCCAAAAAATTTATAATAAATTTTTATAATTAACAAGGATATTGTTAGTATTTTATTTTGTATTTATTGGAGCTATATACCAATTTCTAAAATTGTTTGAACACAGTGCACAGAATGATTATTTAACCAATAATTATGGTTAAATTACGACTTGTGACTTTTGGGTATTTCTAGTAGTTAGAATGTTGTCCTACCCTAGTGTTTGAGACCTAGATGATGGTTAGATGATGTGTTACCTCACATTGGACCCCTAAGCTAGTTTTACCTAGCTAATGTTCAATTAGGCCGTGTCACACCACTAGTGTAAATTTAGCTTACTTTATGGAGACTGAGATATATATATTTTACAGTGCCAGGACATCGGGCATCTTTAGCTTTATTGTCTTCTCGTTGCTTTGTTAGAGGCAAGTACCCCTACAAACTTTACTTACTGCTTATGATAAATGAATTATGAATAATACCATGTTAAAATGCTGATCCTTGGAGTAGCAAGTCAAATCATACCGTGCTCTACATCACACTCAGTATATACCATGCTTTATACTGCTCTCAGTATCTCTCACATGCTAGGACTTGGATTATGGGGAAACTGATAGTTGAGTACGTGATCATGCCCCTTCTACCGTGACGTATATACCGAGCAAGGTAGCATTTTACATGTATACCTTGTCGTAGGCCTATCCCGTGGATTTGTGCGTATGTACATCTATCGCTTGTGACTTGTACGGAAGTACATTTTATTTTACATGTGCCCTCAGCACTTTGTACACCTATTGACCGATTATGTACCTGCTCCAGTTTTAAACAATACATGTACATGTGTAGCCATGACAAATGTATCCTTGACATGATAGACTATGATTTTGACATGGTAGACTATGATTTTGACATGATAGTTGTGATATTCCATGATAGGCTGTACCATATTATGACCTCAGTTATTACTTCTCATTTCTTTCATACTCAGTATAGCATGTTTGTAGTGTCAGTACTTGCTCCCGTCCTGACAGGATAACGTTGTAGGTACACTCTCTGAGGAAGAGATGCTCTGTGATCCCTATTATGGAGCACCAGAGGAGGAGTTTCCCACAGGAAATTCTTTCTAGTTTTTTTTGGCTAGACTTAGTATTAGGGTTGTTATGACAACCTTCTTTTGTACTAAACTGGGCCTTGTCTCCAGTTACTTATTTTGGAGTGTATTATGTATCACAAACTTAGTGGTTTTTCATTTATAAAATGATGTGATCATCTTAAAATATCATAATATTACAATTATTAGCACACTTACCTTTACTTTTGACTGATAGAACAGCTTACTACGCTCTAACCAAGCGTAGGCTGGACATGGCTTGGCCCGGCCCAAAAATTTGGAAAGCGGGTCGTGACAGTATGGGAAGCCAAATAGTTAACCCATAGTTTTCGAAAGGAACTATGGTGATATATTTGCAGACGCCCTCTGAAGTTTTGGACGTTACGGACGGATACGTATGACTGAATGCCAGTTGCGTACTTATAGCCTAAAATCCCACCCATGCGCATGAAAGTTGTCCTATAAATTGCACATTAGGCGGTTAGAATCTCCTTTGCATATTTATGTCTTAGATAGTCCTTTATATATTATTTTATTATTCTGCCAGTTCATATTAGCATGTTCTTCCTGTATCTTGCGACGTCCCTCTGAGGACCTGGTTATTCTCCAGGTGTGTGTTCATGTCTTCCACAGGTATCCTAGCCGAGGTCGTAGTCTTCTCCACTTATTCGAAGATGACGTGCCTTAGACCTTTCTTGCTACTTTCGCCAGTTCATTCCTATGTCATGTATCTCTTTTCTTTTTATTAGTTGGTAGTGGATTTGTCTCCGCCCAACTACATGTAAACAGACAAATTCTTACTTATTTCTATAAAAGCTTGATTTTATTTTGTTGATGAGATTAGTTAGTTGTGGGTTACTATATTTTACAACTTATGTATACATACAAGGCCCCTATACTTCGTATGTATACAGCTGGCATGTCTACGTACTTAGTCCTACGTATTTTGGGACTGGGGCATTACATGTGCTCCCATTTCCATTCTGGGATCGGTAAGGGTTGAAGAAGTCTAGCTGGTCTCTGATGTTCAGCCTTAACTTGTTGACAAACTAAACAACGAGAGACAAACCGGACTATCTCCCTTTTCATGCCATTCCACCAGAAATGCTGACGGATGTCTCAGTACATCTTCGTGCCACCGGGATGAATTGAATACTGAGAACTGTGAGCCTCTGCCATGATCTCCTGTCTGATATCACCATTGGGTACATAAAGACGTCTCCCATGTCGGAGAGTACCATCTTCGTGAATACATAACTCTGGTCTCCGTCCGGCTACACATTCTGTCCTAAGCCGCTGAAGCTTAGAATCCATCGACTGAGCTAATTTAATCCTCTCAACTATACTGGACTGAACTTGCATACTGGCCATCAATGCCACATTGGTAGAAAGAACTACTTCTATACCCATCTTCTGAAGATCGGCTAACAATTCTGGCTGCGTTGTTAGGAAATAAACTCCGGCTCTTCTGCTCAATGCATCTGCAACAACGTTGGCCTTCCCAGGATGATACTGCAAGTTAATGTCATAATCGACAAGTAGCTCTAGCCATCTTCTCTGACGCATATTAAGATCCTTCTGGGTAAACACATACTTCAGACTCTTGTGGTCGGTGAAAATCTCAACTCGATCTCCATATAAATAATGCCTCCAAAGCTTAAGTACGAAAACCACCGCTGCTAACTCCAAGTCATGGGTTGGGTAATTCCTCTCATGATCACGAAGCTGACATGACGCATAAGCTACTACCTTACCATGCTGCATCAAGACACATCCCAATCCTCTGCCAGATGCATCACAATAAACTAAAAATCCTCCAGTCCCATCTGGAAGCGTAAGAATGGGTGTCGTCATCAATCTATGCTTCAACTTCTCAAATGAACTCTGATACTCTGTTGTCCAAGCAAACTGTACATCCTTACGGGTCAACTGCGTCAGTGGTGCTAAAATCTGAGCAAAGTCTGAGACAAACCGCCGGTAATAGGCAGCCAATCCTAGGAAACTTCGAACTTCTGCGACGGTACTGGGAACTGGCCATGACTCTATAGCCACTATCTTCTGGGGGTCCACTTCCACTCCACCTTTGGTAATAATGTGACCTAAGTACAAGATACGATCGAGCCAAAACTCACACTTACTAAACTTCGCGTACAACTGGTGCTCTCTGATAATCTGAAGAACTACACGAAGATACTGCTCATGCTCTTCCTCCTTCTTGCTATAGACTAAGATATCGTCTATAAACACTATCACAAACTAATCCAAATAAGGTATGAAGATATGATTCATGAGGTCCATGAATACGGCTGGCGCATTGGTCGCTCCAAATGGCATAACAAGGAACTCCCAATGCCCATATCTGGAACTAAATGCTGTTTTCGGGACGTCTTGCTCTCTGACTCTGATCTGATGGTACCCTGACCGCAAGTCAATCTTCGAGAATACTTCCGCTCCTCTGAGTTGATCAAATAAATCATCTATCATTGGTAGAGGATATCTGTTCTTGACTGTTACAGAGTTCAAGGTACGATAATCAATATATAATCTTGACGTACCATCCTTTTTTACAAGAAGTATCGGGGCTCCCCAAGGTGATCCACTAGCACGAATGAATCCCTTGGTTCTGAGTTCTTCAATCATCTTGTACAAGATCTCTAACTCTAAAGGTGCCATCCTGTAGACTCCCCCTGACACTAGTGCCGTCCCTGGAAGCAAATCAATGGTGAACTCTATCTCTCTCTCTGGGGACATGCCTAGAAGCTCTTCGGGAAATACATCAGGAAACTCTTCAACAACTCTGGGAAACTGAACCGCCACTGCTATTGCCATCCGCAATATTGGAGGAGAAGGTTCTACTTCGCCTCTGGAAAATGAAAACTCCGGTTCGTCGGAAATACCAAAAATAATCCTACCAATATGAAAGTCTATTCTTGCGTATTGCTCCTTCAACCAATCCATTCCTAGGACCATATCATAATCGGCCATCGGGAATTCTATCAACCTAACGAAAAACTCTCTACCGTTAACTACGATTCGATACGAGAAAAATACTCTATCTACTCTCACAAGACCGTTACCAGTAAGTATATTGAGCCTTATTGATAATGACTCGGGCTCCCGTCCTATCCGTGCAGCGAATCGTGCATACATAAATAAATGCGATACACCCAAATCAAATAATACCGATGGTGGAAAAGTGTTGACGAGAATGGTACCTGCCACCGCCTCACCTTAAGCTAACTCTTCCTCCACGGTCAAAGCCATAGCCTGACCTTGCCTTCTTGGTGCTGGTCCCCTCTGCTGGTGACCTCTCTGCCTGTTCTGAATCTGAGCTAGGACATACTGTTGAGCCTGAGGCGACAATGGCCTCGGAGGCTGGTACTGCTGCTGTACTGGTGCTGGACCCCTAACCGATGGACTGGTTAGGTTTGATGACGATGAACTGGCTCTATTCGGACAGGACCCTATTTTGTGATCCGGTTTCCCACAAGCCAAGCACAATCCCTGTGCTCTGCGACACTCTGATACTACGTGTCTTGGCTTCCCACAATGAGTGCAGCCTATTGCGGAAGACTACTTCTACTTTTGTTGCTGAGGATACGCCGACGTCGAGTGCTGAACCGATGAAACTATGGTTGCCCTCCTAGGAGCTCCAATAGTCAAAGCCCTAGTTGCCGGGGCTGGTGCTGAAGACTGGGACATCTGCACATGAGACCTCTTCCGTCCTCCGCTTCTATCTACAATCCTCTGCGAAGTATACTCATGTCTCTTCGCTGCTCGCAAGACGGCATCAAACGTCTGGTGCTCAAACTGTTCCACTGCTATAATGATCTCTAGGTGGAGCCCCTGCTGGAATCGCTGGGCTCGATCTAATTCGGTTGCCACCAAGGTAGGAGCAAACTGACTGAGTCTAGAAAACTCGGCCGTATATCCATCGATCGTCCTGTCCATCTGCTTAAGATTGGAGAATCTCATCTGCAGATCATACCGAGCTACTGCGTCGAAGTACTTGGTTTGGAACTTGTTGCTAAACACCGACCATGTGACAGGCGTCGGCAATCCAACAGCTAGCATCGCCCACCAGCGGCGGGCTAAGTCCAATAACTACAGGCGCACAACGGCCACCTTCTCTTCCTCAGGAATCCTAGTTGCTTCCAGGATAACCTCTGTTTCCTGAAGCCATACATCAGCAGCGATAACATCTTCACTACCGTCAAAGAAAGGAGGGTTCAAACGCTTGAAGCTTTTGGCCGCGTTGTTCCCTTGGTAACCAACTCTGCCCATGGCATCTTGTACTGTCTAGTGCAGGGCATTGCCTCGACGATCTTGAGATGCAAGGAATTCCCTGATGAGACCCACCAGGGTTCCATTGTCAGGCTCTGCAGGCTGGACGGGCTGAACTGGTGGCTCTTGACCCCCGGTAGGCATGACTCTGGAGGCTACTCATAAATGCTGGGCTTGGTCTCCAGGATGCTGCTGGTTCACTGGAGGTGTTCCGCCTTGCTGATCGGTAGGACCAGGAACAATATCGCAGAAGAAACGACATGGAGAACAATAAAGAAGGACCATGATAGATCGAGGATATAAACATGTGATCAGGTCATGATTTCAGGAAGATTAGAAGAAACGAGTAGAGATCAAGGGCGAGTACTGATTGAGACATCTATTCAGTGAAACCCTTACACATCTTGATTTACAAGACCTGCATGGGCCACCACTTAAACCGTGTCACGCCCCAGAACCAGAATACTGGAGAACGGAGGACAGACACAGCCAGCTACGTACATTGAAGTGAATCCCACCTCGCAATACGGTCACGGCTGTCTAGATGCATGAGGGTTTACTACAAGCCATTAGTCTCTTAGGGTCAAGAACAAGCCTAGTGTCTCAATCTCAAGCAAGCAAGTAAATGTAACAAGATGGTAGATCATCAGACATACAAAGTAAGGCATTCCAAACATTACATATTCAGATGATCATGAAGCTAGTCATACAAAATACGAAGACTAGCAAGAGTTTAAGTCATACATGATCAACCCTAGGATCTGTCAATCATGTTACAACCATTAGGCAGACAGGAATGTAAATTCAACACAAGCTAACACTTGCTCGGCGGCTAAACGCCTCAAAAGAATAATTTACAATAGAGTGGGAGAGCAAAATAAAACCTACTCATTGCCATGGTTGTGCCTAGTGTTCACCATCTGGCTGGAATGCTGGAAGATCCTCGGGTACTATTCTAAAATCTGGCCATACAAAACCAGCTGGGTCAGACCCCAGAAAGAGCAAGTACCACAAGGGACGCTTCACTTAAGAACTAAAACTAGCATATTAGCACATGAGACATAAAGGATAATAAAAGACATGAGTTAGAGAAGACAAGCTGATAAACGATAAGACAACTAAGGGACTATTCCGGTAGCCAAGTTACAACCCGTAAACCAAACAAGGACCGGGGTTGTAACCCTTCACCTGAACAGAGCTTAGTCTCCAACCAATTATCGGCAAGAGTAAAGCATAACAGTAATGTGCTGAAATAACCATGTACTGGTCTTGCCTAGGCAAGACTAGACGGGACTTCATCCATCAATCATGGCCAAGCAATGAGTACGGCTTGATACTTTAACTAACTAGAGTTATCACAAGCTTAGTTACTAACAAGATGCATCGAGATGTTCCAACAGCCACAAGTCTTGCAGTCTTAATCCAAGTTATCCGGTCACAAGTTGAGAGAGTTGGATTAGGTGACTTGGGGGTGCAACACATGATAGTGTGCTGAAAATATGCTCTACTCGACGGCAGGCTACAAGTCCAATTAGAGCGCCCAGATAACGGGACTGTCTGTAGCTGAAAAATCTCTTCATGAACTACTTGATCAATCTAGTCATCATCCTAGTCAGATTTAATATGAATCCCTGACCGTGGTAACCAGAAATTCATGTCCTAGACATGATACAAGATGAGACATGTAGCTTATACAAGCACAAACATCCACGGTGTCAAGACAAGAGTTACTTAGCAAGTCAAGATAGCCGTCACAACAGCATATCGTGATTATCATGTTAGGTTTACTTATCAAGAGTGCGCCACGATGGGCCACTGTCATATTTTATCATGCCAAGGTTGCTTGTCAAGAGTGCTTACGACGGGCCACTATCATGTCATGTTTTACTTGTTACTGGTTAAGAGTGCGCCTTAACAGGCCACTATCGTGTTCTATCCTTACATTGTCATGTATGAAAGAAACTTGCATAAAATAGCTAGTAACATATTCTTGAAGCTAAGAAAAAGATCAACAACTTTTATGTTGGAAGTTGGGAGAAATTCTGGCCATAATTTAGCCAAATAAGACTTAAAATAGCCAAAAACAACCAAAATAGGCCCTATGCGGTATTTTGCGACACTATGCTACCTTCTGCGGTACTATGCAAGCTATGAGGCACTATTCATTCCTGCGGCTGCTGCACTATTCATTTCTGCGGCTACGGCACTATTCATGCGGTACTATTCATTCCTGCGACTGCGACACTATTCATGCAGCACTATTCATTTCTGCGACTAAGGCACTATTCATTCCTGCAGCTGTGGTACTATTCATGCGGTAATATTTATCGTCCCTACCAAATTTAGCACAGATGAAATAGAAAATGCTCAAATCTTCTTTTGGCCATAACTTCCTTAAAACAAGTCGAAATCTAACTTTTCAAGGGTCTATTTTGGGTAAAATTGAATTTTCTACAACATGGAACAAATAAAAATTAAAAATAATGTAGTTTAATAGATCAAAATCCAAAAAAAACCAAAAATAATACAAACTTAGATCTACATGAATCCATCCACCAAAATGAAAAATGTCAAGTTCTAAAGTGGCTTAAAATCAAGTAAGGAAGAGAATGGAACAATAAAACTTGAGATCCCTCTTGAAGCAAGTTTCACTTGCCTAGGACTTGGTAGGTGGGAGGAGTAAATAAAGAAGATGCAGAAATAAACGAAGAAGTGAATGAAGAGAGAGAGAGAGAAGGAGTTGGGTTATATATCAACCCTCTCCATCTCAAACCAAGCCAAGCCAAGCCAAGCCAAACAAAGTCAAATTGAACCAAACCAATCAAATAAACCAAGTCAAGATTAAACCAAGACTAGGCTAAGCAAAACAAGTTTAACTACAGTCCATCTGATAAATGCCAAAAATCTCGTATATGCATACGAAAATACGTATAATGGAAAACGGGAGTGACATTATTATCTTGAGTACTTATATTTTTGGACTAGCTTGACTAATGCCGCTATTATAGCCTAGTTTTGTAAGTTTATTCTTTTATCGAGCTTCATCAAGGACAATATTTTATTGGAGACCTCCACTAACATATTGTCTACTCAGAACCGGTGCATGATGGTATGATCAACCTAGTGCACTTGGTTCGCTCTTCATAAAAATCATTCTACGTGGATTAAGATATAGTTAACAAATATACTCGCCCTCTGCGATCTCATCCACGTCTACCTTGACAACTCCTTTTCAAACTATTAACTCGTCTTTAAAACCCGCCTTTGTATTCGATCGTATCCTCCTTGAACTCCTTATTGTTTTCGTCTTTCACCTATTATAGACAAACACTTGTACTTGATATCTCCTTTAGCTGCCCTATCACCTATGGCTCGAATAATTATATATACACGAGTGTAGCTAGACCACGGACAAGCCATGTGACTACAACCTTGCCTAAAGTTACTCGTCCTTTCACTCGACCATAGATCTATTATCATGACCATCTAATCATTTGAAACTCAAGAATAATTAGAATCGTACCCATAATCATACCACCAACATAGACGACTATCATATAATCTTCTCTAAGGAACCACCTAGCCTTGATCTTTCATTATTTTACCTTTATTACTTAAACCCTTAATCTTTTTACTTCTTGCGTTAACTAGCGACCCTCATTTATTACTTAAACCATATCCGTGATTTATTTTTCCTAGTATCTAAATCACGATTTTCTAATTGTATGTTTGTGTTGAACGTCGTTTCTTCGTCTCGCCCAACCATTTGATCACATTTCCTTATCGATAAACTTTTTCTATCTTCTCAATCCTACCTACCCTAGTTATTTTTTAATTTCGAGGATAAAATTCTTGTAAGTTGGGTAGGATGTAAACCCCGTAAAATTTTACTATAATTTTTTATAATTAATTAATTTGGTATTGATTTTTTTGGATATTTGTACGTCGAGTGCGAATACGAAGTATATTTTTCTTATAAAGGTTTTATTATAGATTTTTATATATAAAATAAGTATATTTTCAAAATTATATGAGACAAATATTTTTATCTTGAGTAAGAAGTATATCACATCATATTTTGCCAAAACCTTATTTATTTTTAAAAGGCTATTTTATTTATAAGTAATAATTTAGAAAAATATGTTTTATATAAAATACTAGTTGAATTCAAGGTACATGAAATGTAATTCATGTGTATATTTTAATTTTTGAAATTATTTAATTATTTTTATTATAAAGATATTTTAAAATTTGTGGATTTAATGTTTAATTAGTTATGGCAATTTAATTAAAGATTAGATTTATTGATTTTGGTTGAAGATAAGATTTTTATCTAAATATTTAAATACGGATTTGGATTTAATTGGACTAATTTTGATTTGATTTAAATTAAAAGGTGAATTATCAAAAAGGAGATTTAAATCTTTTTCTATCCCTTATTCCACCAGGATTTTCCACCCCCATATATAGGGGACAATCCCTATTGTTTTCCTCTAAAAAATTATTCCACAATTCCCTCCACCACAAACATGAGTGCATCGTGTCAGTATCCACAAATCCTATATAAGTCGTGACGGTCTCGGGTCCGACCCTGGGTGTCTTTCGTCACGATCCGCTCCCGCATATTCGGATACGAGTCGGACACGCCCAGCCTACGTTGGAAGACACAACGTAGTAAACTGTACAGTCTAAGGAAAACTGTAAGATACAAGGTACATAAAACAACACAGCTTCTATACACGTTTCCAATATTACCACAATCCACAATTTAAACAATTAAAGAAATGATAATGCCGGAGACAAATCCGACAACCTGAATAAAATATACAATCCTGAAACCTCAATATAATGTACATGGTAAAAATCTCTAAAACAAATCTAAGAAAAGATCCAACTATAACTCTATAATTCTAAGTCTATCCTGAACTACCACTTCATCCTGACTTTGGGCTCTGGTCCATAAAGATGGAACAACATCCTCAAGCATACCTGCAATGTATCCTGTCAGGAAAAGAGCAAAGTACAACCCCGACAAGAAGCACTAAACAAAGTAAACTGAAGTGCTGCACGATGAACTATGATACAAGCACTAGACCATAAAACTGTAGTACATAAATAACGATGAAACTATGGTACCAGATCCTGAATAATGAACTAGACTATCAGTATAAAATGCATTTGAAATAACTATCAGAATATGTGATCGGCTGGGGTAGTACAGGATACAAGAGCACAGGAGCACAGGAATAAGGGTACGGCTTAGAGTCCCATGTACACGATGTGAGACCTAAGCTATTAATCAATGCCTAACTAATATAGGATTGGTCACATATCTGTAGTATTTCTCCACCCTAATGTACAAGTAAAGAACACTGAACGATGAACAATGAACGATGAGCGATGAACAATGAACAATCGTGTGTACAACGTGTCAATATGAGAACATGAAGTAAGACAGAAATATAGTATAAAAGAGATTGAGTCAGTATACTTGCATTGCTTTGGAAACACGAGAGTAGTAGAGCATAAATCTGTCCACCTGGTTTGTACAAGTTGGTTAGGGTAGATGATGACAATTTGTTAACTATCTATAACTAGATATTGCTAGTAATAAGCTAAACTATAGGTATAACTAGCTAAAATATTACTAACTATATAATTTACTCAAACTAATTATATAAATACTAAACTCTCTGGAAATACAACATAGAGAGCCCAACTAATAAAGTAGCACTAGCTAAAATATACTAGGTATCTTACACAAAGTATTTCCTATAGAATTATAATCAATTAAGATATGACTAGTAATTGTTAACCTAATATATATTGACTTAAGCAAAATATTTTAACATTTATAATTAAATCATTACCAAGGGAATATGACTAAGCCAACATTTTAACAGTAAAAATTAACAAAATCTAACCCATTTCCTTGTCAAATTAATCCACAAAGTCTGGCCCAACCATCTTACTATGCCAGCCACCCAAAAGTCCAACTAGCCTACACACTCTGGCTCAGCCCAAAATACAATGGTTAATTCCAAGATTAACATCAGCCCACATATTAACTTAACCCAGCCAAAATACCAAGTGATTAATAAACCTTACTGCACCCTCTTCTGGCCCGACCCGGATTAGGCCCAGCCTCAGTAAGTCCCAGCTTTCCCTTTTGTTAGCCTTCACTCAATGGCTTGGCAACCAAATAACCCATCTAATGAAAATTAAATGAAACGTAATAAACACAGTACCACATCAATCTTTCCTAAGCCAAACAGAGTTCAACACCTTACTGCTGCTTCAACTTAAAAGAGCAATAGACCAAACACAATCCACAATTAAACCAACCTATCCATTGTTTGGCCTGTACTGCCATCAACTATACTCCATTTAAACCTTCCATAGCAACAAGTAGAACCCAGCAAAACCCAACAACATAACAACAAAACTTAGAAAAAAATTACATATGAGGCTTGGGCTCAGTAGAGACCCAAGCCAGCCACACATTTCGAATTCAACGGCTGCCCTTCCCTCCTAAATTAAAATACAAAAATTTGGAGAAAATATGCAGAACCAAATCTATAAAACTGATCCTAATAAAACTATATATACATAATCCAAACCCAGCATACAAAACCCAACCCCAATATACAGAGTTCAAATTATACACAGAGCTCAAATTCTATATAGATTAAACTAACCAAAATCTAAATAAATTATACATTAAAACTCGACAAAAATGGATACACAAGGTTCAGAAAATTTAGATACACAAATAAGCCCAAAAAATATACAGGACCCAACTCAGCAATTTGCAACCATCTGAGCTGCAATTTGAAGAATGGAAAGGATAGCAGTCTCTGCCCTTGATTAGACCCAATCCCAGTTCACCTCCCACTAGAGTCACCCGGACACGTCTCATTGACTGGATACGATCCCAAGACTCAGACACGGCTTAACACTGACACAAACAGAACTGGACACATGCTATCAAACTTTCTGTATCCCGACCCCCACCCGGCCAACACTTCAATCATTCAAGAACTCCCATAGCAATAGTTCTACAACCTAGAAATGAACATAACAGTACCTGAGAAGAACTCGATCCTGAGATGAAGACTCGAACCCAAGTGATCGGACATCGTCTCCTCATGTCCTGCTGCGATCTGGAGTCCCACTGGAGCATTGCGTCGATCGGTTCCAGCGCAAGAAACAAAGAAGGAAACTCAGAGTCGAACATAGGTTCTACTGAAGAACTATCGATTATTAATCAGATCGATCGATCCTAAGGCTGATCGACCAAGAAACTCAGCAACTCTCCATTCGATCAACCAACCCCTGATTCGATCGACTCAATAAGAGGAAAATCGATGAAGGAACACTCATCTCGGTTGTCGTCTAGCTGCGTGAGGAGTCGTCCTATCGTCAGGAATCCGTCGTGCACCGCTCGGTCAAGAAAGACGAAGTCGCCGGTGATAAAGCCCGCACGTCGTCGTCGGGAAAGAAGACTCGTGGGGATGAGGACGAGTTCTAGCCGTCGTCGGAGCTTGCCGTCGAAGTGGTGGCATCTCTGGGCTAGCTCAGGTGCCGGGGAAGAAGACTCGCGGTGGACCTTCACCCGCTGCCGCCAGAGCGTCTAGTCGTCGGAGATCTGTAGGCAGGCCACCGCCACCACCGTCAAGGTGGGAGCCTCCACCATGGCCGCTACTCTCAAAGCTAGGGTTAGGGTTAGGAAATTTTGGAGGAGATCGGGAAGAGGAGGGTGACGAAAAATTTGGGACTCGGTTATGCTCCCTAATTTCACAAGGAAATAAAAGTAGAGAGAGAAGGAGAGTAGGTTTAAATAGGAATTTAGAGAAGAATTTGGTATTTTACCAAAAAGGACCTCAATAATTTGCTTTATTACAAACCGTTATGAAAAGTTAGTTAGAAAGTTGTTGGGTTTGTTAGAGAGGTTGTTAGGAATCTTGGACAACTTCAATTAAGTTGCTAGAGTCTTCCCTCTCAAATCCTTCCGAAATAGTTAACCAAATATTTCACTTATAAAGACAATTATAAAGAGTCAGAAATAAATTGAAAAATAATTATTCTAAAATTTTGAAAATACCAGAAAAATACTAAATTTGATAATTTCAAAAAAGTGCGGTTACATCTTTCCACTATATTGTAGTTTACAAGTACATTTTTGCCACCATGTCCCACACCCCGGACACGCTTCTAAACCCGTTCTACTTCTGTAACGAAGGACACATCCCCCGACCCCACCCCTGTCGTATCGGATACTACCCGACATGATGACACCTTTCAACCCTAACCTTAAACTAATCCCTCGTCACCCTAATAGGGGCCTCCCCGATGCCGCGACTCCTCGGTCGTCTCCTTCCCGACCAACCGCCAGCACATCACCATCACCAAACCCCTCTTCCTGTCCTCCCCGTCGAATTCCTCCGCAACCCCCATCCCTGTGACTAACACTCTCGGCCATCCCCTAGCCACACCATCAGTAGAAGCCGCACTCGTCTACGCCTCAACCGCGACTATCGCCACCAGCACCCGACTTTATGTCGTCTCCTCCCTCACCACACTGTCACCGTCGAACCCCGACCCCTAAATCTAGTGGCGCCGTAGGTGGTACCACCACCGTCATCATCATCACGACCACACCCGTGGAACTCCGACTAAACCACCAGAACCACGCCGCCACCATAATTCTCAATGCCACCACCACCAAATTAAACAAACACACCCATATACCTTTGTCGCTCCTGTCCTCCGCCTCATGTCCAGCCGCGTCCGGCGAACGCCGCGTTGCCACCATGCCGAGACCCCGACCCATTCCTCTGAGCCTTCTTCCCCGACATGATGACACCTTTCAACTTCTCTTTCGAAGGAAGAGAAGCAAAGTGATCTATTATTATTATTGTTATTGTTTTATTATCATTAGTATTTTTTTGTTATGTGCTTTAAGAAGTAACAGCTGTTTGGTTCTTTGGGTTAAGTTATATTTGGTTTTATTATTATTATTTAGTTGTCGTTTTCTTTTGTTTGTTTTGTCTTATTGTTTGTTTTTCTTTGTTGTTTGATTTGGTTTTATTTTCTCTATTGCATTAGTGATTAACTGATTGATTTTTATGTATTATGTATTATGTAATATTATTATCATTATTTTTAGTAGCAGTATATACTAGTATACATATACTGGTATATAAATAATGTATATGTGATACCTTTATAATCCCATTATTATTATGATTACTATTATTATTACTATTATTAAAATATATGTATGTATGTATGTATGTATGTATGTATAACCAGATATTGTTTTTTATATTATTATTATTATTATTATTATTATTATTATTATTATTATTATTATATAGATAATATTCAAAATTATTGATGATAAACATACGTTTGAGGTCCATATATTTTTCAAAGCTAGTTTTCCTATGATTATATGAACCTATGATATTTTTTGCCCTAAATCATTTTTGAGATGTTATATTTTTTCTTTCTTCTAAAAATATTTTTGAATGTATAAAGTACTCACCAAATTATGTTATAAATTTCTAGACCTCCAAAATATTTATCTAATATATATATATATATATATATATATATATATATATATATATATATATATATATATATATATATATATATATATATATATATATATATATATATAGTGTGTGTGCATAGCCTACTTCTATTTTTAAACTGAGTTTATAAACCCTAAATAGTTATTGGATTATTTTATCGATTTTAAAATATAGATATTTACCTAAAAACCTATTTTGACAACCTTAGAGTTTTTGTCCTTAAACGACTTTCGATTTTTTTTTCAAGTATTTATTTGAAAGCATATTTTGACTAATAAAATATATTTTTAAGTATTATAAATACTTTTCTAAAAAATAGTATATGTATTATTTATCTAATTTTCTTTGATATTCCTTCTAACCATGACTAAGCCCATTATTTCTATTTTCTCGCCAATTATGTACCTCCTTATGTCGATCCTAGCTAAATTGATTCTTCTGGACCCGATGGAACAGTCTGTGGTATCATCGGAGTCCATCTTACATAGTTCTAATACCAAAGTCAACCTCTATGCCAACATGATCATCGCACCACACTAGGCGTCACACCAGGCAAGATACATTACCATCTACTGTCTATTTACTTTAGCTCATATATTTCATGCATTTATTTATTATTTCTTTTTGTGCAAAATAAATTATGCTACATAGTCATATTGAGATGCAAATTTTATCTTCTAGTTCTATTTCCTGCTATTTAATTATTTTATGCACATTAAGCCTAGACTTAAGAGACCACCTTCGTTTGTGTTGCATTCATAGGCCTTGACACAATTGTGCCACAAAGTCACGAATTGCATATAGAACTCGGACATGTCTAGCTGGCTGGCCACCGGTACGTATAAGTCATATGATAGAGTTAACTGCTAATAGTATTTGCTTGATTAGTTTGACTTAGCAGTTATAGAGTTTATATATAATGTGGATACGACATATCGACATAGGTGGGGAGGACAATTCCTTAGCGTATGGGCCACGTATGCACTTCTCCTTTTGTAACCCGGAAGCTCCGCTGGAGATACGTGTAAGATGCCTCCTACTATTATTGATGGCCTCTGATGTTCGAGGAACATTACAGATGTAGGCCCTTGGTACCTAGAGAGGGGACTATGCCAATCCCATTATAGCCAGATGGCCCATGCGTTGGAGGTTTGTTCTTAAACTGCATTCACTTAGAATGGTTAGGCTACCTTATACGTTAGGTATGGGTACTTTTGGTTTGTGTACTTATACCTGATCGCGGCTTAGAACAGTAACTTATCGCGGACTAGTTTGCCACACCTTGTCCTTGTTTGGTCACTGCTTCGATGAGATGGTACTGAACCTTGTTGTGGTCCGGATACTATATTGGTTCATGGCATGGAAAGGTACTTCATCGTAGATTAGGGTGCCATCTCTTATCCTTGTTTAGAAGGGAGAATGGTACGCTAATTCAAGGGTGGGATATTGGACCATTTTATGATCCGATTTGACTTATTATTGAGTAGTTTATGGCATGTTTATATGTATCTTGTTACGTCCCTCTGAGGACCTAGTGATCTCTCCAGGTGTATGTTACTTGTCTTTTTACAGGAGTTTCAGCCAAGATTGTGGTCTTCTCCATCATATCGAAAATGACTTGCTCTTGGATCGTTCTTGCTACTTTTGACAAATCCTTACAATTGCTATGTATTACATCTCTTTTAAAATAGTTGGTAGTGGATTTGTCTCCACCCAACAAACTTGTATAAAAATGACAATTCAAAGTTTATTTATGATATCATTATTTTTTTGTTTTGTGGATGAGATTAGTTATCATGGTTATACTAAAATTTACAAATTATGTATATTTATTATACGGCTGGCATGTCTACGTACCTAGTTCTATGTATTTTAGGACTGGACGTTACAAAGTAACTCTTTGAAAGTGTAAAAATGGTACTTACAGCATGTTGAGTTTCAGTGCACTTGTAGCAAGTGGTATTTTCCAAAATTTGTTTGGATAGAGTACTTTTTGTCCCCCCCCCCCCCCAAGTGAGGAAAAATGGTTCGATTGTTTGGATGGTTGTTGAAAGTGGAAAAAAATAAGTTTGGATGTTTTGATTTGCTAAAAGGGATAAAAATTACTGAATAATAATTAAAAACTAAATTCCCGTAATTTTTTATTCAATAAATTAAACAACTTAAACTAAATAAATATTTTTATTAGATAAATTAAACTAAATTAATAAAATAAATTGAACAAAAATCTAATATCTCTCTCTTTGTACTCTATCCCTCTCTCTCTCTCTCTCTCTCTTTCCACTTTGTTTCTTTCCTCCAAAACAAATATCTAATCTCTCTCTCTCTCTCTCCCTCCTTTAAAATGGACCAAACAAAATTAGGATTTTCTTCTTCTCCTCGAGTCGTTGTTGCCTTTCCCGGAGCATCGCATCATACAAGGAGGAGACAATTGTAGGCCCGATGCGAGGGAGGAGCAGATCTGCGCACGACGGCTCTCTTCTTGACCGTCGGGCATCCACCGTTGCGCCTCCGGAAGTTGTCTCCGGTGACAACATCGTGCTGTAGACTCACTGGCTCGAAGGAGACGACAAACGACTCGGCCTCCTCGACTCTGCCACAGTCATGTACAATTGGTGGCCAACGACTGAGCCTCCTCTTCCCGGCATTGGAGTTGCTCGAGGGGTCGGGTGGTGTTGTCATGACCCGCTCCAGATTTCTAGGTACGAGTCGGACACGGCCAGTCTACGTTGTGGACACAACGTAGTAAGCTGTATCTAAATCTTCACGAAACTCCAATATCATGATATCTAACCTTGTCTCAATCACAGCTCTAATAAACGAAACAATCCAGCACACATCACATGATCATAGATCACTATACCTTTTTAGTACATCATACATATCCTGTCACGATCTGCTTTTGAATAATTAGACACGAGTCGGACACGCTCAGCCTTCGTCGTTAGATACGATGAAGTATCTCTAGGGAAACTACAAATCCAGATAAGAATAAATATAAACCACAGCCTCTATAATATCGAATCCCAGAATCAAGTACAACTATGAAATATTACATTTTCCAGCAATGAAATGTAAAACTAAAGTCTCTAATACAAAATCCAAATGATACTACAAGGGAAGTTACTAGGCCTCCTCAGCCTCTAAGGCCAGAGCAACACCAGCTAGCTCAAAGGCACCTCCAGGCTCCTGCCCGTAGTAAGTGTTACAAATAGCCTCTATCTCACCTGCAACATATCCTAGTCAGGAGCGGAGCTAAGTAAATCCAGAAAAATAAACAAAAAACAACATGAAGATGAAATATGAACATGCAATAAATCTCAAAACAGGAATCTAGCACAAGCATGCTGAAATAAAACACAAGACTGTATGAAATAAATGTAAAATATAGCCTGGTACATGAACATGAATATACAAGGAACCTGACATGTGTGATATATTTAAAATACTTCCAGAGTGTGTG
The DNA here is from genome assembly GCA_029216955.1 of Iris pallida. Lineage (NCBI taxonomy): Eukaryota > Viridiplantae > Streptophyta > Magnoliopsida > Asparagales > Iridaceae > Iris > Iris pallida. Next base: position 3,789,720 of record JANAVB010042620.1, on the reverse strand, counting down.
ATAGGCTTGGATAGAACATGGAACATGGCACAGGCATGAAGGTACGGCTTAGGGCCCGCGTGCACAGTACGAGGCCTAAGCTATTAACATGAATTGTAACTCGGGTGTGATCACACATCTGTAGTATTTCTCCTCCCAGACACAAGCAAACTCATGGAACAAGACACAAGACCAACTCGTGAAATATCGTGTCAAAAAGAAGGTACAAGTATGAATATAGAAAAGCACAAGACATGAACTAATGGACAAATCCGAGGAGCATACTTGCCTTGCTCAGGGTGATCAAGTGTAGGTAGAAGATCTGGATATCCTCCTGTTTAGTGATTTCAAGTTAATTAATTTCTATACAAACTCTAATTTAGGGATATCAACGACTAGTCAAACTTAATTATAGAACATAAGATATACTAGCCATACTCTAATCTATCTAAGATTACAAAGTATCTATATACTGATAAATACAATTTACAAAATTGCTTATCATAATTACTTAGCTATTTTGACCAGACTTGCTAGTCAAGTAGGATCAATCTTGATATTAAATCAGTCCAAAATAAGTGTACTGCACTTAAGGCAACCACCTTAGCTAAAACAGCAGTCCCACATAAAGAATGGAAAGCACACTTTACTATCAACATCATGTAAACCAAACCTTAACCTTGAAAAGAGGTTATAGTTCATTCAAAACCTCTCAATCTCACTATCAGTTAACACTTTGACCTATCTGTACATTCCAAAGGTAACTTAAACTGTCCATACCCATCTCATGTTTGCTTAACATACCTAAAACTGGAAGATGGACAAGTTGCACTGTAGTTAGATTTCACAGGTTGCAGGGACCTGAACAGCCCATATATCAAATCCCCTCCTGATACTAAACCTTAAGTAGTATCAGTCCATTCCAGTTTAAGAACAGAACCTCACTTATGAAACCGAGATTTCATCTATACCAAACTGCAGTTTAAAGAACCCCACAGTCCTATTATTCAATCCCAGGAAATCCACTTGTCCTGCTGTTCTAACAATTTCAAACATGCTAAAGAGTAAGTCCTAGTATTCATATTTAATCAAATCGAATACAAATAATAAGTAGGAACTCAAAAGTAGGTATCACCAGATGAGCTAAACTAGAAAATCTAACTGTCATGGGTTAAACTTACTATCCCAACACGCTAATCACCAACATTCCAGGACTGCAACACATACCTGAGAGGGTTAAAGTCCTCAAGAAGCCTACTGATTTAAGAGAAAGGAGATAAAACCCATATTGCTATTTAAAAGAGTAGACTGAACCTAGCTCTGTCTCACAGATCAGTGAAACCTTTGTTCTTGCACTAAACGCATTCCCTTATTCAAACTTTCATGACCAGCCACTGTACTAAATCGTGCCATAGCTCAGGTGATAGGACCTATCTATCATTATCCTCAGATACAAGTCTCAATACTATAGTTTGTATGTATATACACTATCCAAACTGAACAACAATAACATCAGTTTCCTCATGAGCCTCATCAATTGCTGTTTGTAGGTTCACAAGAATTATCCAAACTCTGTAGACTAGCTAAGGTAAAAGTAACTCTAACTGTATCAGTTTTAAATATTATAAGGTGATTTTACCTTAGTCATATAACTTCCATACTTGCCAATTCCTGAGCATAAATGGTTTAAGAAGTTAAATCATAAGAGAACAGAGCAATAACAGGTACGGTATCATAAATGCTCGCAAGGAGTGAGGCTAAGATACTAAACCCTTCTTGCAATAACAGTCCACTATTACCACTTAGCTCAGATAAAAGAAAAGGAATAGATAAAACAAATATTCCATAATCAATCTTAGAAAAACTCAGAAGAAAACTACTGAAACCGCTTTTAACCAACAAAATGAACCCAGCGTACTGTCATCATATTTAGTTGTCCCAAATTGATTCAACCCTACTCTTAATCAATTTAAATTTACACAACCACAGAACTTTTAAGAACAGCTAGATCTCCTATAGGCATCTACTCAGCATTACTCTATTAATAGACATCAAGCATCATAATATTGAAGCATACCTGCAGATGACTTCCTTGGTTAAATGACACGATCTCTTGAATCCGATACGCTTTCTGTGTCCAGCAGTTGTCCTGGCCTTTGTTTGGAACATTTCGTCGAATGGTTCAGTGTGAGGAAACAGAGTAATAGGCTCAGAGAGATGATAACCACCCTCAATTTGGATGATCAACAGAATTTAAGAATTACAAAATGCTTACCACACTTGATCGATATTGAACAATTTGTCGACGACTCCTACTCAAAGGAAACTGGATCGATCGATCGATCCTCTAAATCTTCTTGTTCGAAATTATCAGAAGGAAACACAATCAAGAATAATGATGGCGTCAAACTAGATCTAGAGAAATTCCATGTTCGATACTTACCAGAAAAGAATTGGCTATTCGAAGAGATCAAACGAAACTCCTATGAACTTAGATCAATTTCTCTCTTCTCTGGATTATGAACACGAGAACACATAAGCAAAGAAAGTTTGGCCAATCGATTCTTGTCAAGAGGAAAGAAATTGAAGCTACTCACCATGAATGTCTATGGAAAATAATGATCCTTCAACCGTTGGAGAAAACTCGATCACAGTCGCCAGGGAGTCGTCTCTTTCTTGAACAGGTCGCTCCTCGTCACTGCCATGGCTGGCTGGCTCTGGAATTAGGGTTGGTTTTGATGCAGCTCTGGAGGAAAGGAAGATGAGAAATTGGAAGAATGGGGAAATGCTCTGAGAAGAGGAGGAGGGGTTTAAATGGATTCGAAAGTTTGCACCAAAGGATTTTGGCGCCAACAGTTTGTTATTCTTCCAGTAGTGGAGAGTAACAACTCATCAGCAAAATTGAAATTCAGTTACAGATTCGAATTTCCCTCCTCATTCTACTCTGAGACCAAACAAATTTTTAAAGGGAAGATTTGTGGGCTGGCTGAGAAAGCCTAGTCCAAAGTTCAATTTAAAGAGAAAGAAATTTAGTATCTAAATGATTTTTAATTCCTTATTTATAAAGATATTTCTTGGAAAACAAAAAGCTAAATTTTTTGTAGAATTATTTAAATCTGGGAAGTAGGCTTACAAATATCCCCTCCTCAAAAAAATTACGTTCGTGAAATTTGGAGAACGGTAAAATACTCTCAACAAAACACAAGATTGATCCAACACAACTATTTATTATACTCAAATTGAAACATCAATACAATCAAGCAAATAAACTGAGATAGTGCTCATGCATCTTGTCCTAGCACTTCCATGTGGACTCTCCCAGAGACTGGTGTCTCCACATGAATCGGGCAAGTGATATAGTCTGATTCCGCAATTGCTTCTTCCTTCGGTCAAGGATCTCCAGGGGATGCTCCTCATAGGTCAAGCTCGGACCTACCTCTAGCTCTGAGTAGTCCACCACATGACTCGGATCTGGAATGTAGCGTCGAAGCTGAGAAACGTGGAAGACGCCGTGCACTCCCTCCAAGCTAGCAGGAAGTACAAGTCGATACGCCACCTCACTAATCCGTGTTATCACATCGAAGGGCCCGATGTATCTGGGACTAAGCTTCCCGCCTCTGCCAAAACGAATGGTACCTCTGGTCGGTGAGATCTTCAGGAACACTTTATCTCCAACTGCAAACTCCAGTGGCCGTCTATTGCTGTTCGTCCAATACTTTTGCCAATCCTGTGCAACTCTGAGATGCTCTCTGATCAGTCTGATCTTCTCAGCTGAATCTACCATCTCTGATCCAAACAAAGTCTTTTCGCCAACGTTGTCCAAAGATAAAGGTGTACGACATCTCCGTCCATACAGTGCCTCGAATGGTGTCATCTTGATGCTAACCCGATAAATGTTGTTATAGGTAAACTCCACAAGATGTAAGTGATCCTCCCACGAACCGCCAAAGTCGAGTGCTCAAACTAGCAGTATATCCTCCAATGTCTGGATGGTCCTCTCGGACTGCCCATCTGTCTGTGGATGATAGGCGGTGCTGAATTTCAACAGTAAACCTAAGCTCAGCTGTAGACTCCTCCAGAAGGGTGAGGTGAAGCGGTTGTCCCTGTCTGAAATGATACTTACTGGAACTCCGTGAATCCGCACAATCTGCCACATGTAGAGGTCTGTAAGCTTCTCGGTCGACAGCCCTACCTTGAATAGAATGAAGTGAGCAAATTTTGTCAGCCTGTCCATGATAACCCAAATAGCGTCTTTGCCACCGGGCGTACGCGGTAAACCAGAGACAAAATCCATGGTTATGTGTTCCCACTTCCACTCTGGAATAGGCAAAGGCTGGAGTAATCCCGCTGGTCTCTGGCGTTCCGCCTTAACCTGCTGGCACACAAGGCATCTAGAAACGAATCTGGCAACCTCTCGTTTCATTTCATACCACCAAACATACTCCCGTAGATCCTTATACCTCTTGGTAGATCCAGGATGAATAGAATACTGTGACTGGTGAGCCTCCTGCATAACCTTCTCCCGCAAATCCTTGGGCACACACAACTGGTTTCCATGCCTCAGGGATCCATCCTCTGCAATGATGAAGTCGTCAAGCAATCCTGCCTCTGCTTGTCCTCTAAGACATCAGAGTCCCTCATCTAGAAACTGGGCCTCCTTGATCTTCTCTATCAATTTTGACTGTATCTGCACGTGCATTAGCTGCCCTCGAACTCTCGAAAGAATAATCTCGATCCCCAGACTCTCAAGATCCTCGAGAAGATGTCGGTCCATAGTGAGGAACATAGCAACAAGATATCGACTAAGAGCATCTTCTACCACATTCGCCTTTCCAGGATGGTATTGCAGATTGATGTCGAAATCCTTCATGAGTTCCAGCCACCTTCGCTGCCTCATGTTCAGTTCCTTCTGAGTAGATACATACTTCAGGCTTTTATGGTCCGTGAAGATGTCCACTCTCTCTCCAAACAAATAGTGCTTCCACAATTTCAAGGCAAAAATGACTGCTGCAAGCTCTAAGTCATGTGTGGGATAATTCTTCTCATGAGGCCTCAACTGTCTAGAAGCATAAGCAATAACCCTCTTGTTCTGCTCAAGCACACATTCCAATCCTTTCCCTGATGCATTGCTATAGATGACGAACCCTCTAAATCCTGATGGCAAAGCTAAAACTGGCGCTGTAGTGAGTCTTCTCTTCAATTCTTCAAATCCTGACTGGCAGGCGTCGCTCCAGATGAACTCCTCATCCTTCCATGTAAGATTCCTCATTGGCTCTGCTATCTTGGCAAAATCTTTCATGAACTTCCGGTAGTAACCTGCTAGCCCCAGGAAACTATAAATCTCAGCTACTGACTTGGGAGGTGCCCATGCTTCCACAACTTCAATCTTCTTGGGATCTACAAAAATCTCCTCTTCAGTCACCACATGCCCAAGAATTCCATATTATCCAAGAAACACTCACACTTCGAGAGCTTCCCGTATAGCTTCTTCTTCTGTAGAATCTCCAAAACAATTTGTAGATGCTCCACTTGCTCCTCCTCGATCTTCGAATAGATCAAGATGTCATAATGAAGACTACGAAAAACTTGTCAAGATACTTGTGGAAGACCTTATTCATCAGGTTCATAAACACTACTGGGGCATTGGTGAGTCCGAACGGCATCACCAAGAATTCATACTGGCCGTAGCGAGTATTAAAAGCTGTCTTCAGAATATCCTGCTCCCGAACCTTCATCTGATGATACCCCGACCGAAGGTCAATCTTTGAGAAGACCTTTGCCCCGCTCAGCTGATCGAACAATTCATCTATTCGTGACAACGGGTATTTATTCTTGATGGTGATGTTATTAAGTACACAGTAATCGATGCACATCCTAACAGTCCCATCCTTCTTCGGCACAAAGAGTACCGGTGCTCCCCAGGGTAAAACACTGGACCGAATAAAACTCTTGCCTTCCAACTCATCAATATGGGCCTTCAACTCTGCAGCTTCCTTCGGGTTGATCTTGTAGCAATGCTGGAAATTCGGCGCTGATCCGGGCACTAAGTCGATGCTAAACTCCACATCTCGATCTGGCGGCAATCCTGGCAACTCGTCGGGGAAGACATCGAGAAACTCTGCATTCAGCGAATGCGGCAACTCCTGGTCTTCTGCAACTGCTCCGAAGTAGACTCCTTCTGGCCTCCCTGCGATCCGTCTTCTGACCTCGAACGACGAAACTCCAGGTGGGCTGAAAGTAACCTTCCATTCATGGCAGTCTATTACAGCAAACTGCTCACTCAACTAGCCGATGCCGAGGACTATGTCAAATCCAGGCAATGGCACACTAGGATCGAGCTCTAAGCTCCCTTCCAACTATAGTGATAGGGCAATCAACCATCTCACTAACTGGCACTACTCTTCCTCCTGTCATAATCTGAAAGTTCCTTCTAGTGGGCTTAGGTGTGAAGTCATGTCTATGCAGAAACTCATATGATACAAAGCTATGTGTGGCATTAGAATCAAACATTATAATGGCAGGAAATGAATATAAGATCATAGAACCTGTAATAACATCTCGAGCTGCCTCAACTGCGGCCATGACGTAAGCACGTCCCTACTGTGGTCCTTCTCTCTTCTGCCGATGGTGCTATGCAAACCTCTGCTGCTGAGTGGTAGAGCTGGTCCCCTCTAGGGTGCAGCAGGTAGTGCTTTGGGTGGTGCAGGTGGTGGTCCTCCAGCTTCTCATGGTCCTCCTGCTAGTCTGGCTGTAGCCGGCTGGCAGTCTCTCATCTGATGAGCATCTGATCCGCAGAATAAGCAAAGTCCGAGCATTCTGTGATAGAACTCAATGTGGTGTCATGGCCGATGACAGTGTAACGACCCGCACCCGGATATACGGATACGGATACGTGGGCCACGTCCAGCCTACGCCGCAGTATCGACGGTAGAACGCTGTCTAGTACCCAAAAATATATACTACATCTAGAAGGTCCATGAACTACAAATGTACTCAATCATAACCCAGCATCTAAAGAAGATAAGACAGGAAAGATAACTAAGGCACAAAAACAAAAGAAACTACTAGAAGGAATCATAAGACAGGAAAAATAAGACAAACTAAGAACAACTACCAAGCAACTCACATAGAAGAATAGTGAGATCCACCTCAGCTAACAACATCATGAAGTCCAATAATGGTATAACAAATCCTAAAATATTATCAATGGTATCCTGTCAGGAAAATGAACAAGTACAAATACTAACAGCAGTTCCATATGAATTGACAAATTCTATAAGAGATAGTATCATGAAATACAAGACAAAGATATAGGATGACTTGGGAACCATTCAGAAGCTGAGTTATAACCCTTAAACCAAACAAGGACCGGGGTTGTAACCCTTCTCCCGAGCAGAACTTAATCTCCAATCAAGGTACAATATAAAGGCATGTAGAACATGTGAGTAACTGAATATCATAGCATGGTGAGAAAGTACTGAATATAAAACAGAGTAGGATATAAGATAAGATAAAGTAAATATAAAATGTGCCTTAAATTATTAGAGCGTTATGTGATCGGCTTTGGGAAATGTTACAGGACAGGCTATCCACTTGGCCCGACAATTACAAGAAAATATGGGAAGGGTCATGCCGGCCAACCTGGATAGCAAGCACAAGAAAAATATGATCTCGCTACACCCTACGTGAGGTGAGAGTGGCACGAGCACAAGAATATAGTGACAGGGTGGCTTTGATCACATAACCCCTAATAATTCCCCATCCCCGAATAGTATAATGGACCTAGACATGACACGTCATGACACGGGATTCCCTAAGAGGATAGCTACTCCCTCTCAGGAATCGGTATCTATACAAGTACAGGGAACAAGACAAAAAATATACATATATACCAAGAAAATCCAGGAACAACATCTCATGTCATGATCCAACGTATACTAGTCCGTGAACTATCGTAACTGGAAATCGAGTAAGACACTACAACTGAATCGGATATAGCAGATATCAAGACAATGAAAACTATCAGTAAATGTACTCGCTGCGGTCCTGAGCTGTCAAATGGGGTCGATGCTCAGAGAGATGCCACAGACCTAAAGATAAGATATATATAAGCTAATTTGGGTTCAACGGTGTTAGGCTTGATTCTATAGTATAAGCTACGTAAACTAGGTCAGACTCAGTCAACTAAGTCAAACTAGGTCAAACTAGGCTAATGTTGACTAACAGTTGACCTTTGGTCAACTGGTCAACTTCGATCAAGTTTTAGTCAATTTTAGGCTACGGTTGACTTCTGGTTGACTTAGTCAACTGTGGTCAACCAAGGTCAAAACTAGTCTAACCTAGGTCAAATGTTGACTCTACTTCGACGTTCAGTCAAAGCAGTCAACCATGGTCAAACAAGGTCAAGGCTAGTCTCAATAAACGTCTACAGGGTCAACACATTCAATTTCAGTGGTTGTGAAATCACTGGAATCGATGGATCTCGATTCCGATACAAGGATCTAAAAATACGAAAAAAAAGAGAAAGATTATAATAATAGGGTAAAAACCTACAGGTGTTGTCGGATGGTGAAACAACCATCACCAACGTGTCGAGAATGGTAAAATTAGCTAGGATAGCCTATCCATAAGTCCAATTTGGACACAGGGGCAAAAAGATAATTTTGGGTCAAAATGGTGTCCGTGTCGGACCCACTTTGTACCGAAAAACGTGCCGGAATAAAAGTGCACTAAACCTAACAAATTATATGTCCAAGAATCTAGAATGACGATACGAACTCAACGATATATCCGAAATTGGATTCCGATAACCCGATCTCAGATTGGTCCGTTGACCCGAATATTAGAATCTGATTTGCACGAAAAAGCGTATCGGAGCCAATGTCCTCAAAAATTAGCAAATTATATGTCAACGAGTCCAGAATGACGATACGAACCCAACGGTATATCCGAAATTGGATTCCGATGAGCCGATCTCAAAATGACCCGTTGACCCGGATATTGGTATCTGACTTGCACCAAAATGCATGTCGGAACCAATGTCCACTAAAACCTAGCAAATTTTATGTCAACGAGTCCAGAATGACGATACGAACTCAACAGTATATCCAAAATTGGATTTCGATGAGCCGATCTCAAAATGAGCCGTTGACCCGGATATTGGTATCCGACTTGTACCGAAATGCGTGCCAGAACCAATGTCCACTAAAACCTAGCAAATTATATGTCAACGAGTCCAGAATGACGATACGAACTCAACGGTTATTCAAAATTGGATTCTGATGAGCCGATCTCAAAATAACCCGTTGACCCGGATATTGGTATCCGACTTGCACCGAAATGCGTGTCGGAACCAATGTCCACTAAAACCTAGCAAATTATATGTCAACGACTCCAGAATGACGATACGAACTCAACGGTATATCCAAAATTGGATTCCGATGAGCCGATCTCAAAATAACCCGTTGACCCAGACTGTGGGGCCCGCTTTGCAACGAAATTCGTGCCAGGGCCCACATCCTCCAAATCTAACAAACTTTACATGAAAACGTGCCAGAACGATGCCACGAGTCTACTGGCGGTGTCAGAAACTAAACCCGGAGTCCCGGGTTCAAAAATAGAATTTTACAACTTGGAAATTACGAATTCGGACGGCCAACTTTGGCGTCGAATTCAACCAATCAAACGTGCTCACAATGAAACGAAATAAAAATGGCTGGAAGAGGGTTATACCAGCTACGCACAGGAACTGGTGGCACGCCAGTCAGAGCTGCGACGACGGAGTTACGAGCTGACGAAGTCGGCTCCACGAAACTGTCCAAAAATAGTTCAAATTAAAACTTCAACTTGGTGGCCGATTTTGATCTATCAAACGACGAAATTAACGGATGAAATTTGAGAGTGATGAAGGGGTATATACCGAGATTGTGACGGAGCAAAGAGTTCGTCGATCCAACGATCGAATTTCCCGAAAAATGTGCACGAAGTTGCTGCGACGAAACACGAATTCTGAAATTCGTCCGCGCGTGCGTCGACGGGATTCCGTACAAAACGTACGAATCGCCTAGACGGCGCATCCCGAAGGACGGTGGCCGCCACGGGAAGGTGCGCCCGGGCCAGGGGTGGCCGGCCACAGCGGCGGCGACCGGCGACAGCACCGTGCGACGGTACAGCGGCGCGCGACGGCGGCCCGCGCACGCGTGCACTGTGCGCGTTGCTGCTGGCCACTGCAGCTGCTGCTGCTCCATCATGCGGCGACGCAAGAGCCGGTGGAGCACGGCGAGCGACGACGGTAATGGTTGTGCAGTGGTGGAGGAGGTGGTAATGGTGTTGGTGATGAAGGTGGTGATAGTGTGGGAATGGTGTTGATGGTGGTGGAGCGATGATGAAGAATGGAGAATGAGGAGGAGAAGGAGTAGTGGAAGAGGGAGGGTCGGCCATGGAGGTGGTGGTTGGCCGAGCATGGAGGGGGTGGTGTGGTCGGCCAGGTAGGGAAGAGAGGGAGAGATGAGTGTTAAGTATAGAAAGAGAGAGAGAGAAAGAGAGTTAGTATATATATATATATATATATATATATATATATATATATATATATATATATATATATATATATATATATATATATATATGTGTGTGTGTGTGTGTGTGTGTGTGTGTGTGTGTGTGTGTGTGTGTGTGTGTGTGTGTGTGTGTGTGTGTGTATTATATAAGGAGATAGAGGGAGAGAGAAAGAGAGATATTTAGAGAGAGGGGGGGCTAGTACTGTCGGCTATGAGGGTGATGGGGGTGTTGGTATGGTGGGAAGGAGAGAGAGAGTGTGAGAGTTATATTAAAAGAAGAGAGAGACATATATATATATATATATATATATATATATATATATATATATATATATATATATATATATATATATATATATGTATATATATAAGAGAATGGAAATGAGATATTTATATATATAGATATTTTGAGTAGAGAAAAAAGAAAAATATCAGTGGAGTGTTTGGGCAGTCATGATAGCTCATACACCAAATTAGATTGGGTGTTGGGCCAAGTTTGGACAAGCTTGGGGCTAAGATTTAATTAAAATAATAATTTTAAACTATTTAAAATCATGGACGAAATGGGAGCACAAGGAAAATTAATTCGATGGCACGCAAGTGACACGTGCACAGTAGACTGAAAACAGGCCAGGGCCATATATTGGGTCGACTGGATTGGACCGATGTCGGGCCCGAAAATTAAGTTGGAAATTAAATCACAAAGTACGACAGACGATAAATTGGTCTAAATTGACCTGAAAGTTGCGCGAAGCAAATGGAGCACAAGGGAACAATTTCGAGTGGGACACGAAATATCAATATGAAGATAATCTCGTCTACTACAAACTTCAAGAAGGAAGTTTCCAGAGACTGGCATCCCTGATGCTCTAGAATTCCAAGTCACGGTAAAGAGCATTTAATGATCAAAATAAATTAAATAAAATGAATTATCGAGAATAAATCTTTTTGGAAATTCAAAAATATATCCCAGAAATTCAGGGGGCTTATATCCTACCCACCTTATAAAAATTGTGTCCTCGAAATTAAAGGTTGTAGTGGGGTTAAAACATGATAGAAGGTTTAGACAATATTTTAGGCACGATCCAAGAATGATGAGTTTCACACGATCAAGATAATCAATTCAAAATTGTTCAGGCACGATGAGGGATTTTGGCACGATAGAATCATGATACGAACAAAATCATATGTGCATGATTTCAAAATAAGTCAAGTCATTGGGGCACAATTTTAGAGACGATTAGGAGAATCGAAGATATATATGAAGTTCAAGTACGGGATGATCTGTAGGACTTAGGTTGATGGAAATCAACCTGAAAGTCGCACAGGCCCGATCAAGATGAAAAGCTAACCATGACCAAAACAAGGTTTGGCATGGTTGAGATGAAATTTCAGACACAAACAAAAATCGAAGTCAAGGTCTTATAGGCCCGATCAAAGATTAAGGAGTATGATTAATAAAATCATGAAATACGATCCAAGTTCGAACGTGATTAAAATTGAAAATAGTCTAAGTTCACTTGGCATGATAGAGGTATGACAACGAAATCAAAACTTGAGCTTCGTCCGATTACAATCAAGTCAAAAATTTGATTAACAGGATTTCAGCTCGATGAAATTAGATTTAGGGCTATACATAGGCACGATCAAGATGAAAATGATGTGATTGGGCATTGTTAGGAATAATCAGATATTTAGCATAAACATTGATCAAGGATTAACCATCTGGTCATGAGTGAAATTAAGACTCAGATACGTTAAAAATTTGTGATGATTAACCACTTAGGAAACGATTTAGAATAGAACGAGGAAAATCAAAAATCTAGTCATGACCAGGAATGAAACCGGAGCACGAGTGACTAGAGAATCAAAATTCAAGTACAAAGGAGATCTATTTCGACACAGTCGATTAGGGTTCAAGATTTTTAGCACGATTTAATGTTAAGATTATCAAGATCATGAAAATCAAAGTCGGATAGTCATGATCTAAAACAGGGCTAAGAGAAGCAAATGAAGAGAAAAATTTGAGTATAGCACGATTGAGAGATAGATTTGATAGAAATCAGATTATAGGTCACATAAGCACGATCAAGATCCAAGTTCAGTTGTGAAAGACGATAAATCATGAATTCAAAATCAAGGTCTTAAAAGCACAATTTAGGAAGGAACCCAAGTCAATTAGGCACGGTAGAAAGTCAAACATGTTCAATTTTAACACGACTAATTTCGTAGTCACACTAGTTAGTCGTGATTGAAAGTCAAAAATTTTAGGCACGAGTTTGAGGCAAGATAAAATGTATAGTTATGATCGTTAAAATCACGGTCAAGAAAATCCCAAGTTGTCTTAGTCATGCCAAGTCATCTAGGCACGACTAATCACAAGGAATTTGGATGTAATCAGGAAATGAAATCAAGGTCGAAAAGAGTTTAGACACGAGTGTCCAAAATCCAAACATGATCAAAATCGGAAGTCAATGCACGAGGGTTAATAGCATTAAAATCCAACCACGATAAAGAAATTAGTCTCAACACGCTCTAAGTTGATCAACTTTCGAATAAATCAGAATTTGGACAAGATGGAGAATAAGATCAACAAAGGCTGGACACGAGCATCCAAGGATGAAAATCCAAGTCACAAAGGAATTTGAAGTCATCTAGAGTCTAGTCAGCAACCAAGACTCTTTGGCACGATAAACAAGACGACCAAAATTGATTGGTCATGGACAGAAGGGAATCAAAATATTAACAGTATCAAAATTTAAGAAACAATTGAGATATGAAAATTTTAAAATTTTCATAGTTTTCAAGTGTAGATGACAGATGTAGATATGCGATAGGTGATTGGTGTAATCAAGACATAGCTAAACAAGTCAAAGAAAATGATGGCAAGATAAGGAAATCATCATACGATGAGAAAGGAAATGAATGATAAGTCGAGAAATAAGGGTATGAATTGTCCTCATCATTTGGTCAAAAGAAGTGAATCAATTTAAGATACGACCTGATAACCATACACGTCTATCCAAAACCATACTGCCAGAATTTACGCCACGCCAGTAAGCATAGCTGCAATAAACGATAGAGTCCATAACTAAGGTATACACCCGATAATCATGTCATCTAGATTCCTTACCACGCCAACCGGTATGGCTACAAGAGAATCTAAATTCTATAACTATGATAGTATATCTAAAATCAGGCTCCATGTCCCTGTCATGCTAGCTAATATGGCTGCGATAAATTCTAAACCCCATGAATAAAGTAGACATTTACCGTTCCCATCGTCTCCATCAAATATATTTATCAGGATATCTTAACTCAATCCTTAAAAACTTATCTCAAACAAAATCAAAATTGAAGTCAACAACGAAGGAACATTAAGATTTAAAATTCAACAACGAATCAAAGATAAGTAAATGGAAACTAGCGGAAACAGATTCCGAGATAGGGTTTAGAAGAAAATCCTCAGGAGATGTCCAAAGGTACTATCTAGGTCAAGATTGAAATTTTTTGGAATATAATCTAAACAATCTCAACCTGATATGAGACTGGCAAATTATATTCTCGTCTCAACCTAGAAGATATATAAGTCCAACTTATACCTTCCCTCTGGGGTCCACAAACTCATTCCAAAGAAAGAATACAATTGATAACAAATAGATGTTTCAGAAATCAGGACGGATAGAAACAAATGGGAAAAGTTTCGAAAAGTTCGAAATAAGATTCCCAGGGGTCATCCCTGGAATCTACCAAAAGTTTCCTAATATGTGACTGAGTGCCAAATTCCTAAAATATTCCATTACTCAACCTTAATCCTAGGGCAGGCTCGCAGTAGTACAGAAAAGCTCAAGTACTACTACAACTTCGCATTAATTGCAAAGACTGACCTGCATGGGCCACCACTAAAAATATGTTACGACCCGCACTCGGATATACAGATACGGATACGTAGGCCACGCCCAGCCTACGCCGCAGTATCGACGGTAGAACGCTGTCTAGTACCCAAAAATATACACTACATCTAGAAGGTCCATGAACTACAAATGTACTCAATCATAACCCAACATCTAAAGAAAATAAGACAGGAAAGATAACTAAGGCACAAGAACAAAAAAAACTACTAGAAGGAATCATAAGACAGGAAAAATAAGACAAACTAAGAACAACTACGAGGCAACTCACATAGAAGAATAGTGAGATCCACCTCAGCTAGCAACATCATGAAGTCCAATAATGGTATAACAACTCCTAAAATATTATCAACGGTATCCTGTCAGGAAAATGAGCAAGTACAAACACTAACAACAGTTCCATATGAATTGACAAATTCTATAAGAGACAGTATCATGAAATACAAGACAAAGATATAGGATGACTTGGGAACCATTCGAAAGCTGAGTTACGACCCTTAAACCAAACAAGGACCGGGGTTGTAACCCTTCTCCCGAGCAGAACTTAGTCTCCAATCAAGGTACAACATAAAGGCATGTAAAACATGTGAGTAACTAAATATCATAGAATGGTGAGAAAGTACTGAATGTAGAACAGAGCAGGATATAAGATAAGATAAAGTAAATATAAAATGTGCCTTGAATTATTAGAGCGTTATGTGATCGGCTTTGGGAAATATTACAGGACAGGCTATCCACTTGGCCCGACAATCACAAAAAAATCTGGGAAGGGTCATGCCGGCCAACCTGGATAGCAAGCACAAGGAAAATAAGATCTCGCTACACCCTACGTGAGGTGAGAGGTGGCGCGAGCACAAGAATATAGTGACAGGGTGGCTTTGATCACATAACCCCTAATAATTCTCCATCCCCGAATAGTATAATGGACCTAGACATGACACGTCATGACACGGGATTCCCTAAGAGGATAGCTACTTCCTCTCAGGAATCGGTGTCTATACAAGTATAGAAAATAAGACAGGAAATGTGCATATATACCAAGAAAATCCAGGAACAACATCTCATGTCATGATCCAACGTATACTAGTCCGTGAACTATCGTGACTGGAAATCGAGTAAGACACTACAACTGAATCGGATATAGCAGATATCAAGACAATAAAAACTATCAGTGAATGTACTCGCCTGCGGTCCTGAGCTGTCAAATGGGGTTGATGCTCAGAGTGATGCCAGAGACCTAAAGATAAGATATATATATATATATAAGCTAATTAGGGTTCAACAGTGTTAGGCTTGATTCTATAGTAAACTAGGTCAGACTCAGTCAACTAAGTCAAATTAGGTCAAACTAGGCTAATATTGACTAACAGTTGACCTTTGGTCAACTGGTCAACTTCAGTCAAGTTCTAGTCAATTTTAGGCTATGGTTGACTTTCGGTTGACTTTTAGTCAAAATAGTCAACTGTGGTCAACCAAGGTCAAAACTAGTCTAACCTAGGTCAAATGTTGACTCTACTTTGACGTTCAGTCAAAGCAGTCAACCATGGTCAAATAGGATCAAGGCTAGTCTCTATAAACATCTACAGGGTCAACACATTCAATTTTAGTGGTTGTGAAATCACTGAAATCGATGGATCTCGAATCCGATACAAGGATCTAAAAATACGAATAAAAAGAGAAGGATTATAATAATAGGGTGAAAACCTACAGGTGTTGTCGGATGGTGAAACAACCATCACCAACGTGTCCAGAATGGTAAAATTAGCTAGGATAGCCTATCCATAAGTCCAATTTGGACACAGGGGCAAAAAAGTAATTTTGGGTCAAAATAGTGTCCGTGTCGGACCCACTTTGTACCAAAAAATGTGCCGGAATAAAAGTGCACTAAACCTAACAAATTATATGTCCACGAATCCAGAATGAGGATACGAACTCAACGATATATCCGAAATTGGATTCCGATGACCCGATCTCAGATTGGTCCATTGACCCGGATATTGGAATCCGATTTGCACGAAAAAGCGTGTCGGAGCTAATGTCCTCAAAACTCAGCAAATTATATGTCAACGAGTCCAGAATGACGATACGAACCCAACGGTATATCCAAAATTGGATTTCGATGAGCCGATCTCAAAATGATCCGTTGACCTGGATATTAGTATCCGACTTGTACCGAAATGCGTGCCGAAACCAATGTGTCACACCCCAGAACTAGAATACTGGAGAGCGGGGGCGAACATAGCCAGCTACGTATATGAAATGAAGTCCATCTTGCTATACGGTCACGGCTGTCTAGATATGAGGGTTTACTACAAGCCAACAGTCTCTTAAGGTCAAGCCTACTGTCTCAATCTCAAGCAAATAATATAATCACAAGATGTTTGACCACCAAATATTCAATAAAAGGCGTCCCAAATATTACATATCAGCTGATCATGAAGCTAGTCGTACAAAATGCTAGGACTAGCAAGAGTTAAGTCATACATGATCAACCCTAAGATTTGTTAATCATGTTTACAGCCCGTAGGCAAACAGTAAGTAAAAGTGCATCGAGCTAACAGGTGCTCGTCGGCTAAATGCCTCAAAAGAATAAATTTACAATAGAGTGAGGGAAACAAAATAGAAAACCCACTCGTAGCCCGGGTTCCTTTTAGTCGCCACCATCGGGCTGGAGGTTCGGTAGATCCTCGGGTGCTGCTCCGAAATCTGGCCACACAAAACCAGCTGGGTCAAACCCCAGAAAGAGCAAGTGCCACAAAGGAGGCCACAAAATAAGAACAAAAGCCAGCATATAAGAACATAAGAAATGAAATAAAAGTACAAGTAATAAAGAGCACGTCAGGACAATAAACGACTAGGGACGTGGAACCATTCTGGAAACCAGGTTACAACCCGTAAACCAAACAAGGACCGGAGTTGTAACCCTTCGCCTGAATAGCTCCTTGTCTCTACCCAATTATTGTTAAAGCAAGTAAAGCAATCATGTTCCGGAGTACCAGGTACAGGGACTGGACAAGACTTAGACAGAGCTAGACATCATTCATTCACAAGCGGCCAAGCAATTACTACGGCTTACTACTTTAACTAACTAGGGTTATCACAAGCCTAATTACTAACAAGATGCAATGAGAATTTTTCAGTCCCAAGCCCTGCAGACCATCCAGTTATCCTTCTGCGGGTTGAGAGTATGGTTGGGTACATCGCCTCGGAGACGATATACCCTTAGGTGACTTAGAGGGTGCAACACATGACAGTGTGCTAGAAATGTGCTCTACTCGTCGGCAAGCTGCAAGTCCAATTAAAGCGCCCAAATAACGAGACTGCCTGTGACTGGAAATTCTCCATGAACAATAGTTAGATCTAGTTATTAGCCTAATCTATGTTCAGTGCGAATCCCTGACCGTAGAAAACTAGGGAGTCACGTCCTAGACATGATGCAAGACAAGATAAGTAGATTGCACAAGCAAGCAAGCAGGAACACCCACGGTGTCAGAGTTGGTTATACAAGTCAAGTTAGCCGTCGCAACAGCATCAAGATAAATCATGTCAGGGTACTTGTCAGAAGTGCGCCACGACGGGCCACTATCATGTCAGGTTGGTCATGTCAGGAGTGCACCACTACGGGTCACTGTCGTGTTATGCTAGTTTCTTGTCATACCATGCCATATACAATAGTCATTCCAAACATATTAAGTAAAATCAAGTTCATGACAAAAGGCGTAAGGATATAAAATAGGCGTAAGATATCTAATAAAATATCAATATACAGGACTATAGAAGAGCCAAGCTTAAGGAAAAATAAAACCAAATCTCCATGATTGGACAGATTGCGTAAGGGACCCTGGGGTCGGGTTGCGCAGGAGTCAAGTGCGCCAGGGGCCAACTGCGCAGGAGTGAGCTGCGCAAAGGTCGGCTTGCGCTGAGCTGGTTGACGCAGGGGTCAGGTTGCGCATGGATGGAAGGCGCATGGCCAATGGCGCAGGGGGCAAGCGCGCAGGAGCATACGCGCAAGCGGGTGCGCGCAGGAGGGTGCGCGCAGGCGGGTGCGCGCAGGGGTGCAGCAGGCCGAGCGCGCAGGCAGGTGCGCGCAGGGGCGCAGCAGGCCGGGCGCGCAGGCGGGTGCGCACAGGGGCGCAGCAGGCCGGGCGCGCAGGCGGGTGCGCGCAGGGGCGCAGCAGGTCGGGCGCGCAGACGGGTGCGCGGTCAGCGACCAGCGCTAAAAAGCGTGGCGCGGGCAGCACGGCGCTAAACAGGAGGGGTCTCCTTCTTCCTCAAGCCGAGAGGAAGAACACCATGGCCGAAATTCTTGGAACATCATAACTTGGTCATCATAACTCCAAATCCGACTTTGCAAGGTTCTATCTTGGGTGAAATTGAATTCTCTCCAACATAGGAACATCAAAATCCACAAAAACTCAACTTAAATAGATCAAAACCATGTAAATCCAAAAATAAGAGAAACTTAGATCTAGAACAATGGAGACTCCAAATCACAAAATGTCAAGTTCTAATGTTGATCTCCATGGCCTAATCTAGCTAATGGATAAATAAAAAGTGGTGCTTATTTGGTGGCAAGGTGCACTTGCCTATGGGTGTTGGTGTTGTGTAGAGGAAGGAAGAAGATGGAGAAATAAATGAGAGAATTATGGAGGAGAGAGAAAAGTAGGTGGAGTTTTAATGAGGGTGGGTTGTGTTGTGTTGAGGGTGGAGCATAGGCTAAGGTGTTCCATGCATATTAAACTAAACCAAACCAAACCAATTCTCCTCCACAAAATAAAACCAAGTCATGTCAAAACCCATTTTACGAGAAAACCAAAAATCTACAAGTCGAGCCAAAATACAATTACCGGCCAGAATCTGAGAAAATAAAATACAGGTCCGAAATACATGCAGGCTTAAATCAAAATACGTGTTCTGAGATATGGGTGTTACACAATGTCCACTAAAACTTAGCAAATTATATGTCAACGAATCCAGAATGACGATACAAACCCAACGGTATATCCGAAATTGGATTCCGATGAGCCGATCTCAAATTGACCCGTTGACCCGGATATTGGTATCCGACTTGCACCAAAATGCGTGTCGGAACTAATGTCCACTAAAACCTAGTAAATTATATGTCAACGAGTCCAGAATGACGATACGAACTCAAAGGTATATCCAAAATTGGATTACAATGAGCTGATCTTAAAATGATCCGTTGACCCGGATATTGGTATCCGTCTTGCACCGAAATGCGTGCCGAAACCAATGACCACTAAAACCTAGCAAATTATATGTCAACGAGTCCAGAATGATGATACGAACTCAACGGTATATCAGAAATTGGATTCCGATAAGCCAATCTCAAAATAACCCGTTGATCCGGACTGTGGGACCCGCTTTGTACCGAAATTCGTACCAAGGCCCACGTCCTCCAAATCTAATAAACTTTATATAAAAATATGCCAGAACGATGCCACGAGTCTACTGGTGGTGTCAGAAACTAAACCCGGAGTCCCGGGTTCAAAAATAGAATTTTACAATTTAGAAATTATCAATTCGGACGTCCAACTTTGGCGTCGAATTCAACCAATCAAACGTGCTCACAATGAAACAAAATTGAAATGGCAGGAAGAGGGTTATACCAGCTACACACAGGAACGGGTGGCACGCCAGATGGAGCTGCAACGGCAGAGTTACGAGCTGACGAAGTCGGCTCCACGAAACTGTCCAAAAATAGTTCAAATTAAAATGTCAACTTGGTGGCCGGTTTTGATCAATCAAACGACGAAATTAACGAATGAAATTTGAGTGGGATAAAGGGGTATATATCGAGATTGTGACGGAGCAAAGAGTTCGCCGATCTAACGGTCGGATTTCCTGAAAAATGCGTGTGAAGTTGCTGTGACGAAACACAAATTCTGAAATTCGTCTGCGCGCGCGTCGACGGGATTCCGTGCAAAACGCACGAATCGCCTAGACGGCACATCCCGGAGGACGATGGCCGCCACGAGAAGGTGCACCATGGCCAGGGGTGGCCGGCCACAGCGGCGGCGGCCGGCGGCAGCGCCGTACGGCGGCGCGGCTGCGTGCGACGGTGGCCCGAGCACGCGCGCACTGTGCTTGCTGCTGCTGGCCACTGCAGCTGCTGCTGCTCCATCGTGCGGTGGCACGGGATACAGCTGAGCATGACGAGCGGCGGCGGTGATGGTTGTGTGGTGGTGGAGAAGGTGGTAATGGTGTTGGTGATGAAGGTGGTGAAGGTGTGGGAATGGTGTTGATGGTGGTGGAGTGATGATGAAGAATGGAGAAGGAGGAGAAGAATGAGGAGAAGAAGGAGTGGTGGAAGAGGGGGAGTCGGCCATGGAGGTGGTGGTTGGCCGAGCATGGAGGGGGTGGTGTGGTCGGCCAGGTAGGGGAGAGAGGAAGAGATGAGTGTTAAGTATAGAAAGAGAGAGAGATAGAGAGTTAGTATATAATATATATATATATATATATGTGTGTGTGTGTGTGTGTGTGTATACATTATATAAGGAGATAGAGGGAGAGAGAAAGAGAGAGATATTTAGAGAGAGGGGGGCTAGTACTGTCGGCTATGAGGGTGATGGGGGTGTTGGTATGGTGGGAAGGAGAGAGAGTGTGAGAGTTATATTAAAAGAAGAGAGAGACATTAATATATATATATATATATATATATATATATATATATATATATATATATATATATATATATATGTGTGTGTATATATATATATATATATATATATATATATATATATGTATATATATATATATATGTATATATATATATATGTATATATATATATATATATATATATATATATATATATATATATAAGAGAAAGGAAATAAGATATTTATATATAGAGAGATATTTTGAGTAGAGGAAAAAGAGAAAATATCAGTAGGGTGTATGGGCAGTCATGATAGGGCATACACCAAATTAGATTGGGTGTTGGGCCAAGTTTGGACAAGCATGGGGCCAAGATTTAATTAAAATAATAATTTTAAACTATTTAAAATCATGGACGAAATGGAAGCACAAGAAAAATCAATTCGATGGCACGCAAGTGGCACGTGCACAGTAGACTCAAAACAGGCCAGGGCTATATATTGGGTCGACTGGATTGGACCAATGTCGGGCCCGAAAATTAAGTTGGAAATTAAATCACAAATTACGACGGACGATAAATTAGTCTAAATTGACCTGAAAGTTGTACGAAGCAAATGGAGCACAAGAAAACAAGTTCGAGTGGGACACGAAATATCAATATGAAGATAATCTCGTCTACTACAAACTTCAAGAAGGAAGTTTCCAGAGACTGGCATCCCTGATGCTCTAGAATTCCAAGTCACGATAAAGAGCATTAAATGATCAAAATAAATTAAATAAAATGAATTATCGAGAATAAATTATTTTGGAAATTCAAAAATATATCCCGGAAATTCAGGGGGCTTACAGACAGAATGTGCAAGTGATCCCCTGCTGTCTCTGCTGCTGAACTGCTGGAACTTTGGCAGGACGATGTTGAAGTGTTGCCGGCTTTGGTGGCCTCGTCTGAATCTGAGTCCTCTTTGCCGGTGTCTGGTAGCTGCTACTGCCGATGTCCCGGTCCCTCTTCAGCTTCGGATCCGCTTCTTTCTCCACAGCTTGAGCAATCTTAAGAATGCTCGCATAAGTCGTCGCCTGACTGATCGCCACTGCCTACCGTAACTCCCTGATGAGGCCCTTCTTAAACCTCCAAGCCCTCTCCTCTGGTGTGCTAACTAGGTTCTCTACGAACCTGCTGAGTCGGGTGAACTCTGATGTATACTCTGCCACCGTCATGTTCCCCTGCTGCAGTGCCTCTAACTGCATCCAAAGCTCATTTCGCTCTATGTCGGGGAAGAAATTCTCTTTGAACAGAGTTTTAAAGTTTGTCCAGAGAATCTGGGGCACAGCTAACTGAGGCTCCTCTCGGTACCAGGCTCTGGCAAGATCAAAAGGTCACATGCTCGCAACTTCTACCTTCAGGTCATCCGGGATCCTCGCCATCTTCAGTATCCTCTCGGCATTTTCCAGCCACTCATCCGCATATACTATCCCCTTATGGCCCCAGAAATCTATCGAATAAAGGTTCTGATAATCTCTGGCGGTCCCCAGTCTTGGTGCTGCTGGTGCTGGAGGTGCTACTGGGGCTGGTAGAACTAGCTCTCGGGTCCTGAGTGCATCCACGACTGTCGTTCGGAACTATGCGGCCTGATGGTTCTGATCCTCCATGAACTACTGGAACATGGCCATCACATAGGCGCCGTTGAACGACATCGTCGGGGGCAGCGGAGGAAAGATAGAAGGTGGTGGAGGAAGTTGCTCTACCGGAACGTCTGGTGCAGACTGACCCGAACTGCCTGCAACTCTGGGCTGATCTGTGGTCTTCCTCGTAGTGACCATCCTGTAATAGAAAGAAAACTTCGTTGATTGACAAAACCCTAAAACCTAAAAATAAATAATGTTTTTGTAATATCAATGCACCTAATGTACCTGATATACCCTTATTTCTCGATTTTTCTATGCTGTGATCAAGTTTCCCTAGTTTAATCAAGTCCTCCAATAGTACACTAATACCTAGGTACCATTAGGATTGACCTACATGTGCCACCACTAAAAACATGTCAGACCCGTTGCCAAATAATCGGATACGAGTCGGACAAGCCCAGTCTTCGTCGTTAGACATGATGAAGTAAGCTGTACCAATCTCTAGGGAAACTAAAAATCTAGATAAGAATGAATATAAACCACATCATCTATAATATCGAATCCCATAATCAAGTACAACTATGAATTATTATATTTTCCAGCAATGAAATGTAAAACTAAAGTCTCTAATACAAAATCCAAATGATACTACAAGGGAAGGTACTAGGCCTCCTCTGCCTCTAAGGCTAGAGTAACACCAGCTAGCTCAAAGGTACCTCCAGGCTTCTGCCCGTAGTAAGTGTCACAAATAGCCTCCATCTCACCTGCAACATATCCTAGCCAGGAGCAGAGCTAAGTAAATCCAAGAAAATAAATAAAAAACAACATGAAGATGAAATATGAACAGGCAATAAATCTCAAAATAGGAATCTAGCACAAGCATGCTGAAATAAAACACAAGATTGTATGAAATAAACATGAAATATAACCTGGTACTTGAACATGAATATACAAGGAACCTGACATGTGTGATATATTTGAAATACTTCCAGAGTGTGTGATCGGCTTGGGTAGAACATGGAATATGGCACAGGCATGAAGGTACGGCTTAGGGCCCGCATGCACAGTACGAGGCCTAAGCTATTAACATAAATTGTAACTCGGGTGTGATCACACATCTGTAGTATATCCCCTCCCAGACACAAGCACACTCATAGAACAAGACACAAGACCAACTCATAAAATATCGTGTCAAAAAGAAGGTACAAGTATGAATATAGAAAAGCACAAGACATGAAGTAATGGACAAATCCGAGGAGCATACTTGCCTTGCTCAGGGTGATCAAGTGTGGGTAGAAGATCTGGATATCCTCCTGTTTAGTGATTTCAAGTTAATTAATTTCTATACAAACTCTAATTTAGGGATATCAACGACTAGTCAAACTTAATTATAGAACATAAGATATACTAGCCATACTCTAATCTATCTAAGATTACAAAGTATCTATATACTGATAAATACAATTTACAAAATAGCTTATCATAATTACTTAGCTATTTTGACCAGACTTGCTAGTCAAGTAGGATCAATCTTGATATCAAATCAGTCCAAAACAAGTGTACTGCACTTAAGGTAACCACCCTAGCTAAAACAGTAGTCCCATATAAAGAATGGAAAGCACACTTTACTATCAACATCATGTAAACCAAACCTTAACCTTGAAAAGAGGTTATAGTTCATTCAAAACCTCTCACTCTCACTATCAGTTAACACTTTGACCTATCTGTACATTCCAGAGGTAACTTAAACTGTCCATACCCATCTCATGTTTGCTTAACATACCTAAAACTGGAAGATGGACAAGTTGCACTGTAGTTAGATTTCACAGGTTGCAGGGACCTGAACAGCCCATATATCAAATCCCCTCATGATACTAAACCTTAAGTAGTATTAGTCCATTCCAGTTTAAGAATAGAACCTCACTTATGAAACCGAGATTTCATCTATACCAAACTGCAGTTTAAAGAACCCCACAGTCCTATTATTCAATCCCAGGAAATCTACTTGTCCTATTGTTCTAACAATTTCAGACATGCTAAAGAGTAAGTCCTAGTATTCAGATTTAATCAAATCGAATACTAATAATAAGTAGGAACTCAAAAATACGTATCAGCAGATGAGCTAATCTAGGAAATCTAACTATCATGGGTTAAACTTACTATCCCAACATGCTAATCACCAACATTCCAGGACTGCAACACATCCCTGAGAGGGTTAAAGTCCTCAAGAAGCTTACTGATTTAAGAGGAAGGAGATAAAACCCATATTGCTATTTAAAAGAGTAGACTGAACCTAGCTCTGTCTCACAGATCAGTGAAACCTTTGTTCTTGTACTAAACTCGTTCCCTTGTTCAAACTTTCATGACCAGCCACTATACTAAATCGTGCCATAGCTCAGGTGATAGGACCTATCTATCATTATCCTCAGATATAAGTCTCAATAATATAGTTTGTATGTATAAACACTTGTCAAACCGAACAACAATAACATCAGTTTCCTCATGAGCCTCATCAATTGTTGTTTGTAGGTTCACAAGAATTATCCAAACTCTGCAGACTAGCTAAGGTAAAAGTAACTCTAACTGTATTAGTTTTAAATATTATAAGGTGATTCTACCTTAGTCATATAACTTCCATACTTGCCAATTCCTGAGCATAAATTGTCACTCCCCGTTCCCAGAATAAAGTATTTTATACGTGTACTTCTTGAATGTATTTATTCAATATTTATCATGCATTTATTCTGTATTTAAATTCTCCAATTCGTACTTATTAATTTTTCTGTATTTTATTTTTTGCTTTTTCTTGGCTCTTGGTTCATTTCGGTTCATGGGAAACCAACTTGGTTCGGTTTGGTTCAACATGAAAAGGAATGGATGGCTTGGATTTGGTGGAGAGAATGAATGGTGGAGATCCACTTGACCTTGATATAAAAGTTCTTCTTCCACTCTCTCTTCATTCATTCACATTTACTCCTCCACCAAACCCTAACCCATTTGGAGAGGCAAGTACATCTTGCACACATGAGGGATTTCATGCATCCCCATTTATTTTTAGTTTATGTTGTTCATCTTCTCTTCCTCTACAAGTTTAGGTCTTGAAGTTTTTGTTTTCCATGGATGGTTGGGTGTAGATCTAAGTTTTAAGTTTTGGTTCTCATAGTTTTAGTTTTCATATGAAATTTAGGGTTTTGATCTATCAAACATTGTTGTTTTCGAAATTAAGTGGTTCCATGTTGTAGAGAATTTAATTCTACTAAAGTTTGGTTTTTGAAAAGTTAGATTTCGGTTTATTTTGTGGAAGTTATGGCAAAAAGTATTTTAGTTCGTTCTTATATCCATCTGCAGCACGAACAGCAGGCACATATGGTGTCGCGGTTGCATGCATGTCGCAGAATAGGGCGCATATGCATATTTTTGTTGTTTCTGACTGTTATATGTCCTATTTTGACTGAATGGTGGCTAAAATTTCTTTCAACTCCCAACATGAAATTTGTAGATCTCTTTCTTGGCTTCAAGAATATGTTACCAACTATTTTATACTAGTTATGGACTCGACCATGCTTAATACTAATTTGACCTTTATGTCTTGTCATGAATTGACCCCGACTGTTACTTGACTAATAATTGATCATGCGTTCCTAGTTGGAACTAAGAGACTGGCTAGTCGTCTTATTGAATTGAATGAATGAGACACGTTCATATTAACTATGAACTATTATAATCGATTGGCCGATCCCGAATATTGACATACAGGCACACATGCAGGCTTCAATTTATTTATTTATTTTTCTACAAAAGCAGCATGTGTACTTGATAGTCAAGGCATGATTATTCTGTGGTTAGTTTTGATTGTTGCATTACGCTATGTAAGACCTACAACCTAACCGCACGGGTATCGTTGTAGAGTTGGGCATATCGTACTTGTACGGAAGTACTTATTCTGAATGACCATGATCCACGGCATGGGATTTTACTCAACGTAGAGTCTATTAAGTTAAATAAAATAATGATTGCATAGAGAGAATAGATTCCCGAGTTCTTACATGGCAGCCCTCTTGGGACTAGTAGTGCCCGACAGGCCGGTTGGTCCCCACAGATACTGTAAATCTGCCACACGGGCAGGGAGCAGTATCTGGTTATATTATCTATTGTATATTGTATATTGATGACGGGCATCCCGCTAGGACTCGGCTAATTTATGATTGGCACAATTGATTGACTGGATAAACTAGCCTTGCTTGCACATAGTAAGAGCTAAGGAATCCTTTATTGTATAATTCCAGGATAATTTGGAACTCACAGTAGCAAGCCATAGTAGTTGCATGGCCATTAAATTGATTTGTTTGTGTGCTGTACCTACTCTGTTACCTAACTGAGATGATCAGAATGTCAGGACATGACGGGCCAACTTCTGTCCTTGTTTGGTTGGAAGGTTGGTTCGAAGTGTCGTGATGTTATGTGAATCCCAGTGGCAAGCAGAGATCTACTTATCATATTCTCTTATTACTGGTTTTAATTCCTCATATCGTGCTTCCTTGTGGTACTTGCTATTGGAGGTCTAACCTCTCTGGTTTTGCATGGCCAGATTTAGAGCCGGTTCCCGAGGACTCAGCTTACTTCCACCTCCAAGATGGTCAATACTAGAGGGATGATCGCAGGAGGACTCGAGTGGGTCCCTTACCTCCCCGCTCGTTTTGTTATTTATTTTATACTTTGCCGTTTGGCACCGACATGTTAGTCGGATTGTCTTTTACTTACTTTTGCATAATTGTAATTAAGTCAGACTGCAGCTGATAATAATTGTGTATACTTTGCTACATCATCTGGCTATGTTTTGAAAAGTCAGATATCAGGAATATTTTGACTGAGCGTTTGGGACGCCTTACTGCTTTATCTTATATGTTCTCTATTTCTGTTTCTTATTTGAATGATTGAGACAATTGATGTGAAGTGACCATAGTGAGACTTTCATGTAGTATGTACCCCCTCGTCTTTTAGACAGCATTGATTGTATTATACGGTATTCATCTACCCGTAATACGTAGCTGGCTGAGTCATTCCCCCGCTCTTCAGTATTCTGGTTCTGGGGCGTGACAAGGTTTTAGTGGTGGCCCATGCAGGTCTGATTTCAGACTTGTGGGGTATTTTGATTTTAGGATGTCTCAATCACATGTGTTCCTTCTTGATCTCCTGATTCGTTATCCTCAACCCTTGCTTGACATTCCGGAATCCTTTGACTTCATTGATCCTTCATGTCCGGTTGTTTGATTGTTCTTTTGTCCCTTTTCTTAGGGGCACTTCGTCCGCATCGGTCAGAGCTGGACAGCAACAGCAGGAGCAACATGGACAACCTGACCAGGTCGGTCAGCAACAAGAGCCAGTCTCACCTCAGGAGACTATCCAAGAAGAAGTGATAGTAGAACCAGCAGCTGGACCGCAGTATCCGGATGTTCCACCACCAACCATAATTCCACCTACCCAAGTGGACACACCAGCCCTTCTGGAGATCATGAGAGGAATGATGGCTGCTCAGCAACATCAGATGTTGGCCCAGCAGCGCATGCACACTCAGCTACAAGAGCAGAATATGTTGCTCAACCAAGGATTACAGACGGCTTTGGAAAGAGGAGTGAGGACTGATTCAGGAGCATCAGCCAGGTTTTGCAAGTACAACCCTCGCCGTTTCGAGGGCACGGAGGATGCCATCTCAGCAGATGCATGGCTTAAGGATATGGAGGCTATTCTGACAGCAGCTAAGGTGCCGGCAGAAGAACGTGTGGATCTAGTGAAGTTGTTACTCCAGGATCTCGCACATGACTGGTGGAAATTGGAGGAAGTAGGCATCAGGCGTCCTGTGGCTTGGGACGATTTCACAGCAAGATTCAAGACCAAGTACTATGGAGTTGTGGCACGGTTTGAGCTACAACAGAAGTTCATCAACCTCAGGCAGGCCGGCAAGATGGTAGATGCTTATGCAGCGGAGTTCTGCAGATTGAGTAGGTTCGCCCCAGAGATGGTAGCAACAGAGAGCCAAAGGGCCATGAGGTTTCAGCAAGGGTTTCATCTTGAACTCTTGCAATAGATAGAGGGGCACAATTACCAGACTTTTGATGAGATATTGACGGCAACTCGAAGGCATGAGATCACCATTCAGAGGCTTGCGGTGAGGACTGGGGGTCAGAAGAGGTCCCACAGTCAGATTGAAGGAGGAGGGGGAGCAGCGCCCCGAACAACAGCACCATCCACTGGCATTCGTATCCACGATGTGGCGATACGAGGACCAGCACCACCACCCAGGCAGCAGCAACAGCAACAGAGGAAGAACCAGCAAATCTCGACGGGCTGTACTTATTGTGGGAAGATGGGACACACTAGAGATGTGTGTCGGACATTGAATGGACTATGTCTGATATATGGAAATCCAGACCATCGGGTTACCACATGTCCCATGAATTCGAGGTCAGGAGGACCAGTACAGCAGTTTTCTACTCTGCCAGCACCAGGGACAGGACAGTATCGAGGACCCGCAGTGGCAGTGAGACCATTGGCCCAGCGTCCGTTAATGCCACAGGCTCAGATATTTCGGCAGCAGGGACCGCCGATGCAGCAACACCAGCATAGACCACCCCAGCATCACCAAGGCAGGGGCCAGCAGCAGCACCAGGCTAGGCCGCAACATGGGAACCAACAAGGAGGTCGAGGGCAGGCATTCACTCTGTCCTTAGAGGAGGCATTAGCATCGGAAAATGTTGTGGCAGGTAACATTCTCGTCGCCTCATATCTCGCAGTAGCATTGTTTGATTCAGGAGCATCACACTCATTTATATCTGCACGATTTACGACACGGCTAGGAATGGAGTTAGAGGCATTGCCAGAGAGGTTGAATATACTCACTGGCAATGGGCTCGTAGGAGTTAGTAGAGTTATTCTAGCGTGTAGCATTGTAGTTTGTGGGCATTCTTTACCTGCCCGGTTGATAGAATTTTCTGTTGGAAATTTTGACGTTATCTTAGGCATGGACTGGCTGAAAGACAGTCATGCGACAATAGATTATCGTAGAGGGAGTGTATCTTTTGATATTCCAGGCATGAAGAGATTCATCTTAGTCAGATCTGAGGCAACTCAACAAGAGCAGGGAGCAGTGACGGCAATGGAAGAAGTTCAAGTTCCGAAGGTAGTTGAAGAATTTCTAGACGTATTTTCCGAAGAACTTCCAGGTCTACCACCAGTCAGAGATATTGAGTTCAGTATAGAATTGGCACCTGGAACTAAACCGATATCAGATCGAGTTTACAGAATGGCGGATTCAGAACAGGCCAAGGTATATCAGCACATAGAGGAATTGAAGCAGAAGAAGTTTATCCAAGCTAGCGTATCTCCGTGGGCAGCACCAGTGGTACTTGTAGGAAAGAAGGATGGGTCATCCAGATTGTGCATTGACTACAGGAAGCTTAACGCGGCAACAGTGAAGAACAAGTACCCACTACCCAGGATCGACGACTTGTTTGATCAGTTGAGCAAAGCTAGAGTTTTCTCCAAGATAGATCTTCGTTCAGGGTATCATCAAGGGAGGGTTCGGAAGGAGGACATTCCTAAGACAGCATTCAGGTCGAAGTACGGGCATTATGAATTCTTAGTAATGTCATTTGGTTTGACCAATGCTCCAGCAATATTTATGGATTTGATGAACCGTATCTTTATGCCATACTTAGATCAGTTGTCGTTGTATTTCTTGACGACATTCTCGTATATTCTGCCAGTGAAGAGGAGCATGAAGACCACCTCATGAAAGTGTTATAGGTTCTGAGAGAGAACCAGTTGTACGCCAAGCTCAGCAAGTGTAAGTTTTGATCGGATCATATTTCATTTTTAGGACATATCATATCAGGAGCTGGAGTAGCAGTGGATCCCAAGAAGGTAGAAGCAGTAGAGAGTTGGCCAGTACCCAAGACCGTAGCTGATGTACGGAGTTTCTTGGAATTGGCAGGATATTACAGAAGGTTCGTATCAGACTTTGCAAGGCTTTCAGCACCTATGACCCGCTTGACACGGAAGAATGTACCATTCGTTTGGTCGGCAGAATGCCAGGCATCATTTGAGAATCTGAAGCAGAAGTTGATATCAGTACCTATTCTTATATTGCCAGTTGGACCCGGAGGTTTTACAGTATATTACGATACGTCAGGTAAAGGACTTGGATGTGTCCTTATGCAGCATGGGAAGGTGATAGCATATGCATCTAGGCAGCTTCGGGACCACGAGAAGAATTACCCAACTCATGACTTGGAGTTGGCAGCAGTAGTATTTGCTTTGAAGCTATGGAGGCATTACTTATATGGTGATCGAGTAGACATGTACACAGATCATAAAAGTCTGAAGTACATCCTTACTCAGAAGGATCTGAACATGAGGCAGAGAAGATGGTTAGAGGTGATCAAGGATTATGACGTGGAGCTTCAGTATCATCCAGGCAAGGCTAATGTGGTAGCAGACGCTCTTAGCAGGAGAGGCGGCACATTTATGTTGACAACGCAGAAGCACATCTTAGAAGACCTTCAGGAGATGGGCATCGAAGTTATACTTCCTAGTGATGTAGGAGTTCTAACAAGTTTACAAGTTCAATCCGACTTGGTAGACAGGATCAAGGCAGCTCAGGCACAAGACCCAAGGATTCAGAAGCTCAGAACAGAACGTGAGTCAGGACTCAGAAAGGAGATGAGAATACATGAAGATGGTACACTTAGGTTTGGGTCACATCTATGTGTGCCTAGTGGAGATATCAGACAGGAGGTTATGACAGAAGCTCACAGTTCTCAATATTCTATACACCCTAGAGGGACCAAGATGTACCAAGATATCAAGCAGCACTTCTGGTGGAACGGGATGAAGAGGAAGATAGCTAGATTTGTTTCTCGTTGCTTGGTATGTCAGCAAGTGAAGGCAGAACAGCAGAGGCCAGCTGGGTTATTGCAACCGCTTCCTATCCCGGAATGGAAGTGGGAACACATCACAATGGACTTTGTGACCGGTTTACCGAGATCACCAAGTGGTAAAGATGCTATTTGGGTGATAGTAGATCGGCTTACAAAGGTGGCACACTTTCTTCCTTTCAGAGTAGGGCAATCTACAGAAAAGTTGGCAGAGTTGTATATGCAACAGATAGTCAGGCAGCATGGAGTCCCTGTCAGTATTGTGTCGGATCGAGATACCCGCTTTACATCACATTTTTGGAAGAGCTTACATTATAGTCTGGGTACCAAGTTAAGATTTAGCACGGCCTACCATCCCCAGACGGACGGGCAATCAGAAAGAACAATTCAGACTTTAGAGGATATGTTGCGAGCTTGCACCCTAGATTTTGGAGGATCTTGGGAGAGCCACCTACACTTAGTGGAATTCTCATACAATAACAGTTATCAAGCCAGTATCCAGATGGCGCCATTTGAAGCACTATACGGTAAGAAGTGTAGGTCACCACTAGCATGGGATGATATCGGGGAGAGGAAGATGTTAGGCCCGGAAATGATTGTTCAGACAGTTGAATTAGTTAAGGGAATTAGAGAGCGACTTCGAGTTGCGCAGGATCGGCATCGTCATTGGGTTGACCAGCATCGTAGGCCGCTAGAGTTTTCTATTGGGGACCACGTGTTCTTGCGGATCTCACCTACCCGTGGGGTCATTAGATTTGGCGTTCGCGGGAAGTTGAGTCCGAGATACGTAGGACCATTTGTTATTCTTGATAGGATAGGCGATGTTGCTTATCGTTTATCCCTTCCACCTTCGTTACGAGAGGTGCATGACGTATTTCATGTATCTCAGTTGCGAAGGTATGTATCGGACCCAAGCCATATCCTCGATCATTCTGAGCTGGTTGTTGGTACCAACTTGTCTTACGAGGAGCAGCCTGTGTCTATTTTGGACCAAAGAGAGAAGATACTCAAGAACCGAACAATTTGCCTTGTCCGGGTTGCTTGGGGTCATCACTCATTAGGAGAGTCAACGTGGGAACATGAGGATGATATCCGATCACGGTATCCGCATCTGTTTGACTCACAAGGTATATCTCTCTCTATATACCTTGATTGTCTTAACTCCTCATGCTTGTCACCTTATGAGTAAAATTGCTTGATGTCATAGATTGTTAAACATAGATATATTACTTGCTATTTGGTATTGTAGATTGATTGTTTACTCAATTACTTGTGCTTAGATTAGTCTAGCTCTGACATTTATGTCCTGCTTGGATCTGAAATTCCGAGGACGGAATTTTTCTAAGGAGGGTAGAGATGTCACTCCCCGTTCCCAGAATAAAGTATTTTATACGTGTACTTCTTGAATGTATTTATTCAATATTTATCATGCATTTATTCTGTATTTAAATTCTCCAATTCGTACTTATTAATTTTTCTGTATTTTATTTTCTGCTTTTTCTTGGCTCTTGGTTCATTTCGGTTCATGGGAAACCAACTTGGTTCGGTTTGGTTCAACATGGAAAGGAATGGATGGCTTGGATTTGGTGGAGAGAATGAATGGTGGAGATCCACTTGACCTTGATATAAAAGTTCTTCTTCCACTCTCTCTCTTCATTCATTCACATTTACTCTTCCACCAAACCCTAACCCATTTGGAGAGGCAAGTACATCTTGCACATATGAGGGATTTCATGCATCCCCATTTATTTTTAGTTTATGTTGTAAATCTTCTCTTCCTCTACAAGTTTAGGTCTTGAAGTTTTTGTTTTCCATGGATGGTTGGGTGTAGATCTAAGTTTTAAGTTTTGGTTCTCATAGTTTTGGTTTTCATATGAAATTTAGGGTTTTGATCTATCAAACATTGTTGTTTTCGAAATTAAGTGGTTCCATGTTGTAGAGAATTTAATTCTACTAAAGTTTGGTTTTTGAAAAGTTAGATTTCGGTTTATTTTGTGGAAGTTATGGCAAAAAGTATTTTGGTTCGTTCCCATATCCATCTGCAGCACGAACAGCATGTCGCGGAAGGCACATATCATGTCGCAGAAGGCGCATGTCGCAGTAGGCGCATGTTGCAATGAGGCGCATGTCGCGGAAGGCACATATCATGTCGCAGAAGGCGCATGTCGCAGTAGGCGCATGTTGCAATAAGGCGCATGTCGCGGAAGGCACATATCATGTCGCAGAAGGCGCATGTCGCAGTAGGCGCATGTTGCAATGAGGTGCATGTCGCGGAAGGCACATATCATGTCGCAGAAGGCACATGTCGCAGTAGGCGCATATTGCAATGAGGCACGTGTCGCGGAAGGCACATATCATGTCGCAGAAGGCGCATGTCGCAGTAGGCGCATGTTACAATGAGGTGTATGTCGCGGAAGGCACATATCATGTCGTAGTAGGCACATATGGTGTCGCGGTTGCATGCATGTCGCAGAATAGGGCGCATATGCATATTTTGGTTGTTTCTGACTGTTATATGTCCTATTTTGACTGAATGGTGGCTAGAATTTCTTTCAACTCCCAACATGAAATTTGTAGATCCCTTCCTTGGCTTCAAGAATATGTTACCAACTATTTTATACTAGTTATGGACTCGACCATGCTTAATACTAATTTGATCTTTATGCCTTGTCTTGAATTGACCCCGACTGTTACTTGACTAATAATTGATCATGCGTTCCTAGTTGGAACTAAGAGACTGGCTAGTCGTCTTATTGAATTGAATGAATGAGACACGTTCATATTAACTATGAACTATTGTAATCGATTGGCCGATCCCGAATATTGACATACAGGCACACATGCAGGCTTCAATTTATTTATTTATTTTTCTACAAAAGCAGCATGTGTACTTGATGGTCAAGGCATGATTATTCCGTGGTTAGTTTTGATTGTTGCATTACGCTATATAAGACCTACAACCTAACCGCACGGGTATCGTTGTAGAGTTGGACATATCGTACTTGTACGGAAGTACTCATTCTGAATGACCATGATCCACGGCATAGGATTTCACTCAACGTAGAGTCTATTAAGTTAAATAAAATAATGATTGCATGGAGAGAATGGATTTCCGAGTTCTTACATGGCAGCCCTCTTGGGACTAGTAGTGCCCGACAGGCCGGTTTGTCCCCACAGATACTGCAAATCTGCCACACGGACAGGGAGCAGTATCTGGTTATATTATCTATTGTATATTGTATATTGATGACGGGCGTCCCGCTGGGACTCGTCTAATTCATGATTGGCGCAATTGATTGACTGGATAAACTAGCCTTGCTTGCACATAGTAAGAGCTGAGGAATCCTTTATTGCATAATTCCAGGATAACTTAGAACTCACAGTAGCAAGCCGTAGTAGTTGCATGGCCGTTAAATTGATTTGTTTGTGTGTTGTACCTACTCTGTTACCTAACTGAGATGATCAGAATGTCAGGACATGACGGGCCAACTTCTGTCCTTATTTGGTTGGGAGGTTGGTTCGAAGTGTCGTGATGTTATGTGAATCCCAGTGGCAAGCAGAGATCTACTTATAATATTCTCTTATTACTGGTTTTAATTCCTCATATCGTGCTTCCTTGTGGTACTTGCTATTGGAGGTCTAACCTCTCTGATTTTGCATGGCCAGATTTAGAGCCGGTTCCCGAGGACTCAGCTTACTTCCACCTCCAAGATGGTCAATACTAGAGGGATGATCGCAGGAGGACTCGAGTGGGTCCCTTACCTCCCCGCTCGTTTTGTTATTTACTTTATACTTTGCCGTTTGGCACCGACATGTTAGTCGGATTGTCTTTCACTTACTTTTGCATAATTGTAATTAAGTCAGACTGCAGCTGATAACAATTGTGTATACTTTGCTACATCATCTGGCTATGTTTTGAAAAGCCAGATATCAGAAACATTTTGACTGAGCGTTTGGGACGCCTTACTGCTTTATCTTACATGTTCTCTATTTCTGTTTCTTATTTGAATGATTGAGACAATATATGTGAAGTGACCATAGTGAGACTTTCATGTAGTATGCATCCCCTCGTCTTTTAGACAGCATTGATCGTATTATACGGTATTCATCTACCCGTAATACGTAGCTGGCTGAGTCATTCCCCCGCTCTCCAGTATTCTGGTTCTGGGGCGTGACATAAATGGTTTAAGCAGTTAAATCATAAGGGAACAAAGCAATAACATGTACAGTATCATAAATGCTCACAAGGAGTGAGGCTAAGATACTGAACCCTTCTTGCAATAACTGTCCACTATTACCACTTAGCTCAGCTAAAAGAAAAGGAATAGATAAAACAAATGTTCCACAATCAATCTTAGAAAAACTCAGAAAAAAACTACTGAAACCTCTTTTAACCAACAAAATGAACCCAGCGTACTGTCATTATATTTAGTTGTCCCAAATTGATTCAACCCTACTCTTAATCAATTTAAATTTACACAACCACAGAACTTTTAAGAACAGCTAGATCTCCTATAGGCATCTACTCAGCATTACACTATTAATCGACATCAAGCCTCAGAATATTGAAGCATACCTGCAGATGACTTCCTTGGTTAAATGACACGATCTCTTGAATCCGATACGCTTTCTGTGTCCAGCAGTCGTCCTGGCCTTTGTTTGGAACATTTCGTCGAACGGTTCAGTATAAGGAAATAGAGTAGGCTCAGAAAGATGATAACCACCCTCAAATTTGGATGATCAATAGAATTTAAGAATTATAAAATGCTTACCACAGTTGATCGGTATTAAACAATATATAACAGTAAAACAAGTACAACACATGCACAAGTAAAGATGTACTGATCATGACAACCTGACTCACTTGAGATGCAATAATCTACTGAAACATGAAACAAAAAGATCATGACTCGTGATTTGAAATACGTACGTAATATGTGAATGGCTGGGTAAAGATCATGAACAAGAACAAGTAATGGTACAGCATAAATCCTACGTGCACATGTGTGAGACTTAAGCTATCAGCATGAATCCTAGATTAGGCTTTGGTCACAAATCTGTAGTATTTCTCCTCCCCAAGATACATGTACAAGAACATGATAAGTACTAGAACAAAATACCTGATCTAGTCGTGTAAGCAACATGTCCAACATGTAACACGACACCATATGAAGTAAATACAACAAAGTCATAAAAGTATTTGCCTTTTTCTCGAAAATTGTCAATGTCTCTATATCACCTATCAATAGAAAAATAGAATTAGAGATATTTTAATTATCCCTCAACTCTAACTAGTGTGATTTCTAGCTTAAACTATTTCTAACTATTATCCATCACTGACTAATCTAAGATAATAAACATTACCCACAAACCTAGTTATCTCTAACAAATTTACTAAGCCACATTAATATTAAAATCATCTGCTTTAACAATTTATACTCCCTTATCTGGCCTGCTGAACTGCCCATTAGGAACATGATAAAGCATTGATCAATGCCTGCCCACCTCTATCAGTAATCCAATTTAACCAATCCAAGCCCAATTTATTCTAGAAAACTAAGTTCATAACTGAATAAACACACCCAATATTATAAATAGCCCCAAAGACACTATACTCGTTCAGGTCAGCCTACTGAACAGAGCCTTAAGTAACATACACTGAATAATACTTTCTCCTTTCTTGGCCCAAGACTGCCACCCACAAAGTAATACTTGAACTCTTCTATCTGAGTCCAGTTGCATATCAGTAACAAAAACTCACCAATTAACCTAATTGATTCCAACGATTACTAAATTCAAAATCCATTCTTCTTTACTGTATGATACCTGATCTAAACATACAACCTGTGTAGCATGAACACTGGATCGTGTCAACTACCCTACAATAATATTGTGAGCACCTGTGTCTGTCAGTGTCGACTGAACTAGGATACTACTGTTACCAGTTGTGTCAGTCGTGTCCCGTCTCTATGAATCACCAATAAAGACTAACTTGGTGTCGACCAAAGTAAAAATCCACCCATCGAACAGTTCCAACAAAGGAGTGACATACCTGACCCAAATGAGTATCAATATGTATCTGGCACTCGTGTCTCTATATCCAAAACGATGAAAAGCTTCTCCGAGTCATTTCGTCGAACACGTGGTATACAATAACAGAGATTAATTTAGATGAATTTCTTTGATAGCTTGATTTAGAAAAATGAAGGGAAATCCTAAGAATGAAGGTTCAAAATAGGATTCAACGATTAGAGTCAAGAATCCTTACCTAATTATGATCGATTCGCTACTAATCCATTAAAACTTGCTAAGCTTGTGTTCTTGTTGCTGATGCTACATCGATCATCGATCAATCAATAACCTCCAAGAACCCAATGGAATGATGTAGAAGGAGCCACGAAGTTGTCACCAAGCCTCGTCGCCTTCACTTTGAAACTAAACGAACGCCATGGCACCAAGTCTATGGTTCACACTAGATCTTCGTCGATCACTAACTGCGGTCGAGAGACACTCTTACACGTCGTTTCTCGGAGAGGGAACTCTAGGCCTCACAGGGAGCTTCGTTCAACGCTATGGCCGCTAATTCGATCACCAATAAAAAAAGAGGAAAGAGACGAATGATAGAGGCAGTATGGAATCGGACAGAGCTTCGCTACGATGAAGTAATGCTGGAGGAGAACGAACATGAGGGTCTAGTTATAGGAGAGACGAGCGGGTAGGCGGTTATCGACGGATACCAGGGATTGACTGGCTAATTTCGGTGGCGGTGGACGGCGGGGATCGTTTGAACTAGGTCGGTGGAAAAGAATTCCCTTAAGCCTTCTAGAAGAGTCGACGATGGTCGCCTACCGGAGACGAGGACAGATTCTTCACCGTGGCCAATTGACAAAGCTTTGCTCTGTTTGAGCGAGTGCTTGATGAAGAAGAAGAAAAAAGAGAACTTTAAATCTGTAAGAGAAATGGCCAATTGATCGATTGGTCAAATAAAGGGTCGGGTTAACTAAAGGGTCATGGGCTTGATTGTGTGAGCTGTGGGCTTTACCAATAGAACGAGTTTGTGGCTTTAGGTAAAAATGTATTTTTAAAGAAATACTAGTTGATTTAACTGCTGGCCTACAGTGGCTGGCATAGCTAAATAAAATTGGCTTCAACACGGTTTTGGGAGAAATAGGTGATTAATAGAATGGGTTATGGTTGTGGCCAAAGAAATGTGGCTTGGCCCAATATAAAGGGTTTGATTTGAATAACAAATAGCTTGTTTAATATTGGTTTTAGCAGATGGGCTTTAACAAAAATCTGGCTTCAATAGGAACTTGGTAATAAAAGTTGATTAAATAGAAGGTGAACTATCTAGGCCAGGCCAGGCCATTTGCTGCTAACACCATAGGTAATTAGCTGGATAGTACCAAATAGATAGATATCTAATAATTATAATAGGAGAATGGCTAAATCATAAAATAATTAAATATTCTAAGAAAATAATTTATGGAAAATAAATAATCATGATAGAGGAGAATTAGGAAAAGTGAGGTTACAGGTATGGCTACAGCCGACGTCTCAGCACTTGCAGCACACCTACGAGACTTTTGATGCAAGTGAGGAGAATGCAAACAAGGAGGGACAACAACTCGCAGGTATCAGAATGTGTGCACTTGTATTATAGTTGCAACGCTCATCCAAAAGCCAAAACTATATTTTTTACCGCGCTGAAAGTGGGCACTTTCCGTACACTTGCTGCTAACCAAACAACCACTTAAACTGGGCCGGTCCTGGGGTAAGTCTGACAATATTTTGTACTTTGGCAACCTCCCCTACCTCAGTGTGACCCTATAATAGGTCGGGGTCAAAGATGACATCCATGATCGGCCCAAAATAAAGGTCAAGAAACAACAAAATTAATTTTGAATAGAATTAAATTAGTTTCGGATAGGACAACTCAACAGCAGGCCGGCCTTGCTCTTAAAAATAGACGAGAAAGTCTGCCTAAAATCAATGTTTCCCCCCTAAGAGCATCCATAGTAGGAGTCCTTTCAAGTGCTACATTTTGGCTTTAGCCAAATTCTATAGCACTTGAAGGATGCAGTGGACACTTGGTCCCACTTGAAAAATGGTAGCAAGCCAAGAGACACTCCAAATTTGGAGAGTCTTCTAGCTCCGCTATAGTACTTCCTGGGCCTACAAAAACCAACTATGCTCCTCTTTTTTCCTCTTCCTCTTCGATTTTTTTTCGGAAACAGACTTCTCCCCTTCCTTTTTCCCCTTCTCTCTTTCCTTTTTTCCATTAAGATCCAAATCCTCTCTATTTTTCTTTTTTCCTTTTCCCCTTCTTTCTTTAATCCAATTTTTTTTTCATATGCTACACGCTGAAGATCGGATCTCGCTGAAGACTGGTCGGATCTCGCTGAAGGCATCCTCCTCAGCAAGGTTTGTGCTATATCTTTTGCTTCTTCTTTCTCTTCTCTTCATGTATTTATCTCCCCCTCTTGTTGAAGATATTGACATCGAATCGATCTCGAGCCGCTCGAATTTCTCCAACCCGAAAGATTTTTTCGGTTGGCCGATCGAGCGGACGGAGAGCTTGCTAAATTAGGGTTTGCTCAGTATTATAAAAAATTTATATCATAAGTTATATTATATTATGATTAGGGCTCGCTGGCCATTCATCGACATCATTTGCTCAGAATTATATGTAGAAATTTTTATACATAGATTGTGCTCAACCTATATAAAAGACCAACAAATTGAGTTGGTAAATTAGGCTTTATGTAACTCCACCTTCCAATTTTTGAGAAATATTTTAGTTTACTAAATAATAAGTTTGATTTAAGCCATCTCGAATAATCATTCTTGATTAAATATTTTTATAAATATTTCACGATTGCTTTTGGAGGGAGATTTGAATATTTGGAAAAATAACTCATTTTTAAATTTATTTGGAGTAGTTCCCACTCCCTAACAACTTGTAACCACCTATCTAACAGACTTTTGAGTGGTTCGTGCAATTACTGAAAAGAGGGAGGACTTTTATGAAATTATTTCTAAGTGGGGGGGTGTTTGCAATTATGCTGGGTGGAGGGGCTTAGATACAAATGTGCATCTCTATATGTTTGGCTGAGGAAAGAGAAAATCATATTCTCTTCTTCATACCATATTTCCAAATCGAGCTTGTCCTGTTTCCTCTTCAGCCAGAGCCAAACCCTAGCCCGACGGTGGTGGCGACAGCGAGATTATGGCGACGGTGAGGGATGCTTCTCCAGCGACTAGATCCCCTCGGCTTCGGTGTTCGACTGGTGGTTCCTTCTCTAGCGCTTCTTCCCCGACAGCAGCTCGACGAGGCACCCGTTCTTAGTGAAGGCTTCATGGCGTTCGAGACTCCGGAGATCTACATCGACGATGTGTTCCTTGTGAGTTAGTGGTGAGTAATTGTTTCAGATCTAATCTTCATTGTCTTGATCGAACGATTGTTTCCGGCCTTTTCTTCGTTTTGTTTTGATCGAACTTTTGGTTCCGATCTAAGAATTTTCCAGGTCATTTTATCTTTAGTAATCGTTTTGAGTATCGATCCCTGCAGTAGTACTTCCTACTCAGACAACTGGTGAGTTTAATTAAAGATTCATGTAGTTTATCTTCCTTCAATTTTCCCTTTGATTTATTACTTTCCGATGATGGTGTAGGCTGATTGCTGAATCGATCCATTGTTGAATCAATTACACTTCTATATCTCGATCTAGGTTAGGTGAGTTTTTCGAATTTGACTGTCTTCCTAAATTTATCAAAATTTGTGATTGATGAGTGGTTCTGGTTTATGTCAGAGTTTTGTTTGGGAATTTAGATTGGATCTGGGACTCTTGGAACTGGTTGATATTGAGCATGAAGACGATTCAGGTGGAGGACGAGTCCTGTCGATTTTTTCTTCTTCAGGTTATTCCTATGACTCTTATTTTTATCTCTTTGGGTGAGGCTGGGTAATGTCGTATTATTTTTTGTTAGTGTCCAGGAGCATCTTATTCATTTGTATGCGTGTCCAGAGCCTTGCGGTTGCTGTTGATGTTGTGTTCACATCTTACGTTGTACTCGTGTCCGATGAATGAGTTCGTGTCCGAGAAGTTGACTGTGTCCATGCTCGACTAGGTGCAGACCTGTAGCGGTGTTAATTGACTAGAGATGAGTTCGTTTTGGGGTTTGCACTAATGGCTATAGATTTGAAGTTGAAATTCTTATATTAATTTTTCTTGATTTGCTTATACTTCTCTACTCAATTGTTCTGATTTAGAGTTTGTTTTGGATTCAATTTGGTTGTAATTTCGTATTATTTTTCATCTATCTAAATCTTCTTCTCTGAACTTTTTCGATTACTTTTGATTTGGTTATTTTGATATGAGATCTGGGTGTGGTTCGACTATCTGGGATGAGTAGCCATTGGAAAGTTTTAAATTTGAATTTAAGAGGGTTCTGTGTTTTACTTTAAAGTTTTGTTGGAAGTTGATGAGTTGGTTGTTTAAGCACAACCTCTGTTTACTCTCTGGATAGTTGGTTGCTGGAATTGTTGAGTTGTGGGTCATGCAACAGAGAGAGAGGGACCAGGCTTGTAAACAGCAGGGCTTAACTCATGGTTTCATCTTTTGTTCTGTTAAGCGTAAATTGAGGACTGGTTCTATGTTCAGTAGTATTGGTTTAAATTATATGTTTGGTCGAGAAGCTGTTTGGGCCACTAGGCTGAACTTGGTTGTTGCATCTTTACCAAGGATTGGTTTTGTGTGGTCGGGCTCCTGAATTGGATATCTGAAAGCCCAGCCCTTGAAGGGTTAAGTTTTAATGTTAAAGATGTTTAAATAGGATATTTAGTGGAAGCATAACATAGTATTAGAACTTAACCAACTTGAAAATCATTTTAAAACAGGAGGACATTCAGCTCCCTTGATTACCCGTACTTTCCCGGAGCAAGACAACTTTTCTATGATTTTTGTGCATTTACATATCTTGTACTTTTCTTGTGACACGTCATGACACGATATCTTGTACCCTTGTACTTTCTTATTCTTGTACTTACTTGTGTCAGGAGGGGAAATACACTAGCTACGTGACCAAACGCCGGTTACAATATTCATGTAGATAGCTTAGGCCTTGTATTGTGCACTCGGGTCCTAAGCCGTACCGATATTCATGTACTCCTGTATATATTCCTGTACTCACCCCAATCGGTCACATAGGCTAGTTGTATTTCAAACATTGAGCACATGTCATGTCTTGTACTTCAGGTTCATGGTTACATTCCTGTACTTTATTTCCTATACTTACATTCTTGTACTTTCATGTTCTTTCCTGTACTTTATATTTTATGATCTCCTCTACTCATTTCCATATCATGATGTTCTTGTTCATTACCTAGAACTGTACTTTGCTCCGCTCCTGACTAGGATATGTTGCAGGTGAGATGGAGGCATTGTGTGACACCTACTATGGCCGTGAGCCTATAGATGTAGTAGAGCCAACTGGAGTTGCTCTGGACTTATAGGCTGAGGAAGCCTAGTATCTTATCCTTAGCCGTTTATATTCTATTGTACTTGAGACAGTCAGACTTTATTTTAGCTGAATGAATGTATAACTTTTAGACATGTACTTTGATTCTGGGATTCGCTTATATAGATGCTATGGTTTATATTCATACATGGACTTGTAGTTTTCCCTAGAGATTGGTACAGCTTACTTCATCGTGTCAAACGACGAAGGCTGGGCGTGTCCGACTCGTGTCCGATTATTCGGGAGCGGGTCGTGACATGTTTTTTAGTGATAGCCCATGCAGGTCAGTCCTAGTAGTACCTAGGTATTATAGTACTATTGGAGGACTTGATCAAAATAGGGAAACTTTAATCACAACATAGAAAATCGGATACATCGGGTATATGGATATTATATAAAAATTTACATTTACTTGTAGGATAGGTTTTTATCAATCACGAAGTTTTCTTTTATTACAGGATGGTCAGTACAAGGAAGACCGTAGATCGGCTCGAAGTTGCAGGCAGTACGGGACAGTCTGTACCAGACGTTCCAGTAGAGCAGCTTCCGCCACCGCCTCCTATCTTTCCTCCGCTACCTCCGACGACGACGTTCGACGGCGCACAGGTGATGGCCATATTCCAGCAGTTCATGGAGGGTCAGAACCACCAGGCCGTGCAGTTTCGAGCGACAGTCGTGGATGCACTCAGGACCCGAGAGCCGGCAGCACCAGTACCGGTAGCACCTCGAGCACCAGCATCACCGAGACCGGGGACTGCCAGAGACTACCAGAACCTCTGTCCGATGGATTTCCGGGGCCATGAGGGGATCGTATATGCAGATAAGTGGCTGGAAAATGCTGAGAGGACACTGAAGATGGCGAGGATCCCGGATGACCTGGAGGTGGAAGTTGCAAGCATGCAACTTTT
Source organism: Iris pallida (assembly GCA_029216955.1). Classification (NCBI taxonomy): domain Eukaryota; kingdom Viridiplantae; phylum Streptophyta; class Magnoliopsida; order Asparagales; family Iridaceae; genus Iris; species Iris pallida. The sequence goes on along the minus strand of JANAVB010042620.1, from coordinate 3,745,668 downwards.
TGATCTTGCCAGAGCTTGGTACCGAGAGGAGCCTCAGTTGGCTGCACCCCAGGTTCTTTAGAAAGACTTTAAAACTCTGTTCAAGGAGAAGTTCTTCCCAGACGCGGAGCGAGATGAGCTTCGGATACAATTCGAGGCGTTGCAGCAGAGAAACATGACGGTGGCGGAGTACACATCAGAGTTCACCCGACTCAGCAGGTTCGCGAAGAGCCTAGTCAGTACACCAGAGGATAGGGCTTGGAGGTTCAAGAAGGGCCTTACCAGAGAGCTACGACATACAGTGGCCATCAGCTAGGCGACGACTTATGTGAGCATCCTCAAGATTGCTCAGGCTGTGGAGAAAGAGGAGGATCCGAAGCTGAAGAGGGACCGAGACATCGGCAGCAACAACTTCCAGACACCAACAAACAGGGCTCAGATTCAGGCGAGGCCACAGCAGCCGACACAACATCATCACCGTCCAGCCAGAGTTTCTGCACATCAGCCACAGAGACAGCCGCAGACAGCTACTTGCACTTTCTGTTACCGGCCAGGACACCACTTTGACGAATGTTGCAAGAGGCTCGGGCTCTGCTTATTTTGCGGATCAGACACACATCATATGAAGGACTGCCCATAGGCTGGAGCTTGACTGACAGGAGGACCTCGAGGAGCTGGAGGACCACCACCTGCACCACCTAGAGCACTACCAGCTGTACCACAGAGGGTTCAGACTTTACCTACTCAGTAGCAGCATTTTGCACAGCATCAGCAGCAGAGGGGACCACCGCAGCAGGGACGTGCTTATGTCATAGCCGCAGTTGAGGAGGATGAGGCAGTTCCAGATGTGATTACATGTTCTATCCTTTTACATTCATTTTCTGCCATCGTATTGTTTGATTCTGGAGCCACACATAGCTTTGTATCATATGAGTTTCTGTATAGACACGGCTTCACACCTAAGCCTATTAGGAGGAACTGTCGGATTATGATAGGAGGAGGGGTAGTGCCAGTTAGTGAGATGGTTGATTGCCCTATCACTATAGCTGGGAGGGAGCTTAGGGCTCGACTTCTAGTGATACCATTGTCCGAATTTGATATAGTCCTCGGCATCGACTGGATGAGTGAACAGTTTGCTGTAATAGACTGCCATGAAGGGAAGGTGATTTTCAGCTCGCCTAGAGTTCCACCATTCGAGATTAACAGATGGATTGCAGAAAGGCCAGAGGAAGTTTACTTCAAAATAGTTGCAGAAGACCAGGAGTTGTCGTACCTGCTGATTGCAGAGTTTCTCGACGTCTTCCCCGAGGAGTTGCCAGGATTGCCGCCAGATCGAGATATGGAGTTCAGCATCAACTTAGTGCCTGGATCAGCGCTGAAGTCCCAGCATTGCTACAAGATCAACCCGAAGGAAGCAGCATACTTGAAGGCTCAGATTGATGAGTTGGAAGGCAAGAGTTTTATTCGGTCCAGTGCTTCACCCCGGGGAGCACCAATACTCTTCGTGCCGAAGAAGGATGGGACTTTTAGAATGTGTATCGATTACCGTACACTCAATAACATCACCATCAAGAATAAATACCCGTTGTCGCGGATAGATGAGCTGTTTGATCAGCTGAGTGGGGCGAAGGTCTTCTCAAAGATTGACCTTCGGTCGGGGTATCATCATATAAAGGTTCGGGAGCAGGATATTTCGAAGACAGCTTTCAATACTTGCTATGGCCAGTATAAATTTTTGGTGATGTCGTTCGGACTCACCGATGCCCCAACAGTGTTTATGAACTTGATGAATAATATTTTTCACAAGTATTTGGACAAGTTTGTCGTAGTCTTCATTGACAACATCTTGATACATTCAAAGATCGAGGAGGAGCATGTGGAGCACCTACGGATTATTTTGGAGATTCTACGGAAGGAGAAGTTGTACGAAAAGCTCTCAAAGTGTGAGTTCTTCTTGGATAGAGTAGAGTTCTTGGGGCATGTGGTGACTGGAGAGGGGATTTCTGTATATCCTAAGAAGATTGAAGTTGTGGAAGCATGGGCACCTCCCAAGTCAATAGCAGAGATACCTAGTTTTTTGGGGCTAGCAGGATACTATCGGAAGTTCATGAAAGATTTTACCAAGATAGCAGAGCCAATGACGAAGCTTACGCGGAAGGACGAGGAGTCCATCTGGAGCGACGCCTGCCAGTCAACATTTAAAGATTTGAAGAGAAGACTCACTATAGCACCAGTTCTAGCTTTGCCATCTAGATCGGGAGGATTCGTCATCTACAGCGATACATCAGGGAAGGGGTTGGAATGTGTGCTTGAGCAGAATAAGTGAGTTATTACTTATGCTTCTAGACAGTTGAATCCTCATGAGAAGAATTACCCTACACATGACTTGGAACTTGCAGCAGCATTTTTGCCATGAAACTGTGGAAGCACTATTTGTATGGAGAGCGAGTGGACATCTTCACGGACCATAAAAGCCTGAAGTATGTCTTTACTCAGAAGGAGCTGAATATGAGGTAGCGAAGATGGCTGAAACTCATGAAGGATTTCGACATCAATCTGTAATACCATCCTGGGAAGGCGAATGTGGTAGCAGATGCTCTTAGTCGATATCCTATTGCTATGTTCCTTACTATGGACCGGCATCTTCTAGAGGATCTTGAGAGTCTGGGGATCGAGATTATTCTTCCGGGAGTTGGAGGACAGCTGATGCATATGCAGATATAGTCAGGACTGTTAGAGAAGATCAAGGAGGCCCAGTTCCTAGATGAGGGACTCCGATGTCTCAGAGGTCAGGCAGAGGCAGAATTGTTGGACGATTTCACTATTGCAGTGGATGGATCCCTAAGGCACGGAAATCAGTTGTGTGTGCCCAAGGAGTTACGAACGAAGGTTATGCATGAGGCCCACCAGTCGCAGTTTCTATTCATCCTGGATCTACCAAGATGTATAAGGATCTGCGGGAGTATGTTTGGTGGTATGAAATGAAATAGGAAGTTGCCAGATTCGTTTCTAGATGCCTTGTGTGCCAGCAAGTCAAAGCGGAGCGCCAGAAACCAGCAGGATACTCCAGTCTTTACCTATTCTAGAGTGAAAGTGGGAACACATTGCCATGGACGTCGTCTCTGGTTTATCGTGTACGCCCGGTGGCAAGGATACTATTTGGGTTATCGTGGACAGATTAACAAAATCTGCTCACTTCATTCCATTCAAGGTAGGGCTATCGATCGAGAAGCTTGCAGACCTCTACATGCGACAGATCGTACGAATTCATGGAGTGCCAGTGAGTATCGTTTTGGACAGGGACAGCCGCTTCATATCACACTTCTGGAGGAGTCTACAGCTGAGCATGGGTTCACAGTTGAAGTTCAGCAATGCCTATCATCCACAGACAGACGGACAGTCCGAGATGACCATTCAGACATTGGAGGACATGCTGCGAGTTTGCACACTCGACTTCGACGGTTCGTGGGAGGATCACTTGCATCTTGTGGAGTTTGCCTATAACAACAGTTATCAGGCTAGCATCGATATAACACCGTTCGAGACACTATATGGACGAAGATGTCGCACACCTCTATCTTGGAACGACGTTGGCGAGAGGACTTTGCTTGGGCCAGAGATGGTGGTAGACTCAGCCGAGAAGGTCAGACTAATCAGAGAGCATCTCAGAGTTGCATAGGATCGGCAGAAGCACTGGGCATGCAGCAGCAGACGGCCACTGGAGTTCGCAGTTGGAGATAGAGTGTTCCTAAAGATCTCGTCGACCAGAGGCATCATTCGTTTTGGCAGAGACGGGAAGCTCAGTCCGAGATTCATCGGGCCTTTCGACGTGACGGCACGGATTGGCAAGGTCGCATATCGACTAGCACTTCCAGCTAGCTTGGAGGGAGTACACGATGTTTTCTACGTGTCTCAGATTCGACGCTACATTCCGGATTCGAGCCATGTGGTGGATTAATCAGAGCTAGAGGTGGGTCCGAGCTTGACCTATGAGGAGCAGCCAGTGGAGATCCTTGATCGGAGGAAGAAGCAATTGTGGTACCAGACTATATCATTTGTCCGAGTCATGTGGAGACACCACTCTCCAGGACAGTCCACATGGGAGTGCGGGGACGAGATGCGGGAGCGTATCTAGCTTGTTTGCTTGTTTGTATTTTGGTTTTTCAAAAAATTTAAATTCAATAAATGACTGGTGTTAAAACAATTAATTGTGATTTTGTTTTGTTGTCTCTCGAATTTTGAGGACGAAATTATTTTAAGGGGAAGAGATTTGTAACTCCACCTTCCAATTTTCAAGAAATATTTTAGTTTACTAAGTAATAAGTTTGATGTAAACCATTTCGAATAATAATTCTTGATTAAATATTTTTATAAATATTTCATGATTGCTTTTGGAGGAAGATTTGAATATTTGGCAAATAAGTAATTTTCAAATTTATTTGGGGTGGTCCCCACTCCCTAACAACTTGTAAGCACCTATCTAACAGATTTTTGAGTGGTTTGTGCAATTACTGAAAAGGGGGAGGACTTTTGTGAAATTATTTCTGAGCGGGGGGGGGGGGGGGGGGGGGGCCTGTTTGTAATTATGCTGGGCAGAGGGGCTTAGATGCAAATGTGCATCTCTATATGTTTGGCTAAGGAAAGAGAAAATCCCATTCTCTTCTTCAGACCATATTTCCAAATCGAGCTTGTCCCTTTTCCTCTTCAGCTCGAGCAAAACCCTAGCCCGACGGTGGTGGCGACAGTGATATGATGGCGACGGCGAGGGATGCTTCTCCGGCGACTAGATCCCCTCGGCTTCGGTGTTCGACTGGCGGTTCCTTCTCCAGTGCTTCTTTCCCGACAGCAGCTCGACGAGGCACCCGTTCCTAGTGAAGGCTTCCTCTTTCAAAGCATTCTTGGCATTCGAGACTCCGGAGATCTACATCGACGACGCATTCCTTGTGAGTTAGTGGTGAGTAATTGTTTCAGATCTGTTCTTCATTGTCTTGATCGAACGATTATTTCTGACCTTTTCTTCGTTTTGTTTTGATCGAACTTTTGGTTCCGATCTAAGAATTTTACAGGTCATTTTATCTTTGGTAGTCGTTTTGAGTATCGATCCTTGCGGCAGTACTTCCTACTACGACAACTGTGAGTTTAATTAAAGATTCGTGTAGTTTACCTCCCTTCAATTTTCCCTTTGATTTATTACTTTCCGATGATGGTGTAGGCTGATTGCTAAATCGATCTATTGTTGAATCAATTACACTTCTATATCTCGATCTAGGTTAGGTGAGTTTTTCGAATTTGAATGTCTTCCCAAATTTATTTTAATTTGTGATTAATGAGTGGTTCTGGTTTATGTCCGAGTTTTGTTTGGAAATTTAGATTGGATCTGGGACTCTTGGAACTAGTTGATATTGAGCACGAAGGCGATTCAGGTGGAGGACGAGTCCTGTTGATTTTTCCTTCTTCAGGTTATTCCTATGACTCTTATTTTTCTATCTTTGTGTGAGGCTGGGTAATGTCGTATTATTTTTGGTTAGTGTCCAGGAGCATCGTATTCATTCGTATGTGTGTCAAGAGCCTTGTGGTTGCTGTTGTTGTTGTGTTCACAACTTACGTTGTATTCGTGTCCGATGGATGAGTTCGTGTCCGAGAAGTTGACCGTGTCCGTGTTCGGCTAGGTGCAGACCTGTTGCAGTGTTAATTGATTAGAGAAGAGTTTGTTTTGGGTTTTACACTGATGGCTATAGATTTGAAGTTGTATATTCTTATATTAATTTATTTTGATTTACTTATACTTCTCTACTCAATTGTTCTGATTCAGAGTTTGTTTTGGATTCAATATGGTTGTAATTTCGTATTATTTTTCATCTGTCTGAATCTTTTTCTTCTCTGAACTTTTTCGATTACTTTTGATTTGGTTATTTTGATATGAGATCTGGGTGTGGTTCGACTATCTGGGATGAGTAGCCGTTGGGAAGTTTTAAATTTGAATTTAAGAGGGTTCTGTGTTTTACTTTAAAGTTTTGTTGGAAGTTGATGAGTTGGTTGTTTAAGCACAACCTCTGTTTACTCTTTGGAGAGTTGGTTGATGGAATTGTTGAGTTGTGGGCTAAGTAACAGAGAGAGGGGGATCAGGCCTGTAAACAGCAGGGCTTCACTCATGGTTTCATCTTTTGTTTTGTTAAGCATAAATTGAGGACTGGTTCTATGTTCAGTAGTATTGGTTTAAATTATGTGTTTGGCCGAGAAGCTGTTTGGGCCACTAGGCTGAACTTGGTTGTTGCATCTTTACCAAGGATTGGTTTGGTGTGGCCGGGCTCCTGGATTGGATATCTGAAAGCCTAGCCCTTGAAGGGTTAAGTTTTAATGTTAAAGATGTTTAAATAGGATATTTAACGGAAGCATAACATAGTATTAGAACTTAACCAACTTGTAAATCATTTTAAAACATGAGGACATTCAGCTCCCTTGATTACCCGTACTTTCCCGGAGCAAGGCAAATACTTTTCTATGGTTTTTGTGCATTACATATCTTGTACTTTTCTTGTGACATGTCATGACACGATATCTTGTACCCTTGTACTTTTCTGTTCTTGTACTTACTTATGTCGGAAGAGGAAATACACTAGCTATGTGACCAAACCCCGGTTACAATATTCATGTAGATAGCTTAGGTCTCGCATTGTGCACGCGGGTCCTAAGTCGTACCAATATTCATGTACTCCTATACATATTCCTGTACTCACCCCAGTCGGTCACATAGGCTAGTTGTATTTCAAACATTGAGCACATATCATGTCTTGTACTTCAGGTTCATGGTTACATTCCTGTACTTTATTTCATGTACTTACATTCCTGTACTTTCATGTTTTTTCTGTACTTTATATTTCATGATCTCCTGTACTCATTTCCATATCATGATGTTCTTGTTCATTACCTAGAACTGTACTTTGCTCCGCTCCTGACTAGGATATGTTGCAGGTGAGATGGAGGTATTGTGTGACACCTACTATGGTCGTGAGCCTATAAATGCAATAGAGCCAGCTGGAGTTGCTCTGGACTTAGAGGCTGAGGAAGCCTAGTATCTTACCCTTAGCAGTTTATATTCTATTGTACTTGAGACAGTCAGACTTTATTTTAGTTGGATGAATGTATAACTTTTAGACATGTACTTTGATTCTGGGATTCGCTTATATAGATGCTGTGGTTTATATTCATACCTGGACTTGCAGTTTTCCCTAGAGATTGGTACAACTTACTTCATCGTGTCTAACGACGAAGGCCGGGCGTGTCCAACTTGTGTCCGATTATTCGGGAGCGGGTCATGACACTTTATTCTTCTACTAATGGCGGTTTTTTGTTTATGTTGGGAAATTAGGAGTTGTGCTCCATTTTTTTAATAAAAATCCTTCAGCCTTATTCACATGACGCATACATATGAACAATGTTTTGAACTTTGCAATATAAATAAATATTAACATCTTTTTAACAGCCATCAACCAAAGATGAGATTTTGTTGCCACTCTTTTGTTCTACATTCGAGACTTTATTTTTATTGAGTTTTTTCTTAAACTTTTTCCAGGTTATTTGGCACTGCAAACAAAAATAATGGATCCCTCCATTCCGACAACACACCAACATTCTTCACAACAACCACCCCAAACAAATAGCATCTCCTTACAAAATTCTTCGCATTTTCAAGTACCCTACCCAATGGCCATCCGAAATGTCATTGGCCCCATCACAAATGCAAGCTGCCCAAGTTGCTATATTTGCATCATATTTTGAACAACATTTACTCACCCAAAACCAACCTTCTAACCCTAATCCCTTGTATGGTGGTGTATCCAATTTTGAATCTCAACCCTCTTTAACTCAAACTATGACACGGACAACACAAGGGACCAATAGAAAAGCACCAAATTGGAAAGTGAAAGAGGACGTTGCATTATGTAAATCTTGGATAAGAATTTCAGAAGACCCAATTGTAGGAAATGGTCAGGTTCACGAGGCATTCTGGAAGAGCATTTGGGATGAATTCAAAGACCGAATACCAGGGACAAAACGTGTTCAAAGAGCATGTGAAAATAGATGGGCTACAATTCAAGCTGATGTTTCAAAATGGAGGGCTATTGTGAACAGAGTTCATAGAAACATGGGTAGCGGTACAAATCTGAATGATGAGGTATTCATTTTTAGATATATTCAACTTTAGATATAGCTCAGGGAACTCAAGAAAGGATTGAATTAATTATTTGCTTCTTTAACAAGACCATAATTGATGTATTTATTTTTTATATTATTATTTTTTCTGTAGTGGGGAGCATGTATGGTTGTTTTCAAGAAAGACCATAAGTGGGATTTTAAATTTCTCCATTGTTGGAAGAGCTTCGCCATTGCACAAAATGGCACTCATCTACAGATGAGAAAGAGGCCAGGGATGTAAGCAGACAAGGTCGGGTTGGAACAAGTCGAGCAAGTAATCAAAATATAAGTAGACAAGGTTGGGGTGGAACAATCTTTGACTCATGCAGTCCAGGACTTGAAAGCATAGACTGAAGAACAAGTAGGCAACTCTAGGGGGGTAAATAGAGTTTATCACAATAATAGCCAAATAAAAAATAAACTCTTTTCACCAACAGTAAATAATCAGAGTAATAAATGAGAAAATATAAAGATCAAGAGAGCATACGCAAACACAGTCGTTTTTAACCTGATTTCCCTCGTGGAGGACTAGTCCAGGCCTGAGAACTCTAGCTCAGGATTAAATCCACTATTTGTAAAATAGTAGTTATACCCCGTGCCTTTTCTTCAGAAGAGCACGTCAACTTCTTACAAAGATCGCTGTGGTGATGCTTGGAATTTTCCAAGCGACTTTCTTGACTCTTGTACAAACTCTTAACTGAATAGCACTGAGCACTTTGAGGCCTAGGAAGCTTGTGGCTAGTAGATGAGAAGGTTAAGGCTTTTATCAGGCATATAGAGAAGAGAAGAGAAGATAATTGGATGATTAAAATGAGAGAATTCAAGGCCTATTTATACTAGTTGGGATAGGTAGAATTCGGCCAAAATTATGTATCAAAAATTCAAATTTTTGGCCAATGGACAACTAGCATACAACAAACCCTAAAAATTAGGATCCTATAATTTAGGGGACAGAGTTCGGCCCGAACTCTGTGTGGAGGCAGAGTTCGGCCCAAACTCTGTCTCCATAGGACAGAATTGTTTAAATGGGTTTCTGTGGGCTAGTTTGGTTTGGTGGAGCTTTTGGTTTTGTTAGGGGATAAGGTATAGGCCTAGAATACCCAGTGCTACTCAGTTTACATTTTAACTAGACTCAATAAATGTAAAATGATACAGACTCTAAAACCGAGTACGATGTAAGAGAGAGCCGACGTCCATCTTGCACTGAGTTCCGTCTTGATGTGTCATATTGAATTATGACAAGTATCATATTGTCAATTTGTCAATATTTGGTTGACTGTGATTTGGGTCAACATAGACGACTCTTGCAACAATCCAAATATAAATGCTGCAGATTCAACTTTGGGTATACCCTTCAATGTTGATGAAAATCCTCCAAATAGTTTCCATTCTGATGCACCTATCCAACGGCCATTAGGTCAAAAATCAGCAAAAGAGAAACGTCGTCGCAGTGGGGTAGGTGCTTCAGAAGCATCCTCTACTGCAAGTAAGAGGTTGACTACAACTGTATCTGCCTGGAGAGAGTCATCGGATTCCCAATTTGAATCATTGAAACAAACAACAGAGAGCAAACATTTCATGCTATAAAAAATGCAAAGCTTGAATCTGTACAGAAGAGTATAACCATTACAAAAGAACTTGCAGAAGCTAAGAAAGAATTGTTACCACTTGACCCAAATCTCAGTATAGATCAGGTATCAGCAAAAAGGATTACAAGAACGAGGGAGTTGGAGGCTCTAGACAGAGAACACAAAGGTACTAAGAAAGTCTACTTTTGATTTACATTAATAATTTCAATAGTGACCCTTAATTTGATTATGCCATCGTTGCTTGTTATATTGTTTTAATGACAGAGATTAGAGCACTTGAGTATTCTTCGGGTGGCAATAGAAGAAGGCGTATGAACATGGATGTAATCCCCCAGAGTCTTCGTAACGTTCCAAACGATTTCTATGATGATAATTGTTCTCAAGATGAAGTATGAGATCATTTGTTATATTTTTTCAATGATGTTGTGGTTTGGGTTCATAGGTGTGTTCAAATGATTTGGGCTCATGGCTTGAGTGCTCTTTCATATTGAAATTGTTTGAGATATTTTGAATTAAATTAGAGAAGCCTGCCATACAAGTTTATACTTAGATTTATTATTTTAATTGCAATTGCTTGGAAGGATCAAGTGGCCCTGCGATGGAAGTGAACTACGAGAATCTATATTGTTTACCTTCTAGTTGTCTTTACATAACCTAAAAGTTTAAACTTTAATGCATTTGCAGGTTGCAGTTGTGTTGTTTATTCACATAACCTGAAAGTTCAACTTTAATGCATTTGTAGGTTACAGTTGTGTTGTTTATTCGTATAACCTGAAAGTTCAACTTGCATTTGTAGGTTGCTGCTTTGTGTTATTTATGTGTGAATTGTCGTTTGCAGATTGCTGCTTTGTGTTATTTATGTGCGAATTGTCGTTTGAGATTGCTGCCGTGTGGTATTTATGTGCAAATTGCCACTATAATCTTCAACCTTCAGTCATTTAGGTGATGATCACTAGTTTGAGACCATTTTACTTATAAAAAAATATCTCTATCCTTCATTTTTTATAAACCATCTGCATTCCATTTCGGTGCAGTTCTTGCTTTTGTGACATTGTTTGTGATGGCCCTTACTTAAATGGATCCATTAATTCCATGCGTAATCCCTTAATCCATTGCAACATTTTTTTAGATCAACTAATCCATTGCAACATACAAGTTAGATAACATGCAGAAACCTGCCAATACAAACCTGTACAAAAATGCCAATGTAAAGTTCAAATAATATGCAAAGTTCCATAATTCAAATGGAAAAAATTAGCCAATACAAACCTGCCAATGTAAAGTTCAAATAACATGCAAAGTTCAAAATATATGAGAATACATCAGTACAAATAATGATCTCATGGATATGTTGTTATTGCTTCTCCTTCCAAATTTGTCTACAAGTGTTCCATCAAGTCGCACCTAAGCCTGCCGTTAACTGACTTATCCCGTACTTGTTCCATTCGCGAATGAATAAAGCCTCCCAATACTTCTGCATCATGCTAAAGTAATTCTTGTGGAAGAATCTCGCCGGGAATTGGTTGCCACAGTTCAATTCCAATATGTTGCTCGTCTTCAATTATCATGTTATGTAGTATAATGCAACACTTCATAATATTATTCAAAGTATTTTCATCCCAAAATCTTACCGGTCCTTGAGTGATCGCCCATCTTGCCTGCAACACTCCGAATGCCCTCTCCACGTCCTTTCGTGCCGCCTCTTGTTTTTTTTTTTGTAAAATGTTTCTCAATTTCAGTTCGAGAATGTTTGATTGTCTGGATCAATGTGGCATAGTGAGGGTAGATGCAATCAGTGAGATAGTACGGCACGTTGTATGTACTACCATTTACTTCATACGGGGTGTGTGGGGTTTGACTTTGAATGAACATGTCAAAGAGGTGCGAGTGATCCAACACAGATATCATTGTATGTCCCTGGTGTACCAAAGAAAGCATGCCAAATCCAGAGGTCCTGAGATGCGACAGCTTCAAGAATCAAGGTTGGTCTACCAGTGTGTCCAACAAATTGACCATGCCAAGCAGTGGGACAATTACGTCATTCCCAATGCATACAATCTAAAGAAACGATCATTCTAGGAAAACCACGAGCCTTATTTTCCTCTAATAGCCGAGTGAGGTCCCTTTCGTTGGGAGCTCGTAAGTATTGTTCGGAGTAGATATCAACAATAGCTTTGCAAAATAAACGAATAGTTTCTGTGGCAGTCGTCTCCGCAATCATAAGAGCATCATCCTCACAATCTATTGGGCTACCGTAAGCAAGAATTCGCAAGGCGGCTGTCATCTTTTGGATAGATGAGAATCCTGGTTTGCCAACATAATCATATTTTAACTTAAAACATGGTTGAGTTTCTTCTAAGTCGACACGAATTCGGTAGAACAACTCCCTTCGCATTCTAAACCGACGCCGAAACATGCGTGGTGTAAAATTAGCATCCACCGCAAAATACTTTTTAATAAGGTCGTCGTGTGCTTTTGCACGATCACGATTTATGAACATACGCCTATTGACTCTGGGTTGCTTGACCTCTTCTAATTCTTCCAAGACATGTGAAGGAAAGTGTCAAAAAATAGGCCCATGACCTTTTTTGACCATATATATGGTAATCCTATATAAGATTGGATTTGACCATATATATGGTAATCCTACAAGAATTGGATTTCCAATATATGTAAGTCTACATAGGATTGGATTTCCAATATATAATCCTACATAAGATTGGTTTTGAAGGCTACATAGGATATGATTTCTATGGTATATAAAGGGGTCTAAAGGTTCTCCACAATTGACACCCTCCAAGAGTACCCAATGTAAGTTGTTGAATAAGTTCAACACAAGAGAGCTAAAGTTGTTGAATAAGTTCAACACAAAAATTTGAGAGATTTTTTTTTTCTATCTTTGTGATAGAGATCGAGTTCTTGAGTGTAAGGAGAGAAGTGTTGAGAGCTATTGTAATTCCTTTTCTTCTTCATAGTGGAACTAAATCACCCTCATTTGTGGAAGTAGGCATCTTGGCCGAACCACGTAAATCATTGTCTTTGTGATTGTGAATTTTCTCTGAGTTTCTTAGGTTTGTTTCCGCTATGCCACAATAACATGTTCTAGCATAAAAATATCTTCCAATTCCTTTTGTTGAAGGGCGGCATATTTTTTTCATGTATCGCATTTTAAAAGGCCAAACCGAAATATCTGTTAAGTGTAAAAATTATGCATCAAAAACAAATTTAACTATAATATGAAGTATAAAAATTAGGCAAGGGTAAAGAAGAAAAAAAATGGACGAAAATAAAGAAGAAAAAGAGTTGTGAGAATTTTTTTTTTATGTACATTCATATTAATAGTTTGCCAAGCTCTGTTCGTGACTGTTGGTTATTGTACATAACCAATATTATTAGCCTATGAACATAATGAACTTCAGTAATAATAGGTCCGGACACATGTAAGTGGGAAATTTGTTCACCAGTAAATGCAAATGCAAGATATAAGGTGTTGAGAATAAGAAAATACTTTCTACTACAAGCTATTTAAGAATTATTTTTTTAATTACCAGTTTGGAGTGAAACGCTTCTCATGTTCATTCTTTTGCCGATCAGCTTCCGGGAAGAGAATTAATTTTAGAAACTCTTTCTTCTTTCTTGTTAAATTTGTTGTTTATTTGCTTCTTGGAAGGGAATTAATTCTTTCCTGTTAGGGGGGAAAAAGGGAACAAAAAAAAAGGAGGAAAAATAGGGAGGAAAAAACTTACCAGGAAAAAAGAGAGGAGGAAAAATAGGGAGGAAAAAACTTATCAGGAAAGAAGAAGGAGGAAAAAGGGGGAGGGAAAAATAAGTTAATTTGAAGTTTTTATTTGGAGTGTACCATTATATGTCAATATCAAATGAATACTCCAAAAATAGTTTGAAGTATGGTTTAGAGTATGGTTAGAAGTATAATTTGGAGTGTTCCCACTCTGAATGCTCTAAGCCCACATGGCTCAGAGCATCTCCAACCCTATTGTGACTTTGGAAAAAAATTGTTGCCACATTGGAATGACAAAATTTTATTCAAAAGTTCTTCTCCAATGCAATTGTCAAGTCAATTGTGAAGCTTATGTGGCAAAAATTAAAGAAGACATTGTGAAGTTGATTGTCTTGTTCTAGACAATGCACTTGACAATGTCTTCTCTTCCATGTCATCAATTATGAATAAAAAATATTAGAAAAAAGAAAGAAGATGAGTACTTGTCTTAAAAGTTGTCTTGGAAGTTGGAAAAAATAATTTTTATTGTCTCCTCAATACTTTTGTATTGGAGAGAGTTTTTCTATCTCATTGTCTTTTGAGATATAATTTTGCCACATAAACAAGACATTGTCTCGTCCACATAAGAGCCATCTAAGATTCACAACACTTAAGAGCATCTCCAACCCTATTGTGACTTTGGAAAAAAGTTAATGCCACATAGGAATGACAAAATTTTATTCAAAAGTTCATCTCCAATGCAATTGTCAAGTCAATTGTGAAGCTTATGTGGCAAAAATTAAAGAAGACATTGTGAAGTTGATTGTCTTGTTCTAGACAATGCATTTGACAATGTCTTCTCTTCCATGTCATCAATTATGAATAAAAAATATTAGAAAAAAGAAAGAAGATGAGTAGTTGTCTTAAAAGTTGCCTTGGAAGTTGGAAAAAATATTTTTTATTGTCTTCTCAATACTTTTGCATTGGAAAGAGTTTTTCTATCTCATTGTCTTTTGAGATATAATTTTGCCACATAAACAAGACATTGTCTTGTGGCTCATGCCACATAGGAGCCACCTAAGACTCACAACACTAAACAAGACAATAGGGTTGGAGATGCTCTAACAAGACAATATGGTTGGAGATGCTCTCAGCCAGTTGAAGAACCGACCGCAAATGACCTTTAAGATCATGTCGAATCACAACCGTCCACGTAGCATCAGCATTTCTTCGCATAACGGCAAAAAGAAAAAGTTAACCCCGCCCTCGATTCCACCCACACCCAGTGGGACCCAAATTTTCGCATCTTTCTGCCACGTTTGCGCATCTTTCTGTGCCACGTATGCTTCATCCGGATTGACTTAAGCGGTTAAGCCGCAACCCAACCCAGATCCGACAAGCAAAAATAAAACCCGTTTGGAATCCGACCTTCGCGTCCGCATTAGTTTCAGTATAGGCTTCGAAAAGGGGAAAAAGAAAGCGCCCAATTTTTGTCCATCCCTCCCCCACCACCCCCCCCCCCCCCCCCCCCCCCCCCACACACACACACACAAAAAAACCCCAAAAAGGAGAGAAATTTCTTGAATTTTTTTTGTCGATTTGGATCGGTTTACCTCGTAAGTAACCACTTTTTCCTCTATTTATTTCATATCGATCCGGAAATTTCACCAATTTTGCATATTTTGTCCTGTGTTCGTCGAGCTAGTGTTTCGAGATGCTCAGTTCGAAAAGCTAGGGTTTTGAGAACTTTTGCAAAACTTAACTTTCTTTTATTCATAGTTCTTAAAATTTCTGACCCTTCCTATTGTCATAAAGTTTGTCACTTTGCTCTCCGTGGCTCAGCTTGATTTTAGGTATTCAGTAACAAATTCTTCCGCTGCTGCAATTTCTTACTTCTTCTAGTAGTTAAAGCTCATCTATTTTATATTAAAGATTGCATCTTTTCTATACTCTGCATTGTTTCGGCTTATAAGTGGTTAGTCTTTTTTTGATTAAAGGTTGTACTTTTCAGCTTGACTCGTCAAAATGTCTGAACCGAAGCCAAAGATTGGATTGGAGGAGGCTGTAGTGGCTAATGGTTCTGGTCCACCACCGGAAGCTCCTGGAGCAGAGGCCGTTAGTGAAAAGAAGGATGCAGTAGAAAAGAATGGCGCGGGAGAAGTGAAGGTTGGGAAAGCAGCTGATATTGCGGAAGAGGCGAAGGATGCGGGGGGAGAAAATGTTGAGGAAGACAAGGGTGGTGTGAAAGGAGTGAAGGATGCTAAAGAAACGATTCCTTCAGAAGTGAAGGATGAGACTGAAAAGGAAGAAGTGAAGGATGAGACTGAAAAGGATGACGTGGAAGAAACGAAGGAAATGGATGAAAAGAACAAGATGGAAATAGATGAAAAGAACAAGATGGAAATAGAGAAGGAAGAGAAAGAAAACAATGGCGAGGAAGATACAAAGGATGTTGTGGAAGAAACAAAGGAAATGGATGAAAAGAATGGCATGGAAGTAGAGAAGGAAGAGAAAGAAAGCAATACCGCTGAAGAGACAAAAGGCGAGGGAGAAAAAATGGTTGTGGAGGAAATGAAGAATGAGAAAGGGAAAGAAAGTGTGGAAGAAATAAAGAATGTGGAAGAGAAAGACGGTGCGGAAGAAACAAAGAATGGGGTAGAGAAGGTCAATATGGAAGAAAAGGACAATGGGGAGGACAAGATGGATGACGAGGAAGATAGTGTGCGACTGGTGAAAGACGAGGAAGAAGGAAAAGTGGAAAAGGAAACTAAAGACATGGAGATGAAAGAGACTGAGGATGTCGAAATGGGAGAAGCTGAGGTTGGGAAAGATGAAGAGGAAGTAAAATTGGGCACAGGTGGAACAGAAGAAGATGAAGTGGAAGTGGAGAAGAAGGATGGTGTGAAGGAAGAAGAGGGTGCAAACACCGAGGAGGTTGATGAAAAGGTGACAAAAGGGTTAAAGAAGAAAAGAGGTAAGCGTGGTAAGGCTGGTGGGAGAAGGGGACCAAAGGAGAAGAAAGATGGAGAGAAGGAGAAGGAAGGGGGTGATAATAAGGAGAAGAAGGTTGGTGAGAAGGAGAAGAAAAAAGAGGGTGAAGAGAAGGCCAAAGATTCTTCACGCACTCCTACAACACCAACTATCGATCGACCTGTGCGGGAGAGAAAAACTGTGGAGAGACTGGTAGAAGTTATAGAGAAAGAGCCTAATAAGAGAGTCATAATAGAAAAGGTACTTTAAAGGCAATTTCCCCTCTATCTTTCTGGTTGAGAGCAGTTTCTTTGCTTTGTTTTTGTTTTTCTCATTCTTTTCAATATTGTTATCCGTAGGGTCGTGGCACTCCTCTAAAGGATATCCCAAATGGTATGGTTCTAAACTACATTGATTCCCGTTCTTGCATCTCATTTGCACCTTATTATGCCATATCTTGAATGTCCATGAACTGTGACTGTACAATTTCAGCTTGTCACCTTATTCAATCTAACCTTTTATGTAACCTAACTTGGCCTGGTCGTGATGTCTTGTTGTCCTAGTTGAACATCTCTTTGGCTATTTCTTGTTGACATCAGAGCTACTGGAGACGTTATGATCATGGTGGTGTGCTTTATGTTTTCTATGGGCTCCATGTTATTTGTAGTAGCTAGTATAGTTTTTTGGCTCCAAGGTTCATAGTATCGGTATCGGGCCATTTCTACGAGTATCAGGATCGGCGGTATCGGCATTATCGGCGTTATCAGATCGGAATATCGAATTTTTTGGCATCGGAAAGCAAATAATTATTAATATATTATTAACATTTTTAAAAATATATTTCATACATTTAGGCATAATTTTAAGTATTTCCAGTGGTGTTTCTTAGTAATTTTGAAATTTAATGAAATAGTAGTCACCATTGCCGATTGGTTTACATGCGATAGAAAAGTTTCTTGTTTTACATGCTTTACAACCTTACTATGCATTTACACCCTTGATGAATGGTCTTTTTCGTTCAATTTTCTTTGCCGAATTGATCGAAAAAGAGACTCTCAATGTCGGTTTCGGTCAGTGTCGAGTATCGTCAGTATCGGATCGGGACATGCCAAACGGTATCGGCCGTATCAGATCGGTATCGGCCGATACTGCAAACTATTTCACCATCTTATTCTTATCAAGGAAATACGTAGCTCTGTTTAATTTTATATTGCCTGTATAATAACCTGATAAGAGGTTCCACAGGTTTTCTTGGAATTACTTTGTCCACTATTTCTTTTTATAACATTCATTTCAACTATGCTTAATACCTTATTTTGAGATGTATTGTCCTTCTGGAGTACATTTACTTTCTAACTGACTTCCTTTTAAAATTAACGTTGTGTTGCATTTGCAGATGCTTCTTCACTAATAATTCTGCCAATGCTGTGTGTAGTATACGTATTAAAATAAAGGTTTTAAGTATCAGCCCAAACTCATACGTTTTGTCTTCCTGGATCAAAATTGTGTGGGTGGGTGGTTGCTGGGGGTGGGGTGTGGGGAAGATGTTCTGGACCCCCAAAACTGCCTTAACCGGTACCCATAGGAAGGGTCTGAACCCTATACCAAAACTGAGTTTCTGAACCTTGATTAAAATTAAGGTCCCTGTGGGTTTATGGCATGCTTCTGCTCTAACCTGCTAATAATTTTCCTTACCAATTTCCACTAGTACAAAATTTCTAATTTAATTGCTAGTTTTATATTTTGTGCAAACTTTTCTTTTGAATTTTCATCTTCCAGTGGCCTCCATAATAGACGCCATACTGATTGGCGTATATCTATGCAGTTAAAAACGATTTTTTTATAATAACGGTCCAGTAGAGTTATTGATATATTACTGATATATCGGATTTATAACGGTAAATATCGGTTTGCATTTTTATCACAATTTTTGTATATGAACAACATACTTAGTAGTTATCTATTATAAAATATGCAAGAAAAGTTTCTTAAAGCATTAAAACTAAAGGTTCATACCCAAACCAACATTACAATATAAGAAGTATCACTTCAAAACGGTTCAACTAATATGGAAAAAAAAGATCCCAATTCAACTTTCAAGTTTCAACATCTAATAATCTTCACTAGCCTCAACTTTAACTTCATTTTCTTCATTTTCACCATCACCATCTTTTCCACCTTCTTAGTTTGTTCATCTTCATCTTCTTCTTCCTCCATATATTCATCATCGTGAACAAGTGAGGAGAGTGAATCTATAACACCTCGTGATCTTGCACTTCTCTCTTCACTTTTGGTGTTAACAAAATCTAACCGTTATATATCGATTTTTTTTTTCAAAACCGATATATACTGATATATCGATCATATCGGCCGATAATATCGGTACCGATATTTTACTGATTTTTTCCAAAAAAAAATCGGCGCCGGACCGATACCGTTATATATCGGTTATATAACCGATATATAACGGTTTTTAACTGCTTAGGCGTATATGATGAACTTCTATGATGATGTTAATACTCCTTTTAGAAAAGGAAATAGCATGAATCTGCAATAAGCATCCTTCATTGGTTCTCAAACTGATATATCAGTATTGGTATCTCGGAACGTTGGGATCCACAAAGTTCGGCACTGCTGCAGTTGGACTTGGGCCTAAACTTTAGCCTGCCTGACAGGCAGGTTTGGGCTCTAGTTACAGGGCCTGTAACAACTGATGGGACCTGTACTTCTGCGGCTCTGCCTTAAATATTAGTACTCTAAGGTTTGACTATATCCATAATGATTCAAAAGAAAACCCACTTAGACTGCCACGACCAGGATTCATATCTAAAAGATGTTGATTGATTCCACCACCAGTGAGCCACTAGTCCAACTTGCTAAAGTATGAGCATAGTAATGTAGCTTGTTTTTACGTCTCAGTAAACATTAGCAAACATAAATTATCAAATACCAATTAACTTTTGGGCCCTAGCCTTGGTCTAGGACTTCATATGAACCAGGCTCAGGCCTGATTTTGTGAGCCCGTCTCTGTGTGAGCTTAAGGTCTAGAATTGGTTGGTCAGTATCCCATTTGTGGTTGGATTCCATCCTGTTCGAGATCCTAGTCAAGTGGGTTTCAGTTAATATCAGTTAGGAGTGTATGTAAAATCCTCCTGTTTATTCTCCAATAATGTTTACATGCGGTTTAGACTAGAGTTTGCCAATTGTTAGCAAGTGTATAATAGTTCGTCCTCTCTGGTACATTGTTCAGGTGATCGTATTGTTGCATTCAGTCATGTCATCAAACTGCAAACCCTGTTATTCAATCCTGCTTATGAAAAAAACATTGCTCAGTACACTGAATTTAGGTTCCTCTTACTTCTCTTGACTTCCATGGTATTTAACTTCATGTTTGTAGTGGCATTCATTTTCTAGTTTGTAGTGGTATTTTAATTTCCATGTAGGCT
The DNA here is from genome assembly GCA_029216955.1 of Iris pallida. Classification (NCBI taxonomy): domain Eukaryota; kingdom Viridiplantae; phylum Streptophyta; class Magnoliopsida; order Asparagales; family Iridaceae; genus Iris; species Iris pallida. Next base: position 3,725,770 of record JANAVB010042620.1, on the reverse strand, counting down.
TGCTGATCTAGGGTGCATGGTCACTTATCTCTGATAGTGTCTCTGTAGCACTTCACTAATTGATGCTGATGTGGTTTCATACTCACTAATATATGGATTGTGGAATATAATTGAGTGCATACCCATGTATTGAATTTTTGAGTGTCATGAATAATATCATGTGTCCGGTACGTTGTGACATACGTCACTGAGTTTTACAGTGCATGTGCTTCCTTGGGTTTTCTGCATACTTGTCTGAAAGAGCATGCATGTGTCCAACTATCAATTATGTTTATGGAGCATGATTAATAAAGGAATATGCAGGTGAATTGTGGTTGACTACTTAATTTTGTATCTATTTCTATATGGAACAACTTATGTTACAGTGCAGTATGCAATGTGGTAGTTTGCAGCTTTCTCACTGTCTATTTCACTCTCCCGTACCCTTATTGTGTACTTATCCGTATCAGAGTCTATATTCCTGCAACATTGCTCGTGATACTCTGTTGTATATATTTTCTTCACATTTCAGGAGCCTAATTCTTATCAGCTTGGACTAACAAATTTTTGTTCCTGTATACCTACTTTATACACAGTTTCTGTTCTCTAGACACAGTCACTTGGCACCCTTGCGCTGTAGATCTCAGTTGTCTGAGGTCATCTTTTCTATCTGTTCCATTTTGTTTGGACTTTATATCATTTAGAAGCATGACTATCCAGAAGAAAACAATTGGCTGTAATGGTACAACGAGGTTGTAAATGCTTGCTGGGATTCATGTCAATTTAAATGACTTATATACAGAGGAAGCTAAATATCCTTCAATATTGCACTTTACTGTATATCTAAGTGAATGTACAGATGTTTATTGAATTGCAATTTTAGTATATAAATCATAGTTATAAACTAAGTGACCCGACCTATTGTTCTTCGAATCCATTTTTCAGTTGCTCACAAATTAGCAAGAAAGAAGCCTGGCGATCTTAGATTGCTTCACCAGACGCTGTTTGGGAGGATAGGGAAGGTAGATTATTTCCACGTTTGTTTATTCTTCTGATTTATATTGATAAATTATGTCTTCATAACTTAATATATATCTCGTCTTCATGTGCTTTAGTTACTTATTTCTAGTTATTGTTGCTGCCTCAGTTGTTTATGGTGCAGATGCACTGACTGATGGTTTTTCTTTCCGAGAAATGTTGTTTAATTTGAACTAAAATAGTACTTCCTCTGAAACCGTTAATTATAATCGAAACACATATGAGAGGACTGTGTGAATTATGTGTCTGAAATCAGAATCATGCTATATTCTTGTTTATCTATGCTTTTTATGGTTTGTTGCTATAGCTGCGAAAAAAATGTGCATATAGTGTTGTGGCTTCAACAAGCCCAACCGACAATCCCTTGTAGATAAATTGCGGTTAATTTTACCCCGTCATCCTTATTCATATGTTTTTATGTTAAGTATCCATTTTGTAAAAATGATTTATATAGAAATGTTATTTCTATTGAATACTCTTCGAGGCCTGATTGCTTTACTGTTCTCAAGTTTAATGTTGTCTTGTTCTGGGTTGTTTAAACTTTAAAGCTTTCTGAAATTGAACAAAGTTTATGGTTTTTCAAGACCTAATGCCTCTAGTTGCAGAGTGATGAATCCTTGCCAATATAGCTGTGATATCATCTCTCTTGGTTTTTGAGCTATCATACTTGTTTTTCTTACTCCTGTTATTTTTTCCACCTTTAGTCTGTCAGCACATGTTTTCTCCATCAACAAGGCAAGGGAGCAACATTTTTACCATGGTTTAAAGTATCGGCCGATACCGATCCGATACGGCCGATACCGATACGGTTTGGCATGTCCCGATCCGATACCGGCCGATACCCGATACTTATTGATACCAACATTGAGGGTCTCTTTTCCGGTCAATTCGGCAAAGAAAATTAAACGAAAAAGACAAATCATCAAGGGTTTAAAGCATAATAAGATTGTAAAAACATGTAAAAGAAGAAAATCAATCTGTTATATGTAAACCAATCGCTAAGGGTGATTACAATGTTATTTAATTTCAAAAGTACTACGAAATAACACTGAAAATACTTAAATTATGCCTAAATGTATAAAATATATGTTTTTAAATGTAAATAATTTATTAATAATTATTTTTTTTCCGATACCAAAAAATCTGATACTCCGATCCGAACCGCCGATACTACCGATATCGCCGATACCAATACTCGTAGGAATAGTCCGATACCGATTCCGATACCGATACTGTGAACCTTGATTTTTAACAATATCTTCATATAATTTTGTACTTTATGATTATTTATACAAATATTTCTTTAACATGTGGTAATGTGCCTTTTATCTTTATGCTTCTGCACTTTTAATGATCACAACCAGCACAAAGTTGGCACTTGAAAGAACCAGAAGAAACAAACTGTAATTACAGAGCTTAAATCTTAATCTAGCGTAATAAATATATTTCATTCTTTCTGTTTTTAAAGCTTGTATGAGATAACAATGAAAAGCAATAAGGTAGAGATAATTGGAGTAGGGCATAATAAATAAATTAATAAAGCTCTTTCAGCACGAGAAGAAGTAAATGTGAAGGTTAAATATGAAATGTAGCATGCATATGTATATTTCTTATAATTGGAGAGAATTTTGTTCCATTCAGAAAATTAAGGTTCTACATCAATTTATTTGAATGCTATCCAATTTATTTCTCTAAGGAAGATTCTTATTTCTTTTGGTATTTGCAGGCAGCTGATTTCAAACACCATATTCTCCAATTTTCTGGATTTGTGTGGCATGAGAGTGATGTAAGCTTCTAATTCATACTTAACAAGTATTGTGGCCTTCAGATGTTTACTTTATCAATCTTGTACTCCTATTATTTCTTTTACCTGTATTAGTTCATCTGCAAGGTTGAAACTTCCTTTTCAATTGCTTGTAGGAGAAACAGCGTGCTAAAATAAAGGACAAACTTGATAAATTTGTAAAAGATACATTGTTGGACCTCTGTGATTTGTGTGATATATCTGTTTCAAAAACTAATAGTAAAAAGGTCAGTTGAATTTTGTTATTTTGGCACTGTTGAGAGTAATTTCAGCTGGTTTCACAAGGAGAATGTAGCTGACCACATTGTGTGACCGACGTGTTTACAGGAGGACCTTGTGGTTAAGCTTTTGGACTTTCTTGCCGCCCCTTGTGTGGCAACTGATGTCATACTTGCCGAGAAAGATCAGGTTTGGCTCATTTGAGTGTTCTATTTTGCAGTCTCTTCTGCCTTGAAGTGTCTGGACAAGTGGGCTTTTCGATATTGCATTTGTACAATAGTCCTCAATATATTACCAGGTCTTGTGAGAACTATCTTTTAATCTATTTTCTCTCTCCTATTTATTGTAGCAAACCCCAAAATCTAGGAAGCGCAAGAGAGTGACTGAAGGAAGTGCATCTAAGAGCAGGGATGACACGATTCCAAGGAAATCTAATAATGTGTGTTTCACGTACTTGATGTTATTTTTTATTTACACTTTTTCCAATAAGTTATGTGGATCCTTGCATGTTGATGCTTGTTGGCATGTCAGGGTACATGTATGACCTATTATCTCTTGAATGTTGCTGTGGTGCATGTGGTTTCTATTTGAAACTTGAGTTTTAGTTAGTCCATCATTTTGGATGCATAGTTTGATTCTTGTCATTTAACATCTTGCAGAAACAGTCAAGGAGTGAGCGCACACTTAGTAGCAAAGGGAAGGGTGCACAAGATAGTGAAGGAGACGAAAATGAGGAAGAAGATAATGAGAATGGTTTCCCTGAGGAGAATGAAGAACTTGGGGATTTGGAGAGTGAGAAGGAAAGTAAATCTGAAGATGCAGCTGCTTCTGAAGAAGAAGAAGATTACGTGGACTCTAGTAAAGGCAAACAAAGTACAAAAGCTCCTTCAAAACAAACTGGTTCCTCAGGGAAGGAGAAACTGAAGGTGGGAAGCAACTCTAAGAAGGAGAAAGCCCCTTCAGTAACAAGTGCAAAGAGTCCTAAGAAGACACCATCAAGTGGAAAGAATCCAATTAAGACACCGTCAACTGGAAAGAACCCAACAAAGACACCAACGTCTACTCATTCTTCTAAATCTGATGAGGGCAATGATGTAGGTGAAAAGGTTTTCTCTAGGAAGAAGAAAAACGTTGATTCACCTAAGAGAAAGTCCACTTCAAAGTTGGATATAAAGGAGAAGTCAAGTGGTATGCTTCTAATTTGTACGAGCACCATGTTTATACGCCATGCTTCTGATTTATATGAACACTGTGCTTTATATGCACTATCTTCTATAAACTTCTGCTGTTCTATGGTGAGATAGCACTTACAAGTATGAAGCATTTGACTTGATGACCTTTACGCTCTTTTACCAAAGAGGTAAAATATTCCTAGGGAAAGCTATGAATGACATGAGATAAGGAGCTTGCATAGTCTGAAGTAATTTAAATTATAATGTTCAAGAACTTACGAAGTCTTTTCTAGCTTTTGGGTTTTCCTCTATCATAGTTTCTCAAGTGGTCTCAAACTCGCTGCTTATTGATTATGTTTCTTTTTATAGGCTGACCGGTCACATGCCATCCCAATAAGTTCTCTGTTATAGTATCCTCTCGATACAATATTTTGTCCTATAATGCAACATGCACCTCAAACTTCATCCCGCAGGTCCATTGTGACCGAGTTTTACTTAATGTTTCTAGAATTCCAACCAGTAATAAGAACACCTGGTCATTCTTTTAGTTTTGACTGCATTGGTATTCATATATTCTTCTACTTCTATTTGCCTTGCTTTCTTGTGTGTTGTAATTAAATTTAAAAAGACAATATGGTGAGTATAGAACGAAGGTTATTGGAAATTAGAAGTTTCATTGTCAATGACATTGAGTGAGAAACAGGTTATTCATCCTCATCCTCTTTCTTCTCCTCCAAGCCTTCTCCCATCAGATTGTGATCGTCTATGGAGAATGAGAAAGCTCCATAAAGAATTGACAAAAATTTTATGAACAGCTGTCAACCTGACTTCGAGCCTCTTTGTTGGTGTCAATTCGTTGCAAAGGCAGCTATGAGAAAGAGAGGCCTTAGATAAAACCTAGAAAACCAGTTCTCAGGTTAGGCAAATCGACCTACTTTGGTCTTGCAGTTTAAGCTTGTGCAACCAAGAGTCTGGAAAAGAGGTTAGATGGTACAATTTACTGCAGGGAAATGCACACTTCTTTATGCCACAAGCCAAAGCACGTAAAAGAATGACATACCCATAGAAACTGGTCAATAAAATGAAAATCAAAGCTGATGCATTGATGGAAACAACAGAGCAAATCATTTCTGGGGAAAGGCAAATCCTTGATTAGCTATAACGACGATATAGTGGGCGTCTAATATAATGTTGATTTTCCTAGAGTTATTCTGTGATTTTTTCTTCTTTTCAATAATTATATAATTGTATGATTCTTTTCATATAAACAAGTTTTTTATCATTAATCTTTTATTATTAAAAGCTTTCACCGGAGATTAGTCCCAAAGTGTATTATACCATTATGTCTTGCTTTAACATTATGTCTTGCTTTAACGAGTCAGCTACATGATGGTTGATAGGTACTTGAATTGATCATTATCTGATGCTAGTGTGCTGTGTTCAAGGTAAAAAGATGAGCAAAGTTAAGCCTAAGTCAGAAGAGCTGAAGTCAGGAGAGGGAGGGCAACATGGTCCAAGGACAGCGCAACTGAGGAAGACCATATGTGAGATCCTAACAAAAGTCGACTTCAATACGGTGAGTTCTTTTACAGGCATCTGTGGTGCAGAATATATATATATATATATATATATATATATATATATATTGGAACTGGTAATTGTGTCGAACGTCCCCCACTAGGAATCGATCTCCTGATCACTCGGGCCGCATGCCTCACCACTAGGCTAGGGGGTCATTGGCTATATATATATATATATATATATATATATATATATATATATATATATATATATATGAAGCTTAGTATATTTCGTTTTAAAAAAAAACATATATATATATGAAGCTTAGTATATTTCGTTCAAAAAGTATTGTGGTGTAGTGGTTATAATGCTAGACTTACATTTAAGAGATCCTTGTTTCAAATCTCAACTACAACAAATTTTGGCAAATGACCTCTAGCCTAGTGGTTAAGAGAGATGCATGCGGCCCAACTGGTCGGAGTTCGAGCCCCAGGAGAGGCGAGTTTTCCACAATTACCCATTGCTTCATATATATATATATATATATATATATATATATATATATATATATGCCTAGTGGTTAAGGGAGATGCATGCGGCCCAAGTGGTCAGGAGTTCGAGCCCCAGTGGAGGCGAGTTCGCCACAATTACCCATTGCTTCCAAAAATTATATATATATATATATATATATATATATATATATATATATATATAAAGGAGGCCCTCCTTTAAGCTGCTTTTATGTAATTTGTTACTTTCCATCACTCTAGTTTATCTTATTGATCATCTTCTGTTGCGAATTTCGTATTTCAGGCCACATTCACTGACATTCTTAAACGGCTTGGTATATACCCCCAAACATGATCAATTATACTATTTTCCTAAACTTTTATTTCCTTGTTTTCTTACGGAAATTCACCATTTCAGCAACCCATTACAAGGTGGATCTGACACCAAGAAAATCGTCCATAAAACAAATAATCAAAGAAGAGCTGACCAAGCTTGCTGATGCTGCGGAGGAGGATGAAGATGAAGATGCTGAACAGGAAGATAACCCAAAGCCTACCAGTGAAGGTGTCAAGGCTTGATTATACAGAGGCCACATAGAATGGTATTTGTAGTCTGATTGTATTAATGACTTTTCTAAGTTATGCTTGTGTATTACCGTTTGATCTATGCCCCTCTTTTAATCTTGTACTCCTGTTAACCAAAAATGCCTCTGGTGCGTCTGTATTTATGACATAGTTTTCTAGGCACTTTGAAACCTCAACTTTACTGACTCAGAGATATATATGCTAGGCTCCCGATTTTCTAGTATTGCAAGGTTAATTTGCATGTGGAACTACAAGCATTTCCTGCCGGAGTAAAAAGTTTCATGTTCAGTTCCAATATCTTGGAAGTTCTGTTTTTTTTTTTTGGTGTGCGTGTGTGTAATAACATTATGGTTTCTCCAACATTCATTGCGTTGGGGTTGTGCTGCATTTGCGCTTTGCAATTGCTTCTGCCCTGTAACACTGGTGCTCTCTCCGAATGAGATTTTGTTTCTTTTCTGGTTGGATTTGAGAAACCTAGGGCAAACTGCTGACATGATCCTGCACTTGTAAGTGGCATTGTGCTTGATTGTCAAACAGTGGATTTGCTGCTCTGTTCGTCTTCTTTCATTAGTTATTTGTGGTACTATCCTGAGCTACTGTGTTTTGGAGATGGTTGTCGATAGCAAACTGGGATTTGAGAAAAACTGTTTAGGAGGAATACCAATTTCCTCATTTTTCCAGATGCTTGTGTGAAAGTGGTGGTTGGCCGAAGCTTCTTAGATTCACAAGTTTGGCTATTTTGCCTTAACTTGGAGATGACATGTTGTTAATGGAATATGACTATCATTAGTCATCGAATATCAGTCTAATTGTCTTGAAACAGTGGAAGAAATTTAGGTATGTCTTTCTAATGAAAATTCAAAGCTCTGAGTAGGGGTGCAGACTATTGAAAGAGCATGTATGGAATTGTCAGACGTTGGTAGCTAGAGTGCAAACAAAGGAACATTTTTTGTTGTTGTTGTTCTTGAAGTTTAACAAGGTACTTCTCAGTTTAGCTATTGGTGGGTGCACGACGAGAACATATTTTCCAAAATGAGAGTTTCAATTATGTCCTCTTTTCTATGCATTTAATTTTTTGTATCTAAGATTTAGTTCTTTAAATAAAAAATATACATTTTACATGTATAAAGATGACATAATTGGAATATCCATTTTAAAAACAGTAATATCGCAGTGTGAAGTATGTTTATTTTCGATCTACAACTTTACAAAACAATAAATATGACGATAACTAAGGAATGAAAAATATCCCACTGTTCAAACACAACCCTATGAATACAGTACCCACTTGTCACTCGCTTATGCTCATCCGACGGTTACTAGGCAACGAACCCGGAGATCCAACGGCCACAGCTCCTACAAGCGTCCTACCACGTGACCCACACTCCCTTTCCCACCGGTAACCGTCGGCCTACCGACCACACGGGACCCAGTACGAATCAACGGTTCAGATCAAACTCTCTTCACCTAATTGACGGCTGCGGAGACACCGCATAACTCGATTCTTATCGAGAAACAAACGGTTATGGTTCCCCCACGTGTCCTCCGCGATTCGATATTAGGACCATGATCCCCTCCCACCGCTCACGAACGCAACACCAACCCTAATTCCTCAAATTCCGACACCAAAAAAAAAAAGTCCCTCCTTTCCTTTCCTTCTGTGGCGGAACCCTGATGGCGGACTCCGACAACGAGTCGGGAGGAGGGAACGCGGTCGGCGGCGGCGAGTACTCGTCCCCGCGGGAGCAGGACCGGTTCCTGCCCATCGCCAACGTGAGCCGGATCATGAAGAAGGCCCTTCCGGCGAACGCGAAGATCTCCAAGGACGCCAAGGAGACGGTCCAGGAGTGCGTTTCCGAGTTCATCAGCTTCATCACCGGCGAGGCCTCCGACAAGTGCCAGCGGGAGAAGAGGAAGACCATCAACGGCGACGACCTGCTCTGGGCCATGACAACGCTCGGCTTCGAGGAGTACGTCGAGCCGCTGAAGGTCTACTTGCAGAAGTTTCGGGAGATGGAGGGGGAGAAGGGGGGGACTTCCTCGACTTCCAAGGAGGGAGCTGGCGGAAGTGGGAATGGTAATGGTGGTGGTGGTGGTGGCAGTGCTGTAAATATGGGGGTGAATGTGGGTATTTATGGGGGGGATGATGATGATGGGGCAGCAGCAGATGTATGGGTCACCAACATCATCATCATCTTCACATCATCAGCATCATCATCAACAGATGGGGGGAAGTGTGAAGAGCAGCTTTGGGGGAAGTGGGAATGGTGGTAACTCCACTTCAGGTGGATTTGGAAGACAGGGCAGAGTAGGATAATGATATGGATATATTAATATTAATAATGATAATAGATTAATGATAATAATAGGAATGACATGTCTTAAGGGTTTTTTTTTTTTTTTTTTTTTTTTTTTAACAGTGTCAACCCTAGGTAGGCTTATATTTTTCTTATTTTTACATGTGGTATAACATTATGTTTCTTGTACATTTTTAGATCCATAGTTACTACAAGTTATATTTCATATGTATATACGGACTATATATGCAGTGTTGGATTGTCCTATCTAACTAGTTTTTGTTGTTTCGTAAATTTATATTTATTGTAGGTCGATTCTGGAGGGTCATCCGCGACCCTTACCTCTTGCAGGATCATATTGATTATGGAGGTTGTCCCAAGGGATTGTTCAAGTTCGAAGTCTTGTCTGACCTGCCTCTGGGTCGATCCTGTATATAAGTGGTAACTTCCGTCTCTGTCAAAGAAGAAATTATTTAGTGGATCCGACACACCATGTGACACTTTGACTCTCCACCAATAGTGGTGAGTTTCGACTTCCCATCAATAGCGTCCTGATATATTAGAAAAAATGGTGTGTCATGGCATTATTTGTGTGGGGTGAAGACTTACTACTGCTACATGATGAACCGTCCGTCGAATAATTTTGACTGCCTTTGACAGCCTTTAAATCTTGTTACAAAGTGGAGTGGGGCTGCCAGAGGATGCATGGCTTTCCATCGTTCAAATTTTGTCCAATTTGACTACAAAAACTCAAATAGGAACTCAAAATAGTAACTTGTAATGTGGTTATTGAGTTATCCCCTACTTATTTTACCATAATTCAAAGTGTATCTTACCTAATTACCATAGTGCATAAAACGTCTCACTTTTAATGAAAATCGTCAATGATTAACAATCAACTCTTTTGATCTACATAAATAAAAATATAAATTTTGAATTGCAACCCATTTATTTTATCATAATTTAATGTGCGCCTCACTTATTTGAGGATATTTTGGTCATAATTCAACCACTTTAGTGGGGGTCGAAGGAGTTGAATGTTAGTCATTGACGATTTGCGTTAAAAATGAAGAATTCATAATTATGGTAATTTGGTGGGGGTGTATATTGAATTATGGTAAAATAAGTGGGGGACAACTTAAATTTTTTTTAAACTTTTTTGTTTAGACTCTGGAAAAATCAAGGAATGGGATGCGCGTGGTTCGTATTGACGAGTTTGATAAATTAGGAACTAATGAATTTCTCTGGGAGTTTTGAATTTTGTTACTAAACAACTTTTCGAATTGCTTCCGAAAATAAATATGCTGATAAAGCAATCTGAGTCAAACCGCCTTAAATCCATGTTAGCATGACGAAAGTGGCCTTCCACGAAGAAAAGTAAATTAGTGACAACTGTGCAGTTACTTCTTACTTGTATGCAGAGGTGTTGTATGGGGCCCGATTTTGATCCAAGCCCGTCTGGATCAGTCCAGTCTGGTCAAGGACCCGGTCTAAGTTAGACTGGACTTTGATAGAAATATTAGAATTCAGTTCGACTCTCGGGCTCCTATGCGGGACTTCCCACCAAACGACTTGACTTGTTTGGTTGGTACCGGTTGTTTCTGGACTAAAAAGTAATAAACTAGCAGACTAGGATATAGCTGCATGCTAACCCATTGTGTATGGGTGTTACATGCATATAATATATAATTAATTTTCTCTCCTCTTCCGAGCGCCATGACAAATTGAGCTATAGCCCATGTCAACCATTTTTATGGAGAGCTGTCTGAGTTCTCTAGTCTAAGTAGTATTATAGCGGACACCAGAAATGACTGATAAGGTTGGGGCCTCCCAATTGTGTGTATGGAATTTAAAAAAAGAAACGCAATTTCTATGGAGAGCTAGCTGTAGAATGGTCCAAAACGAAACGGATTAGCTAGCTGTTGTGTTAATTATTATGGATGACAAGCTCTATATATAACGAAACCTTAATTATATAATGATCGATGCAAGCTTCTTGACGCTGTAGGCATATGCTTTACTTGGAAATTTTGATAATATAAGACAAATGTATGTGTATTGAATAGTTGACTGAGATAAGAGTTGGACTATGTGAGGTAAGGCCATCTCCAATAGGGATTTCTAAAGTTGAGTTTCTATCCTACTTGCCATTGTATTTTATGGAATTTTTTATTCTAGTTGGTAGAGTTTCTATATAAAAATTTTACACAAAACAATGTTCTTTGATTGTTTTACATTTCTATCTTAGGTGACAATAAATGAAAAGATAAATTTAATGGTGTGTGGTCCAATATTAATTAATATGAGAGATGGAGAGTTTTTATGTATAGAAATTCTCATAGAATTTTTTTTATCCTACATCACCACCACATTGAATATAAATTGTGATGGGGACCCGATTTGATTAAGACACGACATGAGATGGAGACGTGCCTGAATTTTGGACTAGCTAGCTTGAAAAATCTAAAAAAAAAGTTGTTGAAGAGTTTAAATTCATTTATATTTATTATTATTTGTTTGTTTTTATGAGGTTAGTATGAATGATATTTTAGTTTAAAAGTTTAGATTCATTTAGATTTATTGTTATTTATTGGGATGTTAGTTTAGATATGAAGCTTATCTTCCTTAGAATTATTTTATGTTATCTTTTGGTTGGGTGCATGGCTATAAATTGGGCCAAAAATTTGTAGAAGAAACACATGATGAATGAGAATAAAATTCACTATTAAACTTTGGTAAGAAACCTATGTGTTAAGTGAGTTTTCTTCTATTCTATTCTAATACATTCTTCTTGACGTCGTCGTTGAAGGATCCGCTATCCTGCTTGGAGGAACACTTAAACAATCTTCCTTGACTAACGACTCTCCGAAGACGAGTAATCGACGACGGCAACGAATCGACTTCTACGAACCCAAGTCAAATCCGGATCGAGTATGCTGTTTGCGATTGGCGTGTATGGTCTTCTTCCTCGACAAGGAGTTGTGCACCATATTCAAAGAAGTCCAAGTATGTGAAAAAGACCTATCCCTCGTAGACAAATTTGTGCCTCTCTCGAAGGATTGCGACAAAATCACACTCTTCGAAGTAAGTCGTGCTAGGTATTTTCAAAACTAATTACAATAACTAAGTCTCCTTCCACCATTTTTTGTTTAATCGTTACAAATAAATTGCTCATTAGTCAAATCTCCTACAAATCCAAAATTTGAAATTGGATTAGTTGTACTTAAGTCCCCGTCCCCGTCAAATTTGGTATCAGAGCGTAGGTTTAGGATTGTTTATGCATTTACGCAGCGGAAGAATTTTAAGTTCAAACATGAAAAATACTGATATGTGTGATAATTATCTTAATTGATTTTAGACTCTAAAAAAGAAATACTAGCTGAACTTAATCCTAGGTTCAATGCACTTGATGCTAGGATAGAGACTTTAAATGCTAGAGTCAACCAAATGTAAGCAATCCTTGAACAATCCCATCAAACAACCGTGCGAGATCAATCTCATTCAAAAGTGACAACAACCGTCTGTGGACCAAATGCATATACAACACAATATGCTAGGAAGGATTCTAGAAATGTCATACACCCCATCTTAAGGCATAATCCTGCTAATCCTGCTCCGCATAGGAGAGAGGAACTTAGAGCTAGGATTCTCCATGTTATCCATGGCGATTCCGACGAGGAATATGGTCCAAGAGACCAAACATATAGATTTTGAGGTGATGACATCACTAAGAAAGTAAAGGTAGAGGCCCCATCATTTGATGCTCGCCATGATCCTAAGGCTAAAATAACGATTGATTGTCTAACATAGATGACTATTTTGAGTGGTATGATATGTGTGACAAGAGATGCATCCGATTTGCCAAGATGAACTAACTGGTTCCACTAGGATATATTGGTCTTCGATTGAGAAGGTGTCACGACCCGCACCCAGTGTAAGGGCATGAGAAGTGGATACGTCCAGCCTACGCCGCAGTGTCGGCGGTAGTGCTGTTCTAGGTCACAACATCTAACAATATAACTGTACATGTATAATGATATACTCTCCAAAAGGAGGACAATACAGGAGGATACAATCTCAATCATAAACTAGAGGTAGATAATCAGCACGATAAAATAGATAAGCGATCCACAAAAGGGATACAACCAGAAGTGAAATAAGCCAAATGTATTAACAACCACAAAATTTCAATATATGAAATACATCTCTAAGACAAAACAAGAAATAAGATAACAAACTCTAGACATCTACTCCATGCTCTACTATGTCCTCTAGGCTAGCTGTGATCCTCCATATTACATGTAAAATTTTATCAACGGATCCAATCAGGATAGGAACGAGCACAATACATCTCACGCAGTTCATATTATGATAGAAAATGTAAAACATGCTATAGAATAAGATGCATAAAATGCTGTAAGAAACAAACATGAAGAGAAAGAGAGAATCTGATAAACAGAAGATATCTATATATGGTAATAGAGATCTCTGTAAGTGACTATGTGATTTAGAGTATAAGATAGACATGTGAACGGTTGATTTATACACGATTACACATAGAGTTTATACATGATTATACTACTTTGGAATTGTTCACATGACTACTTCTACTCCCCCGTACCCCAATCAATACACACGGATCTATGCAGGTTATGTTATTATACATAAAAGTTTTATATATGAAGCTCATGAGATCATGAGAGTACATGAGAGTACATGAGTGTACATGAATAATAAGAGTCCATGGAATACATGATGTTCGTAAAAAGCACATGACATGATGTATTCGACGCACCCGAGGGGGATAACATATCATATAAAGATCCATATAGTACTAATCCGTGATAATATCGTGTCAGCATCAAGTAAATTAGTCTATAACAAGAATACAATTCCTAGCTAGCATGAAACGGTCAGAGAATGTACTCGCCTGATATCCTAAATGTCTGATGAGAATATGAGTCCGAACCGGAGTATCTGAGTCTTATTTAGAGCAACCACAGGTTACAAAGTGTCTAAAATGAAATAAGAGTAATCTACAATACATTCTATATGATTCTAGATCCTTCTAGGTCCAAGTCAACCCTTGGTCAACTCTGGTCAACCATTCTAGTCAAACTAGGTCAAAGTCAACCCTTGGTCAACCATTCTAGTCAAACTAGGTCAAACCTAAGTCAACTAGTCTATTATCCCAAGTTTAGGTCAAACTTAAGTTATCTCATCATTTCAAGTCCATTTGGGTCAAGTTTGACTCAAAGTTGACTTTTATCAACTTGGTCAACTTGTCGGTCAACTATGCCAAGTTAGGCTTATTGGGTTTTTTTTTTCTAAACTGACTCACTAATCCATAGGCTATATCTAATAGCAAAATCACACACACACACACACACACACACACACACACACACACACACACACACACACACACACACACACACACATATATATATGTATGTGTGTGTGTTTATATATATATATATATATATATATATATATATATATATATACACACACACACACACACACACACACACACACACATATATGTATGTGTGTGTTTATATATATATATATATATATATATATATATATATATATATATATATATGCGCACATACACATATATATAGGTATATAATGGAAAGGGGGATGATAGTGTGTGTGTGTTGTGTGAGGGATGCTGTGGCTGGTTGGGGCTGCTGGTATAGGGCTAAAACCTGATAACAACTTTAACATACATTATATATATCTACACTATATAAATACTCTAATATATACTCTAACTATTTATGTATAGTTATATACAACTATCACAAACCCAATTCCAACCCCAAGTAACATGTAAACCCGTCCTATGTTCCATCTCAGGAAAACTGAGATACAACTCAATTTCAGATCTAAACTCAAAATCTGAACCAAATACATATATAGGCCTATATATATATATATATATATATATATATATATATATATATATATATATATATATATATATATATATATATATAAACTCAATATACATATATATATATATTTGATATATATATATATATATATATATATATATATATATATATATATATAAACTCAAAAAAAATATATATATATATATATATATATATATTTTGAGTTTATATATATATATATATATATATATATAAATATAAATATATATATATATATATATATATATATATATATATATATATATATATATATATATATATATATAAAATATATATATATATATATATATATATATAAAGAGCAAAAAAAAATATATATATAACATATAAATTATATATAGATGAATGCAAACATATTCTAACTATAAATATCATTCAGAATCTAAACTAAACCTAACTCAAAACTCAGAATCTGAGCTAAAACTCAGAAATTTCTATCTCAATAAAAAATCAATTCAAAAATAACTCAACCAAAAACACAATTCCAACTCGATACCCAAAATCCACAATACGCAACTAGAACTCGTAAAACTTGGCAAACACGAAGGTATACACGTTTGTGACATGCTCAGGTACTCACAAGGTCGAACCCGCGTCTGTATCGTGTTTCGTCAGTGCGTATTGTACGGGCATGTACGCGTGTGAATAGAAACGTGCTCGTAGGCACGTGCCACACTCAATAGAACACCATATGAAACACGACGAGCCTCATGCTCGTGCATGTAGCTAGGCGGGGTCTAGGTCTAGGTGTACACTATACTGATACGTTACCACGTCGTGTCCACACGTCGCAGGACATGTGTATCCGGCTGTGCGCGTGCGCGCGGCCTCGTGGGCGCGTGTTGAGCTTCGTAGCTCGTGACACGAGCCACATCGTGTCTCGTGGTCAGGACTAGGGCTAGCCTAAGTCTAGTGCTATGTGTCCATATTCCTGGAATGAGTCCTCGTCGCGTCGTGTCCGCAAACGAAGGCTATATCAGCGGCGATTTCTCGCGTGTGTGCACAGTTCAGCCGACCAGTACGGGTTGGATTTCTTAGCGCACCCTCCACGAAATACCATAAATTTTAGGAGCATGTGGGCAGAGGTTGTCCCCCCACGTGTCCATCAATTTTTATGCGAAATCGTATCCTGTGCGTCGAGTTATGACGCTCGAGCAGCAGGACATGCACGGGGATCCCGTGCAAAAAATGTGCCAAAATGAGATCCGTCTTAAAGAAAGTTGTTTCAAATATACACAACAAGAAATTCGTGAAAACGGAATCGGAAAATACCAACTTTCGATTCTAAGCAACATTTCGTCGAACACGTGTTCCAATACACCGACATGTGTCCGATACACCTATCAAACGAATACGAAATCCTACCTAACTACATGTACAGGTCCGGGATACCTATATGGATGCATGTACTAAGAAAAATTGAAATTTACAGATGTTTAGAGGGGTTTACCTATTGAGAGTCAATATCTCAATGAAACGAGCCTCCAAACGCGTCGATGCCGATTTTCTCCGGTCCAACGCCTCCGATTCCTCGCTAGCAAGTCTCCAGCAAGTTTCTCTCCTCCCAAGGATCGCAATGCACTTCGTTTGGATGGATTTGGATGAGAATTGAGAAAGTTGGACTTTTGGAAGAGGAGGCTATTTCTAGGGTTTTGAATTTGGTGGCTACAAAACTATACACCTAAAGAGGGGGGGGGTCTGCGGTTATGGCCGGCCAGGGCATTGCTAGGGTTAGGTTAGGGTTTAGGATGGGCCACCATGCAACTAAAGTCCATATGTCCAAAAAGCTACTTGCTAAAATAGCCTAAAAATGAATTAATTTGTTTTCTAAAAAGGAATAATGCTCTAAATTGAAATCTAATTAGCTAAATAGGATTCTAATCACATGGTTAGTCTCTAATCAAGGTTATCTATGGTTAAACCATCTGTTACTACTAAAAATACTACTCAAAATCAAAATACCAATCGATTTAATAATAAAATAATCAAAAAGTCAAAATATCACATAATGACTAAAATATTTCGAATTAGAAAAGTGGGAGTGACAAATCTACCCTCCTTAAAATAATTTCGTCCTCGAAATTAAAGTGGTCGTACTCCTTCTAGGTCAAACCCCCAACAATCATAGTCTTAAGAAAACTTATCTATCATGTAGTTGGAAAGATATCATACAGGATTATGGCAGGTAATATTAGTCTGATGTCTCACCTAGCTATTATAGTCATACTAGATCAAAAGCAGTCATAAGGTATCAAATCATACAAACAATATGGTAGGGTACAATAATCATCAAGACAGGCTAAGGTATGGGTCAAGAACTCACCTCTACTAGGTCTAGTGGCTAGAACTCTCTCCTAGAGATAGGCCTCGACTAGGGACAAGTACAGTAGGACAATATAGCATCCTGTGTCCAGCTGACCCACATAACAGGCACAATCCTAGTCTCTTCTTACAGTCCTTCCATACATGTCCAGGATTCTTACAGAAGGCACAGGTAGGCACTCGCTCAACTGGCCTCTGCTGGACAAGAATCTGAACTGGATAGGTTGAAAACCTGGGTACTCCTGAGGCTCTGGGTATATACTGCTCCTCGCCCTCTTGGGGCTAGGCTCTTCCCTCGAATGCATGTAATCCCACAACAGTTGGATACTGAGACTCTGCTCTCTCATAAGCTCAGCCTAAAGTCTTTGTACCTCCTACACATCCTGAAGAAGTCTGTAAATTCGAGCCCCATCAGAAATGACATGGGGTACCACTCCAGGAGGCAAAGGAAGGCCCTCAGTCTTCGGTTGAACTGCAGCCCTCTCCTGAAGGATAGGAGATGGAGAAAAACTCTCCGGTGAGGCTGTTAACACCTCCTGAGCAATGGAAGGGGGAAGCACAATCTTGGTCTCATTCGAAACTGCAACTATGCACTAGGGACATGCTCTGGTCATGGGTGCCATACTGGAAAAGCAAAGAAAAGTAATAAATCATCAAGGTTGTAAGGCAGTCTATCATCCTATATGAAAACTGGTAATTATCAAAAACAACTGAGAATTAACTATATAGGGTTACATTTCCAAACATGATCAAAATCGAAAGTTAAAGCACAATTGGTAATAGCATTTGAATTCCAATCACGATATATATAAAAGAAATTTAGTCTCAACACGATCTAAGTTGATTAATTTTTAGGTAAATCAAGATTGGGTAAGATGGGGAATAAGGTCATCAAAATCTGAGCACGAACATCCAAGGATGGAGATCCAGGTCGTAATTTAAATTTAATTCAATTGAATACGATCCAAGATATTAATATGATAAGAAAAGATGACCACAATCGATTGGTCGTGATCAAGGGAGTTATGATTCAATGATATTGAAAACTTAAATGATGATGCAAGGATATGGAAGTAAGTCAATTTCCTTCTTTTGATAGGAAAAACAAAAGACAAGGTTTCATAGGAAAGTCAAGTTAATCATCTTTCTATGATTCTATCAAGTTTATCTAGTCATCATTTGCCAATCATATTTTTATCTCACAAGTCCCAATATGAAAATCAACCTTTATATGACTACTACCAAAATTATACTCTGCCGTCATGAATATTTGACCTTGTCATGATCACCATAGACTTAATTCCTGTCACGCCCCAGAACCAGAATACTGGAGAGCGGGGGCAGACATAGCCAGCTACGTATATTAAAGTGCAACCCACCTCGCTATACGGTCACGGCTGTCTAGATACATGAGGGTTTACTACAAGCCAACAGTCTCCTATGGTCATGAACAAGCCTAGTGTCTCAATCACAAGCAAGCAAGTAAATGTTACAAGATGTATGATCATTAAATATACAATAATAAGGCGTCCCAAATATTACATATTCAGCTGGTCATGAAGCTAGTCGTTACAAAATGTTAGGACTAGCAAGAGTTTAGTCATACATGATCAACCCTAGGATCTGTTAATCATGTTACAGCCCGTAGGCGGACAGTAAGTAAAGTGCAATCGAGCTAAACAGGTGCTCGTCGGCTAAACGCCTCAACAGAATATTTTTACAATAGAGCGGGAGAGCCAAAAATAACCCACTCGTTGCCAGGGTTCCGTCTAGTGGCCACCATCTGGCTGGGAAGTCGGTAGATCCTCTGGAGTTGCTCCAAAATCTGGCCACACAAAACCAGCTGGGTCAGACCCCAGAAAGAGCAAGTGCCACAAAGGAGGCTTCACTTAAGAACTAAAACCAGCAATCAGCACAATATATAAATAAAAGTAAGAACTGGAGGTAAAGAAAATACACCAGGATGATATACGACGAGATAACCATGGAACTATTCAGATAACCAGGTTACAACCCGTAAACCAAACAAGGACCGGGGTTGTAACCCTTCGTCTGAACGGAGCTTGGTTTCTCACCATTTATCGGTAAAATAAATACAAGCATTCTGGTCATTCAATAATCTGGAACAGGATCAGGACAAGACTAGACTGGTTAGACTCCATCCAATCATTTTACGGCCAAGCAAGAACTACGGCTTGATACTTTAACTAACTAGGGTTGTCACAAGCCTAATTACTAACAAGATGCAGTGAGATTATTCCATAGCCACAAGCCCTGCAGACCATCCAGGTTACCCAGGTCCAGAGATTAGGGTTGAATTCAGGTGGGTACATCGTCCAGAAAATGCATGTACCCTTAAGCAGTTTGAAGGGTGCAACACATGACAGTGTGCTGGAAATGTGCCCTATTCGACGGCAGGCTACAGATCCCAAGCGCGCCCAGGTAACGGGATTGCCTGTAGCTGGAAAATCTCTTCATGACTAATGTATTAATCTAGTTGTTAACCTTAGTCCATTTTAGTAGGTACTCCTGACCGTGGTACTCAGGAGTCCCCTCCTAGACATGATGCAAAACAGGACTGGATTATTTGTACAAGCACAATCGCCCACGGTGTCCAAGTTATTCATACAGGTCATGTCATGTCAGGTAGCCGTCGCAACAGCTTATCAAGATATAATATGTCAGGTTTATCATGTCAAGTGTACTTGTCAGGAGTGCGTCACGATGGGCCACTATCAGGCATGTCAGGTCATTATGTCAGGAGTACACCACTACGGGTCACTATCGTGTCATGCTCAGGTATCATTTCTAAACATATTAAACAAATCCATGATTATCAAGTTCATGACAAAAGGCGTAAGGATATAAAATGGACGTTAAATATCTAATAAAATATCAATATACAGGGCTATAGAAGATGAAGGGTAATCAGGCTATGCTCAAGCCAGGCTACGCTCAGGCTAGCGTACGCCCAGGTCTGCGTACCAAAGGATCCATACACTTCCAATGGAAAGCGTATGCAAGGGTCAGCGTACACAAGGGCACGCTCAAGCTACAGGTCAGCGTACGCTCAAGCTAGCGTATGCTCAAGACTGCGTACGCTCGAGCTAGCGTACGAAAGGAGCCAGCGTACGCCTTGCTCGCTTAAGCTAGCGTACCAAGGCACGCGTGCGCTCAAGCTAGCGTACGCTCAAGACACGCTGCCAATAGGCAGCGTATCAAGGTGAGCGTACGCTCACTAAAGAGCAGCGTACGAAGGCTAGCATACGCTCGCTAAAGAGCAGCGTACGAAGGCTAGCGTACGCTCGCTAAAGAGCAGCATACACAAGGTAGCGTACGCTCGCTAAACAGCAGCGTACGAAGGCTAGCGTATGCTCGCTAAACAACAGCGTACAGCTCAGTGGCGTAAGCTAAAAATCTAGCTCACTGTTCACTGTCTTCTCCAAATGGCAAGAACAGCAAGAACTCTAAAGTTGAATCTAAGCTTCAATTGTCCAAATCTTGGTCAAAACAAGTCCGAATCCAACTTTCCAAAGGTCAAAATTGGGTAGAATAAAATTCTCTAAAATATGGAACCATCCAAACTTGAAAACAAGGAAGTTTAATAGATCAAAACTACCAAAAATCCGAAAATAGCAAAACTCTAGATCTACAAGAATTAAAGCCTCAAAATAGAAAATGACAAGTTCTAATATGGTTTAGAATCATGAGGAGAAGCTAATGAAACCATCAAAAGGAGTTCTCTTGTGGAAGCAAGTTGCACTTGCCTATGGTGTTCTTGGTTGGTGGAGAAGAGTAATGGTGGGGGAAGGAGAAGTAAATGAGAATTATGGAGGAGAGAGAAGGTTGGTGGGGATAATAAAGAGGGGGTTGTGGTGGAAATGAAGGAGAAGCATATGCTAAGGTGTTCCACCCTTGGCCCATGATGAACCAAGCATTGGGCCGGCCGAACCAAGCCAACCCAAACCGAGAGTAAACAAGCCAAGCCAAACCAAGGAGATATACAAATACAAGATAAAATACGTATACGTATTCCAAATACGTAATAAGAACAGCAGGCATTACAATTCCTAAATTCCAAAACATTTCTCATGTAGCATACCCTTCTTATTAGGAATCAACACTAACCACTTAATCATCATAATTCCAAATTCTTCCTCCTTGTCCTAAAATGGATCCGAAACCTCTAAATCAAGTTTTATGAAATCCTTGAACTTGTTCAAATTACTCTCCTTGTGTTATTCAATCTAAAACCACTAGGCCTTACAAAGCTTATTCTCTATTATAAAATTATCCTTCATATTTTCTTCAACGTATACCTTCAAATACTATTCTTCTTAAATTTAAATTTTTATAAAATCTCTAAATTTCTATAACTCAAAATTCTTTTGTTCTCTCTGTTTCTAACCATTTTTTACAATATCTGGTTCAATTTTGTATCATCATCGCATACAGTTAAATTTTTTTTCTCCATTACTAATCCCTAAATTTAACATCATAGCCTTGTCTCAAGAATCAATAACAAAAAATATCCAAGTTCTCAAAACTAAGTTGACCTCGAATATCCTCATCAGTTAGGAAATATATATCTATGAATTATTTATATCCAAAATATTTCTCTATGTGTGATCGTTTCTAATTGATAATATTGATCTCTTGATTTCATTCCCAATCCTTACCACATCTCTATGTCAAAATTCTATATCAAGGTCCATCATATTATATTCCTACCAAGATTACTATATGATAACAAGTTACATCCTTTTCGAGCTAGATGATTTACGTTACTTCCTCGACCTTTTCAAGGTAAAAAGATATAGAGATTCAAAGGTTTCAAAGTATAGATGACAGAATTAGATACGAGATAGGTGATTGATGTAATTAGGACAGAGTTAACTAAGAT
The DNA here is from genome assembly GCA_029216955.1 of Iris pallida. Classification (NCBI taxonomy): domain Eukaryota; kingdom Viridiplantae; phylum Streptophyta; class Magnoliopsida; order Asparagales; family Iridaceae; genus Iris; species Iris pallida. Next base: position 3,703,455 of record JANAVB010042620.1, on the reverse strand, counting down.
AAGGAAAAATAGAAATACAAAAAATAATGGCAAGAAAAGAAATAATAAAAAAATCTGTTCTTGCTCATCTGTTCAAATAAATGAACTAATTCAAGATATAATCTGATACCATACGCGTCTTCCTAAAATCATGTTGTTAGAATTTTGCCACGCCAATAAGCATAACTACAATAAACGATAGAGTCCGTAACTAAGGTATACACCCTATAATCATGTTGTCTAGAATTCTTACCACGCCAACCGGTATGGCTCAAGAGAATCTAAATTCCATAACTAGGATAGTATATCTAAAATCAGGCTCTATGTCCTTGTCATGCTAGCCAATATGACTGTAATAAATTTTAAACTCCAAAAATAAAGTAGACATTCACCTTTCTCACTGTCCTTATCAAGTATGTTATCAGGTTATACCCTAAATTCCAAAAAAATATTATAAAATAAATAAATAAATAAATAAATAAAAAAAAAAAATATATATATATATATATATAAATACAAACTCAAGATCAACAACTAACATCAAGATTCAAAATTCAACAATGAATCCATCAACATTAAATTCAATAACAAAGAGTAATGGGTGAATCAAATCAAGGAAAAAAGATTTCAAATCGAAGTTAAAATAAGATTCTAAAGGGTCGTCCCAGGAATCTCTCAAGGAATTCTAACGTGATCGAGTATCCTCTCATTCTAACACTTTACTTCCTATACTCTATAGCAGGCTTGTAGTAGTACAACTAAGTCGTTGTACTGCCACGATATCACACTAATGCGAATCTCGACCTGCATGGGTCGCCACTAAAAAAATGTGTCATGACTCGCACCCAGTGTAAGTGCACGAGAAGTGGGTACGTTGAGCCTACGCCGCAGTATTGGTGGTAGAACGCTGTCCTAGGTTACAACATCTAATAATATAACTGTGCCTGTACAATGATATACTCTCCAAAAGGAGGACAACACAGGAGGATACAATCTGAATCACAAACTAGAGGTAGATAATCAACACGATAAAATAGATAAGAAATCCACAAAAGGGATACAACCAGAAGTGAAATAAGTCAAATGTATTAACAACCACAAAATTTTAATATCTGAAATACATCTCTAAGACAAAACAAGAAATAAGATAACAAACACTAGACATCTACTCCAAGCTCTACTAGTATCCTCTAGGCTAGCTGTGATCTTCCATGTTACCTGTAAAATTTTATCAACGGGTCCAATCAGGACAGGAACGAGCACAATATATCTCACGCAGTTTATATCATGATAGAAAATATAAAACATGTCAAAGTATAAGATACATGAAATGCTGTAAGAAATAAACATGAAAAAAAGGAGAGAATCTAATAAACAAAAGATATCTATATATGGTAATAGAGAACTGTAAGTGACTATATGATTTAGAGTGTAAGATAGACATATGAACGGTTGATTTATACATGATTACACTACATAGTTTATACATGATTACACTACTTTTGAATTGTTCACATGACTATTTCTACTCCCCCGTACCCCAATCAATACACAAGGATCTATACAGGTTATGTTATATACATGAAAGTTTTATACATGAAGCTTATGAAAGTACATGAGAGCACATGAGTGTACATGAATAATAAGAGTCTATGGAATATATGATGTTCGTAAAAAGCACATGACATGATGTATTCGATGCACCCGAGGGGGATAACATCTCATGTAAAGATCCTTATAGTACTAATCCGTGATAACATTGTGTCGATATCAAGTAAATTAGTCTATAACAAGAATACAATTCCTAACAAGTATAAAATGGTCAGAGAATATACTCGCCTGATATCCCGAATGTCCGATGAAAATATGAGTTCGAATCGGAGTATCTGAGTCCTTTTTAGAGCAACCACATGTTACAAAGTGGCTAAAATAAAATAAGAGTAATCTACAATGTATTCTACATGATTCTAGGTCCTTTTAGGTCAAAGTCAACCCTTGGTCAACTTTGGTCAACCATTCTAGTCAAACTAGGTCAAAGTCAACCATTGGTTAACCATTCTAGTCAAACTAGGTCAAACCTAAGTCAACTCGTCTATTATCCCAAGATTAGGTCAAACTTAAGTTATTTCGTCATTTCAAGTCCATTTGGGTCAAGTTTGACTCAAAGTTGACTTTTGTCAACTTGGTCAACTTGTCGGTCAACTATGCCAAGTTAGGCTTCTTGGTTTTTTTTTTAAACTGACTCACTAATCTATAGGCTATATCTAATTACAAAATCACACACACACACACACATAAATATATATATATATATATATATATATAAACTTTTTTTATACACATACACATTTACATAGGTATATAATGGAAAGGGGGATGAGTGTGTGTGTGTGTTGCGTGAGGGCAACTGTGGCTGGTTGGGGCTGCTGGTATAAGGCTAAAACCTGAGAACAATTTAACATACATTATATATCTACACTATATATATACTCTAACTATTTATGTATAGAACTATATATACAACTAACACAAACCCAATTCCAACCCCAAGTAACATGTAATGCCTGTGGTTCGTATTACGTATTTTGGAATACGTGTACGTATTTTATCTTGTATTGCATGATTCCTTGCTTAGCTTTTCCTTCTTGGCTTGGTTATTTCTTGGTTTGGGTTCGGCTAGGCTTGGTTTTCTTGGTTTATTATGAACCAAGGAGAGAACCACCTACCTACCACTACCATTTATTAACCCCCACTTCCTTCTCTCACTTTATTACTTTTCTTCTTTCCTCTATTAACTCCTTCACCTACCAGAGGGAGAGAGAGGCCTAGGCAAGTGCAGCTTGCTTCATGGAGGAACTCTAATTTTATTGTTCTATTCTCTTCTTTACAGCATTCTAGCATACTTTAGTACTTGGCATTTTTTACTTTCCATGGCCGGATTCTTGTAGATCTAAGTTTATTTTATTTTCGGAATTCTTGGGTTTTGATCTACTTAATCTTGTTATTTCTAAGTTTTGATAGTTCCATGTTGTAGAGAATTTCGTTCTGCCCCATTTTGACCTATGAAAGTTCGAATTTGGACTCTGGATGAAGGTTTCATGGAGCTTGGAAGCATGGGTTCTTGGTGTTCTTTTTCTCGGAAATTTGGAGAAGAAGAACAGTATTTGACTTGATCGCATGAATATTTTATGCGGCAAGTGTTCTTCCAGCCGCATGACTGGAAGAACGTCTGGCCGCATAGGCTTATTCCCTTCGAGCCGCATGGGACCCCCGCTTCTTCCAGCCGCATGAATTCCTCTTCCCACTCAGCCGCATGCACCCCCCCTTTGCTTCTGCAGCCGCATATGCCTCCGCCACTTTGGGCCGCATGATATCCCAATTCTGCTAGCCGCATAAGGGCCGAACCCAGCTAGCCGTATGAGACTCCACTTGACCCCGACCGCATATACCTGATTGTTAGCCAGCCGCATGGACCTATGTCCCGTTTGTCGCATATGCACAGCTTCTCCGCCTGCCGTATGGATTTCCAGCAACCCAGCCGCATGCACTTGAGCACCCTTCTAGTCCTGAGCCGCACGCCTGCTTCATGTTGAACCCGAACTCTTGAGCCGCATGAACCGTCTTGAGTTAGCCGCATGGACTCATCTCCCATTGAGCCGTATGGCTCCTTTCCATGTCATGTCTTATTATTTTATTTCCATTATGATTATTGTTAACTCATCCTTTGTGACTCCCAGTGTACTTGGGTCTTCTGATATAATGCTTGCACTATGATGCCCTGTACATGTACCTGAACACGATAGTGACCTGTAGGGGTACATTCCTGACAAATGAACATGACATGACCTGATAGTGGCCCGTCGTGGTACACTCCTGACAAGTACACTTGACATGATAACCTGACATGATATATCTTGATAAGCTGTTACGACGGCTACCTGACATGACATGACCTGTATAAATAACCTGGACACCGTGGGCGATTGTGCTTGTACAAATAATCTAGTCCTGTCTTGCATCATGTCTAGGAAGGGACTCCTGAGTACCACGGTCAGGAGTACCTACTGAAATGGACTAAGGCTAATAACTAGATTAATACATTAGTCATAAATAGATCTCCCAGCTACAGGCAATTCCGTTACCTCGGCGCGCCTGGGATCTGTAGCCTGCCGTCGAGTAGGGCACATTTCCAGCACACTGTCATGTGTTGCACCCTTTAAACTACCAAAGGGTACATGCGTTTCCTGGACGATGTACCCACCTGAATTCAACCCTTAATTTTCGACCTGGATAACCTGGATAGTCTGCAGGGCTTGTGGCTGTGGAATAATCTTACTGCATCTTGCTAGTAACCAGGCATGTGATAACCCTAGCTAGTTAAGGTATCAAGCCGTACTTATTGCTTGGCCGTGATTGTTGAATGAGGAAATCAGTCTAGTCTTGCCCTGAACCTGTATAAGATTATTACATGTTCTGATTTTCTTATATTATCTTGCTGATAAATGGGAGAAACCAAGTTCGGTTCAGACGAAGGGTTACAATCCCGATCCTTGTTTGGTTCAAGGATTGTAACCTGGTTATCTGAATGGTTCCATGGTTATCTTACCGTATATCCTCGTGATGTTATATTTCTCCAGTTTACTATATTACTATTATCTGTGCTAATTGCTGGTTTTAGTTCCTAAGTGAAGCTTCCTTTGTGGCACTTGCTCTTTCTGGGGTCTGACCAGCTGGTTTTGTATGGCCAGATTTTGGAGCAGCTCCAGAGGATCTACCGACTTTCCAGCCTGATGGTGGCGACTAGACGTAACCAGGACAACGAGTGGGTTTATTTTTGATCTTCCACTTTATTGTAAAAATATTCTTTTGAGGCGTTTAGCCGACGAACACCTATTTATCTCGATTGTACTTACTTACTGTCTGCCTACGTGCTGTAACATGATTGACAGATCCTAGGGTTGATCATGTGTGACTAAACTCTTGCTAGTCCTAATTTTTTGTAACGACTAGCTTCATGTTCAGCTGAATATGTAATATTTGGGATGCCTTATTATTGTATATTTAATGATCATACATCTTGTGACTTTTACCTACTTGTTTGTGATTGAGACACTAGGCTTGTTCAGGACCATAGGAGACTGTTGGCTTGTAGTAAACCCTCATGTATCTAGACAGTCGTAACCGTATAGCGAGATGGATTCTATTTTATATACGTAGCTGGCTATGTCTGCCCCCGCTCTCTAGTATTCTGGTTCTGGGACGTGACATGGTTTAAGTGGTGGCCCATGCAGGTCTTGTAAATCAAGATATGTGAGGGTTTACCGAATAGATGTCTCAATCAGTACTCGCCTTTGATCTCTACTCGTATCATCTGAATCCCTGGATTCTTGTCCTGATCATATGCTTGTAACGTTGATCTGTCTTAGTCCTTCCTTATTGTTCCCCATGTCGTCTTCTTCAGCGGCATTGTTCCTGGACCTGCCAGTCAGCAAGGCGGAGCACTACCCGTGGATCAGCAGCAACCCGGAGATCAAGCCCAGCATTCCGGAGTAGCCTCCAGAGTCGTGCCTTCTGGCGGAGAGCCACCAGTCCAGCCAGTTCAGCATGCCGAACCTGATGATGGCACTTTGGTAGGTCTCATCAGGACCTTGATAGCTTCCCAAGATCGTCGAGGAGACGCCTTACACCAGGCAGTGGCGGATGCTCTGACCAGAGGAGGTCATCAGGGTAACAGCACGGCCAACAGCTTCAAGCGCTTGAACCCTTCATTCTTCGACGGTAGTAAAGATGCTATCGCTGCAGATGCTTGGCTTCAAGACACAGAGGTGATTCTAGAAGCAGCCAAGACCCCAGAGAATGAGGAGGTAGCCGTGGTGCGCCTGCAGTTGTTAGATCTTGCCCGCAGCTGGTGGACGGCCCAGGCCGTTGGATTAGCAGCACCCATTGCTTGGATGGTGTTCAAAGAGAGATTCCAGACCAAGTATTTTGATGCTGTAGCTCGGTACAATCTACAGGCGAGGTTCACCAATCTGAAGTAGATGGGCAGAACGGTCGACAGATATGTAGCCAAGTTTTTGAGGCTCAGTCGGTTTGCTTCCACCCTGGTGGCAACCGAGTATGATAGAGCCCAGCGATTTCAGCAAGGGCTTCACCTGGAGATTTTATTGGCAGTTGAGCAGTTTGAGCATCAGACTTTTGATGCAGTCTTAAGAGCAGCTAGGAGGCATGAGTATACCTCCCAGAGGATTGTGGATAGGGCCGGAGGTCGGAAGAGATCCCATGGCCAGATGAATCAGTCTTCAGCCCCAGCTCCGGCAACCAGGGCTTTGACCATTGGAGCTCCGAGGTGAGCGGCCTCAGTGACGTCGGTTCAGCATTCAACCCCGATGTACCCTCAGCAGCAGAGGCAGAAGCAGTCTTCCGCAATGGAATGTTCTCATTGTGGGAAGCCAGGCCATGTTGTAGCAGAGTGTCGCAGGACACAGGGATTGTGTCTGGCTTGTGGAGCAGCAGACCATAGGGTTGGATCCTGCCCGAATAGGGGTGGTTCATCAACGTCCAACCTTTCTAGCTCTTCGGTGAGAGGACCAGCTCCGGTCCAGCAGCAGCAGTATCCATTGTCGAGGCCCTTGCCGCCTCAGTCCCAGATGTTCCAACAATAACACCCCCAGCAGCATGCTCAAGCCCAAGTCTTGAGTCAGAATAGGCAGCAAGGATTTCAGCAGAGGGGACCAGCACCCCGAGGGCATGGTCAGGCTATGGTGATGACCGCAGAGAAAGGATTGGCACCAGGAGAGGTAGTGGCAGGTACTATTCTCGTCAACTCCTTTCCAGCTTCAGCTTTATTTGATTCTGGTGCATCGCATTCTTTTATGTCTGCACGATTCGCGACACGGATAGGATTGGAGCCCGAGTCATTATCAGTAAGGCTCAATATACTTACTGGTAATGGACTTGTGGGAGTCGATATGGTGTTTTCCTCGTGTCGGATCGTAGTTAGCGGTAAGAAATTTTCTGCTAGAATGATAGAGTTTCCTATGGCCGATTATGATGTGGTCTTAGGGATAGATTGGTTGAGGAACCAGTATGCTAGAATAGACTGCCATGTTGGCAGGGTTGTCTTTAGTATTCCAGGAGAGCCAGAGTTTTTCTTTTCCAGAGGCACAGTTGAGCTTTCTCCTCCAGTGTTGCGGATGGCAGTAGCAGCAGTGCAGTTGCCTCGGATAGTCGAGGAGTTTCCAGATGTTTTTCCAGAAGAGCTTTCAGGTATGCCGCTAGAGCGGGAGATATAGTTCACCATAGACTTGATTCCCGGGACAGCCCCAGTATCCGAGAGAGTCTACAGGATGGCGCCGTCAGAATTGGAGATTTTGTACAAAATGATTGAAGAACTTCGAACCAAGGGATTCATTCGTGCTAGTGGATCGCCTTGGGGATCCCCGATGCTTCTTATGAAAAAGAAGGATGGTACGTCCAGGTTATGTATTGATTATCATACCTTGAACTCAGTGACAATCAAAAACAGATACCCTTTTCCGAGGATAGATGACTTGTTTGATCAGCTCAAAGGGGCAACAGTATTCTCGAAGATCGACTTACGCTCAGGATATCACCAGATCAGAGTCAGAGAGCAGGACATCCCGAAGACAGCTTTCAGGTCTAGGTATGGGCATTGGGAGTTCCTAGTGATACCATTTGGTGCGACCAATGCGCCGGCTGTATTCATGGATCTCACAAATCGTGTTTTCATGCCCTATTTGGATCAGTTCGTGATTGTGTTTTTGGATGACATCCTGGTCTATAGCAGGAGTGAAGCGGAGCATGAGCAGCATCTTCGTGTGGTTCTTCAGGTTCTCAGGGAGCACCAGTTGTATGCCAAGTTCAGTAAATGCGAGTTCTGGCTCGATCGCATTTCGTACTTGGGTCACATCATCACCAGAGGAGGAGTAGAAGTGGATCCCCAGAAGATTATGGCCATTGAGTCGTGGCCGGTGCCCAGCACAGTTGCAGAGGTTCATAGTTTTCTCGGGTTGGCCGGCTACTACTGGCGATTTGTATCAGACTTTGCCCGGATCTCGACGCCATTGACCCAATTGACCCGCAAGGAGGTGCAGTCTGCTTGGACAGCAGAATGTCAGGATTATTTTAAGAAGTTGAAGCGAGGCTTGATGACGGCTCCCATTCTTACGCTTCCAGATGGAACCGGAGGATTCTCAGTATATTGTAATGCTTCAGGCAGAGGCTTAGGATGTGTTCTGATGCAGCATGGGAAGGTAATAGCTTATGCGTCACGACAACTTAGTGATCATAAGAGGAATTACCCAACCCATGACTTGGAGCTGGCAGCAGTAGTGTTTGCATTTAAGTTATGGAGGCACTACTTGTACGGAGATAGGGTGGAGATTTTCACCGACCATAAGAGCGTGAAGTATGTTTTCACCCAGAAGGATCTTAACATGCGTCAGAGGAGGTGGCTGGAGCTTCTTGTGGTTTATGATGTCAACTTGCAGTATCATCCCGGAAAGGCCAACGTCATTGCAGATGCATTGAACAGGAGAGCCGAAGTTTATTTCCTAATAGCACAACCGGAGCTGTTAGCAGATCTTCAAAAAATGGGTATTGAAGTTGTTCTCCCTTCCAGTGTGGCATTGATGGCCAGTATGCAAGTTCAGTCCACCATAGTCGAGAGGATCCAGATGGTGCAGTCAGCAGATTCCAAGCTTCAGTGACTCAGGGCAGAGTGTGAGGCAGGGCGGCGACCAGAGTTGTGTATTCATGAAGACGGTACACTTAGGCATGGTAAGCGTCTTTGTGTATCCAGTGGAGATATCAGACAGGAGATCATGGCAGAGGCTTACAGTTCACAGTATTCCATTCATCCTGGTGGTACGAAGATGTACCGTGATATCCGTCAGCACTTTTGGTAGAATGGCATAAAGAGGGAGATAGCCCGGTTTGTCTCTCATTGTTTAGTCTGCCAACAAGTTAAGGCTGAATATCAGAGGTCCGCTGGACTTCTTCAGCCCTTGCCGATTCCAGAATAGAAGTGGGAGCATGTGACCATGGATTTTGTGACTGGATTACCTAGATCTCCAGCTGGTAGAGATGCTATTTGGGTTATAGTTGACAGGCTCACGAAGGAAGCTCACTTTTTTCCATTCAGAGTCGGTCAGTCAACAGCTCAGTTAGCATAGATGTACCTCAGGCAGATTGTCAGGTTGCACAGAGTGCCAGTCAGTATCACCTCGGACCGAGATTCAAGATTCACGTCGCACTTTTGGCGCAGCCTGCAGGAGAGTTTGGGAACTCACCTCCAGTTCAGCTCAGCATATCATCCGCAGACAGATGGTCAGTCGAAGCATACAATCCAGACTCTTGAAGATATGTTGCGGTCCTGTACACTTGACTTCGGTGGTTCGTGGGAAGATCACCTGCACCTGGTGGAGTTCTCATACAACAATAGCTTCCAGGCCAGTATCCAGATGACACCGTTCGAGGCACTGTATGGCAGGAAGTGCCGATCCCCGTTAGCATGGGATGATGTGGGAGAGAGACAGATGCTCGGTCCAGAAATGATTATCCAGACAGTTGAAGTGGTCAGAAGAGTTCGGGATCATCTTCGAGTTGCCCAAGATCGCTAGCGCCATTGGGACGATTCTCATCGGTGCCCTCTCGAGTTTTCTGTCAGCGACCATGTATTCCTGAGGATTTTGCCTAACCGTGGTGTCATTCATTTCGACGCACGAGGAAAGCTTAGTCCTAGGTATATAGGGCCGTTCGATATTCTGGAGCGTGTAGGGGATGTGTCCTATCGTCTCGCTCTTCCGCCGTTGCTAAGCGAGGTGCATGACGTGTTTCATGTATCCCAATTACGACGGTATATCCCAGACCCGAGCCACATCCTGGATCATTCGGAATTGGTTGTTGGTACCAACCTTTCGTATGAGGAGAGGCCCATGTCTATATTGGACCGGAGAGAGAAGATACTCAAGAACAAGACTATCAAGTTAGTCCGAGTTGCTTGGGGTTATCACTCTTTGGGTGATCAACGTGGGAGCGAGAGGATGATATTCGATCGCGATATCCCGGTCTGTTTGACTCGTGAGGTATAATGTCTTCCTTTATGCCTCATGCCTTCGATTCTTTGCTTGAATGAGTGATTGATTGCCTAGTTATAGCTTGCATGTGATTAATATAGCTTGTTCTCATCTCTCTAGCCTCTTAATTAAATTTCGAGGACGGAATTCTTTTAAAGTGGGTAGTGTCACGACCCGCACCCTAGAGTAAGGGCACGAGACGTGGGTACGTCCAGCCTACGCCGCAGTGTCGGCGGTAGAACGCTATCCTAGGTCACAACAACTAACAATTGAAGGTAATAACAGTTATACTCCCCGAATGGGGGTGACATAACAGAAATATAACTCAATCACAGCTAAGGTAGAACAGGTAAGATGAAATGATAATGAAAGATAATATCCAGAAAGAACATCACAGAGATACAATCCAGAATTCTAAGTGTCTATAAATAAATACATATCTCAGAATATCTCAAAGTCTAATACAGTGATCCAAAATAGTAAGACAATCCTAAACTAATGGAGTGTCGTCTACTACTAATGGATCCTGCTGCTGGTCCAGGTCTGGGCACTCATCTAGTGTGGCACCATAGTAAGTAGGGCAGAACGCCTCAGCCTCGTCCTCTGTAATATTTCAACAGGTCCAGTCAGGACAGGAACGAGCACATATCTCTCAAACAATTCATAGCAGGTTAGAAAAATAAATCATGCAATAGAGTAAAATACAGGAAGTGCTGAATGGAAGTACAAGTAAACAGGAGATATTTTGTAACTGAAAGTAATACATGATAGTAGAGACTGTAAGTGAATACATGATTTAGAGTACAATATGGTTATGTAAACGGCTTGGGGGCACATGAATACAAATAAGGAGCACATGAATACCTACTGGGGATTGTGTCCACATAACCAATTCTACTCACCCCGCCCCAATCAATACACAAGGATCCGTTCAAGTTATGTCATAAGCACATGAATACAACTAAGATACGTGAACTCATGTAATGAGTAGTACATGAGGCACATGATAAGCACATGAAAGCACATGAGAACATGTAAAAACATGAACTAGTACGAGTACAAGGAGTACCTGATGCACATGATAAAGTACATGAACATGAAATACCCGATGCACCCGTAAAGGGATAACATCTCAGGAAGGGATCCATATAGTACTAATCCATGAAGATACGTATCAGCTTCATGTAGAGTAATCTAGAGCATGAATATAGTCCAGACAGGTATGAAAAGATCAGAGAATGTACTCGCCTGCTAACTGAAAGTTCGAGATGAAAGCACTGTTCGAGGAGTGGTGTCTGGCTCCTATTTAGAACAGTACAAGTCACTATGAGTCTACAATGATAATAAGATGCAAATCAATACATTCTATATGAATCTAGGTCAATCTAGGCCAAAGTCAACTCTTGGTCAACTCTGGTCAATCCTAGAAGTCAAACTAGATTAACCAAGTCAAACCTAAGTCAAACTAGTCTATTCTAGGTCTAACAAACCATTCTAGGTCCTAACAAGGCTAAACAGTCTATTTTAGACTCCATACTAGGCATATCATGCCATAGGCTAGAAGACTAGGCCATGGGCCAATAGGCTATACCATGGCTAAGCAACCATATCCATATCTATATCTAACCAAACACATATATACAATACATTATATCATGGTATCCCATGCTCTATGCCATATCATAACACAACATCCCATATATACATATACATTCATTTGACAAATGGTATCCAAACTCTATATGTATCTAATATATATAAAATAGTACACACACTCATATATATATATAGAAACTTGTATCTATATCTATATCTCAAACATATAGGTAAATAGGAAATAGTGAAAAGGAAAACACAAGAGTATATAATGTGCAAGTGGATGTGTGTGTAATATATCACAAGAGTGTGTGATGAGAGAGCATAGACAAGTACAAACAGTGGCAAGAAAACAGTGAGAACAAGAGCATGGCCTGTGTGTGTTGACAGTGTATAGAAGAGGAAGGAAATTCAGTTTTCAAATCCAAAACAATATCTCCAATCCCATTCTCAGGTTTTAAACAATCAATTTCAGGTTTTCAAAGAACTAAAAACACAAACCAAATCCCAGGTTTTATTTTGAACCTCAATACAGTTTAAAAATACACCATATCAGGTTTTTAGATGACAGCATTGAATCAATACAAGGGAAAAACTCAGGTTATTACATTTCAGAAAAATGGTTTAACTAAACCCAGGTTTTAAACTTAATCTCAGTTAAACAAAAGGGAAAAAAGAGAGTCAACTAACATCTCAGGTTCTATAGGAAAAATAAAAAGGAAGGAAAGCAATGTACAGTGTACTTTCAGTTAAGGAAGTAAACTCAGTTATATAGGGGAAAAATAACTCAGGTTTTGACACAAAACTGGTAAACCATCCCATCTCAGTAAATCAGTGAACAAAAGGAAATCAATTCAGTCTAAACAATATGGTTTTGAACATCCAATTTCAGGTTATCAGGTTGCACAGGGAAACCAATTATGTTATCACAGTTAGCAAATGAGTTCTCAGGTACCCAAATCTCAATTCAATAATACATTCTCAGGTTATCAAAATGAAAGGGAAACAATGTACAGTTAACACAAGAAAGGAATTTAATTCAGGCATTCCATAAACACAGAGGGAACTCAGGTTTTCATATATATGTGAAACCCTGCCTTAGCCACACATCCTATGTCAGTAAATGACAGTTAAAGAGAACCAACCAATATTCAAAATCTCATTCACACGACCAAATCCTATAATTGAATGTAAAAGTTTAGCTAATAGGAAAAGTAACATGTGGGGATCAAATATCAATTGAAAACATAACACAAAAGGGAATTAAACTGGTTTTGGGAAAACTGGAAATAACAGTATCAGTTGCGTATCAGAAATCAGCTGTTCGAACCCATTTCGAGCTAAAACACAACATTAAAGCTAAACTAATATGTAACCTAATGTAACAGGGATTACACAACATTCCCAGGATCTATTTAATAAATAAAAACACAATTTAGAACTATTTAAATCCATTAAAACACAGAACACACACTGTACACTGAACAGTTCAGTGTACCACATGTGCACAACCTATAACGTGTCCGACACGACACGAGAGTTCCTGAAACTCTAGGGATCTCGTGTCAGTCGTGGACACGACTCACATGTCAAATTTCGAGGGTTGAAACCCTCTGTGCACACTCGAGTAGCAGGGCATCAACCTGCCAGTGCACGTGGGTGCACGACCGCGTGTCCATGTGCTCGTGTCCACTCAACCCGACACGAAAACGTGCTCAGTGTCCAAAAAATGCATAAGCGAGCCTAAAATGGATTTTCCTATTCAAATACAATTCGTAAAATCGATCAAAATGCCCTTTAAGGTATTTCGTCGAACACCAACCTAACCACACTGGTACGTGTCCGATACGAACACGAAATGGGTCCAAATTCTAGGGTTAGCCTATCCTACTATTAGGTTAGGATTAGGACATCCTAGAAATGAATTTTAACAAAATTTAAATACAATAGAAGGGATTATACCTATAGGTGAACAATGGGTTAGAATCCCAAATGGAAAGAGTTTCATAAGCCACCAAACTCCCTCAAATTGTGTTCTTCCTGCAAATACTCATCAACAATAGCAAGAACACTAATATTAGGTCCTATTGCAATTTGTTTGAAGGAATTTAGAGTAGAAATAGATTTTCTAAGAATTTACAAAGATGGGGACTCACCTCTTCCAAATGGCAATGTTTCCTAAAGATGCAACCCTAATTTCAATAGGATATAAATAGGGGGGATGACCATAGTGGGCCGGCCAGAATTTCTAGGGTTAGGGCTTAGTTCAATGGGTGTGGGCCTATGGGCCATTAAGCCTTTAAGTCATAAAATGACTTATGATTTCACAAGCCATTACTTAATCAATCTAGCTCCTAATTTCCCCAAATTAATTCCAATGAGCTAAACCTCACTAACTTAAGTCAACCTAGGTTTTCATATCCTAATCACTTAGTCATGACCTAGGTTAGCTACTAGGTTAGTCTCCAAGGTCAACATAAGTCAAAGTCACTAAAACACAAAAATCAATTATTCTAAAAATCACTTAAAAATCACATTAATTATAAATAATAATAATTCAAATTAAATTCCAAAAATTTGAAAATGACCAAAATACCCTCAAGCTAGAAAAGTGGTAGTGACAAATCTACCCCCCTTAAAATAATTTCGTCCTCGAAATTTAAAGGCGAAACTAACTGCTAAGAAGGATAGAAAAGTATACCTCAAGGTCCAAAAAGATAGGGGTACCGCTCGCGCATCTCATCCTCCCGCTCCCAGGTAGACTCTCTTGGAGAATGATGCCTCCACGCGACGCGTACCAAGGGTATCACCTGGTTCCTCAATATCTTCTCTCGGCGATCCAGAATCTCCACAGGCTGCTCTGGATAACTGAGAGTAGGTCCAACCTGTATCTCCGAGTGATCGAGCACATGGCTAGGGTCAGCCACGTACCGTCTCAACTGTGATACGTGGAATACGTTGTGGACTCCCACTAGTGCAGGTGGCAAGTCTAGCCTGTATGCCACGTCATCGACTCTCCCGCTGATAACGAAAGGGCCGATGAAGCGCGGGCTAAGCTTTCCACCTCCACCAAAACGTATCGTACCACGAGTCGAAGATATCCGCAGAAAAACTATGTCTCCAACCTAATCACAAGCAAGGTCTCAAGTTACTAAAAATCAAACATGATCAATCAAACAAAACAAAATAAAACAAAACAAAACAAAACAAAATACAACCTAATTCTAATCCTATCTCTAAATCTGTACCTCAAACTCCAGCGGTTTCTGGTGGCTATCGGTCCAGTGCCGATGTCTATCCTGCGCCATGTAAAGTCTGTCCCTGATGAGCTTCACCTTTTCGGCTGCGTCAACAACCATCTCTGGTCCCAGTAAAGCTCGCTCTCCAACATCATCCCAAGATAAGGGTGTACGACACCTATGCCCGTACAGAGCCTCAAACGGTGACATCTCAATGCTGGCCTGATAACTGTTGTTGAAAGCAAACTCCACCAAATGCAGGTGATCCTTCCAGGAACCTCCAAAATTCAGAACGCACGTCCGCAGCATATCCTCAAGGGTCTGAATAGTCCTCTCTGACTGTCTGTCCGTTTGGGAGTGGTATGCGGTACTAAACTTGAGCTGAGTGCCTAAGCTAGTCTGCAGACTCCTCCAGAAATAGAAAGTAAAGCGACTATCCCGATCTGAGACTATGCTGACGGAAACTCCGCGAATCCTGACTATCTGTCTCATATACAACTCTGCCAGCCTCTCTGTAGACGTACCCACCTTGAATGGCAAGAAGTGGGCCGATTTGGTCAACCTGTCAACGATGACCCAAATTGCATCTTTCCTTTCTGGCGTACGCGGCAATTCCGATACAAAATCCATAGTAATATGTTCCCACTTCCACTCTGGGATGGGCAACGGCTACAAAAGTCCTCCGGGCCTCTGCCTCTCTGCCTTGACCTGCTGACAGATCAAGCATCTAGCTACGAAGTGGGACACCTCCCTCTTCATCCCGTACCACCAACATGCTCTCGCAGATCCCTGTACATCTTGTTGGCACCAGGATGTATAGAGTACTGCGATCTGTGAGCCTCCTATATAATCTGCTCTCTGAGCTCCCCGCTGGGCACACATAATCGGGAACCGTGCCTCAGGGCACCATCCTCTGCAAGTGAGAACTCAACATCCTCCACTCCTATACTGGTCTGCTCTCGGATACACCGCAGAGCCACATCATCGAACTGTGTCGCCTTGATCCTGTCCATCAAGTCCGACTGTATCTGAAGGCCCCATAACTGCATCTGCACTCCCGGCACGATCACCTCAAACCCAAGGCTCTCCAAATTCGTAAGCAGGTGCCGATCCATAGTCAAACACATGGCTGTCGGATACCTACTCAAGGCATCGGCAACCACGTTGGCCTTCCCCGGGTGATACTGAAGTGCGATGTCAAAGTCCTTCATCAACTCAAGCCACCTGTGCTGCCTCATGTTGAGCTCCTTCTGTGTAAACACATACTTCAAACTCTTGTGATCTGTGAAAATCTCTACCCTCTCGCCATACAGATAGTGCTTCCACAACTTCAAAGCAAAAATCACCGCCGCCAGCTCCAGGTCATGGGTAGGGTAGTTCTTCTCATGGGGACGTAATTGCCTGGAAGCATAGGCAATCACCTTTCCATGCTGCTGCAAGACGCAACCCAGCCCCTTCCCTGAAGCATCACTATAAATAGTGAATCCACCTGATCCTGAAGACAAAGTCAGAATCGGAGCTGTCGTAAGCCGCTTCTTCAACTCATCAAAAGCTGCCTGACACTCCTCTTACCAAACAAACTCAGTATCCTTCCGGGTCAACCGTGTCAACGGCTCTGCAATCCGAGAAAAATCCGGCACAAATCTCCGATAATATCCTGCCAGCCCCAGGAAACTCCTGATCTCTGCCACTGAAGTCGGTGCTGTCCAAGCCTCAACTGCTACAATCTTCTTGGGGTCAACTGAGATACCATCTCCAGTCACCACATGCCCCAAGAAGTCCACCCGGTCCAAGAAAAACTCACACTTGGAGAGTTTTCCATAAAGCTGCTCCCTCCTGAGAGTCTCTAGCACTATCCGCAGATGCTCCTCGTGCTCCTCCTCTGTCTTGGAATATACTAAGATATCATCAATGAACACCACCACAAACTTGTCCAATTACTGGTGGAACACCTTGTTCATTAGATTCATAAACACTGCTGGTGCATTGGTTAGCCCAAACGGCATAACCAAAAACTCAAACTGCCCGTACCGCATCCTGAAAGCGGTCTTGGGGATATCCTCCCTCTTCACCTTCACCTGGTGATAACCCGACCTCAAATCAATCTTAGAGAACACCCGAGCTCCGCTCAACTGATCAAACAGATCATCTATCCGCGGCAGTGGGTATCTGTTCTTGATTGTCAGGTTGTTAAGTGCCCTGTAGTCGATACACATTCGTACCGATCCATCCTTCTTGGGTACGAAGAGTACCGATGCACCCCAAGGTGAAGAACTCGAGCGAATGAAGCCCTTGTCCTGCAGCTCATCCACCTGCTTCTTCAGCTCCACTAACTCGCTGTTGTTCACTCGATAGACATGCTGGGAGATCGGTTCCGCCCCGGGAACCAAGTCTATCGAGAACTCTACATCTCTGTCCGATGGAAGCCCTGGCAACTCCTCTGGAAATACGTCCATAAACTCTGCGATCAAGGGATACGGAGCCACCTGCTCCTCCACTGAAGCTCCACAAAAGACTCCGCCGTGCTGCTCTGCCTGCCGCCGGGTGTACTCAAACTCTGGCTCTCCTGGCACCCCGAACAAAACTCTACTCCCACGACAATCAATGCGGACGTGGTGTCTACTCAGCCAGTCCATACCTAATACAATGTCGTAGTTCGGTAATGGCATGACTAGTAGACTCACCCCCAACTCTCGGCCTCCCAAAATGACACTCCGCCCTTTGCAAACATCACTCACGAGGATGACCCCACCCCCGGTCATGATCTTGCAGGTCCTATGCAATGGTTCAGAAACCAAACTGTGTCTAATAGCATACGATACAGACACAAAGCTGTGGGAAGCCCCGGAATCAAAGAGTGCAAATGCTGGAAGGGAATCTAGGAGAACCGAACTTGCAATCATCTCTCCGATGGCCTCGGCATCCTCAGCTGCCATGGCGAAAGCTCGCCCCTGCTGTCCACCCCGTGCCTGCTGCTGGTGCTGCTGGAACCTCTGCTGCTGGGTCTGTAGGGCTGGTCCCCTATGCTGGCCTGCTGGAGTCTTGGCTCCACCTTCCTGCTGTCCTCGTCCAAAAGCCCCTGGGCAGTCCCTCAACTGGTGATCTCCCGCACCACAAAGTAGGCACTTGCCTAGCTTCTTCCTGCACTCATGGATCATGTGCCCTGGCTTTTTGCAGAAGGCACAAATGACTACCTGACGAGGTGTCTGCTGCCCTTTCTGCTGCTGGTACTGCTGAAAGGGTGCACGATCCTGCTGCTGATACTGCTGCTGAGCTGGCCTCTGCTGCTGCTACTGCTACTGGAAGTGAGGCCTCTTGGCCTGCCCCTGACTGCTACTGCCACCCTGGAAGTCACGACCCCTCTTCTGCTTCAGCCCTAGGTCGTCCTCCGCCGTCATGGCCCCAGAAAATATCTCAGCATAAGTGGCATTCCGGTCGCTCTTAGTCAACGACCAAACCTCTCTAATCAAACCCCGACGAAACTTTCTCGCCTTCGTCTTCTCAGACAAATCATCAATGAACCGGGCCAATCTGCAGAACTCCCCGACATACTCAGCTATCGTCTGGTTCCCCTGAACCAGAGCCTCGAACTGTGCCTCGATACCCCCCAAGGCAACATCAGGAAAGAACTGCTCCTTAAAAAGCTCCTTGAACTGGGCCCAAGTCTGGCCCTCAACTCCTATCCTGGGATCTGTCTGATACCATGTACGGGCCAAATCCTGCATCTGGCTGCCCGCTGCCTCGATCTGGAGTCGAGCTGGTATCTCTGCTAGTCGAAAGATCTTCTCAATATGCTCTATCCAGTCGTCTGCAACGTGGATGCCCTCTGTGCCGAAGAACTCCCGAGGGTGCATCTTCTGGAAGTCCTGAATGTCCTTCTTCCTCCGATGAGGCTGCTGTTGGGTCCCCTGAGCTGTGATCATCTCGACTGTAGTGCGTACCAGCTGGTGTGCCTCATCGATCCTATGCCTGAAATCTGCAGTCTGCCTTATCTGTTGCTGCTGGTGGGACTCAAGAATCCTCTCTACGAAGGAGAAAAGATGTGCAGCATCTACCATCCCTGCAGGCGGAGGCTGCTGCGGTGGAAGGATCTCAGGAATCACTGGGCTCTGCCTCCTGACTGGTGGAGGTGCTCCTCCAAAAGTGGCAGAAACACCGACTCCTGAGGGCTGTACTGGCCCTGTGGCACCGGGAGCTGGCTGCTGGACACGAGAGGTGGCAGACCCCTCTCCAGTCTCTCCCGTCACGGGGCAATGCGATCACGTCTCAACCATCCTGGAGACACAGATCAAATAAGAAAAAATTACTGAGAATGAGTCAAAAAATCAAAGGAGGACAGTTTAAATTTCTAAGGAAGACAATAAGCAGCAAAATAGATATACGAAATCTGATAAGGAATTTTCTTATTGTGATTGAGTACCTTCAAAAATATGCTAATTCCTACTGCAGGCTGCAGTGATATTCTAGTTCGAATACCACTACATTTCCAACCTAGACCTGCACGGGCCACCACTAAAAACGTGTCACGACCCGCACCCTAGAGTAAGGGCACAAGACGTGGGTACGTCCAGCCTACGCTGCAGTGTCGGCGGTAGAACGTTGTCCTAGGTCACAACAACTAACAATTGAAAGTAATAACAGTTATACTCCCCGAATGGGGGTGACATAACAGAAATATAACTCAATCACAGCTAAGGTAGAACAGGTAAGATGGAATGATAATGAAAGATAATATCCAGGAAAGAACATCACAGAGATACAATCCAGAATTCTAAGTGTCTATAAATAAATACATATCTCAGAATATCTCAAAGTCTAATACAGTGATCCAAAATAGTAAGACAATCCTAAACTAATGGAGTGTCGTCTACTGCTAATGGATCCTGCTGCTGGTCTAGGTCTGGGCACTCATCTAGTGTGGCATCGTAGTAAGTAGGGTAGAACTCCTCAGCTTCGTCCTCTGTAATATTTCAACAGGTCAAGTCAGGACGGGAACGAGCACATATCTCTCAAACAATTCATAGCAGGTTAGGAAAATAAATCATGCAATAGAGTAAAATACAGGAAGTGCTGAATGGAAGTACAAGTAAACAGGAGATATTTTGTAACTAAAAGTAATACATGATAGTAGAGACTGTAAGTGACTACGTGATTTAGAGTACAATATGGTTATATAAACGGCTTGGAGGCACATGAATACAAATAAGGAGCACATGAATACCTACTGGGGATTGTGTCCACATAACCAATTCTATTCACCCTGCCCCAATCAATACACAAGGATCCGTTCAAGTTATGTCATAAGCACATGAATACAACTAAGATACGTGAACTCATGTAATGAGTAGTACATGAGGCACATGATAAGCACATGAAAGCACATGAGAATATGTAAAAATATGAACTAGTACGAGTACAAGGAGCACCTGATGCACATGATAAAGTACATGAACATGAAATACCCGATGCACCCGTAGAGGGATAACATCTTAGGAAGGGATCCATATAGTACTAATCCATGAAGATACGTGTCAGCATCATGTAGAGTAATCTAGAGCATGAATATAGTCCAGACAGGTATGAAAAGATCAGAGAATGTACTCGCCTACTAACTGAAAGTCCGAGATGAAAGTACTGTCCGAGGAGTGGTGTCTGGCTCCTATTTAGAACAGTACAAGTCACTATGAGTCTACAATGATAATAAGATGCAAATCAATGCATTCTACATGAATCTAGGTCAATCTAGGCCAAAGTCAAATCTTGGTCAACTCTGGTCAATTCTAGAAGTCAAACTAGGTCAACCAAGTCAAACCTAAGTCAAACTAGTCTATTCTAGGTCTAACAAACCATTCTAGGTCCTAACAAGGCTAAACAGTCTATTCTAGACTCCATACTAGGCATATCATGCCATAGGCTAGAAGACTAGGCCATGGGCCAATAGGCTATACCATGGCTAAGCAACCATATCCATATCTATATCTAACCAAACACATATATACAATACATTATCTCATGGTATCCCATGCTCTATGCCATATCATAATACAACATCCCATATATACATATACATTCATTTGACAAATGGTATCCAAACTCTATAAGTATCTAATATATATAAAATAGTACACACACTCATATATATATAGAAACTTGTATCTATATCTATATCTCAAACATATAGGTAAATAGGAAATAGTGAAAAGGGAAACACAAGAGTATATAATGTGCAAGTGGATGTGTGTGTAATATATCACAAGAGTGTGTGATAAGAGAGCATAGACAAGTACAAACAGTGGCAAGAAAACAGTGAGAACAAGAGCATGGCCTGTGTGTTGACAGTGTATAGGAGAGGAAGGAAATTCAGTTTTCAAATCCAAAACAATATCTCCAATCCCATTCTCAGGTTTTAAACAATCAATTTCAGGTTTTCAAAGAACTGAAAACACAAACCAAATCCCAGGTTTTATGTTGAACCTCAACACAATTTAAAAACACACCATATCAGGTTTTTAGATGACATCATTGAATCAATACAAGGGAAAAACTCAGGTTATTACATTTCAGAAAAATGGTTTAACTAAACCCAGGTTTTAAACTTAATCTCAGTTAAACAAAAGGAAAAAAAAGAGTCAACTAACATCTCAGGTTCTATGGGAAACCATATCAGTTAATAAAAAAGAAAACATTGAAATCAAATATAAAGTAAACTCAGGTTCTTGTCAAATAAAAAGGAAGAAAATCAATGTACAGTGTACTTTCAGTTAAGAAAGTAAACTCAGTTATATAGGGGAAAAACAACTCAGGTTTTGACACAAAACTGGTAAACCATCCCATCTTAGTAAATCAGTGAACAAAAGGAAACCAATTCAGTCTAAACAATATGGTTTTGAACATCCAATTTCAGGTTATCAGGTTGCACAGGGAAACCAATTCTGTTATCACAGTTAGCAAATGAGTTCTCAGGTACCCAAATCTCAATTCAATAATACATTCTCAGGTTATCAAAATGAAAAGGAAACAATGTACAGTTAACACAAGGAAGGAAATTAATTCAGGCATTCCATAAACACAGAGGAAACCCAGGTTTTCACATATATATGAAACCCTGCCTTAGCCACACATCCCATGTCAGTAAATGACAGTTAAAGAGAACCAACCAATATTCAAAATCTTCTTCACACGACCAAATCCTATAATTGAATGTAAAAGTTTAGCTAATAGGAAAAGTAACATGTGGGGATCAAATATCAATTGAAAACATAACACAAAAGGGAATTAAACTGGTTTTGGGAAAACTAGAAATAACAGTATCAGTTGCGTATCAAAAATCAGCTGTTCGAACCCATTTCGAGCCAAAACACAACATTAAAGCTAAACTAATATGTAACCTAATGTAACAGGGATTACACAACATTACCAGGATCTATTTAATAAATAAAAACATAATTTAGAACTATTTAAATCCATTAAAACACAGAATACATACTGTACACTGAACAGTTCAGTGTACCACATGTGCACAGCCCATAACGTGTCCGACACGACACGAGAGTTCCTAAAACTCTAGGGATCTCGTGTCAGTCGTGGACATGACTCATATGTCAAATTTTGAGGGTTGAAACCCTCTGTGCACAGAGAAAATACACTCGAGTAGCAGGGCATCAACCTGCCAGCGCGCGTGGGTGCACGACCGCGTGTCCACGCGCTCGTGTCGGCTCAACCCGACACAAAAACGTGCTCAGTGTCCAAGAAATGTATAAGCGAGCCTAAAATGGATTTTCCTATTCAAATACAGTTCGTAGAATCGATCGAAATGCCCTTTGAGGCATTTCATCGAACACCAACCTAACCACACTGGTACGTGTCCGATATGGACACGAAATGGGTCCAAATTCTAGGGTTAGCCTATCCTACTATTAGGTTAGGGTTAGGACATCCTAAAAATGAATTTTAACAAAATTTAAATACAATAGAAGGGATTATACCTATAGGTGAACAATGGGTTAGAATCCCCAAATGGAAAGAGTTTCACAAGCCACCAAACTCCCTCAATGTGTTCTTCCTGCAAATACTCATCAACAACAGCAAGAACACTAATATTAGGTCCTATTGCAATTTGTTTGAAGGAATTTGGAGTAGAAATGGATTTTCTAAGAATTTACAAAGATGGAGACTCACCTCTTCCAAATGGCAATATTTCATAAAGAGGCAACCCTAATTTCAAGGGGATATAAATAGGGGGGATGACCATAGTGGGCCGGCCAGAATTTCTAGGGTTAGGGCTTGGTTCAATGGGTGTGGGACTATGGGCCATTAAGCCTTTAAGTCATAAAATGACTTGTGATTTCACAAGCCATTACTTAATCAATCTAGCTCCTAATTTCCCCAAATTAATTCCAATGAGCTAAACCTCACTAACTTAAGTCAACCTAGGTTTTCATATCCTAATCACTTAGTCATGACCTAGGTTAGCCACTAGGTTAGTCTCCAAGGTCAACATAAGTCAAAGTCACTAAAACACCAAAATCAATTATTCTAAAAATCACTTAAAAATCACATTAATTATAAATAATAATAATTCAAATTAAATTCCAAAATTTTAAAAATGACCAAAATACTCTCAAGCTAAAAAAGTGGTAGTGACAGGTAGAGTTGTAATGCCTGTGGTTCGTATTACGTATTTTGGAATACGTGTACTTATTTTATCTTGTATTGTATGATTCCTTGCTTAGCTTTTCCATCTTGGCTTGGTTATTTCTTGGTTTAGGTTCAACTAGGCTTTGTTTTCTTGGTTTATTATGAACCAATGAGAGAACCACCTACCTACCACTACCATTTATTAACCCGCACTTCCTTCTCTCTCTTTATTACTCTTATTCTTTTCTCCATTAACTCCTTCACCTACCAGAGGGAGAGAGAGGCCTAGGCAAGTGCAGCTTGCTTCATGGAGGAACTCTAATTTTATTGTTCTATTCTCTTCTTTGCAGCATTCTAGCATACTTTAGTACTTGGCATTTTTACTTTCCATGGCCGAATTCTTGTAGATCTAAGTTTATTTTATTTTTGGAATTCTTAGGTTTTGATATACTTAATCTTGTTATTTCTAAGTTTTGATAGTTCTATGTTGTAGAGAATTTCGTTCTGCCCCATTTTGACCTATGGAAGTTCGAATTTGGACCCTGGATGAAGGTTTCATGGAGCTTGGAAGCATGGTTTCTTGGTGTTCTTCTTCTCAGAAATTTGGAGAAGAAGAACAGTAATTGACTTGACCGCATGAATATTTCATGCGGCATGTGTTCTCCCAGCCGCATGACTGGAAGAACGTCTGGCCGCATAGGCTTATTCCCTTTGAGCCGCTTGGGACCCCGCTTCTTCCAGCCGCATGAATTCCCCTCCCCACTCAGCCGCATGCACCCCCCCTTTGCTTCTGCAGTCGTATGTGCCTCCTCCACTTTGGGTCGCATGATATTCGAATTTCGCTAGCCGCATAAGGGCCGAACCCAGCTAGCCGCATGAGACTCCACTTGACCCCTGTCACGACCCGCACCCACTGTGAGGGTACGAGAACGTAACTACGCCCAGTCTACGCCACAGTATCGGCGGTAGAACGCTGTCCTAGGTCAACAATCATCTAGCAATATATCTCTAAACAGTTTATACTCCCCGAATGGGGGTGACATAGAAGCAAAACTCAATCACAACTACGGAAGAGATAGCACGATATGAAATAGAACTCAAGGAAATAAATAGATGAAAAGTAGTCTAAAATAATCCCAGCAATATCCAGAAGTACATGGTCTCAGATACAGAATGAAAGAATATATACAACTCTGAACTCCAATAAAGTCTAGCTAAACATGTCTCAAAACTACATAAAAGATAGGTAAGCCTAACTAATCTAGTCTAGGCAATCAGGGTGATATCCTCAGCTAGAGCTGGGTCCTCCTAAGAGTCCAGCTCGCAGGTGTCATCTAAGGCTGTCCCGTAGTAAGTGTCCAGACCAGCCTCCTCCTCGTCCTTTGTAATATTTTCAACGGGTCCAGTCAGGACAGGAGCGAGTACAGTACATCTCAACAGTTCATAGCAGGTTAGAAGATATAATCATGCAGTAAAGTAAGATACAGGTACTAAAAGAAATGCAGTATGTAAACAGAGAGAGAAAGCTGTAATAGAAATATCTACTATAAATAGAGAGCTAACATGTGACTAGTGAGTCAGAGTACAATATAGACATGTAAATGGCATAGGAGATTCTGATGCTACACTATGGAAGAGATTCTGATACTACACTACTTGGATAGTATTCACATGTCTATTTCTACTCCCTCGTACCCCCAATCAGTACACAAGGATCCAAACAGGTTATGTTATGATACTATGTAAAGCCCCCGAAGGGTGATAAGCCCCCGAAGGGTGGTAAGCCTCCGAAAGGTGATAAGTCTCCGAAGGGTGATACATAGTAGACCCATAAATGGGATAAGGATTCCAGGAAGACTCTATGTTCATAAGAGTATATGTCACAAGTGATCGAAGAATCAACGAAGCATAGTGATACGCTATGTAAGTGAAACGCACAGAACATAGAGTACCCGATGCTCCCTAAGGATAACATCTCAAGAAGGGATCCATATAGTACCAATCCGTGTGACCAACGTGACAGTACGAGTAAAGTAATCTACTGCAGGAAATAGTTCTAAGCAGGATATGAAATGATCAGAGAATGTACTCGCCTGTATCTGAGTGTCCAATATGAAACGTACTGTCCAAGGAGTGGTGTCTGGCTCCTAATCAGAATAGCACAAGTCACAACAAGTCCAGAATAGTATAAAGAAGTCCTACTCTGCATTCTACAAGATTCTAGGTCAAACTAGGCCAAAGTCAACTCTTGGTCAACTCTGGTCAATCCTAGAAGTCAAACTAGGTTAACCAAGTCTAGACTAGGTCAGACTAGTCTACCTTAGTCTAATCAAGCCTAGCTTAGCACTCCTACACCTTCATTAGGTCAACTAACATCACACAATACAATGATAACACAAAATTCTAAGTACCCCATAATATACCATATATGCCTATGTGGTATCCCTACATAGTTAGATATTCACATTCTACATACCCACAACACATTAATAACTTGTATAGAAAAACACAACTTGCATTATACATATAGTCACATATACTAGAGTTAGTATTATACATACATATATATATATATTACATACATATACAATAGGACATACATAGAGGGGTGTGTGTGTGAGTGTCACATGAGTGTGTTGTGAGACTTGTGTAGAGTGAATACATGTGTGTGTATGGGCTGCAATATGTAACAGGATTTGGAATAGGTGTGTAGGTGAATGTGTGTAGGGTGAGTGACTGAACATGAAAGTTTGTGTGTGTGAAGAGAAGAGGGTGCCTGTGCTATAATGAAAATCTGGAATTAATCAAAACAGTGAGCAATAATAGGCAGTTATTGAACTATAACATGAAGAAATCTGGAACCTACAACTGTGAAAAGGGAACCCAACAATACACAAGTCAACTAAAATCATTTCACATTTAAACTCAGTTTTAGAGCTAATGAATCACAGGTTATTTAAGAAGAACAACATTGCAATAGGTGAAAAGGAATTTAGTTTTAACAAAAGGAAAGGCCAACATTTCTGTTGACAGCAAGGAGTGTTCCTGTGTGTGGGTGAGTGTCAAAAGTGAATGGAGGACTGTAGCACAGTGAACCCAGATTTCACCATATAGAATTTACCATAGTTCATAAACACACAAAAAATTAGTTCACTGCTAACAGTTCCTTCACCCATTGATTCTTATTTCTGTGTGAGGGTTCATGTGTGGTGAGGTAAAACAATGTGCAGGAGTTATAAACAGTAAAAGGGAGAAAGGGAAACAAAGTATTAATCCTACACTAAATCTCAGGTCACACATCACAACTAAATCTCAGTTTTATGGGATATCAATCATCAGTAACATTGAACTAAAAACCAATTTAATAGACCCCACTGAATTTCAGGTTTGAGCCCCAAAACCCCATCAATACAAACCCAAGTTCCAACCACAACAAGATAACATATAGGAGAACACATTAGGCATTTAAATACATGTAATAGACTGTGTTAAGTGGGTTAAAATGATTACTGAAACTCAATTTTGTAAACTGGGAAAAATCAGGAATCACATTGATACACAGGAATTCAGAAAAATGGAAAATAAGGGAATAATAATTAAAATCGAACTTAAATAAATAAACAATGGTTGGTAATGAACCAACATCATGAGCACGTGTCCTATGAAGTGTTTGTGTCCCTGCAAGAGGACACAAACGTGTCCAATAGAGTAAAACACGAAATCAGTGTACACAGACACAGAGACTGTGACAGTCTCGTGCGGGGGTGCACGCGTGTCATGCACCCGACACAGAGCACTTCGTGTCTCGTGCTCGTGTCCGCAGGTGCACCTAGGGTAGGTCTAAGTGTGTGTCGCCCTGAAACGTGTCAGTGTGTGTCGTGTCCTGTAGTTCAAGGCCGTATCAGTGCGTGTTTTCAACAGTACGACGTGTAGTGTAAAATCGGTGCGGGTGGGATTTCTCCCAATCTGCTCGATAAGATGAGCTAAAAATTGGTCTGTGTCATGTCAGTCATGTGTCCCAAGTGTCACCAAAATTTCATCCTAAATAGTGTCGTGTCGTATCCGCTACAGACCCCGTGTAGCAGGAGAACACTGTAGCTCGCGCGCGAGCGTGTGCACGCGCGTGTCCAAACGATGAATCCGACACGAAATGACACGAACACTACCACATGAGGATAGGACACAATGAGCAAGATTAAAACTAATATTCCTATTCAAAAATATCCTGGAAACTAGGTCGAAGGGTCTACTGGGGCATTTCGACAAACTGTCTAGGTCAGGGACTGATAAGTGTCCAGAACGGACACGAAACCCAATGAACTCGACATGAAGCCTATACAGACACTTAGGGGACCCTTAGGGCTTCCTAATCATGAAAAGAAATTGAAAATTCATGGAGAAATGAGAAAGTTGCCTATTGATGAACAATGGGTAAAAAATCTCCAAATGGAATGATTCCTCAAGCCACCAAAATCCCACAAATTGTTTCCTTCCTGTAAACAATCAATACCAACAGCAAGAACAATGAATTTAGGTCCTAATGGAATTGGTTTGGGGGAAAAAGGATTTAAAATGGATTTATAATAAATTTCAAAAGATTTGAAAAATACCTTTCTTCTCAACTTGTTCTTTCCTAAAGAGGCTAGCCCTAAACTAAGAGAGTACTTATAGGGGTGTGGTTCCCAAAGCTTTAGGTGGCTGGCCAAGTCAGGTAGGGTTAGGGTTTGCTAATTTTTTTGGGCTTTGGGCCAAGTCACATAGGCTATGGCTAAGTTGTTTTATTAAATGGTTCAAACCATAGGTCATGACTTATGACTTATCTAATTTCTATTGCTAATTAGGTTCTAATAACCAAACCAAGAATTAGGCTAGGTTAGACTAGAGTTACTTATCCTAACCATGTCCATACTAACCAGGGTTAGCTCCTAGGTTGGTCTACAAGGGTCAACACTAGTCAAAGTCAACCTAGTCCAAACAATTCCAAAATAATTCCTAAAAATTCCCAAAAATTCTAATAAATTCTAATAAATTTAAATTACCCCAAAATGTCAAAAATACCCTCACACTAGAAATGTGGTAGTGACAAATCTACCCTCCTTAAAAGAATTTTGTCCTCAAAATTGAAAGGCGAAATACAACTGATGAGAATGATAGAAAGTATACCTCACGGTCCAAAAAGATAAGGGTAGCGCTCGCGCATCTCATCCTCCCGCTCCCAGGTAGACTCTCCTGGAGAATGATGCCTCCATGCGACGCACACCAAGGGTATCACCTGGTTCCTCAGAACCTTCTCCCGTCGATTCCGAATCTCCACTGGCTGCTCTGGATACCTGAGAGAAGGCCCAACCTCTATCTCTGAGTGATCGAGAATATGTCTAGGGTCAGCCACGTACCGTCTCAACTGTGATACATAAAATATGTTGTGGATCCCCACTAGTACAGGCGGTAAGTCTAGCCTGTATGCAACGTCACCGACTCTTCCGCTGATAACGAAAGGGCCGATGAAGCGCGGGCTAAGCTTCCTGCCTCCACCAAAACGTATCGTACCACGAGTCAGAGATATCTTCAAGAAAACCTGATCTCCGACCTAATCACAAGCAAGGTCTCAATTAAAAATAATAAACAAACATGATCAAAAATCACAACAAGGAAACCTAAATCTAACCCTACTCTAATCTGTACCTCAAACACCAAGGGCCTCCGGTGGCTATCGGCCCAGTGCCGATGTCTGTCCTGCACCACGCGAAGTCTGTCCCTGATGAGCTTCACCTTCTCGGCCGCATCAACAACCATCTCTGGCCCCAGTAAAGCTCGCTCACCAACATCATCCCAGGATAAGGGTGTACGGCACCTACGCCCGTACAGAGCCTCGAAAGGTGACATCTCAATACTGGCCTAGAAACTATTATTGTAGGCAAACTCCACCAAATGAAGATGATCCTCCCAGGAACCTCTAAAGTCCAGAACGCACGTCCGCAGCATATCCTCAAGGGTCTGAATAGTCCGCTCTGACTGTCCGTCCGTCTGGGGGTAGTATGCAGTACTAAACTTGAGCTGAGTGCCCAAGCTGGTCTGCAGACTCCTCCAGAAATGGGTAGTAAAACGGCTATCCTGATCTGAGACGATACTGACTGGAACCCCGTGAATCCTGACTATCTGCCGCATATACATCTCCGCCAGCCTCTCTGTAGACGTACCCACCTTGAATGGCAAGAAGTGGGCCAATTTGGTCAACCTGTCAACGATGACCCAAATCGTGTCTTTTCCTCCTAGAGTACACGGCAATCCTGATACGAAGTCCATAGTGATATGCTTCTATTTTCACTCAGGAATGGACAGTGGCTGCAACAATCCACCGGGCCTCTGTCTCTCTGCCTTGACCTGCTGACAGACCAAACACCTAGCCACAAAGCGAGCCACCTCTCGCTTCATTCCTGACCACCAAACATGCTTCCTTAGGTCTCGGTACATCTTGTTGGCACCCGAGTGTATAGTGTACTGAGATCTGTGGGCCTCCAGCATAACCTGCTCCCTGAGATCTCTACTGGGCACATATAACCTGGAACCGTGCCTCAAGGCACCATCCTCTGTAAGAGAAAACTCACCCTCCAGCAATCCTACTCGAACCTGCTCTCGGAGACACCACAGAGCAACGTCCTTAAACTGTGCCGACTTGATCCTCTCCACCAAGTCTGACTGAATCTGCATCCCCCATAGCTGCATCTGTACTCCGGGCACGATTACCTCAATCCCAAGGCTCTCCAAATCGGCAAGCAAGTGCCGATCCATGGTCAAACACATGGCTGTCGGATACCTACTCAAGGCATCGGCAACCACGTTGGCCTTCCTCGGGTGATACTGAAGTAGGATGTCAAAGTCTTTCATCAACTCTAGCCATCTGCGCTGCCTCATGTTCAACTCCTTCTGAGTGAACACATACTTTAAGCTCTTGTGATCTGTGAAGATCTCCACCCTCTCACCATACAGATAATGCTTCCACAGCTTCAGAGCAAATATCACTGCTGCCAGCTCCAGGTCGTGGGTAGGGTAGTTCTTCTCATGGGGACGCAATTGTCTGGAAGCATAGGAAATCACCTTTCCATGCTGCTATAAGACGCAACCCAGCCCCTTCCCTGAAGCGTCACTATAAATAGTAAAACCACCTGATCCTGAAGGCAATGTCAGAATCAGAGCTGTCGTCAGCCGCTTCTTCAACTCATCAAAAGCTGCCTGATACTCCTCTGACCAAACGAACTCAGCATCCTTCCGGGTCAACCGAGTCAACGGCTCTGCAACCCGGGAGAAATCCTGCACAAATCTCCGATAATATCCTGCCAGCCCCAGGAAACTCCTGATCTCTGCAACTGAAGTCAGCGCTGCCTATGCTTCAACTGCTATAATCTTCTTGGGGTCAACTGAGATACCATCTTCGGTCACCACATGCCCCAAGAAGTCCACCCGGTCTAAGAAAAACTCACACTTGGAGAGCTTCCCGTAAAGCTGCTCATTCCTGAGAGTCTCCAGCACTATCCTCAAATGCTCCTCGTGCTCCTCCTCAGTCTTGGAATATACCAAGATGTCGTCAATAAACACCACCACAAACTGATCCAGATACTGGTGGAACACCTTGTTCATAAGGTTCATAAATACTGCTGGTGCATTGGTTAGCCCAATCGGCATAACCAAAAACTCGAACTGCCCGTACCGCGTCCTGAAAGCGGTCTTGGGAATATCCTCCCTCTTCACCTTCACCTGGTGATATCCCGACCTCAGATCAATCTTGGAAAATACCCGAGCTCCGCTCAACTAGTCAAATAGATCGTCGATCCGTGGCAGTGGGTATTTGTTCTTGATCGTGAGGTTGTTGAGTGCCCTATAGTCAATACACATGCGTACTGACCCATCCTTTTTCGGCACAAACAACACTGGTGCACCCCATGGTGACAAACTCGAGCGGATGAAGCCCTTGTCCTGTAGCTCATCCACCTGCTTCTTCAGCTCCACCAGCTCACTGTTGTTCACCCGATAGACATGCTGAGAGATGGGTTCCGCTCCTGGAACCAAGTCTATCGAGAACTCTATGTCTCTGTCTGGTGGCAATCCCGGCAACTTCTCTGGGAAAACATCTATATACTCTGCTATCAAGGGGTGTAGAATCGTCTGCTCCTCGACCGAGACTCCACAGAAGACTCCGCTGCTCTGTTCTGCCTGACGTCTGGAGTACTCGAACTCTGGCTCCCCCGGTGCTCTGAAGAGAACTCTACCCCCTCTGCAATCAATGCTGGCGTGGTACCTGCTCAACCAATCCATGCCTAGTACTATATCGTAGTTCGATAATGGCATTACGAGCAGGCTCACCTCCAACTCACGGCCTCCCAAAACTACTCTTCGACCCTTACAAACATCACTCATGAGGATAATGCCACCCCCGGTCATGATCTTGTAAGTCCTAGGCAACAATTTAGCTATGATACCGTGTCTAATCGCAAAAGATACTGATATGAAGCTATACGAAGCACCGGAATCAAATAATGCGAATGCTGGACTGGAGTCGAGTAGAATCGAACCTGCAATCAGCTCTCCTATCACCTCTGCATCTCCAGCTGCCATGGCGAAAGCTCATCCCTGCTAGCCTTTCCTGGCCTGCTGCAGGTGCTGGACGAACCTCTACTGCTGTGTCGGCAGGGCTGGTCCCCTCTGCTGGCCTGCTGGAGCCCTGGCTCCACCTTCCGGAGCTGCTCGTCCCATACGGCACTCCCTTATCTGGTGGTCTGCTGAACCACACAATAGGCACTAACCCAGCCTCTTCGGGCACTCATTGAAGACGTGCCCAGGCTTCTTGCAGTAGCCACAAGTACCACTCTGTCTCTGACCCTGCTGGTGCTGCCTCGGCTGCTGCTGCTGGTGAACTGGCCTCTGCTGGATCGGTTGCGGCTGAAACTGCCCCAGCTGCTGCTGTTGAAAATGGGGCCTCTTGGCCTGGCCCCCGCTGCTGCTGCTGCCCCCAACTGGGTCTCTCCCTCTCTTGAGCCTAAGCTCAAGATCATCCTCTGCTAGCAAAGCTCCTGTCAAGATCTCTTCGAACGTGGAATCCCGGTTGCCCTTGGTCAAGGACTTGACCTCCTTGACTAGGCCCTTCCGGAACCTCTGGGCCTTCGTCGTCTCGCTCAAGCCCTCCACAAACCTGCCGAGGCAGCCAAACTCCTCGGTGTACTCCTCCACTGAGAGACTCCCCTGGACCAGGCTCTCGAACTGGGACTCTAAAGCTCTGAGTGCTGAATCTGGGAAGAACTTCTTCTTAAGAAGCCCTTGAACTGCTCCCAAGTCTGCCCAGGTACCCCCACCCTGGGGTCTGACTGATACCAGGTGCGAGCAAGATCTCGCATTCGGCTAGCTGCGGCCTCGATCTGAAGGTTTGCTAGAATCCTGGCCAAGCGGAAGATCTCCTCAATATGCTCGATCCACTCATCGGAATATAAGACCCCCTCTATTCCTAGAAAGTCTCTGGGGCTCATCTTCTGAAACTGCTCGATCCTCGGTGTCCTCGGCTGCTGCACCACTGGTCGAGCTGCGGCTGTCGTGACGGCCAACTCCATGCCTCTGTCCTGTCGAGCCTGCTGTCGGTCCATGAACTGCTGGAAATACGCGAATATCTGAGCTGCGTCCACGTATCCTAGAGGCGGCGGCTACTGAAAGGGATCCTCTGGAATGACCGGGTCCTGCCTCCGAGTCGGTGGATGTATACCCTCTGCTGCGGCTGCCGAGGTCTCAATACGAGCTGAGGTGGCAGGAGCTGCAGTCCCCTGGCCTCGCCGTACTAGCTGAGAGGTAGCAGTCCCCTCTATAACATCCTCATGAATGGCACGCTACGATCTAGTCTCTACCATCCTGAAGATAGACAAACAAGAGTATCAATTTCTGAGAAAGAAGCGAAATAACAAAGGCAGACAATTATAATTCAAAGGATCAGCTGACAAAAAGGATTTAGATGGCAATAAAAGAATTTTTCCTAAAGTGATTGAGTACCTTAAAATTAATGTTCTATAACTTACTGCAGGCTGTAGTGATACTCTAGTTCGAATACCACTACACTTCTAGTCTAGACATGCATGGGCCACCACTAAAAACGTGTCACGACCCGCACCCACTGTGAGGGTACGAGAACGTAACTACGCCCAGCCTACGCCGCAGTGTCGGCTGTAGAACGCTGTCCTAGGTCAACAATCATCTAGCAATATATCTCTAAACAGTTTATACTCCCCGAATGGAGGTGACATAGCAGTAAAACTCAATCACAACTACGGAAGAGATAGCACGATATGAAATAGAACTCAAGGAAATAAATAGATAAAAAGTAGTCTAAGATAATCCCAGCAATATCCAGAAGTACATGGTCTCAGATACAGAATGAAAGAATATATACAACTCTGAACTCCAATAAAGTCTAGCTAAACATGTCTCATAACTACATAAAAGATAGATAAGCCTAACTAATCTAGTCTAGGCAATCGGGGTAATATCCTCAGCTAGAGCTGGGTCCTCCTGAGAGTCCAGCTCGCAGGTGTCATCTAAGGCTGCCCCGTAGTAAGTGTCCAGACCAGCCTCCTTCTCGTCCTCTGTAATATTTTCAACAGGTCCAGTCAGGACATGAGCGAGTACAGTACATCTCAACAGTTCATAGCAGGTTAGAAGATATAATCATGCAGTAAAGTAAGATACAGGTACTGAAAGAAATACAGTATGTAAACAGAGAGAGAAAGCTGTAATAGAAATATCTACTATAAATAGAGAGCTAACATGTGACTAGTGAGTCAGAGTATAATATAGGCATGTAAATGGCATAGGAGATTCTGATGCTATACTAAGGAAGAGATTCTGATACTACACTACTTGGATAGTATTCACATGTCTATTTCTACTCCCCCGTACCCCCAATCAGTATACAAGGATCCAAACAGGTTATGTTATGATACTATGTAAAGCCCCAGAAGGGTGATAAGCCCCCGAAGGGTGGTAAGCCTTCGAAAGGTGATAAGCCCCCGAAGGGTGATACATAGTAGACCCATAAATGGGATAAGGATTCCAGGAAGACTCTGTGATCATAAGAGTATATGTCACAAGTGATCGAAGAATCAACGAAGCATAGTGATACGCTATGTAAGTGAAATGCACAGAACATAGAGTACCCGATGCTTCCTAAGGATAACATCTCAAGAAGGGATCCATATAGTACCAATCCGTGTGACCAACATGACAGTACGAGTAAAGTAATCTACTGCAGGAAATAGTTCTAAGCAGGATATAAAATGATCAGAGAATGTACTCGCTTGTATCTGAGTGTCCAATATGAAACGTACTGTCCAAGGAGTGGTGTCTGGCTCCTAATCAGAACAGCACAAGTCACAACAAGTCCAGAATAGTATAAAGAAGTCCTACTATTTATTCTACATGATTCTAGGTCAAACTAGGCCAAAGTCAACTCTTGGTCAACTCTGGTCAACCCTATAAGTCAAACTAGGTCAACCAAGTCTAGACTAGGTCAGACTAGTCTACCTTAGACTAATCAAGCCTAGCTTAGCACTCCTACACCTTCACTAGGTCAACTAACATCACACAATACAATGATAACACAAAATTCTAAGTACCCCATAATATACCATACATGCCTATGTGGTATCCCTACATAGTTAGATATTCACATTCTACATACCCACAACACATTAATAACTTGTATAGAAAAACACAACTTACATTATACATATAGTCACATATACTAGAGTTAGCATTATACATACATATATATTACATACATATACAATAGGACATACATAGAGGGGTGTGTGTGTGAGTGTCACATGAGTGTGTTGTGAGACTTGTGTAGAGTGAATACATGTGTGTGTATGGGCTGCAACATGTAACAGGATTTGGAATAGGTGTGTAGGTGAATGTGTGTAGGGTGAGTGACTGAACATGAAAGTTTGTGTATGTGAAGAGAAGAGGGTGCCTGTGCTATAATAAAAATCTGGAATTAATCAAAACAGTGAGCAATATTAGGCAGTTATTGAACTATAATATGAAGAAATCTGGAACCTACAACTGTGAAAAGGGAACCCAACAATACACAAGTCAACTGGAATCATTTCACATTTAAACTCAGTTTTAGAGCTAATGAATCACAGGTTATTTAAGAAGAACAACATTACAATAGGTGAAAAGGAATTTAGTTTTAACAAAAGAAAAGGCCAACATTTCTGTTGACAGCAAGGAGTGTTCCTGTGTGTGGGTGAGTGTCAAAAGTGAATGGAGGACTGTGGCACAGTGAACCCAGATTTCACCATATAGAATTTACCATAGTTCATAAACACACAAAAAATCAGTTCACTGCTAACAGTTCCTTCATCCTTTGATTCTCAGTTCTGTGTGAGGGTTCATGTGTGGTGAGGTAAAACAATGTGCAGGAGTTACAAACAGTGAAAGG
Organism: Iris pallida; assembly: GCA_029216955.1. NCBI lineage: Eukaryota > Viridiplantae > Streptophyta > Magnoliopsida > Asparagales > Iridaceae > Iris > Iris pallida. Next base: position 3,667,429 of record JANAVB010042620.1, on the reverse strand, counting down.
GAGAAAGGGAAACAAAGTCTTAATCCTACACTAAATCTCAGGTCATACACCACAACTAAATCTCAGTTTTAAGGGATATCAATCATCAGTAACATTGAACTAAAAACCAATTTAATAGACCCCACTGAATTTCAGGTTTGAGCCCCAAAACCCCATCAATACAAACCCAAATTCCAACCACAACAAGATAACATATAGGAGAACGCATTAGGCATTTAAATACATGTAATAGACTGTGTTAAGTGGGTTAAAATGATTACTAAAACTCAATTTTGTAAACTAGGAAAAATCAGGAATCACATTGATACACAGGAATTCAGAAAAATGGGAAATGAGGGAATAATAATTAAAATCGAATTTAAATAAATAAACAATGGTTGGTAATGAACCAACATCATGAGCACGTGTCCCATGAAGTGTTTGTGTCCCTATAAGAGGACACAAATGTGTCCAATAGAGTAAAACACAAAATCTGTGTACACAGACACAGAGACTGTGACAGTCTCGTACGGGGGTGCACGCGTGTCGTGCACCCGACACAGAGCACTTCGTGTCTCGTGCTCGTGTCTGCAGGTGCACCTAGGGTAGGTCTAAGTGTGTGTCGCCCTAAAACGTGTCAGTGTGTGTCGTGTCCAGTAGTTCAAGGCTGTATCAGTGCGTGTTTTCAACAGTGCGACGTGCAGTGTGAAATCGGTACGGGTGGGATTTCTCCCAATCCGCTCGATAAGATGCGCTAAAAATTGGTCTGTGTCACGTCAATCATGTGTCCTAAGTGTCACCAAAATTTCATCCTAAATAGTGTCGTGTCGTGTCCGCTACAGACCCCGTATAGCAGGGAAACACTGTAGCTCGCGCGCGAGCGTGTGCACGCGCGTGTCCAAACGATAAATCTGACACGAAACGACACGAACACTACCACATGAGGATAGGACACAATGAGCAAGATTAAAACTAATATTCCTATTCAAAAATATCCTGGAAACTAGGTCGAAGGGTCCACTGGGGCATTTTGACATACAGTCTAGGTCAGGGACTGATACGTGTCCATAACGGACACGAAACCCAATGAACTCGATACGAAGCCTATACAGACACTTAGGGGACCCTTAGGGCTTCCTAATCATGAAGAGAAATCAAAAATCCATGGAGAAATGAGAAAGTTACCTATTGATGAACAATGGGTAAAAAATCCCCAAATGGAATGATTCCTCAAGCCACCAAAATCTCACAAATTGTTTCCTTCCTGTAAACAATCAATACCAACAGCAAGAACAATGAATTTAGGTCCTAATGGAATTGGTTTGGGGGAAAAAGGATTTAAAATGGATTTATAATGAATTTCTAAAGATTTGAAAATACCTTTCTTCACAACTTGTTCTTTCCTAAAGAGGCTAGCCCTAAACTAAGAGAGTACTTATAGGGGTGTGGTTCCCAAAGCTTTAGGTGGCTGGCCAATTCAGGTAGGGTTAGGGTTTGCTAATTTTTTTGGGATTGGGCCAAGTCACATAGGCTATGGCTAAGTTGTTTTATTAAATGGTTCAAACCATAAGTCATGACTTATGACTTATCTAATTTCTATTGCTAATTAGGTTCTAATGACCAAACCAAGAATTAGGCTAGGTTAGACTAGAGTCATATATCCTAACCAAGTCCATACTAACTAGGGTTAGATCCTAGGTTGGTCTATAAGGGTTAACACTAGTCAAAGTCAACCTAGTCCAAACAATTCCAAAATAATTCCTAAAAATTCCCAAAAATTCTAATAAATTCTAATAAATTTAAATTACCCCAAAATGTCAAAAATACCCACACACTAGAAATGTGGTAGTGACAACCCCGGCCGCATATACCTGATTGTTAGCCAGCCGCATGGACCTATGTCCCGTTTGTCGCATATGTACAGCTTCTCCGTCTGTCGCATGGATTTTCAGCAACCCAGCCGCATGCGCTTGAGCACCCTTCTAGTCCTGAGCCGCACGCCTACTTCATGTTGAACTCGAACTCTTGAGCCGCATGAACCGTCTTGAGTTAGCCGCATGGACTCATCTCCCATTGAGCCGCATGGCTCCTTCCCATGTCCTGTCTTGTTATTTTATTTCCATTATGATTATTGTTAACTCATCCGTTGTGACTTCCAGTGTACTTGGGTCTCCTGATATAATGCTTGCACTATGATGCCTTGCACATGTACATGAACACGATAGTGACCCGTAGGGGTGCACTCCTGACAAGTGAACATGATATGACCTGATAGTGGCCCGTCGTGGCACACTTCTGACAAGTACACTTGACATGATAACCTGATATGATATATCTTGATAAGCTGTTGTGACGGCTACCTGACATGACATGACCTGTATAAATAACCTGGACACCGTGGGCGATTGTGCTTGTACAAATAATCCAGTCCTGTCTTGCATCATATCTAGAAAGGGACTCCTGAGTACCACGATCAGGAGTACCTACTGAAATGGACTAAGGCTAATAACTAGATTAATACATTAGTCATAAAGAGATCTCCCAGCTACATGTAATCCCGTTACCTGGGCACGTCTGGGATCTGTAGCCTGCCGTCGAGTATGGCACATTTCCAGCAAACTGTCATGTATTGCACCCTTCAAGCGACCTAAGGGTACATGTATTTCCTGGACGATGTACCCACCTGAATTCAACCCCTAATTTTTGACCAAGGTAACCTGGATGGTCTGCAGGGCTTGTGGCTGTAGAATAATCTCACTGTATCTTGCTAGTAACTAGGCCTGTGATAACCCTAGCTAGTTAAGGTATCAAGCCGTACTTATTGCTTGGCCGTGATTATTGAATGAGGAAATCAGTCTAGTCTTGCCCTGAACCTGTATAAGATTATTACATGTTCTGATTTTCTTATATTATCTTGCTGAAAAATGGGAGAAACCAAGTTCGGTTCAGACGAAGGGTTACAATCCCGGTCCTTGTTTGGTTTAAGGATTGTAACCTGGTTATCTGAATGGTTCCATGGTTATCATACCGTATATCCTCGTGATGTTATATTTCTTCAGTTTACTATATTACTATTATCTGTGCTAATTACTGGTTTTAGTTCCTAAGTGAAGCTTCCTTTGTGGCACTTGCTCTTTCTGAGGTCTGACCCAGCTGGTTTTGTATGGCCAGATTTTGGAGCAGCTCCAGAGGATCTACCGACTTTTCAGCCCGATGGTGGCGACCAGACGTAACCAGGGCAACGAGTAGGTTTATTTTTGATCTCCCACTTTATTATAAAAATATTCTTTTGAGGCGTTTAGCCGACGAGCACCTGTTTAGCTCGATTGTAATTACTTACTGTCTGCCTACGGGCTATAACATGATTGACAGATCCTAGGGTTGATCATGTATGACTAAACTCTTGCTAGTCCTAACATTTTATAACGACTAGCTTCATGATTAGCTGAATATGTAATAATTGGGACGCCTTATTATTGTATATTTAATGATCATACATCTTGTGACTTTTACCTACTTGTTTGTGATAGAGACACTAGGCTTGTTCAGGACCATAGGAGACTATTGGCATGTAGTAAACCCTCATGTATCTAGACAGTCGTGACCGTATAGCGAGATGGATTCCATTTCATATACGTAGCTGGCTATGTCTGCCCCCGCTCTCCAGTATTCTGGTTCTAGGGGGTGACATAACATGTAAACCCACCCTATGTTGCATCTTAGGAAAACTGAGATACAACTCAATTTTATACCTAAACTCAAAATCTGAACCAAATACATATATAGGCCTATATTTATATGCTATCAATTTATATATATATATATATATATATATATATATATATATTTCAATATATATATATATATATATATATATATATATATATATTTCAATATATATATATATATATATATATATATATATATATATATATATATATATATATATATATATATAAACATAGTCTAACTATAAATATCGTTCAGAATCTAAACTAAACCTAACTCAAAACTCAGAATCAGAGTTAAAACTCAAAAATTTCCATCTCAATCAAAAATCAATTCAAAAACAACTCAACCGAAAACACAATTCCAACTCGATACCCAAAATCCACAATACGCAACTAAAACTCGTGAAACTTGGCAAACACGAAGGTATATACGTGTCTGTATATATATATATATATATATTTTTTTTTATATATATATATATTATATATATAGATGAATGTAAACATAGTATAACTATAAATATCGTTCAGAATCTAAACTAAACCTAACTCAAAACTCAGAATCAGAGTTAAAACTCAGAAATTTCCATCTCAATCAAAAATCAATTAAAAAACAACTCAACCGAAAACACAATTCCAACTCGATACCCAAAATCCATAATACGCAACTAAAACTCGTGAAACTTGGCAAACACGAAGGTATACACATGTGTGACATGCTCGGGTACTCACAAGGTCGAAGTCGTGTCCGTATCGTGTCCTGTCAGTGCATATCGCACGGGCACGTACGCATGTGAATAGAAACATTCTCGTGGGCACGTGCCGCGCTCAATAGAACGCCACCGACAACACGAGGAGCCTCGTGCTCATAAACAAAGCTAGGCGGAGTCTAGGTCTAGGCGTACACCACACTGACACGTCACCACGTCGTGTCACGTGGTCACGTTTAGGGCTAGCCTAGGTCCAGGGCTATGTGTCCATGTTCCTGAAACGAGTCCTCGTTGCATGGTGTCCGCGAACGAAGGCCGTGTCATCGACGATTTCTCACGTACGTGCATAGTTCAGCCAACCAGTATGGGTTGGATTTCTCCGTGCAAGCTCCACAGAACATCGTAAAATTTTAAGAGCGTGTGGGCAGAGGTTGCCCACACGTATCTATTAATTTTCATGTGAAATCATGTCCTGTGCGTTGTGTTATGACGCTCGAGTAGCAGGACACGCACGAGGATCCCGTGCAAGCGTGTCCATGTCCAATTTAGACACCAATTTTCTGCTGCGTGCCGTCGCACCGTGCTTGCGTGCAACATACGTCGTAGACACTTTTGCCCATGTACACCTTGCAACTTGTGCGTCGCGCACCTGCACATTTCTCTACCGTGCGCCCACGTATTTCTCTGCTGTGCGTCGTACTTGCGCGCAACGTGCACCGTGGGCACTTTTGCCCTCGTGCACATTGTAACTTGTGCGTCGAGCACCCGTACATTTCTTTGCCGTGCGCCCGCGTATTTCTCTGCCGCCCGCCATGCTTACGTAACGTACGTCGTGGGCATTTTTGCCCTCGCGCACCTTGCAACTTGCGCAGCGCGCCTGTGCGCCGTGCTTGCACGCAACGTACGTCGTGGGCGATTTTGCCTGCGCACAATGGCAACTTGCGCGGTCGCGCGCTCGCATAATTTTCTGCCGTGCAACGTGTGCCGTGTTTTTGCACAACATGCGCCATGGGCAGTGTTGCTCGTGCAACTTGCGCGCAATTACTCAAAATGACTGTTTTTGCCCGTTTTAGCTATTTTGTAGCTGAAATCTTGAAAAACTTCAAACATGAAAGTTGTAGATCTTTTCCTTGGCTTCAAGAATATGTTACTAGCTATTTTATGCAAGTTTCTCTCATTCATAATAACGTAAGGATATGACACGATAGTGGCCTGTTAAGGCGCACTAGTAACAAGTAACAAGTAATCTTAATAGTGGCCCGTTGTGGCGCACTCTTAACAAGTAACCTTTATATGATAACTCTTGATAGTGACCCATTGTGGTGTACTCTTGACAAGCAACTTGACATGATAATTCTTGACGGTGGCCCGCCGTGGCGCACTCTTGACAAGTAATCTTGATAAGTAACCTAACATGTAGTCTTGAATGTTGTTGCGACGGCTATCTTGACATGCTGAATAATAATTCGTATTGACACCGTGGGTGATTGTTCTTGAATGTGCTTGTATAAGCTACCAGTCTCGTCTCGCTTTATGTCTAGGACTTGTATTCCTGGTTACCACGGTCAGGGATTCATGTTGAATCTGACTAGGTTAATTACTAGATTGATCAAAGTAGCTCATATAGAGAGAGATTTCTAGTTAAAGGCGATCCTGTTATCTGGGCACCTTGAGTGGACTTGTAGCCTGCCGTCGTGTAGGGCACATTTCCAGTCCACTGTCATGTGGGGCACTTCTTGAAACAAGTAATATGCACACTGTCATGTGTTACACTCCAAGTCACCTAATAATTCTTGATAACGCTTACCTGAACCATGCCTGGATAACCTGGATAGCTGCAGGGCTTGTGACGGTTGGAACATCTCGTTGCATCTTGCTAGTAACTAGGATTGTGATAACCCTAGTTAGTTAAAGTATCAAGTCGTACTCTTTGCTTGACCGTGATTGATGAATGGAGTCTAGTCTTGTCTAGACAATGCCAGTACATGGTTACTTCGGGATATTTTACAGTTTATGCTTACTTGTCGATAGTTGGTTAGAGACTAAGTTCTGTTCAGGCGAAGGGTTACAACCCTGGTACTTGTTTGGTTTACGGGTTGTAACTTGGTTACCAGAATAGTTTTTTAGTTATCTTATCGTTTATCACCCTGCTTTTATATTTTTAGTTTTTTTCTTGTTATTATTATGCTTTGTGTACTAACTTGCTGGTTTTAGTTCCTAAGTGAAGTCTCCCTTGTGGCACTTACACTTTCTGGGGTCTGACCCAGCTGGTTTTGTATGGCCAGATTTTAGAGCAGCACCCGAGTATCTTCCGGCCTTCCAGACAAATGGTGAACACTAGACGTAATCCTGGCAACGAGTGGGTTTTATTTTGCTCTCCCGCTCTTTTGTAAAATTATTCTTTTGATGCGTTTAGCTGCCGAGCAAGTGTTAGCTCATGTTGAATACTTTACTTACTGTCTGCCTACGGGCTGTAACATGATTAACAAATCCTAGGGTTGATAATGTATGACTGAAACTTTTGCTAGTCCTCATTTTGTACGACTAGCATCATGATCATCTGTATATGAAATATATGGGACACCTTACTATTGATTATCTGATGGTCTAACATCTTGTAACTATTATTACTTGCTTGAGATTGAGACACTAGGCTTGTTCTTGACCATAAGAGACTGCTGGCTTGTAGATAAACCCTTATACATCTAGACAGTCGTGACCGTATATCGAGGTGGATTACACTTCTATATACGTAGCTGGCTGTGTCTGCCTTCGCTCTCCAGTATTCTGGTTCTGGGGCATGACATATACACAGCAACAAAAAAGAATAAAAAAATATAAACTTTCGATTCTAAGCGGCATTTCGTCAAACACGTGTTCCAATACACCGACACGTGTACGATACACCTATCAAATGAATATAAAATCCTACCAAACTATATGTACAGGTCCGGGGTACCTATATGGATGCATCTACAAAGAAAAATTGGAATTTACAGGTGTTTAGAGGGGTTTACCTATTGAGAGTCAATATCTCAATGAAACGAGCCTCCAATTGCGTCTACGCCGATTTTCTCCAGTCCAACGCCTCCGATTCCAAGTCTCCAGCAAGTTCCTCTCCTCCCAAGGATCGTAATTCACTTCGTTTCGATGGATTTGGATAAGAATTAAGAAAGTTGGACTTTTAGAAGATGGGGCTATTTCTAAGGTTTTGAAACTTGGTGGCTACAAAACTATACACCTAAAGGGGGCTGCTGTTATGGCCGGCCTGTAGGAACGAAATCATAAAGCAGAATACTCTAGGGGGGATGAACAGATTAGGCAGCATAATATTGCTAATTAAAAATCTCGTTAGCCGTTAGATCACAGATATAAAAATAATCACAAAGTAAATGATAGCAATAAAAAAGTGATCAGAAGGCAAATGCAAACACCGAGATTTATACTGGTTTCCCTCTTGTGAGGACTAGTCCAGTCGGAAGAACTCTAGCTTCCAGTTGAATCCACTATTAGAAAATTTTGCAAGTTTTCATACGAAGTCCTTGCAACTTCTACAGACGTGAGCTTTGATACGAAGAACTCGACCAACTTCAATTGTGAAGAGTTGTTTCTTCAATCAAGCCTCTGATTACAACCGCTCTGAAACTTTGAAACTGTACCGCACTGGCAAATCGACTAGAGGATTGTAAATGGCTTGAGATTTGTAAATGTAAGCTTTTGAGAACTCTTTGGAGAAAATGTAAGCTTTAGAAGAGAATAGATTGAAAGTGAATTGGTGATTTTAAATGATCAAAATCCTTCTCTATTTATAGTTTTTCTAAAGACAGAATTCTGGCAGAATTTGGGCAAAACTCTGACAGAGCTCTTTGTAACAAACCGCAACTGAAGGGTGACCAAGTTCAAAAATCAAATGTTCACATAACGTTCAACTTGGCCGAACTCTGGCCTAATTCTGCTAGGGTTCTGCTAGTTGATTTTGAGAAAATTATTTTGGCTTTTTGAAAAAGTCCTTCAGAAGCTTTTTGTAAAATAGGTGTTTTTCAAAAACATAGGTTATTTTTACAAGGATAGGGTGATTTTGAAAAACGATCATGGACAGCCTATTTGCCAGTACGACTTGGTGTACAATGTATTCCTAGACTCAATAAAATGAAAAATTATATTGCTTTGACGAAAATATATTTGGAGTGGCAAACAGCTTCAGTCTTGAACATCGTAGATATCCATCGTTGAGCAGTGTCCAAAACGTCGTAGGTAAACATCTGAATTGCCTTACATCGAGACAGAGTTTGATCAATTATTAAAATCAGGTTTGACCATGACCAATGGGCCAACAATCTCTTCTATTTTGATAATTGACAAACTTTACCGATATAACATCTAAGTATGGATCAATTCAAAAATGTGTAATACCAGAGAAAATAAAAATTGTTCATAACCTGCATTCATGAATATGTTAGATCCTATTTCTCCTCCGTTGTCACTTAGCAAAATAATTACAAAAGAGAAAGCTCCCCCGCAATAAATGCATAAGTAACAAACAGTGAAGAAACACAAGAAATATATATAAAACATTCATCACAGGCATGGTATAAACAGAAAAGTTATTGTATAGACAATACAGGCATGGTATTTGTCACAGGCAGTTTATATGGGAGCATAAAAAGAGATATAATGCTATAATAAAGCTGAAACAAATAAAATGCTGAATAAGAAACTAAGTGAAACAGATGCCAAACTGAGGCATAATAAAAACATGTCTATGACGAGTCGCAGATAATAACTAAAATAATAGTACTGATAATATCTTGGAATGTTGGAGCATTTCCAAGTAAACATAAGACAAAATATCAGTCTCAATATGTAACATCTCAAAAATCATCATCCTCATCATCATCATCATCGGCTGCAGCGCCAGTATGTCCAGATGGACCAGCTCCAGAAGTACCAGCTCCAGAAGTATGAGGAGTGGCATCAGAAGTATGATACCAATCGTAAGTGTTCCTTGGCTGGGACAGAGAGTGGACCGCCTCATCATCAATGCGGTAGCCAGAAACAGAAGGGTCGCGAGGTAGAGAGCTAGCTGAGTGATCCGTCTGCACAAATCTCAGATCCGCAAAGGAGTTGGCAATAGCCTGGAACCGAGTTACGTCACGAAACTCACGTTCCCTGGAAGTGTCAACAAGGAATGACTGCAGATCTGATAGGGGCTGATGAATACCCTCAAATGTCATAGGATAGGACTGAGAAGGACCAGGTACTGTGGGAGTAGGTGTAGTAGGTAGAGAAACAGTGGCAATGCTGCGACGAGATAGTTTGAGGAACTTGGGCTCAGGGTCAACAGCACAAGTGGACAGATCAATGTCAAATCTCTGAAAGATGCGTGGGATGATCATCGCATAAGAGAGATTGTGGTCTCTTCTGCGACATCTATCCATCATCTGAATAATAGTCTTAGGGGCAGAAAAAAGAATCCCCTTAAGAATGTGACATAGAGCAAAGAGCTCAAGTGCAGTGACATCATCTTTGGAAGTAGATTTTGGAAGTAAAGTGGAATTGATGATGCGATATAATTCGTAGTTAAACAAGTTTAAGTTATTGGCCTTAAAATTTCCACGACGAGCACGTGCGGGCGCACAAAGCTCATTCTTAAAACTAACGAGAGTCGTACCATCGGGAAAATCGAAATCACTGATGTCATCGAGCAGGGCACCTTCGTTTGGAACACCAAAGATTTCTGCTAACGTTTTATCAGTAAACTCGATATCTATCCCACCGACACAAGTTCTCGCGGTAAAAGTGTCTAACATAAAATTACAGAAAAATAATCTAATGGCATTAGTAGCTATAGGGAATTGTAAAGAAATAAAGTGTTGTAACCCTAATGCCTCAAAGTAAGGACAATGGTCGAAAAAGACAGTCCACTTGATCGGAGATCCGGTACAAATAGTACGCAAATGAAATCGGTATACCACAATAGGGCTTGGTCGGGAGTTTTGAAGTAAAACTCGTCCGATGCACCGTCATCCGATTGGACCGGAGAAAAAAGGGAATCTGTATGTGGATCCGAAGACGATGCCTCTTCACTGGCATTGGTCTTCTTCCTCTTGAAAGGATTGAATCCCTTAGGCATTCTATCCCAAAAATTTAGAAACCCTAATAATTGGAAAGTGAAGGAGAGAAGGAATTATACCTTTCGAGAATTGGATATGTTGTAGAGGACAAAATTCTCCGCACGAATCCAAAGTTTGAACGAAGATCTCCACGCAGATTGGAGAACAAAGGTGGAGAAGAGTTAGGATTTGGGGCGCTGCTGCTGCTGTTTGATGTAGTTTGGAAGAATGAAAAAGATGGAGGCCTCGGGTTCTGACTGGTACATATATATACCCAGTCGAACTTTGGCCGAAGTCGGACCTAACTCGGACCGAATTCGCTAAGGGTTGCCTAGCTATATATGTGTAAAAAAATAACAATGAGGCCACATCTTTTTTATTAATTCGTTTCAAATATTTAATTCAGAGTTTAGTAATTTTAAATCTCAAAATAATATAATTAATATTATTTTATAAATTAATATTCTTTACTCAGCATCTGTCTCAGATTAGCTGTAGGAGTACTGTTCCAGCTAACGGAGGTTCACCGGGAAACTCTTAAGTACCGCTTCGCTTCGATCGTAGTCGTGGTGATAGACAGACTCTTTTTAGGCTTATCTCAAAAACTGTTTTTGAGTATCGAATAAATTAATTAATAAAACAAAATTAATTAATATTATCGATATCTAAAATACCTAATTCTTGACGTAAATAATTGAAACGATCTTCCGCTGGAGGTTTTGTGAGTATGTTAGCTAATTGATTCTGTGTGTCTATGTATGCAAGGTATATATCTCTATTTTGTTGATGATCTCTAAGAAAGTGATGTCGAATCTCGATTGTTTAGTACGAGAGTGACATACTGGATTCTTAGTCAAATTAATAGAACTAGTGTTGTCACAGAAAATGGGTATGTGTGTAAAATGCAATCCATAGTCTTCTAAAGTTTATTTCATCCACAAAATTTGTGTACAACAACGTCCTACGACGATATACTCAGCCTCGGTTGTTGATAATGCAACAAAATTTTGTTCTTACTAAACCAAGAGACTAGAGCTTTTCCTAGAAAATGACATGTTGTAACACCCAGTTTTTCAGATGAGGGTATTTTTGAATTTTTTTAATTATAATTATAATTTATTGATATTTATTTCACATTGTGATTTTTGGTGATTTTTAATTATTTTTAAACTATTTAAAAACTGTTTTAAGTCGTGACTGGGATTTTGGTGTGCAGCTAGTGAAACCCTAGAGACTGCATAAACTAGAGCCTGACCATGTCATTAGAATGATTTAATTATTATTTTTAGCCTAGAAGTATTTGGTCATTTTGACTTATTTGAATTATGGGTGATTTGTTGAATTGGTGAGTTCTAGTTTGACCTTGACTTGTTGAGACCAAATGAACTAGCCTAGAAGCTAACCCTAGCCATGATGACCCTAGTCTAACTTAGGTTAACCTACTTTTAGTCATTAGAAACTAATTTTAGAATGAGGGGATTTGGTTTAGTGAATTTAAGTCATAGTTTATGGTTTCATGAAATGACTTATGGCTTAATGATTTATTTGATCATGACTTGGCCCATGGCCCATGGCCCATAACTAGAAGCCCTAACCCTAACCAAACCCTAAATGACCAGCCATAGAGATCCCCACCCTATATAAACACTTATTTTCTAGGGCTTGCCTCTTTCTTTATTCATTTCAACATTGGAAAAAGAAAGGTATTTGTCCCTCTTCCAAAAATCCCCATAAATCCATTTTAATTCCTTTTTAATCCTAGTTTCTTGCATTAGAACCTAATTTCCTCCTATTTTCTGAATGTGGAATTTAATCCCAGCTTTGGGTCAATTTGGAGCTTTTGCCATCAAGAGGAGGAATCTCCCATTTGAAGCTTTTCCAAACTTTTTTGCACATATAGGTAAAACCTTTTAAATTGATTTAAATTTCGGTTTTCTTTGCATGTAGGACTAGATCTAGGAGTCCTTTAGGTGTCCCTGAAATTTGGGTGAATTTCGTATCCGTTTGGTGTCCGTATCGGACACTTGTCGTAGTGTAGTGTAGGTGTTTGTTGAAATGCCTCTATGGAGTGAATGTTATATATTTGGGTGTCCGAAAACGTATGACTGAGCAAGATTCTGTAGATTTTGTAGATTCTATATTTGGTAGCTCTTCATGTGTAGATTAAATATACTTATGACTGAGCAAGATTCTGTAGATTTTTCGTGTCCAAAACGGACACGCACCCCGTGCACGATACTGCGCACAGGCACCGTGCTGTGCCCTGCTGCTCGACCCTGATTGCGGACACGACACGCAATGGTTTGACACCAAATTTTGTGGACACGTTCCCCTAATGATTGACACGACACTTGTAAATTTTTACAGATTCTCGATGTGTGTGCACGAAGGAAATCGACCCGCACGGTTTTCCTCACTGTTGCACACACGCACAGACACTCGACTGATACGCACTGTTTTCTTAGACACGACACAATATGGACTCTTTACAGGCGGTTGGACACCTACCCTGACACCTGGCGAACACATGTGCATGGCCACGTGTTTCCACGTGGCCTGTGGCACGCGCGGGACACGCGTGCGCACGTGCACGACACTGTCAGTGCACAGTTTGTGTCTGTGTGTACTTTAGTATCGTGGACACAAATGTGTCCACTTGGTCGGACACATAGGCTTGGGTTGACATGTGTACACTTGTCTCACATGTTACCAAGTAATTAAATTGCATATTAACATGTTTTGGTGGTTCAAAATTCGAATTCCCCATTTGACTGATACCTACTTCAGTTCTGAATTCTAAGTTAAATTCCCTAATTTAAACTGATATTGATGTTTAATTTACCATGTTTGAATCATACATATGCATGTTAGTTTACTGTTAATGATGGGTTAAGTTTTGTGTTTGAGAAATGGATTTTGATTTGATTTTGGGATGTGTGACTGACATCTGTTTCCTGAAAACTGATTTGTGCTGAACTGGGATTCGAAATGGGAATTTAGTTACTGATACCTATTTCTTGGATCGGTTTGGACACGTCCTGTGGACACATGACACCCTAATGCATGTCACGACACACTCATTCATACTTGCACTTCATTTAACCACTGCATTCCCTGAACTGTATTGGACTTAAAACCTGAATTCATTGTTCAAATCTCTCATTCCTGCAACACATAGCAGCAGTGTATCCTTATTAAATTCATTCACTGCATCACACATCCTCTGCACACACACAAATCTGGGATTATATGTACACTGTTTAACTAAAATTGGGTTGGGGATTTGGTTGTTATATAAATATAATTGTATTGTTTAACATATATGTTTGAGGTTTACATTTAAAATTGAATGTGGTTTACTGTCATTACTAAGAATGTTGGGTAAGGGCTTCGAATTTGGATTGGTTTTAGAGTTAGACTTTAAGTATTTGGGTTGTTATGCACACAAGTATTGATGTTATTTTATTAGACTGAAATTGAGGTTCCAGATTTCCTTTTTCCTTATTTTCAGTTACTTTTATTTCCTTTACCTTGGTTGTACTGCCATAGATAGGGTGATTTGGAGTTAGTAGTAACAGTTTTGGCCTATATGTGTTTGGCCTGGATTGGATTGCATTTGCAGGAGCAGCCAAGGCACTGCCTTGGCTTGCCCTATTTTGGCTTGGCCTGGCTTTTGCAGTGGCAGCAGCAAGCATTGGCTGCAGGGATCATTTACAGGAGCTACAGCAGTAGACAGAGCATTGCCTGCACTTGCATTAGTAGTGCAGCTATGGCACTGCAGGCCATAGCAGCAGTACAGGGCAGTAGCCATTTGGGGAAGAGAGTGTGTGTCTTGATAGAGAGTGTGTTGTTATGTGATAGATAGAGTGATAGATATTTGAGGTTAGATAGCTAGATGTTATATAGAAAGTGAGAGGGGTATTGGGGGCTAGGTAGGTAATAGATATAGTTGTGGTTAGGAGAAAGGTTATGAAGTATTGAAGAGAAATAGTTAACAAAAGTTAGGAGGAGGGAGTACCTTAGGCTTGAGTGCAAGGGTGTGTTGGGCTGTGTATAGGTATAGGTCTTTGAGTATATCTCAGTGAAATAGAGAGAGGCTAGATATCAGGTGTGTGTGTGAGTCTAGATGAGATTGGCAAGCCTATAGGTTAGCCTATATAAATGTGTCCTATTTTAGCTATGTGCATATGTGTGTTATTATACAAATTAGATTAATATTAATATATGTATATGTGTGAAGGTGTGTAATGGTCTATGTATGATATATCTATATGGCCTATGGCCTATATACAGGGCACATAGCCTATGGGTGTATACCTATGGCTCATAGCCTGTGTGTGTGGTTTGAATGCCTAGTGATTGTGTTGTTGGCTTGTATGGCCTAGATAGTGTGTGAGCTTGCTAGAATAGGCTGGTTAGGCTTAGTGAGACTTGTTTGGCTTAGGCTTGACCTAGTTGACCTAGTTTGACCTAGACAGTTGACCAGGTTTGACTTAGAGTTGACTTTGACCTATATTGGTCTAGAAATCATGTAGATTGCATCATAAACATCATTTGTCTTATTTTAAGCACATTATAACCTGTATTACTCTGTTTAGGATATTGTGACTCTGGTGCAGACATCTGACATTATACTACTCTTTTCAGAGTATCAGGCGAATATATTATCTGATAGTTCTCTCATTTACTTGTCAATTACTGTACTTCAGTTCTAGTTAGTTGTATGCGATTCTCTGTTACAATACGTATGGATATTTCTGGATTCATGTATACGACACACATTTATTTTCTGGCCTCTATTACTGGTATCATCATTCTTGGCTTCTATTACTGGAATCACCTACTGGAATCATTTACTGGAATCATTTACTGGTATCTTCATATTACTGGCTGGACTCATCTTGAATCATTGTGTCGGAATTCTGGATTCACTTGCTGGGAGGGGAAATACTAGAGTAAGACATGTAGACATACCCCATTTCTGGAATCACCTTTTTGCTGGAATCATACTGGAATGATAGCCATCTCACACCCGGCCAGGTGTGTGATGTGCCGGATTACCTATAGCTGTTTACATGTCGATCTCGGTATTTTAAAATATACTGCTAGAGTATAGGCTGGACTCACCCTGTAATCATTGATCACTATAACCGGAATCGTCCCTTACTGGATTCATCTTGTATTAGATTCATCATATACTGGACTTACATTGGAGTTACACTGGTCAACATTGCTGTCTGGACTTTATATCATTTTACCCTGGTTCAGCTAGTTCTATTTTTATAGTCTTCATTGCTATGATTCTTTTCTTGTTTAGTTATTTACTTTTCTTGCACTTTATCTGTCTTTCTTACCATCACCTGAATATAAACTGCCATTTTTATCAATACAACTGTCTATAACTGCTTTATAGTTCTCTGTCATTTACTTGGGTTTTCTAGATGAGATATGCTCGTTCCTGTCCTGACTGGACCTGTTGTAAATTTTACAGATGATTTGCCCTGAAGACACATGCCCTACATGTTACAGGCCAGGAGATGGCTTAGCTACCTATGGTCCCGACACTCAGAAGTGATCGGGAGTTTAGCTAGTCTGTCTTATTTTAGTTTTCCTGTTTAGAACTGGAGTTGTATATAGAGATTTGAGACTTGAGATGTATTTGTGATTGTTTGAGTTTGTTGTTATTTTATTAGTAGTTTTGTTGTCTTTAATTTCTTAGTTATATTTCGGTGTTATCTTATCGTGCTTAGACTGTGATTGAGTTACACCATATCTTATACTTGTCCTTCGTTCGGAGTTGATCATGATGAGTACATTATATACTGCATGAGTTGATGGTTAGTTAGAGACTTAGAACAGCATTCTACCGTCGACACTGCGGCGTAGGCTGGGCGCTGTTACGTACTCGTACCCTCACAGTGGGTGCGGGTCGTGACACATTTTTAGTGGTGGCCTATGCAGGTCGAGAGTCGCATTAGTACGATATCGTGGTAGTACGTCGACTTAGTTGTACTGCTGTGAGCCTGCGATAGGACTGAGAGATAGGCTTTATCGGAGAGGCACTCAATCACAGTTAGAAAAATTCTGCTTTAAATCATGCCATCTACATATCGTACTGATTTGCCTTCTTTGAAATAAACTGTCCTCCTTTGATATATCGATTCCTGCCTAGTATTGACTTTCTTGTTCGGTCTGTCTTCAGGATGGTGGAGACACGATCACATCGCTCTGATACAGCAGTTGCTGTAGAGGGGACTGCCACCTCTCAGCCAGATCAGCAGGGTTAGGTGGCTGCAGCTCCTGTCACCTCTACCCATATTGAGACTTCAGCAACAGCAGCAGGGGGTGTGCCTCCATCAGCTCGGGGGCAGGACCCAGTCATCCCAGAGATACAGTTCCAGTAGCCGTCGCCTACAGGACACGTGGATGCGGCACAGATATTTGCTTACTTCCAGCAGTTTATAAACCGGCAGTAGGCCCGACAGGACATGAGCATGGAGTTGGCCCTTACGACGGTCGCAGCTCGACCAGTGATCCAGCAGCCGAGGACACCGGGGATAGAGCTGTTCCAGAAGATGAGCCCCAGAGACTTCCTGGGAACAGAGGGAATTCTATATGCTGATGAGTGGATCGAGCATATAGAGGAGATCTTCCGCCTGGCCCGGATACCGGCAGATCTCCAGATAGAGGCAGCAGCTAGCCGGATGCGAGATCTTGCTCGCACCTGGTATCAGTCAGACCCCAGGGTGGGGGTAGCTGGACAGACTAGGGAGGAGTTCGAGGGCTTCTTCAAGAAGAAGTTCTTTCCAGATTCAGCGCTCAGAGCCTTGGAGTCACAGTTCGAGAGCCTAGTTCAGGGGAGCCTATCAGTGGAGGAGTACGTTGGGGAGTTCGGCCGCCTCAGCAGATTCCTAGAGGGCTTGAGCGAGGCGGCGAAGGCCCAGAGGTTCCGGAAGGGTCTGGTCAAGGAAGTCAAGTCCTTGACCAAGGACAATAGGGATGCCACTTTCAAGGAGATTTTGAAGGGAGCTTTACTGGCTGAGGATGATCTTGAGCTGAGGCTCAAGAGGGGACGGGATGCTCACGGTATCAGCAGCAGCGGAGGCCAGGCCAAGAGACCTCATGTGCAGATTCAGCAGACGCAGGCACCAGTAGGAGCTCAGTAGGTGCATCATCAGTATCGGGGTCAGGACTCGAAGGCGATCAGTTGTTCCTACTGCAAGAAGTCGGGACACATTTGGGAGCAGTGCAGGAAGAGGTTGAAGGTTTGCTATTTCTGTGGGTCAGCTGCCCACCAGAAGATAGATTGTCCCATTGCACCTCCTTTTGAGGGGGCTAGGCCACCTGTAGCTCAGCACCAGAGGGGTGGAGCTTTTGCGATGGCAGCCGAGGAGACTGACGTCGCAGGTGATGGATTAGCAGGTTTGACCTTCTTGTTCTTCCTTCCCACTTTCATGTGTAATTTCCCTTAGTACCTGCCAGAATATTGCTTGTGATTGCTAGATAGTGTAGCTACCTTGCTCGAGACTGTGGAATCATGACCAGTAGGATTGTATTTCTTCGACTTGATTGATTGGAGGATTGACCTAGGAGAGGTGCGACCATCTTAATTTCGAGGACGAAATTTTTATAAGGTGGGTAGGATTGTAACACCCAATTTTCCAGATGAGGGTATTTTTGAAATTTTTTAATTATAATTATTATTTATTGATATTTATTTCATATTATGATTTTTGGTGATTTTTAATTATTTTTAAACTATTTAAAAACTGTTTTAAGTCGTGACTTATGATTTTGGTGTACAGCTAGTGAAACCCTAGAGACTGCATGACCTAGAGCCTAACCATGTCATTAGAATGATTTAATTATTATTTTTAGCCTAGGAGTATTTGGTCATTTTGACTTATTTGAATTATGGGTGATTTGTTGAATTGGTGAGTTCTAGTTTGACCTTGACTTGTTGAGACCTAGTGAACTAGCCTAGAAGCTAACCCTAGCCATGGTGACCCTAGTCTAACTTAGGTTAACCTACTTTTAGTTATTAGAAACTAATTTTAGAATGAGGGGATTTGGTTTAGTGAATTTAAGTCATGGTTTATGGTTTCATGAAATGACTTATGGCTTAATGATTTATTTGATCATGACTTGGCCCATGGCCCATAACTAGAAGCCCTAACCCTAACCAAACCCTAAATGTCCAGCCATAGGGATCTTCACCCTATATAAACACTTATTCTCTAGGGCTTACCTCTTTCTTTATTCATTTCAACATTGGAAAAAGAAAGGTATTTGTCCCTCTTCCAAAAATCCCCATAAATCCATTTTAATTCATTTTTAATCCTAGTTTCTTGCATTAGAACCAAATTTCCTCCTATTTTCTGAATATGGAATTTAATCCCAGCTTTGGGTCAATTTGGAGCTTTTGCCATCAAGAGGAGGAATCCCCCATTTGAAGCTTTTCTAAGTTTTTTGCACATATAGGTAAAACCTTTTAAATTGATTTAAATTTGGATTTTCTTTGCATATAGGGCTAGATCTAGGAGTTCCCTAGGTGTCCCTGAAATTTGGGTGAATTTCGTGTCCGTTTGGTGTCCGTATCGGACACGTGTCGTAGTGTAGTGTAGGTATTTGTTGAAATGCCTCAATGGAGTGAATGTTATTATTTTTCAAAACAAATTATATATTTGGGTAGCTTTTCATGTGTAGATTAAATATATTTATGGCTCATAGCCTGTGTGTGTGGTTTGAATGCCTAGTGATTGTGTTGTTGGCTTGTATGGCCTAGATAGTGTGTGAGCTTGCTAGAATAGGCTAGTTAGGCTTAGTGAGACTTGTTTGGCTTAGGCTTGACCTAGTTGACCTAGTTTGACTTAGACAATTGACCAGGTTTGACTTAGAGTTGACTTTGACCTAGATTGGCCTAGAAATCATGTACATTGTATCATAAACATCATTTGTCTTATTTTAAGCATATTATAACCTGTATTACTCTGTTTAGGACATTGTGACTCTGGTGCAGACATCTGACATTACACTACTCTTTTCAGAGTATCAGGCGAGTACATTCTCTGATAGTTCTCTCATTTACTTGTCAATTACTGTACTTCAGTTCTAGTTAGTTGTATGCGATTCTCTGTTACAATAGGTATGGATATTTCTGGATTCATGTATACGACACACATTTATTTTCTGGCCTCTATTACTGGTATCATCATTCCTGGCTTCTATTACTGGAATCACCTACTGGAATCACCTACTGGAATCATTTACTGGTATCTTTATATTACTGGCTGGACTCATCTTGAATCATTGTGTCGAAATTCTAGATTCACTTGCTGGGAGGAGAAATACTAGAGTAAGACATGTAGACATACCCCATTTCTGGAATCATCCTTTTGTTGGAATCATACTGGAATGATAGCCATCTCACACCCGGCCAGGTGTGTGATGTGCCGGATTACCTATAGCCGTTTATATGTCGATCTCGGTATTTTAAAACTCACTGCTAGAGTATAAGCTGGACTCACCCTGGAATCATTGATCACTATAACTGGAATCGTCCCTTACTGGATTCATCTTGTATTAGATTCATCCTGTACTGGACTTACATTGGAGTTACACTGGTCAACATTGCTGTCTAGACTTTATATTATTTTACCCTGGTTCAGCTAGTTCTATTTTTACATTCTTTATTGCTATGATTCTTCTCTTGTTTAGTTATTTACTTTCCTTGCACTTTATCTGTCTTTCTTACCATCACCTGAATATAAACTGCCATTTTCATCAATACAACTGTCTATAACTGCTTTATAGTTCTCTGTCATTTACTTGGGTTTTCTAGATGAGATGTGCTCGTTCCTGTCCTGACTGGACCTGTTGTAAATTTTACAGATGATTGCCCTGAGGACACATGCCCTTCATATTACAGGCCAGGAGATGGCTTAGCTACCTATGGTCCCGACACTCAGGAGTGATCGGGAGTTTAGCTAGTCTGTCTTGTTTTAGTTTTTCCTGTTTAGAACTGGAGTTGTATATAGAGATTTGAGACTTGAGATGTATTTGAGATTGTTTGAGTTTGTTGTTATTTTATTAGTAGTTTTGTTGTCTTCAATTTTTTAGTTATATTTCGGTGTTATCTTATCGTGCTTAGACTGTGATTGAGTTACACCATATCTTATACTTGTCCTCCGTTCGGAGTTGATCATGATGAGTACATTATATACTGCATGAGTTGATGGTTAGTTAGAGACTTAGAACAGCGTTCTACCACCGACACTGCGGCGTAGGCTGGGCACTGTTCCGTACTCGTACCCTCACAGTGGGTACGGGTCGTGACACATGTGCCGCTAGTGCTTTTTCTATCTACTTTGCATCCGGCAAAATCAGCATCAGAATAACCGGTCAGGTCAAACGACGTGGTTTTAGGATACCATAAGCCGACAGAAGAAGTGCCTTTAAGGTATCGAAAGATACGCTTAACTGCGCACAAATGTGATTCCTTAGGATTAGCTTGAAAGCGTGCACATAAGCAAACACTAAACATAATATCTGGTCGACTAGCATTTAAATACAGTAAGCTACCGATCATACCTCGATACTTACGTATGTCGACAGGTTTGCCTTGTTCATCAATATTAAGCTTGGTTGAAGTCGCCATTGGAGTGCTAAGTGGCTTGACTGCTTCTATATCGAACTTCTTTAATAGATCCTTTGTGTACTTTGCTTGATTTATGAACGTTCCATTGTTGGTTTGTTTGATTTGCAATCCGAAAAAGAATTTCAACTCTCCCATCATGCTCATCTCAAACTCATTCTGCATACACTTTGAAAATTCTTAACAAAAAGATTCATCAGTAGATCCAAAAATAATATCATCTACATAGACTTAAATCAAAAGAATATTATTATTCAAAGATTTTATAAATAATGTAGTGTCAACATTTTCCTTTGAAAAACTGTTATCAAGTAGAAAAGAGCTTAGACGATCGTACCAAGCACGAGGGGCTTGTTTCAAACCGTATAAGGCTTTCTTCAACTTGAAAACATATTCAGGAAATTTAAAATCAGTAAAACCGGGAGGTTGAGCTACATAAACTTCTTCTTTTATAAAACTATTTAAAAATGTGCTTTTGACATCCATTTGAAATAACTTAAAATTATAAAAATATGCAAATGCACATAACATGCGAATGGATTCTAATCTCGCAACTGGGACATAAGTCTCATCGTAGTCGATACCTTCTTCTTGATTGTATCCTTGAGCTACGAGTCGAGCCTTATTACGAGTCACTAAACCATTCTCGTTCAATTTATTTCGGAATACCCATCGGGTGCCAATGACCGGATGATCAATGGGCTTGGGAACAAGTTCCCAAACTTGATTCTGTTCGAATTGGTTTTATTCCTCTTGCATAATATCTAACCAAAAATTAGCACGACATGCTTCATCAATATTTTTGGGTTCAACCTGCGAGACCAAAGCAACATAAGAAGCTATACATTTATTCGAGGAACGAGTACTTACACCCTTGGTAATCTCACCAATTACCAAGTCCTTTGGATGATTAGCCAAGAATCTCATCTCTTTTGGTGTAGTCTCAAGATTACTAGTTTCGGCTTCTTTGCTTGGAGGTTCATCTGATGCCTGATGTGATGGTTCTGCATCTTTGTGTAAAGTTTTTGCAGTAGCTGTACTTGGTGTGATTATGTCTTCATTGTCATCATCGTCTAAGTGTTGATTTAGCTCATCAAACTTGACATTGATAGATTCTTCGATGATCATGGTTCTTTTGTTCAAGACTCTGTATCCTTTGCTCTTTGCTGCATAACCTAAAAATATACCTTCATCGGCCTTTTCATCAAATTTACTCAAACTATCTTTAGTATTAAGAATAAAACATTTACAACCAAAGATCTTGAAATATGAAACATTTGGCGTTCTATCAAACCATAGTTCATAGGGTGTCTTCTTCGATATAGGTCGAATTAGAACCCTATTGAGAATATAACATGCTGTATTTATAGCTTCAGCCCATAAGTATCTAGGTAAACTAAACTGGTTTAACATTACTCTAGCCATTTCAGATAGAGTTCTGTTCTTACGTTCCACAACTCCATTTTGTTGCGGAGTCCTAGGGCAAGAGAATTCATATAGATAACCGTGTGTGTCACAAAATTGCTTGAATTCTGCATTCTCAAATTTGTCGCCATGATCACTATGTATGCGAGTAATCATGAACCCTTTTTCATTCTGTACTTTCTTGTAAAAGGTGACAAATTTTGATAATACATCGTTCTTGCGTGTAATAAAATAAACCCATTATATCTAGAAAAATCATCTACAATAACAAATGCATATAACTTACCACCTAGACTAGCAATTCTACTTGGTCCAAATAAGTCCATATGCAACAGTTGTAAAGGTCTAGTAGTACTTACAACGTTCTTGGATTTGAATGCGGATTTGGTAGCTTTGTTCTTTTCACATTCACTACATACCGTATCCTTCTTGAAAGAAATATCCAGTAAGCCGCGTACCAACTTCTTTGTAGATAGTCTTGAATATGTATCCATGTTTGCATGACCGAGTCTCATATGCCATAGTTGACTCTCAACGCTTTTGGCCATCAAACATCTACCTGTTTTGTTAGCATCTTCCAAAAAATAGAAAACATATATGTTGTCTTCCCTAATACCTTCAAATATAGTACTACCAGTTGAACTATCAATTATAGTACATTTATCTTTTAAGAAGTTAATACCATAACCGTGATCAGCTAAATGGCTTATGCTGAGCAGATTATGTTTAACTCGGTAACTAGACAAATATCTTTAATCACTGGATAGGGAGCCTTACCAATGTCACCGATACCGATTATGTACCCTCTTAAATTATTACCGAAGGAGACGTATCCTTCTTTATTCCTCTTCGACAGTGTTGCGAATAATGAAGCGTCACCGGTCATGTGCCGTGAGCAACCGCTGTCGAGGATCCATTTGCTCCTAGCATGTGAAGGGCGTCCCACCTACAAAACAATTTACAGATAAAACTTTTGGTACCCATTTCTTGTAGGGTCCTGACTGGTTAGTTTTTGGTATCTATGCATAAACATTTAAATCTACTAACTTTCTGATTCTACATGCAAAAGATATATGACCAATAAGGCCACAATAATGACATTTAGCATGTTGAGTGTTGAAAGTAGTGTGAGGTGCATGATTGATAGGTTTTGGTTTTCTAGTATAGAAGAATGCATGCCTATTTGTCTTCTTAGGCATAGTTTTGGTATGGTTTGGTCTGACAGTGTTGGGCGTGTTCCGATGATTCGGTAATTGACACGTGTTAGATAGAAAGCAGCAACTTTGGGCCGTTTTCCTAAACTAATTTCCAACTTTTTGGAAGTATCATATAATCTAGTATAGTCAGATGTGAGTGATTCTAATCTGACCTGTGCACACTGGAGACTCTTTCTCTCCTTAGATATGTCTTCCTTTAACTGGATAATAGTTTGGTCTTTTTCTTCGGATAGCTTAACTGTCTCGTGTAACAACAACTCAATAGAAGAAAGTTCACCAGACTCATTTGAAGAGGCATTATCTCTAACATGATCTAGTAGGTCGGTAAGTCTTCCTATTTCACCTTTGTACTCTTTGAGTACCTTCTTAGAGGTTTCATATTTACTACGCAGTTTCCTGTAATCATTTAGCAGGTCACTGAAAGCCTCTCCTAGTTGCTCAAAGGTGAAATCATCATAAGGGTCAAATAGAGGATTAGTGATTACCTGATTGCAAGCCATCATGCATACATTTGTAGCATCATCTGATTGTTCGTCTTCTGAGTCGTTGGCTTCGCTTTCATGCCATATGCTTGTGTTAGCGTACTTCCTTGATGTAGATTTCTTCAGATGGCCTTTGTCATATTTGTTGTTTTTCTTTGATGATGCTGTTGGACAGTCTTTCTTCATGTGTCCTTTCTTCTTACATCCGTAGCAAATAGGATCTTCCTCGTTGTTGTTGTTGTTGTTGCTGTCTTTTGTTCTCCTGTTAAATCTCATGAACTTCTTGAATTTTCTTACCAGAAGAGCTTGATCTTCAGAGTCGGAGTCGCTGTCATCAGAGTCGTCTTCGACAATTCTTCTATGTTGAGCCTTGAGAGCGATCGACTTTTCTGACTTCTCCTTTGGTGTAGCATCTTCAAAGTCTTGAAGTTCTAACTCGTGAGTGAGTAGCTTACCCATGAGTGTTTTCAGAGACATTGTTGAGAGGTCGTTCCCTTCAATGATTGCTGTAGCCTTTGGGATCCAGTTCTTTGTAAGGGCTCGTAGAAGTTTGCGAATCTTCTCATGGTTACTGTAATCCTTACCTAGTGAAGACAAAGGATTTATAATATCCAAGAACCTTGTAAACATCTGAGTGACTGATTTACTTGGCTTCATTTTGAATACCTCTTACTCCTGAGTAAGTCTGCTGATCTTTGACTCCTTGACTTGTGTTGTTCCTTCGTGGGTTACTTCGAGAAGTTTCTACACTTCGTTTGATGTTATGCAAGTAGACACCCTGTTGAATTCAGTTCTGTCTAAAGCACAAAATAAAGCGTTAATAGTACGTACGTCAAGACTGGCCTTTTTCTTTTCATCCTCTGTATATTTGTCATGGGGTTTTTCAACTAAAATACCATCAACATTAATACGAGGGGGCTTTTTATAGCCATCAACAACTACAGACCATAAGTCAAAATCAAGAGATTTCAAAAAGAAACTCATACGTGTTTTTCAATAAGTGTAATTAGTGCCGTCAAACAGTGGAGGTCTATTTGTGGCTTGGCCTTCACTTGTGAAATTCATAGTTTCCATGTGTAATACTGTGATCTATATAATAATTGAATATAACTGTAATTTTACCTTGCTTTACCTGTATAACTCGCTCTGATACCAATTGTAGGAACAATTGGGATCAGAATATAATACCTCTAGATGGAGAGCCTGCTCTGATACCAATTGTAGGAACGAAATCGTAAAGCAGAATACTCTAGAGGCGGGCTGAATAGAGTAGGCAGCAGAATATTGCTAATTAAAAATCTCGTTAGCCGTTAGATCACAGATATAAAAATAATCATAAAGTAAACGACAGTAATAAAAAAGTGATCAGAAGGCAAACACAAACACCGAGATTTATACTGGCTTTCCTCTTGTGAGGACTAGTCCAGTCGGAAGAGCTCTAGCTTCCAGTTGAATCTACTATTAAATTTTTTTGCAAGTTTTCATACGAAGTCCTTGCAACTTCTACCGACGCGAGCTTTGATACGAAGAACTCGACCAACTTCAATTGTGAAGAGTTGTTTCTTCAATCAAGCCTCTGATTACATCCGCTCTGAAACTTCTAGACCGTACCGCACTGGCAAATCGACTAGAGGATTGTAATTGGCTTGGGATTTGTAAATGTAAGCTTTTAAGAACTCTTTGGAGAAAATATAAGCTTTAGAAGGGAAGAGATTGAAAGTGAATTAGTGATTTTAAATGATCGAAATCCTTCTCTATTTATAGTTTTTCCAAAGACAAAATTCTGACAGAATTCGGGCAGAACTCTGACAGAACTCTTTGTAACAAACCACAACTGAAGGGTGACCAAGTTCAAAAATCAAACGTTCACTTAACGTTCAACTTGGCCGAACTCTGGCCAAATTCTGTTAGGGTTTTGCCAGTTGATTTTGAGAAAATCATTTTGGCTTTTTGAAAAAGTCCTTCAAAAGTTTTTTGTAAAATAGGTGTTTTTAAAAAACATAGGTTATTTTTAAAATGATAGGGTGATTTTGCAAAACGATTCCAGACAGCCTATTTGCCAGTACGACTTGGTGTACAATGTATTCCTCGACTCAATAAAAGGAAAAATTATATTACTTTGACAGAAATACATTTGGAGTGGCAAACAGCTTCAGTCTTGAACATCGTAAATATCCATCGTTGAGCAGTGTCCAAAACGTCGTAGGTAAACATCTGAATTGCCTTGCATCAAGACAGAGTTTGATCAATTATTAAAATCAGATTTGACCATGACCAGTGGGCCAACACGGCCAGGGCATTGCTAGGGTTAGGTTAGGGTTTATGATGGGCCACCATGCAACTAAAGTCCATATGAAGCCCATTAACAAAAAGGCCAAAAAGCTACATGCTAAAATAGCCTAAAAATAAATTAATTTGTTTCCTAAAAAGGACTAACGCTCTAAATTAAAATCTAATTAGCTAAATAGGATTCTAATCACATAGTTAGTTTCTAATCAAGGTTATCTATGGTTAAACCATATGTTACTACTAAAAGCACTACTCAAAATTAAAACACCAATCGATTTAATGATAAAATAATCAAAAATTGAAAAATATCACACAATGACTAAATACCCAAAATTAGAAAAATAGGAGTGACAGAAGAACAAAGAACGCTTAGTGATGTCATGCCTCGGTCCCGTAGTACTGATCGTTCTCGCTAAGGCGTGATGCCGCGTGATCCTAGGTTGCGCTCATGCAAGGCGGGTTCCATAACGGTCAATTACAACAGCTTGCGACGGGGTCATCGCACAGAAGTTCCAAGCAGAAATATTGAATAAACAAAGGCAACACAAGCATTGACACAAAATTGTAGTCTTTATTGACAATGAAAATAAAATTATAAAGGTGGGAAGCCAAGATTACAATCACTCAAGCTCACTTTTCTCTCTGATTACAATCACTCAGCTCTCTCTCATCTCTCAGTACAATTTGATGAGCCAGCGGATGCTTCAGATAGGCGATGTCCATACATTATGTCCCGTATAAGTCAAGACTCCATGCGGTCGCATGTCTCAAAATACTAAGGAACTCCATGCCTCAGCGCGTCCAAGCGAGCTCCGCGCTGAACCATACCAAAACCAACACATTTATTTAGTTTTTGCAACATATCCCTTTTTGATTGTCTTTCTATTCTTGTCTTAGGATCAGTTTTAGGACATGGATTCCTAGCCTATTTTGTGTCTCTAGACCATCACCGTGCCAACAATATTTGTGTACCGACTCATGCTTGCCTTTTTGGCTCATACTTGGAGATGCAACTACATGATAGTACCAAATTTTTATGTGACCGTGCTACGAGTGCATTGTACAAACATCGTGGTTGTATCATCAGATCCATTTGTGTATCTATATTGAGGCAGTGCCTTGCAACTCAGTATTACTTAACCATATTTCTGGCTCGCGGACTTTTCTGTTTTAATCATCAACTGACTCAATCAAGACTTGTAAATTTAGTGTTACTAACTTAATCATTCTAATGCCACATCTCATGTCGAAGTACGGTGTCTTCATTGCAGCCAATTCTTAGGTCCAAACATTGTGTTGCAAATCGTGTACATATTCAACTCGACTCATTGGTACCGTGCACATAATACCCAACTCAGTCCAAAGGCATACACGCAGATCGCCGCTAATATGCCGACTCATCTATATGAAACAGTCACTAGCACCACAAGCTATCCTGGACTTATAGCTTTGCTATTTGGTGACCCTTTCAGCGCAAGTAGCGAGCCCCGCTGAAAATTTCCGAATAACCTGAGCGGTACTCCCAGCTCTGCTATACCGTGTTTCCTCCTAGGTCGGAACGATCTTGTGGCCCCAGGTTTGTCATTCTGAGGAAACTTTTCTTTGTGCATAAGTTATCCAATGACTATGCAAGACTCGGCTCAAACTACCGTCTTATACAGTCATTACTTTTCTAGTGTACCATCTTTTCAGGTCTACGTTAAGACTCCCAAATCAAAGACTGCCTGGACAACCTACAATTACGAGCATTTTCGATGTTACCATATCATTTTACTCAACTCAGGACTGACTATTTGACAGCCCTCCTACCAACTCAATTTGAATCAACCGTATTCCATATCAGTGCCATAGACTGTGACATACTTATCTTTGAACCAACCGTGGCTCATGCCTTAAACCAATTGTGCTCTGTGCGATACTACCGTCCAAGTCATACTCCATATGACTAGCTTTGAGACCGTAGGACTATGTGGCTATAATCAACCATAGAAATTGTGGGACCGTGCTTGCTATTACTTCGATAGCCCTTGACATAACTTTTTGTCTAACTCCTTCGTGTGATACAACTTAACCCGTGGGACGAGCAAGGCTATGCTAAGACCTTGAACCGTAGAAACGTGCATTGAGACTTGTGCGACACTTTTCCTATGCCAAGCATTGGGTGATGGGACCGTACATGCTTTACCAAGCATTTATACGTGTGACACCTATGACTTATACTAAGTTCATAGCTTTATGGCAACATAGACCAACATTCCTTTCTCCTAAGCCACGAGATAAAGGACCGAAGGTCATTTTGAAAGCACGCCGTGCAACACTTCTAAGCCAACCGTGGGACATTTCCATATTCTACTCAATCTAACCCAAGTTGGGATTAATCCCTTGGCTATGTGGATTTGTCTATTTTATTATCAAGCCTACTTGTGCAGTTGAAAACTTTTATTCTATTAGTGTGAAGGCCAAGCTGAGGCAAGTTCATCGAAGCTACCCACCTGAGCGAGGAGTTGCCTCAGTCGAGCAGGACTTCGAACAGGTCATCGCATGGCTAAGTCCAAATGCCGTTGGCATTTTGATTCCTTCGATTGAACTGAGCAGGACGGTGCACTACAAGGGAGAGTCCATATAGGCACGTGGATCAAAATGAAAGAGATCCTTCACAAAAATATCTTCTACGATCCTATAGAGATCATCTAATGGACCAAACGGCCATATTTCATCAGGGTGTCCTATCAGTATATGACTATATGACTAGGTTTGACAAATTGATGTCTCGTTGTGAGATCGTTGAGGACCCCCGAGTCGCGCTCTCACGATTTTGATCTGGCTTGAGATATCAATTTAGACGTGAAATTAAACCTTTGAAGGCAACTACTATAGAAGATGCCTACCAAATAGCACTAAAATTTGAGCAACATCAAAAGGTCTTCAACTACAATAAATCTTGCCAATAAATGGACCAACTTAAACGGCAATACGAACAATCCATTAAGCCACGTACGATTGTCGATAAGAAAAAGAAAAAAACCTCTATGGTTGAGGGTATGGGACCCAAGTGCTATAATTGTCAAGGTATTGGACACTTTTCTCATCAGTGTCCATTTAGTAACTTGCACTTGGGTTGGGAGTCAAATGACTCAAGGGCTAACTTAGAGTTTGAACTTGAAGAAGTCTCCCATAGAGTTGAGGAAGGAGCTAGTGACTGTGAACGGTATTGCTAAGATGACCTTAGAGTTTGAACTTGAAGAAGACCCCCATAGAGCTCGTTACACCTGTAGGCAGGGTAGATTAAAAATACACTCATTTTTTCACACCTTCCTTAAAATTAACAATAAATTTTGTAAGATGCCGATTGATGGAGGGAGTTGCGTTAACGGTATTGCCACGACGACCTTAGCGAAGATATGACTTAAGGTCGAGAAACACCCTGAGCCCTATAGTGTTACTTGGGTTGACAAGACTACACATATTGTCACTCAAAGATGCCTAGTTTCCATACACTTTTCTTCATCTTATGAAGATAATTTATGGTGTAACGTCCTTCCTATGGATGTTGTACACATTTTATTGAAAAGACCATGGCTTCATGACCCAGATGTTACTAATTTTGGGAAGAGCAACACGTATATGTTCACTCAATTAAATAAAAAGGTTGTGTTGTATCCATCTAAACCCAAGGAGTTCCCAGTTGCGCCAAAGTTCGAACCAGAAACGTCTAAAGCAAGCAAGAAAATGGTCCACCGGGTGAACATGAGAGAGTTTATCCATAAGAGAAAGGAGGAGGGACTTGTATATGCTATTTTTGTCACTAGTCTTGCACCTACTAGTGATATTGTAGGCCAACCCCCCCGAGATTCGTTCGGTCTTAGTCGATTATAGTGACATTGTGCCAGAAGACCTGCCTGGCGAACTTTCTCGTTTGGGAGATATCCAATATGCCATAGACTTAGTGCCATGGTCCACCTTACCCAACTTACCTCATTATAGAAAGAACCCTACTGAACAAGACAACTTAGACGCCCAGTGGAAGAGTTGTTACAGAAGGGCATTATTCATGAAAGCTTGAGTGCTTGTGCCGTTCTTGCACTATTCACTCCCAAAAAAGATGGCAGTTGGAGGATGTGCGTAGATAATCATGCTATCAATAAGATAACTGTCAAGTATAGGTTCCCCATTCCTCGGCTTGATGACCTTTTTGACATGATGGTAGGCGCTTGTATCTTTTCGAAGATAGATCTATGTTGTGGTTATCACCAAATTCGCCTTCACGAAGGTGACGAGTAGAGGACCGAATTTAAGATTAAGGATGTTATATGAGTGGTTGGTCATGCCATTTGGGTTGTCCAATGCCCTTAGCACATTTATGAAGGTTATGACCCAAAGTTTGTACTCCCTTTTAGGACTCTTCGTAGTCTTCCGCTTTGACGATATTTTCGTGTTTAGTGGAACTAGACATCTCAATTGGGCCGGGCCGGCCCAGCCCAGCCCAGCACGAGCCCTGGCCAAAAATTTGACCCATGTGCGGACTCGGCCCGATTCATCATGGGCCTGGGCTGGCACGACCCAATATAGTGGGCTGTGTTGGGTCACATATAAAGGCCCAAAAATAAGCCCGGCCTAGCCCGGCCCAAAGCCCAGGCCTGGCCCGAACCGTGGACAAGAATCTAACTAAATGTACCATACGGCCGTACCCACATTCTAATGGCATTATTGTAATGACTAATAAGTAATGACTCATGAATATATATGAGCCATTTAATATAGTCACGATGACAATGCCTCTCCTCACATGATGACAATACCTTTCCATTCAAATTTTAATTCACAAATATAGTAATAAACCATTTAAAAATTTTGGCATGGCTGGCATAATGGCAGTGAGCTACCAATGAGCAATGACCACTTGGCATGGCATAATGGCAATATAATAAATGTAATACAGAAAGTATTCCTTCTTCCAACATAAATAATGAACAAGTTAGCATTAGCACCACCAGTCTAACGCTGGCTCCCGCAGTCCCACCACTGGCCTGGCCCGGCCCGAAGCCCACAATGCCTTAGGCCATATTCCGGGTTGGGCTGCGATATTCCGTCTAAAGCCAGGCCCAGCCCATTACAGTGCATGGGCTTTATGAGCCCGACCCAGGCCATGCCCGACCTACCTAAATTCGTGCCGGCCTGGCCCGGCCCGACCCACTTGACAGGTCTAAG
The DNA here is from genome assembly GCA_029216955.1 of Iris pallida. Lineage (NCBI taxonomy): Eukaryota > Viridiplantae > Streptophyta > Magnoliopsida > Asparagales > Iridaceae > Iris > Iris pallida. The sequence continues at coordinate 3,635,621 of JANAVB010042620.1, read as the reverse complement.
TGGAACCTAAGAGGAACATCTCTTACATTTGGCACAAGTTTTGGATGTGCTCCGAAAGAAGTTATTTGTCAATTTTAACAAAAGTTCCTTTATGACCTCATCTGTCCACTTCTTAGGGTTCGTCGTTGTTAGCCCATTGGTTATGGTCATATCTAATTTTGATAATCGACTAATACTCTATAATTTAGATACACCAAATAATATACTTCTGCAGGTACAACTACTAAAAAATTATGTTGCTGCATCTAATTAAGTCTTTACCATGCCAAACAGTACAAAAGTTGTCCAAGACATATTTTTTGTTATTATGTATTTTATCTTTTTATTCATTGGAACAAATGTACATCGAACGAATTGCCACAGGTTTTGATTTTCCAAAGTCCACTTCCAAAAAGCCTACCCGATTCAATCGACATCCAAAAATACTCCACATATCAAACTGAGCCCAAGATCTAAAAATATTATACATTGACCAACTGGTCATATGGCAAACGAACTCGGACTGAGTTCTGCCTGGACTCAGACCAAACTTGGTCACCCTGAACTAGTATTCCTTTGGATTAGGTCTCCCTGTAGAATCGGCTCTAACGTTCGATTTTTTTGAACGTTAGGTAACCAAACTCTGCCCAAGTTTGGTTCCGAAAAATCTTATAAATAAAGAAGAGTTTCTCTTTCTTTTCACACCTCTCATTCTCTCTTCTCTATCTTTTTCAAAGAGTTATCTGAGATATTCTCTTTCAAATCAAAGCCTTTATGACTCATATCGAAGCTAGTGCTAATTCGTTTCAATCTATAAGTTTAGTCGAGTTGTAAAGAAGGCTTGAAAATAATTTTGTTTTCATCCTGTTTTTGAAGTCGACGAGTCCTTCGATCAAATGCTTGTGGATTTAAGTACTGCTTTTCGGATTAAAAGCACGTATTGTAAGAAGTTGCAAGTACTTTGGATTCAAAGCTTGTGTTTTACTACATAGTGGATTCAACATTGAGTTAGAGTACTCAAGACTCGACTAGTCCTCCCAGAGGGAAACCAGTTTAAACCCCGGTATTTAAGTTTGCTCTTTCTAATCTCCTTACTTTACGCATTTACTTATATACTGCTTGCTTCATATTAGTTTAATTTCTGCCATATCAATTTTGTAATTTTTATTCCGCTATACACACGTACTCTATTCACCCTCCTTTAAAGATGCTCAACTGTCCTACAATTTGAGGGTGTTTCAGCGAACCATGACAAGGTTAAAGCCATTAGAGATTGGCCTACTCCTACGACTACATAAGGCCAGGAGCTTTCATGGACTGGCCACATTTTATATGAGATTTGTTAAGGGATTTAGTATCATTATGACTCCCATTACCAACTGTCTTAAGCAATGAGAGTTTGTATAGACTAAAGCAACTGAGAGAGCGTTCATAAAAATCAAAGAGAAGTTGACCTCTGCCTCGGTCCTTCGTCTCCCTGATTTCTCGAAATTCTTCGAAGTAACTTGTGACGCTTCAGACGTTGGAATAAGTGGTGTGTTGAGCCAAGAGGGCCATCAATCGCTCACTTTAGCGAAAAGTTGAATAAGGCTAAACAATGCTACTCAAACTATGAATGAGAGTTTTATGCTGTTGTACAAAGTTTACGATATTGGTGTCCCTACCTGCTCCCAAGATACTTTGTCTTATTTTTAGAGCATCAAGCCCTATGCTATTTGAGCTCTCAAAAGAAGCTAGGACCTTGATATGCTAAGTTGATGGAATTCATTCAAGAGTACACCTTTGCCCTTAAGCACTGTACATGTGCTGAGAACACACTCGCTGATGCATTGGGTAGGAAAATATACACATTGCGGTCAATGAGTACTCAAGTCAATGGATTTGACCGTATCATTGATGAAGTATCCTACTTGTTGAGCCTTTAGTAAAATTTATGCTAAATTATATAGAGATCCCTCTACTTCCATTGATGGCTTTACTATAGTCGACGATTTCTTGTTTAGGGGCAACCGGCTATGCATTCACTCTACTTCCCTTAGTGTTTTCTTGACTTGAGAAATGCATGCTGGTGGCGCTGCGAGACATTTCGGACGAAATAAGACCATCCTTTTGGTTGAGGATAGATTTTATTGGCTGAGTCTTAAGCACGATATCGCTAGAATAGTTGCATATTGTCATACTTGTTAGATGGCAAAGGGTAGGAAGAACAACACGGGCTTGTATACTCATTTACCTATTCCTTTCACCCCATGGCAGAACATTAGCATGGACTTAGTATTAGGTTTGCCACGTACCTTATGGAAGCATAACTGTATTTTTGTTGTAGTGGACCATTTTTCTAAGATAGCACATTTTATCTCCTACAATAAAATGAGTGATGCGTCACATATAACTTAAAGTTATATGCATAGATACCGAAAACTATCATTCCAGGACCCTACAAGAAATAAGTACCAAAGTTTTCATCTGCAAATTCCTTTTTAGGTGGAACACCCTTCACATGCTAGAAGCAAATGGATCCTCGACAACAGTTGCTCACGACACATGACCGGTGATGCTTTATTATTCACAACACTGTCGAAGAAGAAAGAATGATACATCTCCTTCGATAATAATCTTAAAGGGTATATAATTGGTATCGACAATATTGGTATCAGGGAAGATAATATATATGTTTTCTATTTGTTAGAAGATGCTAACAAAGCAAGTAGATGCTTAATAGCTAAAAATGATGAGAGTCAACTATGGCATATGAGACCCGGTCATGCAAATATGGACACAATCTCAAGATTATCCACAAAGAAGCTGTACAAGGCTTACCAGACATTACTTTCAAGAAGGATACAATATATAGTGAATATGAAAAAAACAAAGCTACCCGATCCGTATTTAAGTCCAAGAACGCTGTAAGTACCACTAGAGCTCTATAATTACTGCATATGGATTTATTTGGACCTAGTAGAATTGCTAGCCTAGAAGGTAAGTTATATGCTTTTATAATAGTAGATGATTTCTTTAGATACACGTGGGTATATTTTCTTGCACGAAAGAATGATGCATTGTCAGAATTCGTCACCTTTTGTAAGAAAGTTCAAAATGAGAAAGGTTTCATGATTACTTGTATTCGTAGCGATCATGGTGGCGAATTTGAGAATGCAGAGTTCAAGCAATTTTGTGACACACACGATTATCTGCATGAGTTCTCTTGCTCTAGGACTCCTCAACAAAATGGAGTTGTGGAATGTAAGAGCAGGACTCTATCCGAAATGGCTAGAGTAATGTTAAACCAGTTTAGTCTACTGAAATACTTTTGGGCTGAAGCTATCAATACAGCTTGCTATGTTCTCTAGGGTTCTAATTCGACCTATATCGAAGAATACTCCTTATGAGCTATGGTTTGATAGAACATCCACAATTTCGTATTTCAAAATATTTGGTTGTAAATTCTTTATTCTTAATACTAAAGGCAATTTGGGAAAGTTTGACGAAAAGGCCGATGAAGGTATCTTTTTAGGTTATGCAGCAAAGAGCAAAGGGTACCGAGTCTTCAACAAGAGAATCATGATCATCGAAGAATCGATAAATGTTATATTTGACGACCTAAATCAATATTCAGTCGATGATGATGATGATGAAGATATCAGTACAACGAATACAACACCTGCAGAACCTATAAGCACAATACCAGCTGAACCTCCAGGCAGTTTACGTACAAAACCAGAAGTCGAACCCAGCTACCTTGAGAGTTTGCCAAAAAGAATAATATTTTTGACAGACCATCCCAAGGACTTGGTAATTGGTGAGATTACCAGGGGTGTAAGTACTCATTCCTCCAGTATAGATATTATTTTCTGTGTTGCATTTATTTCACAGCTTGAACCCAAAACTATTGAAGAAGCATGTAGCGATACTTTTTGGTTAGATGCTATGTAAGAGGAATTGAACCAATTTGAACGGAATCAAGTTTGAAAACTTGTTCCCAAGCCCATTGATCATCCGGTCATTGGCACCCGATGGGTATTCCGAAACAAACTTATTGAGAATGATTTAGTGACTCGTAATAAGGCTCGACTTGTAGCTCAAGGATACAATCAAGAGGAAGGTATCGACTATAATGAAACATATGCCCCAGTTGCGAGATTAGAATCTATTCACATGTTATGTGCATTTACATGTTTTCATAACTTTAAATTGTTTCAAATGGATGTCAAGAGTACATTTTTGAACGGTTTTATAAAAGAAGTTTATGAGCACAACCTCTAGGTTTTACTGATTTCAAAAATCCTGATTATGTTTTCAAGTTGAAGAAAGCCTTATACGGTTTGACGCAAGCCCCTCATGCTTGGTATGATCGTCTAAGCTCTTTTCCACTTGACAATGGTTTTACAAAAGGCAAGGTTGATACTACACTTTTTATAAAGTGTTACAAAAGAAAATGTTGATACTACACTTTTTATAAAGTCTTTTAATGGAAATCTTCTTTTATTCAAATTTATTTAGATGATATTATTTTTTGATCTTCTGACGAATCTCTTTGTCAAGAATTTTCAAAGTGTATGCAGAATGAGATTGAGATGAGCATGATAGAAGAACTGAAATTCTTTTTCGAACTACAAATCAAACAAACCAACAAGGGGACGTTCATTAATCAAGCCAAGTACACAAAAGATTTATTAAAGTAAGTTCGATCTGGAAATAGTCAAACCACTTGGCACTCCGCTGGCAACTTCAACCAAGCTTGATATTGATGAACAAGGCAAACCGCTCGACATACGTAAGTTTTGAGGTATTATTGGTAGTTTACTTTATGTACCTACTAGTCGTCCAGATATAATGTTTAGTGTTTGCTTGTGTGCACATTTTTAAGCTAACCATCACATTTGTGCACGGTTAAGCGTATCTTTCGATACCTTAAAGGCACTTCTTCGGCCAACTTATGATATCCCAAAACCACTTCCTTTGACCTAACTGATTACTCTAATGCTGATTTTGCTAGATGCAAGATGCAAAGTGGATAGAAAAAGTACCAACAACACGTGTTATTTCCTAGGTAAGGCTCTAGTCTCTTGGTTTAGCAAGAAACAAAATTCTTTTGCATTATCAACAACTGAGGCTGAGTATATCGTCGCAGGATGTTGGTGTGCACAAATTTTATGGATGAAGCAAACTCTAGAAGACTTTGGTTTACTTTACACACACATACCAATTTTCTGTGACAACACTAGTTTTATTAATTTGACTAAGAATCTTGTATGTCACTCTCGCACTAAGCATATTGAGATTCGACATCATTTTCTTAGAGATCATCAACAAAATGAAGATATAAACCTTGTATATGTAGACACTAAGAATCAACTAGCTGATATCTTTTCAAAACCATTAGCGGAAGAACGTCTCAATTATTTACGCCAAGAATTAAAATTTTTAGATATCAATAATATTAATTAATTTTATTTTATCCATTATTTTTTACTACTCAAAAACTATTTTTGAGACAAGCCTACAAAGGGTCTGTCTGTCACCACGACTACGGTCGAAGCGATTTAATTGTTTCCCAGTGAACTTCCATTAGCTAGGACAGTACCCCTACAACTAATCTGAAATAGTCGCTATGTTACGAAATTTAATTTGTAAAATAATATTAATTATATTAATTGAAATTTAAAATAACTAAAATTGGAATTAAATAATTGAAAAGAGTTGATGAAAAGAAAGTGGCCTGTAAATTTCTGTTTGAAAAATTACCTCACCAGAACCCCTGGCGAACTCGGTCCAAATTCGGCCAGTGTGCGGCCATAGTTCGGTTGGTGGTATATGTTTTATGTCAGAACCGAGGGCCCCCTTATTCTTATCTTCTCCAAGAATCCTTAAACACAGCAGCAGCCGCCCGAGCCCCATTCAAACCCTAGAACTTCTCCAAGTCCATTCTTCCAATCTCCTGGGAGATTTTCATTCAAACTTTGGATTCATGCGGAAATTTTCATCCTCTACCACAACTCCAATCTTGGAAGGTATAACCATCTTCTTCCATCTCTTTCAAGTTCTTAGTATTTCATCTTTTTGGACAGAATGCCTTTGCGTTTCAATCCATCCAAGAGGAAGAAGACCACGGATAGTAAAAAAGCTTCGTCTTCAAATCCTTACGTGGATTCACTCTTTTCTCCGGTCTAATCGATCGACGATGCATATAATAAGTTTTAGTTTGAAACTCATGATCAATCCTTACTATGGTATACAGATTTCTCGATGTGTAACATATGCACCGGAGCCCCGATTAAATGGACAATATTTTTTGATCACCGTCCATTCTTTGAAGCATTATGGTTACATCATTTTGTCACCAAACAATTCCCTATATCCACTAATGCTATTAGACTTTTTTATTGCAACTTCACATTGGGCACTTTTGCTATTAGAACTCATGTTGGTAGAATTTGTATCGAGTTTAATGATGTCCTTTTAGCAGAAATTCTTGGTATCCCAAACGAAGGTGTAGGACCGTTGAGAACCTCTAGAGGGGGTGAATAGAGTGAGTACGAGTGCAGCGGAAAATAATCACCAATTTAAAATTTTAAACTACGGCAGTAAATAAGAGACAGTAAATAAATAAAGCAAGAGATAGAGAGATCAAACTCAGTGACACAGCGATGTATACTGGTATCCCTCTAAGAGGACTAATCCAGTCTCGAGTACTTTTGCTCGATGTTAATCCACTAAGGCACAAGCTAATTGAGAGCTTGTACTCTCTTACAACACCGTGCTTGGTGACAAGTGCACGACCAACTTCACAACACTGTGCTTGGTGACGAGCGCACGACCGGCTCCACAATAAAGATAATTGCTGTACTTTCAACAACCTCTTTACAACTCTTGAGAACCAAATGACTCTAGATCGAAATAAATATTACTGGCTTTTGGCTAAGAGGAGTATATGTGTGATATGAAAACTTTTGATCGCGTGAAAACACTTATTGAATAGAGAAGAGAAGATAAAGAATGAATGAGTGATTTGAAATGAAAAACTCTCTCCTATTTATAGGTATTTTCTGGGACCGAACTCGGACGGAGTTCTGGCAGAGTTCTGATGTAAAGATTTCGTATATGAACGTTGCATAAAAATTTGGAGGTAACGAATATTTGAATTCAAATAGACCGAACTCGGTTTGAGTTCTGTCTAGGAGAATTTTGAATATTCGTCAAATTCTGTTGCAAAAATAAATTTGAACTGTTGGTAAAATGGAATGTGAATAGGTAGGCTTTATAGAAAGGTGGACTGAGATTAACCTAAGCCAGTATTATCTAGTCGATCTTACAATTTAAATCCTAGACTCAATAAAGATAAAATACATAATAAATTGTAAAATGACTCGGACTGGAACCCAATGAAAGTAGTCTTCAGATAGATGATTTATGTGCTTGATGATGCAGTAGTCATACGTCCTGAAATGATTAGCAGCAGTTCGTATATTTTGTGTATTGACTTAAGTTCATGTCGATTATTAAAATCGGGTGTGACCATGGAATGGGCTAACAATCTCCCCCATTTTGATAATTGACAAACTTGAGCCTATAACAAAATATATCTAAACAATAGAACAAATAAAATGTACCTGAAAAAATGGTTTTGGTTTGGATTGTACTCTTTCTCTGATTTTTGATTTTTGGTATGTACACTTTCTCCCCCTTTGTCAAAAAAATGGCTTTGGCTCCCCCGTAATGTGTGAAGCCAACAATGTTCAACAGACAAAGTGATACAAAAGAGATAACCAAATAACACAAAGTGCATAAAAAAATAATTAGTACTGAAATAAACTGAGAATGTCATGCATAAAAATGTCTAACTGAAAGAAAAGATACAATCATCATCATAAAGTGCTAATAAAATGTCTAACTGAAAAGTTTAGACATAACAAAAAACTACATCAAAAGATCATCATCTAACAGTCCTATCCACTATCCACCAGCTCAAGTTTGCATCACATAGTGGGGTCGTCACCGCCAGGAGCATCCGGAGGAAAGTAAGCAGCAGTAGGATCGAAGTAAGGGAAAGTTGCCTCATCTCCGAACCTGGGTCCTGGGAAGCCTGGGTGAGGAAGTATGGTCACTGGATGTGATAGGTCCTGGGAGAGACTCCAGTGGAGATCAGCAATGCCATTCCGCAACACCTGAGCCTGGATAATGTGGCGGAACTCAGAGTCAAGATAGCTCTGACGACGTTGCGCAAAGAGGGCAACTAAGTTATCAAATCACGGATAAAATCCTGGGTCAAAACCCGGAGCAGGGGCTGGAGCAGGAGCATCAGGAGCCTCAGGGTCAGCATCTGGAATGGGCTCAGCTCTAGGAGGCAGAGAAGGAGTAAGGTATCGACGAGACCTGCTGAGCTCTACGGCTGTGGAGGAGCAGACACATGTTTGAAGATCGATTTCAAACCTTCGAAAGATGGAGGCCAAGTGCATGGGATATACCAGGTTGCTCCAGCATTTCTGCAGTTCAGCATCCAGGCCATCATGGTCTTGGAAACGGAAAAAGGAATACCAAAGTGGATATGATACATGGCGGACAGCTCCAAGAAGGTGATCTCATCAGATGATCATTTCTTTGAAAGAAGAACTGAGAAAATAAACCTATGTAGTTCATAGAAGTTTTGGTTGAGATCTTTGGAAAAGTCTCTTCTAGGAACAGGTCTTGGATGGCAAGGCAGTTCTTTGAAGGAGTCGATAGTGACACCTTCAGGGAATTAGATATGATGGATATCCACTAGTGCTTCACCCACATCAGGAACATGGAAATATTCGCTGATGTTGGTGGCGTCGAATTCTAATTCTTGCCCAGCAATGCAAGAATAGAAGTTTTTATTTAATTTTACTTGCAAGTTGCAGTAAAATATACAGACAGTGTTGTCATAGATGTTCTCGGCTACTTCAAAGAAGTCACGATAGCTGAGACGGTCAAATGAGGGAGCGTATTTAGAAAAAATAGTAAAGTTTATACAAGCTCCAGCACATATTCTACGACCAGAGAATGGATCAAAGCAATGGTCAAAAAATTCCTTATCAGGAAAGAGATCAGAATCAAAATCATCTGAACCTATGGGTCTAGCTGGACTGAAAAGACTAGTGGGGACGTAATTAGAAGAGGAAGATCCTGCTTGTGAGCGATCAACCTGTCTTCTCAGTCGCTTGGGTGCCATAGATGAGAGGAAAGAAGAAATGGAGTAACTTAGAAAGAAGGAAGAAGATGAAGTAGAGTAGCCCACTAGAACTCCTTGGAAGCTTGAAGGGATGGAGGAGGAAGAACTTCTAGGAGTCGTAGAGGGTTTTTCATGAGTTGGATGAGTGAAAAAGAAAAAGAAATAAAGGGTTTATATAGAGTTTGAGCCGACTGTTCGGTTCTGGAAGCTGAATAGCGCCGACCGAACTCGGTCAGAGTTCGGTCCGACTTCGGCTACTTGTATTTCTGAGGCCATAATGCAGTTTTGGTGTTTAAATTGTAACTTTATGACTGTTGACTTGTATATTTAATAACGTTTATTACTTTGGGTTAGCTGTAGGGGCCGGATCCCAGTTAACGGTAGTCCGAAGACTAGTGCACCGTGTCGCTTCAGGCTATTTACACCTGTATGACAGAAGGACCCTTTCGGCTTGTACCCAAAATAATTTTCGTTAACTAAATTTTGAAGTTTTGAGTCATAGATTAAATTTAATTACCATACTATACTACGAATCTAAAATTTCAAGTCTACCAAGCTCTCGCTTCATTATGTTAAAACGGTCTTCCGCCAGTGGTTTTGTAAAAATGTCTACTAGTTGATGATCTGTGTCAATAAACTCTAGGCAGATATCCCCGTGTTGTTGGTGATCACGTAAAAAGTAATGACGAATCTCAATATGTTTTGTGCATGAGTGACATACATGATTCTTAGTCAGATTAATGGTGCTAGTGTTATCATAATAAATGAGAATCTTAGTGTAGTGTAGATTGTAGTCTTCTAGGGTTTGCTTCATCCACAAAATTTGAGCACAACAACGTCCTGTGGCGATATACTCAGCCTCAGTAGTTGATAATGCAACAGAATTTTGCTTTTTGCTAAACCAAGAGACTAAGGCCTTTCCTAGGAAATGATACGTACAGCTGGTACTTTTACGGTCTACTTTGCATCCTACAAAATCTGTATCCGAGTAACCTATCATGTCAAAGGATTTTGTTTTAGGATACCACAAGCCGACTGTAGAAGTTCCCTTAAGGTATCGGAAGATACGCTTAACGGCACTTAGGTGTGATTCCTTAGGATTTGCCTGGTATCGTGCACAGATGCAAACACTAAACATAACATCAGGGTGACTAGCAGTTAAATATAATAAGCTACCAATTATACCTCGATACTTATGCTGGTCCATAGGTTTTCCACTTTTATCAGTATCAAGCTTTGTGGATGTAGCCATTGGAGTTCCGATAGGCTTTACATTATCGAAAATATACTTTTTCAGTATGTCCTTCGTATACTTAGCTTGATTTATAAATGTTCCCTTTGAGTGTTGTTTGATCTGGAGTCCTAGGAAGAAGTTCAGCTCTCCCATCATACTCATCTCAAATTTACTCTACATATACTTAGCAAACTCTTGACAAAGTTTTTCATTAGTAGAACCGAATATAATGTCATCAACATATATTTGCACAAGAAGAATGTCATCATTTAAAGATTTGATAAACAAAGTTGTATCAATTCTTCCTTTTAAAAAACCATTATCAAGTAAGAAGGCACTTAGGCGTTCATACCAAGCACGAGGTGCCTGTTTGAGTCCATAAAGTGCTTTCTTAAGCTTGAAGACGTGATCAGATTTTTGAAAATCTTCAAAACCAGGGGGTTATTTCACAAAAACTACTTCTTTTAGAAATTCGTTCAAAACTGCACTCTTCACGTCCATTTGAAATAATTTAAAATTATTAAAACATGCAAATACAGAAAACATGTGGATAGCTTCAAGTCTAGCAACATGAGCATATGTCTCGTCATGATCAATACCTCCTTCTTGATTATAACCTTGTGCCACTAGACGTGCTTTGTTGCGTAAAACTTGTCCATCTTTACTAAGTTTATTTCGGAACACCCATTTGGTACCAATTATCGATTGACCAATAGGTTTAGGAACGAGTTCCGAAACTTGATTTCTCTCAAATTGATTTAGTTCCTCTTGTATGGCATTAATCCAAAACTCATCAGAAAAGGCATCTTCTATATTCTTAGGTTCTATTTGAGAAATGAAAGCTATATTTGCTGCTATTTCAGAATCCCTAAGAGAGGAGCATGTACTTACACCTTTTGATACATCACCTATGATGAGTGTCTCTGGATGATCTGGCAAGAATTTTGATGAATCAAATTTTTGAGTCAGATCTTCCATATGACTCTTCTTGGCTTTTGCTTGTACACCTTCATCATCACTGTCGGTAGATCTGTGACTTTTGAGCTCATCAAAAGTAACGTTAATTGATTCTTTGACAATCATAGACCTTTTATTAAAAATTCTATATTCCTTACTCTTAGTAGCATATCTGAGAAATATTCCTTCGTCTGCTTTAGAGTTGAACTTACCCAAGTTGTCCTTAGTGTTCAGAATAAAACAGCGACATCCAAAAACTTTGAAATAAGAAATATTTGGAATCCTTCCAAACCAAAGTCCATATGGTATTTTCTTTAAGATAGGTCGAATTAACATCCTATTTAAAACATAACTGGCTGTACTAACAACTTTTGCCCAAAAATATTTAGAAAGATTATACTGATTCAGCATGACTCTAGCCATTTCGCTTAGAGTACAGTTCTTCCGTTCCACAACGCCATTCTGTTGAGGAGTTCTAGGACAAAAAAATTCGTGGTAGTATCTACTATCATCACAAAACCTTTTAAAATCAGAATTTACGAATCTGCCACCATGATCACTTCGGATACGAGTAATCATGAAGCCTTTTTCGTTTTGTACCTTTTTATAAAATATCTGAAATTTAAAAATAGCATCACTTTTGTTTGATAAAAAGTAAATCCAAGTAAAACGAGAGAAATCATCAACAATAACAAAAGCGTAGAGCTTACCGCCAAGACTAGCGACTCTACTAGGACCAAATTATTCCATATGTATCAACTGCAAAGGTCTAGAAGTACTTACAACGTTGATGGATTCAAATGTAAACCTATGTGCTTTGTTCTTTTCACAGTCAGCACATACCATGTCTCTCTTAAATGGAATCTTGGGGAGTCCTTTACCAAATTCTTAGTGCTCAGTCGTGAGATAGTGTCCATATTTGCATGCCCTAGTCTCATGTGCCATAGCCAACTTTTATCTAAATTAGCTACTAGGCATCTTCATGTATTATTAGTACTCTCTAAAAAGAAAATATAAATATTATCTTCTCTAATCCCTTCATATACGGGATTACCAGATGACATATCATATATGGTACATTTGTCTTTTACAAAATTGATACCATAACCATTATCAACCAAATGACTTATGCTTAGTAGGTTATGTTTCAATTCTGTGACTAGACAAACATCCTTTATTGCTGGATAAGGAGATATACCAACAGTGCCATTACCAATAATATCACCTCTCAAATTATTTTCGAAGGAAACATATCCTTCTTTCTTCATCGATAGCGTGGCAAACAAAGATGCATCACCAGTCATGTGCCACGAACATCCGCTATCGAGGATCCACTTGCTTTTAGCATGAGAGGGTTGAGGGTCCACCTACAAAACAAGTAGATGAATCCTTTGGTACCTATTTACTGAAGGGTCCATATTGATTAGTCTTAGGTCTCCAAAATAGAGTGCGATTGTCAACAAGTTTTCTTGCTAAACAATACTGTGATATGTGTCCATGTGTACCACATTATGTGCAAGTAAGTTTAGAACCAGTGGTAGTAGAAACTGTGTTGACATGCTTGTTTGGTTTCTTGGAAAATCTATAAGTGAAAGCATGGTGATAGTCGTGTTTCCTTCATGCTTTCTGATTTTTAGTTCTCTTAGGTGTATGCTTAGCATTAGGACTAAACTTAGGCTGTATCACAAGTATTGCCTGTTTGCCTAACTTGATTTCTAACTTTTTAGAAATCGCAACAGACTCTTTATATTTAGTAGTCATATCTGAGAGTCTTTGTTCTGTGACTAAGTGCTTCTTCTTCTCTATGTCATATAACTCTTGTATTTTGACATAGTCTTTTCTTTCTTATCAACCTTGAGGATAGCCTAATGATAGTCTATTTTGAGTTTGGCTATCTCTTTCGTGTTACCGGTAGTAGACGTCTCTTTAATATCTTCAATAAGACTGGACAGTCTAGCTATCTCGGTTGTGTATGCCTTAATCTCTTTTCGAGATTGCTTATACTTATCAAGCATAATTCTGTGTTCTTCAAGTAATTCGCTAAAGGCATTTTCTAATTCATCGAAAGTAAAGTCATCATATAGAGGGTTTGAGGATACCTTATCAAAAGCCATAAGACAGATATTAGCATTTTTGCAGGGTCTGTCTTCTTCCTCTGTATCACTAGCATCACTTTCATGCCAGATACTTGTGTTAGCATACTTTCGACTAGTTGTTGCTTTTTTGCTTGATCTTGATATGTCATATGGACTGCTTTTCTTTGAAGTTGGACATTCCTTCTTCATGTACCCGACTTCTTACATCCAAAGTATATGGTTTCATCTTTATTGCTTTCTTGGATATCTTTTTTCCTTCTGTTTGATTTCTCAAACTTTAGGAATTTCCTGAAGTTCTTCACTAGTAGGGCTTGTTCATCACCACTTGATGATTCTTCATCAGAATCATTGTATGTAGATTTTCTGGCATGAGCTTTGAAGGCAATAGACTTTTCTTTTGGGGTTGCTTCTTCAAACTCTTGCAGATCAAGTTCATGGGTCATGAGCTTGCCCATCAGTGTTTCCAGAGACATGGTGGTGAGATCATTTTCTTCAATGATTGCTGTTGCCTTCGGGTTCCAGTTCTTGGTTAAAGCCCGTAGCACTTTTCTGATCTTCTCATGATTACTGTAATCCTTACCAAGAGATTGCAAAGGTCTAGTAATATCATGGAAACATGCGAACATCTGTGTATTTGACTCACTGGGTTTCATCTTAAAAGATTTATACTCCTGTGTTAGTCTACTGATTTTGGATTCCTTAACTTGGGAAGTACCTTCATGAGTTACCTCAAGAAGTTTCCAAATTATGTGAGACGTTTTACTGGTTGAAACTCTGTTGAACTCTATTTTGTCAACTGCACAGAATAATACGTTGATGGCACGAGCATCTAGACTAGCTTTTGCTTCTTCAGCCTCTATATACTTGTCATGAGGCTTGTCTACAAGCTGGCCATCAACTACTGTAGGTGCCCGTTTCTTATAACCGTCAATAACTATAGACCAAAGATCAAAGTCAAGAGACTTTAAGAAGAAAGTCATTCGTATTTTCCAGTAGGTATAATTAGTACCGTCAAATAGTGGAGGTCTATTTGTGGATTGTCCTTCACCGTTGAATATTGATTTCACGGCTGGCATATATACTCTCTGAGGTTTGTTATATTAGAATATAACCTGCTCTGATACCAATTGTAGGACCGTTGAGCACCTCTAGAGGGGGTGAATAGAGTGAGTGCGAGTGCAGCAAAAAGTAATAACCAATTTAAAATTTTAAACTATGGCAGTAAATAAGAGACAGTAAATAAATAAAACAAGAGATAGAGAGAACAAACTCAGTGACACAATGATGTATACTGGTATCCCTCTGAGAGGACTAATCCAGTCTCGAGTACTCTTGCTCGATGTTAATCCACTAAGGCACAAGCTAATTGAGAGCTTGCAGTCTCTTACAACACCGTGCTCGGTGATAAGTACGCGACCAAGTTCACAACATCGTGTTTGGTGACGAGCGTACGACCGGCTCCACAACAAAGATAATTGCTGTATGAATAACCTCTTTACAACTCTTGAGAACTAAAAGACTCTAGATGGAAATAGATATTACTGGTTTTTGGCTAAGATGAGTTGTCACGACCCCCACCCGCTTTTCGAATACGAGACGTGTCCAAGCTAGCGTACGCAGCAGAGTCGGCGGTAGAACGCTGTCACAGCCAAGATGCTCAAAATCACAAAATTTAACATATATGCTCATTCACATTACTAAATCAATTTTACAAATTACAAGGTTTCACAACTTTATATTTGCTAGAAAATATAATGACACGCAAAATAGAAAAGACAGGTAATTCAACTATCTAGGTTGACCTCAGCATACCCATGCCTTCCCAGTGCTAAGAGTGATCGCGGCTAAACCTGAAAAATATTGGTTTCAGGTCAGGAATGGAACAAGCACACAAATCGACGACAATGCGAAAGCACAATAGAATTAACAAGACATAAAAATAGCATATGAGAGATGAAAACTAGAAAGTAACTGTTGACATGGCAGGTGGTGAAGAAGACAAGGAAAATAAACAAAATACAACTATCTATGTGATTTGAAATACCCATTTTGACATGTGAACGGCTAGGGAGTAAATCCGGCACCCTGCACGTGTCGTGTGCAGCTGCTATTCTCCACAAAAGACACGGGGGATAGTTCTGGGTAGTCCACATGTCTACTAAGATATTTTCCCTCCCGACTACTCCGTGTGACGAGCTTGTCAACAAGTAGCAAGACAAATGTATAAACATGAAATGTAAAGCCTACTATGAATCGAAAGCAATCAGAAAGTGTACTTGCCTGGGGTCCTTTACTATAAAATCGGTAATCTCGTTGGGTCCAAGGTAGTCGCGGATGTCATACTACGCAAGTCGACCTCTACTAATGAAACAGACTATTCCATCGAGTCCAGAACAGTCCGATTAGCCTAGGGTCGATATAAGATAGTCATAATCACAGAATATAGGAACGTATGACTAATCACAATCAAAATTAATCTTCGAAGGAAATTCGTTTTATAAAATAGTTCTTTATATAGAGAAACTATCTATTTAGAAAATATATTTCATCCTTGAAACTATATTTTCAATTATCAAAATAGTTTCTAGGTAAGTACCTGGAAACATGAAAATCTATGCTTTTAGGTCAAGACTGTAATTATACCACAAAATAATATAAGAATATATTTGAAATTACATGTAAGGCTAACCAATACTATATATTTTATTTGCCAAGTTAAAAATCCAGAAATCGTTTTTAGGACTAAAATCAAAATACAATTTTTGGTGAAAATTATATTTTTAGAGAGTAGCTAGATTACCATAATATTTTGGAGATATTTTGAATATATACTTACAGAAATTTTTTATTTATTAGTAAAACCAATGATGTAAAAAATCTATAGGTATCAAATAACTATGATACCAATAGCAATAATTTATTAATAATATTAATATTATATCTATAACCTAAAGACCCAAATCCATTTTACTATATAACTTAAAATCATAACAGTAAAATAATAACAATAATTATAATAATAAAAATAATATGCTACATACGTATATACATGAAAATATACTGTTACCTCCATATAACTATGATTTCTTACATGCCAATTATCATTTCACTGATACCATACCTAAAATAAAATAATATAAATCGGACACAAAACTAAACTATACCCAGCTCATCTCTCAGGAAGAGAGAGGGTGAAAACAACCACAACAGCATTCAAAGCTGCTTCTTTCCCAACTCTAATGGATAGAGAGGGAGAGAGAGGAATAAATGGTGGAAGGAAAGAGGGAAGTGAGAAAGAGGGGAAGTAAGGGGGGAACTCACCGCGAGACGGATCCGGCTAGGGCGGTCGGCGGTGATCGACCGTCGCTGGAGCGTGGGGCATTTCTGGCGTATAATCATTGGCAAGGTTGGGAATTGGCAGGAAGAGTTTGGTTTATGCATATAATTATTGGGATGAAATCTATTGGATTAGGATGAGGTTGGATTTGTTCCAATCAGAGTATGATCGTGGCAAGTATAATGAAGAGTGATCGTTTGGGCCAAACTTAAATAACTAACTGATGATCCTTTAAACACCAATGCTATAAATTATATAGATTCTAATTTCAAAGTGTATCATAATTTAAATCTAATAAATACTTAAGATTTAATTTAATCAATTTTAAATATACTACTTGATAACCATGATGGTTCAAATTATTGTTTAGTATTATCAACTAATTTAAAAGTAGTGCTTTATAATTCTAAACCTAAACTAGATAAATCGAATCTCAACAATCATCTCAAATACATAATTCAAATAATATTTCAAACTATTTTTAGGCAGCTCTTAATGTCACCATGAGATGCCATAAATGTTTAAAACCATATTTTATATTATTAAAATAATTTGAAGCATATTCGATACTTTATCAAAATAGTTTAAATAAATTCGACTATAATCAAATGACTGTTTACTACCATATTTATGACCCTTAAAACAATTTCCAAACTGATCCTTTGCAATCCAAATTACTGATCAATATTGTTTGTATTTCAAATAATAAAGTTCAAGAATAGCTACAAAACTTAAATAGTATTATTTTTTGAATTATGATTTTAAACTAGTTATTATTTGAAATACAAAAATAATAGCAAAATAACGTCTATACATTTCAAAAGGAAGTTATTCCGAAATACGCGAGTAAAGAAAGAATAAAATTTTGAAAATTTGGAGAGAGGGGTTACAAATCTACCCACCTTAGAAACAAATTCGTCCTCGAATTTAAGGAATAGCTAGGACTTACGGAAGAAAATGGAAGAAAGAAAAGAATAAACATGGCTTAAGATAGAAATAGCTTGTTGGAATATTCGTCAAGTTCTTGAATTCCGATGAAGTTCTCAATGGGGGGGGGGGGGGGGGCACTAGTGCTGAAAAATGATAAACATGATGTTGCATAGTACCTTTCCAAGGCAACCAAAATATTCATGCCATGAAGGACATAACGAGATAAGTTATAAATAATCGAAAAATAAGATTAACTAAGATAGTTTTGAAAAGCTTCACATATCCCTCACGATGTAAACATGAAGTCTAACACAATATATATTTTGTGTTCGAAGATAAAGGTAGATAATACTATAATAGATAAAACCTCCTAAGGGTAAAACTTACTTATTAGAAGGATTGACAAGTGTTGTGTGTCAAGGACATGACTTCGCCAACTAGTCTTAACAAAGGAAGGACAAGTTATAGATCAAAGAACTTCACTATTCAATCATTAAATGGTACTAAATAAGAAGGAAAAATCGAATTGGTCTTTAAGTAGGATATGGTTTAAGTATGTTAACTAATAAAGAATTTGACAAAAATTCCGTCGTCATAAAATATCTTCTATAAAGGAAAATAAAATAAACTAAAAATATATTTTATAACTAGAAGTTTTCTAAATGAAACGAAATAAAAAATTTCAAAATTCGGGAAGAGGAGCCACAAATCTACCCACCTTAGAAAAATTGGTCATCAAAATTTCAAAGGATGTAGCTAGGCACAAATAAAAAAAATATAATCAAGAAATAATAAGATGAATGGTCAGCTTAGAGTTAGATTGTGAATGGAATCGAACTTTTAAGAAAGATACCACATGGCACGATTAAAGTGTAGTCAACAGGGCCTGGTTATCATGGTCAAGTACATAATCGAAATAGGGTTAATTAAACAAGAAAAGTCATTAGGCACGATTAACTACTATCGGATTTGCATGGGCATGGTCGACATTCAAAATCTAAACTTGGTTAAATCACTTAGATACATTAAGATGCAGTCACGATCGAGGTTAATCATGCAAGTCATCCAAGCATGATTAAAAATTTGGCACACGCTTGTATATGATCAAAATAGCCATGATCACAATGTAATAAAATCTAAGCACTAACAATAGAGTTTGAAATGTAGGCTTGACTATAGTCAAAATAGTTTATTCATGAGAAAACCTGTTTAGAACGGTAAAATTTGTTTGACACGATTAACTCGCGTAACTGTTATAGGCAAGATTATTTAGGCACGATTGCAGACTCAGAATTTAGAAAATATGCGGGTGGACATGATCGAAATACAATCAAATGGTCTGGTTGCAATCAAAAGTCGTTAAGGATGATCCAAATCGAAATAATGTTTAGCACGCTCAATTTGGTAGGCATGATCATTGAATCATGATCTAGGTATGTTTATGAATCTAGTGAATAGGTTTTGATGATTTCAAGGAAGGCGAATAATGATACGAAAAGTAAAAAGATAAAAGGAGGGTTCAAGAAATAAAAGGTTAAGAACTAACCAAATTTTATTCGAGAGTTTATGAAGTTGTGGAACATAAAAAATTTAATAGTCACATGCCAAAAAGATGTAGTTTCTATAATATTAGAAAACCACAGGTATACCCTAAATCATTTAACCAAGCATCCATGCCTTGCCATTGTACATTTGACTGAAGTAAACCTTGATATATGACTTAAGCATAATATGGTATCGAACACTCTACCAACTCTGTCCAATATTGACATAATAATTCAAAGGTTAAATAGGACAACCAAGACATAGTTTTAATAATAGTTGACGACCCACACATACTTGAAATTACTTCAACTTAGGGATAATGCCTCGCCAGTGCGCTGCTGGCTGCAGTGAACCCGCAGTCTCGATAATTCAAATAAGTGATGACAGTGCGCTACTGTCTTGTCATTGCAAGTCATCAAAATTATTCTAACTATATCTCCAAGAATATCAAAGGAGTTTAAAATATTATACAAGTTGATAAAGATAGAAAAAGTTCATGTATCTGTTCTTCAAGTATAAGATCAGCTTCTTGAAAAGAAAAATAATTGGTTAGAAAGGATAAGGATCGAAGTCAAAATAAGTAAATATCTTATAATCCTTATTTTATGGGTATTCAATATTCAACGATTGAGAGGAAACTTTAGAATCCAAAAACTTAACTCGAGATTAATAGACAATTGAGTGAGAGTTATTAAAAAAAATTCCTTAGGCCCAAGGAAAAGAATATAAGTGATACGAACTTATGATATGGCGACGTTTAGAAAAGAAATAAGATAAAGTTTGTATAAATGATTATGATTAGGGAGAAAATGACCGAAGGCAAAAGAAATATAAACTTAGATTTATATTTCTCTAATATTCAAGATCGAGGAAAAATATGTATAAAGCACTATGTCTACCCACTATGAATATATATATATATATATATATATATATATATATATATATTAATATATATATATATATATATATATATATATATATATATATATACAAAAAAAAAAAAAAAAATATATATATATATATACACAAAATATATATATATATATATATATATATATATATATATATATATATATATATATATATATATATATATATATATATATATATATATATACACAAGTATATATGTATAGCCTAAATAGATCCCAAAATATCATTCTAAGAAATGTTATCCTATTTCCAAGAAAATGTAAATTTAAATAGCAATAATACATATATTATATTCAATATATAATTTATAGAAATTATTCACAATACTAGAAATGGACTAACAATATATATACACATCTATATATCTACATGGACGACATGGTGGCACTACATGACCACCAGGACTTGGGTTGTGTTTGGGCTAGTTTGGAACAACTAGGTCTTCTAAAAGCCAATAATCTTAATAATAAGTAATTAAATTATTCCTAGGGTTATGTCACGATTTGGCCTAGTTTTCTTAGTTAGTGCACACCTATGACTCGGCCTCCTCTACCTTGCCAGAACACTAGTCATAGCACTCGACTACATTCTTGGTGCCAAAATTCTTGGTTATCTTGCACTCCGAAACTTAACCGCGACTAAGGCCGTCTATACTAAATATTTATAGAATTCTAAAAAATCACATCTTAATTCAAATAAATAAATAAAAGATATTTTCAAAATTTTGGAAAGATGTTACGAGTCTACCCTCCTTAGAAATACCGTCGAATAAAAATATGATAGTGCATCCTGAAAGTCATCTAGTGAGACCTATGTAGCAACGTTAACTACCTCAATATGAAATTAAATTAGCGACTCCTAGTCCAAACCATCTCCTAAAATTGACCTACTCCTAGTTGTGAATAAGCATATCCTAGTCGTAGGCTTGCAGTAGTACGACTAATATAGGTACTACCACAAGTTCGCATGATTTACGAAAACTGACCTGCATGGGCCACTACAAAAACTTGTCACAACCCGCACCCGCTTTTTGGATGCAAGACGTGTCCAAGCCAGCCTACGCCGCAGAGTCGGCGGTAGAACGCTGTCACGACCAAGATACTCAAAATCATAAAATGTAACATATATGCTCATTAACATTACTAAATCAATTTTACAAATTACAAGGTTTCACAACTTCATATTTGCTAGAAAATACAATGTCTCACAAAATACAAAAGACAGATAATTCAACTATCTAGGTTAACCTCAGCATACCCATGCCTTTCCAGTGCTAAGAGTGATCGCGGCTAAACCTGCAAAATATTGGTTTCCAGTCAGGAATGGAACAAGCACACAAACCGACTGCAATACAGAAACACAATAGAATTAACAAGATATGAAAATAGCATATGAGAGATAAAAACTAGAAAGTAACTGATGACATGGCAAGTGGTGAAGAAGACAGGGAAAACAAATAAAATACAACTATCTATGTGATTTGAAATACCCATTTCGACATGTGAACGGCTAGGGGATAAATCCAGCACCATGCACGTGTTATGTGCAGCTGCTATTCTCCATGAAAGACACGGAGGATAGTTCTGGGTATTCTACATGTCTACTAAGATATTTCCCCTTCCGACTACTCCGTGTGACGAGCGTGTCAAAAAGCAGCAAGATATATGTATAAACATAAAATGTAAAGCCTATTATGAATCGAAAGCAATCAGAAAGTGTACTTGCCTTGGGTCCTTTGTTGTGAAACCGGTAATCTCGTTGGGTCCAAGGTAGTCGCGGATGTCATACTATGCAAGTCGACCTCTACTGATGAAAAAGACTATTCCATCGAGTCCAGAACAATCTGATTAGCCTAGGGTCGATATAAGATAGTCATAATCACAGAATATAGGAACGTGTGACTAATCACAATCATAATTAATCTTCGAAGGAAATTCGTTTTATAAAATAGGTCTTTATATAGAGAAACTATCTATTTAGAAAATATATTTCATCCTTTAAACTATATTTTCAATTATCAAAATAGTTTCTAGGTAAGTACTTGGAAACATGAAAATCTATGCTTTTAGGTCAAGACTGTAATTATACCACAAAATAATATAAGAATACATTTGAAATTACATGTAAGGCTAACCAATACTATATATTTTATTTGCCAAGGTAAAAATCCAGAAATCATTTTTAGGACCAAAATCAAAATACAATTTTTGGTGAAAATTATATTTTTGGAGAGTAGCTAGAATCACTATAATATTTTTGGAGATATTTTGAATATATACTTAAAGAACAATTTTATTTATTAGTAAAACCAATAATGTAAATAACCTATAGGTACCAAATAACTATGGTACCAATAGCAATAATTTATTAATAATATTAATATTATATCTATAACCTAAAGACCCAAATCCATTTTACTATATAACTTAAAATCACAACAGCAAAATAATAACAATAATTATAATTATAATAATAATAATAACAAAATATGCTACATACCTATATACATAAAAATATTCTGTTACCTCCATATAACTATTATTTCTTATATGCCAATTGTCATTTCACTGATACCATACCTAAAATAAAATAAAATAAATCGGACACAAAACTAAACCATACCCAGCTCATCTCTCAGGAAGAGAGAAGGTGAAAACAACCACAACAATATTAAAAGCTGCTTCTTTCGTAACTCTAATAGATAGAGAGAGGAATAAATGGTGGAAGGAAAGAGAGAAGTGAGAGAGAGGGGATGTAAGGGGGAACTCACCGCGAGACGGATCCGGCTAGGGCGGTCGACGGTGATCGGCCGCCGCTGGAGCGCGGGGTGTTGCTGGTGCCGCTACTACGGGAAAGCAGGGCAGAGGTGCTGGAGATCGATTCGCCGACGCTGGATCGTGCAACACGACAGTGGAGCTCACAGAGGGTTTGGGGCTTTCGACGTGCTGGCTCGAGCAAAGAGGCCGCACTCGATGCAGTTGGGCGACAATAGATCAACGTGGAAAGGCCGATTCGGCGCTGGGTTGTTCGCTTGCTGTGGTCCCCGACGTCGGCTTTAGACGACCAGACGCGGGGCCACGGTGAGAGCGGGGTCTACGACACAACGACGGTCAGGCGATCGATCGCATCGGAGCGAAGGCGACGTCGACGGCCTCGTGGAGCAGTCTGCCGTGACGGATCTGGTGTAGAGGGGCTTCTTCGTTCGACTGGAACGCCGTTCGGCTAGAAACTCGGCCATGGTGGCACGACATCCAGTCCCGTGCGGTGGGGATCTCGGAGTCCCGGGCGACCAGAGAAGATCACGGCACTCGGGCAGTGCACCGACAGCGAGGTGAGCGGTGGTATTTGATGGTGTTTCAGTTATGGTTGTTTGGACGCCCGTATCAGCCTGTCGACACAGACACGGAAATAGGATTGTAATGGGGGAATAAGATGGGTAGACACGGACACACTGGTCCGGACACGTTGATTTTCATGGTGGTAGTTGTCATTGTTGTATGTGGCGATAGTGGCGACTGATGGTGGATGACTCGGGTGATCGGCAATGCCATAATGACGCAGGATTCAGCGATGCGCTCATGGAGGCTTGGTTCTGTGATGAGGAGGATGATGGCGAGGCTGGCAAGGGTGGGAATTGGCACGAAGAGTTTGGTTTATGCATATAATCATTGGGATGAAATCTATTGGATTAGGTTGAGGTTAGATTTGTTCCAATCAGAGTATGATTGTGGCGAGTACAATGAAGAGTGATCGTTTGGCCGAACTTAAATAACTAACTGATTATCCTTTAAACACTAATTCTATAAGTTATATAGATTCTAATTTAAAAGTGTATCATAATTTAAATCTAATAAATACTTAAGATTTAATTTAATCAATTTTAAATTTACTACTTGATAACCATGATGGTTCAAATTATTGTTTATTATTATCAACTAATTTAAAAGTAGTGCTTTATAATTCTAAACCTAAACTAGATAAATCGAATCTCAACAATCATCTCAAATACATAATTCAAATAATATTTCAAACACTACAAAAATATAGTAAATTAGCGACGAAAAATTTTCGTCGGCGTTAGCGACGGATTTGCGGCAAATAACCGACGGCGTACCGACGACAAGAAGATACAATTTTTATTTTATTTTGAGGGGTAGGAAAGGTCGCTCATCCGTCGCTAGGGCGTCGGAGATATAGCGACGGATAAGTAGCCGTCGTCATGCAGTCGATTATTTGGCGGAAATTGTTGTGAGAAATGGCGGAACAATTCTTCGACTACGTAGCGACGGAAAATCCGTCGGCAAGTATAAAAAAGAGCGACGGCCTAGCGACGGATAAAATCCGTCACTGATCCGTCGCTAAATAAAGGGCCCAGACTTAAATTAAAACGACGGAGGGAACTTTTCATTCCCCCCAAATTTTATTCTCTCTCTCCTCTCTCTCTCTCTCTCTCCTGCGGTGGTCGGCGACCTCACTCTTCTCTCTCTCTCCCGCAGCGGTGATTGGCGACCTCTCCTCTCTCTCTCCCAAAGGTAATCTCTCTCTCTCTCTCTCTCGGGGGTCGTAGGTGTCGTGGGTTGTGGGGGCGGCGGAGACTGCGGGGGTGGCACGCGCGGGGCAGCGCGGGGCTGCGACTGGCGGCGGGGGGCAGCGCGCTCCGGGGCAGCGGGGGACGACGGGGTGGCGCGCGCGGGACAGCACGGGGTAGAAATACAATGAGTAGTATCGGCGATATGACAAACCCTAGTTTAAGAAATAGGATATCGGCGATATCGGTAGTATCGGTAGTTTCGGATCGGAGTATCAGATTTTTTGGTATTGGAAAACAAATAATTATCGGTACTATCGGATTCTTTTACATGCTTTTACAACCTTATTATGCTTTCTACCTAGGTTCACAATATCGGTAACCCAATACCTTACCCTAATAAGGTAACCCAATACCTTACCCTAATAAGGTAAACCCAATACCTTAGCCTACAATAGGGTAAACCACTTTACCTTAATGGTGAAGGTAAAACCAATATCCTAAGCTACCAACATTAGAATCCTAAGATACAAACATACCACTCTAATATCTAACTTCTAACCATCTATCTAACTATCAATATAAATTTTAACATCTATCTATACACTAATTCTAACATCTACTAGCTAACTCACATCTCTAACTAACCAACATATTCTAATATACTACTTGGTATCTCAAGTTACCAAGTATCTTAACTCTAATATATGAATATCTAACTTAATCTCTAAAACTAAGATACTATACATATCCAATATATATCTATCTAAACTCTAAGCTATCATATCAAAACACATACTCTAATATACTACCATCTAACATATAAGCTATCTAACTTATATCTACTAACCTCATTCTAGACACTAACTTATTACTAACCGACTATCTTATACTTCTAGTATCCTTATCCCAATATACTAACTAGTAGTAGGATACCAACATATATTTTCTAAATAACTCTAACATATATCATATCAAACTAACAAAGGCCCCCAATGTCGGTATCGGTCAAGATTTGGTATCGGTCGGTATCGGATCAGAACATGCCAAACCGTATCGGTATCGGCCGTATCGGATCGGTATCGGCCGATACTTTAGAGAAAATGCAATATGACAAACCCTAGTTAAGAAATAGGATAAGAAAGTCTATTGCTTTATATATATATATATATATATATATATATATATATATATATATATATATATATATATTTATATTTATATATATATATATATATATATATAGGTTCAAAGTATCAGTATCGGAATCGGTATCGGACTTTTCCTATGAGTATTGGTATCGGCGATATCGGTAGTATCGGACTATCGGTATCGGTATCGAACTATCGGACTATCGGACTATCGGTATCGGTATCGGTATCGAACTATCGGTATCGCACTATCGGCATCGATATCGCACTATCGGTATCGAATTATCGGTATCGGTATCGGTATCGCACTATTGGTATCGGTATCGAACTATTGGTATCGGTATCGAACTATCGGTATCGGTATCGGTATCCGTATGTACTTTGTATCGATCGTAGCAGATTAGTATGAGTATATCAGTTTGGTATAGGTTATATCGGATGGTATTGACCTTAGTGAATTGGTATCGTCCTATCCGATATGTATCAGTCGTATAGCTAGGATTCGTACCGGATCGATAAGGCCGGTACAAATCCTAGCTATACGGCCGATACATATCGGATAGGACGATACCAATTCGCTAAGGTCAATACTAATTTGATACGACCTATACCAAACTATAGACCGATACTAGTCTGATGCGGTCGATACTAAGTACATCCGACCTATATACTAGCAGATCCACCAGTTACATGATTATATAATAATTCTGTTTAGTTTGTCTTATGATACAGATTTTCACATCCAATCTGTGATAGATCGTTATTTCGTTGATCGTACATGGATGTACAAACGACAATACGAGAGCAGAATATGTGTGAGTGACGATTTTCAGGCAGGCGTGGAAATGTTTCTTAAGTATGCCATGAGCAAAGCTTAGTATATGGACGATAACAAAATCAAGTGTCCATGTCGTAATTGTCACAATAGACGTTATGAAGAAGTGGTGAGTGTAAGAGATCATTTGACCCGTAAGGATTTTGTACGTGATTATGGCCTGTGGTCATCGCAAGGTGAACAATATACGGAAAGACAAGTTGGAATGCTGCTACTTATGCTTTTGATGATAATACTGCAACAGATTTTATCGTCGAAGATGACGAATGCTCTGTTGATTATGGAGACCTGCAGAACCTTGCACGAGATATGGTGTACGATATGATAGGACCTAATTTTGATCCGGAGGATCCTAATCCCGAGGCGAAGGAGTTCTATGATATGTTTCAGGATGCTAAAACTTTTTTATATCCTGGTTGTGAGCCACATTCTGTACTGTCAGTGACGATGCGGTTGTTGAACATAAAGTTCGATTTTAACTTGCCATAAACTTGCTATGATCGGATTATACAACTAATCAAGGAGGAGTTACCGAAGGAATCAAAAGAGCTTCCAAAAAACTTTTACAAGTCGAAGATGATGGTCCGACAACTGGGACTGGGGTACGAGAAGATAGATTGTTGTTGCAACGGCTGCATGTTGTACTACAAGGAGAACGAGGATATAGAAAGTTGTAGCTTTTGTAATGCGGATCGTTACAAGCCAGTCAGGGGAAAGGGAAAGTCAACTAGAAAACGACGTCCTTACAAGTATATGCATTACTTGTCGATCACGAAGCACTTGCAGAGGATGTATATGTCTCAGAATACAACAGAACACATGACGTGGCACAATAAAGAACGTACAAAGGACAATGGAGAATTGTCACATCCTTCGGATGGAGAGGCGTGGAAATATTTCGATTTGCGATATCTAGATTTTTCTGCAGAGCCTAGAAATGTACGTTTGGGGCTATGTTCTGATGGCTTTGCCCCTTTCGGGCAGTCGGGATCTCAATACTCTTACTGGCCGGTCATTCTGACCCCTTACAATCTACCACCATGGATGTGTTTGAAGACTTCTTACATGTTCTTGACAGCTATCATACCGGGTCCCAAAAATCTGACGAAGAATATCGATATATATATTTACAGCCGCTGGTGGATGAGCTGAAACAGCTGTGGGAGATCGGCGTCGCAACCTATGATATTTTCAGGAAACAGAACTTTCAGATGAGAGCTTCACTGATGTGGACAATCAATGATTTTCCCGCATACGATATGCTGTCGGGATGGAGTACTCACGGCACCATGTCTTGTCCGATATGCATGGGAAATAGTAAGGCATTCCGCCTTAAGCATGGAGGAAAAACTTCTTTCTTTGATTGTCATCGTCAATTTCTGCCCGCGAGTCATCCTTGGAGAAAGAACAAGGATGCGTTCAAAGCTGAAAAACAAGAATTTTCTCATCCGCCTGCCAGATTGTTGGAATACGATATTTGGGAAGATGTAAAGGACTTGCCCACTGTAATGGAAGATCCATCGAACAATCGTGTCGATCGGTTCGGATAAAGCCATAACTGGACCAAACGGAGTATCTTCTGGGACTTGCCTTATTGGAAAGATAATCTTATAAGGCATCATCATGGTATTACGCATATCGAAAAGAATGTGTTCGATAATGTCTTCAATACCGTCATGGATATTAAAGGAAAGACGAAGGACAATCCAAAAGCAAGACAAGACATTGTCGAGATATGCAAGCGTCCTTATCTGAACTTGATACAAAGGGGAGCTGCTGGACAATTAAGTAAGCCGATAGCACAATACACATTGAGCAAGAAAGATAGATTAATAATCTGCAAGTGGGTATCTACTTTAAGATTTTCCGACGGTTATGTGTCGAATTTATTTAGATGCGTTGATCTCAATGAACGCAAGCTAACGGGAATGAAGAGTCATGACTGCCACGTATTTATGGAAAGATTACTGTCCATTGCTTTGAAAGAGTTGTTGCCTTCTGTTGTATGGGTACCGTTGGCCGAACAATCTATATTCTTTAGGGATATTTGTTCAACTAAGTTGACTGTGCATCATATGGTTGAACTTGAGGAGAAGATTATCTTAACAATTTGCAAGTTGGAGAAAATATTTCCTCCTGGCTTCTTCGACAGCATGGAGCATCTATCAATTTATCTAGCATACGAAGCCTGTGTCGGTGCATCTGTTCATTATCGATAGATGTACCCATTTGAAAGGTACATAAAAATCAATATAATTTAAGTTGAATTCTAGTGGGTTTTAAAATTCATTCTTAATTCTCAAGATAATTTGACTCTCTAGATACCTACACCATCTAAAGAAGAAAGTTGGCAACAAGGCTCATATAGAGGCTTCGATATGCGAAGCCTATCTTATCGAAGAGGTGTCAAACTTCTGCTCCATTTATTTCGATACTCATGTTAAGACAAATCGAAATAGACCTCAAAAGAATGACAAGGACGTTGAGGATGGAGGTATATTCAATATAAGGGGCAAGTCTGTTGGGGCTAGTAAAAGACGGTGGTTGACAGACGACGAATATGATGCCGCTCACCGATAGGTCTTATTAAACTGTGACATACAAGAAGTGAGAGATTTGGAGAAGTAAGCAGTACACTTGCTCTCGTTATAATCTCTAATTTGAGGAAGTAAGTGACTACACTTATATATTTTTATTTTCTCTAATAGTGTATTTAGAGATGAAGTCAAAATGAGGACACCCGATATTACCGATGAGGGACTTCAAAGAGAGGTTGATTGTATATTTCCGTCATGGTTTCGCAAATACGTAAGTAACTGAGATTATAAATATATAATCTAAAATATTTAAATTATAAATATTTGTTTACAGGTTTTATTGCCTGAAACAACACTCACTCATGAGAGTGTTCATTATCTGGCATTGGGACCGAAGAAGCAAATAAAGACTTGGCCAGGCTATATCGTTAATGGCTTCAGGTTTAAGTCAACTCAGAATGCTATAAATGTCGAATTTATCAATGACGGCTTCAGTACCAAGGATTTCGGTATTTGCATAAGAGGCACCATCTATGACGACGAGCCAGACTTTGACTATTATGGAGTGCTTCAGGATATTGTAGATTTACAATATACTGGCCCATATGATATGCATATTGTGATGTTCAAATGTGAGTGGTTCGATACGACACCAAATATCGGTTGGAGAGTCGATAAACAATTTGGATTTGTCGATATAAATCATCGCAGGAGGTATAGAGGGTCCGATACATTTGCGATAGCAAATCAGGCTGTTCAAGTCTACTATACAAGCTACCCAAGGCATCGTAGAGATCGATTTGACTGGTGGGCAGTATGCAAGATTAAATCTAAAAATACATTCAACGTTGGAGACCCAGCATACCAAGAGGACTAGATCGAAAAGTCCTAATAATTGGGACAACACTCGGATACAATGGATGTTGAATATATTATTGAAGAAAATAGAGGGAAGGAAGAGGTTGATACACAAGACTTAGCTGTCAACCAGGGGAGAAAGAGGCATCTTGTCCCAAATATTAAGGCAGAAGAAGAAGAAGAAGAAGAAGAAGACGAAGAAGAAGAAGAAGAAAAAGAAGAAGAAGAAGAAGAAGAAGAAGAAGAAGAAGAAGAAGAAGAAGACAAATTTGATGGAGATGAGGATACGGATGAAATCGACGATGAAGATAAGGATCAGGATGAGGATGAGGATGAGGAGGAGGATGATGATGAAGACGAGGCCGAGGATGAGAACTAAGACGATGATTAAGTTAAATATTGTTGTATATTAAAAACACTTCCAATTACGTGAATTAAGTTTGACCTCATAAAAGTAATTACGTGAATTTATGTCTTTTTCATTCGATTATTTACTTATTGCAGATGGCACTCCTAGCCTTTTTCGTCGCGGCGGCACTCGTCTGCCTACTGGTGGTATGTATATTTTAGTTTAGAATTTTATATTCATTTATACTTTTATATTGTTAATTATGTTTATGTGTTCTATTTACATGTCATGATAGCAGGCCGAGGTCGTGGTGCTGGTGGTGGTGGTGGTGGTGGTGGTGGTGGTCGTGGTCGTAGTGGTGCTGGTGGTCGTGGTCGTATTCAATCTTTTCGGGATGTGATCCCATCCAGCGACCCCGACCCGGAGAGTACCCCGGGCACAGACGCATTCCACCGTCGATCGACCACTTCATCGAGGCATGAGTTCGGATCTGCTAGCGGATCCATTCCGCTATCGGACCCACCAGCAGCAGATCCACCAGTGGATCCCCAAGTTACTGCACAGTGGGCCCCGGAGTACCCCCATACTCGGTTCCATCCAGTTACTGGGGAGTACATGTGCGGACCTGCGGATCCTCCGACGGCACTAGAGAGGCCGAGAGGCGAGTTTCGACGAGAGCTATGGCCCGCGGGGACCTCGTAAGTAAATTTAAGATAATTTATTAAATTTCTTTCATTTATTCAAGTTAATAATCCAGTCGTTTCTTCTTTATAGATTTTTTTTCCGTTTAATGTTGCCAGGGCTCTTGGAGAAATTATCAGGGCTAACTTCCATGGTCCCTACCTCAACTTTTCGTCGGTGCCCCCAAACTTGAAGTACGCCTGGCTCGACGAGTTGAGGGTATATATCTATATCTTCTGGTTAATTATTAGTTACTCTTTAATCAACCATTTTTTAAATTACATGATAATTGAATTTCTATGTTTAACGACATACTGGTGGCCCCTCCATCGCGAGGACGCGATCCGCAGGACCTACAGAAGCGCTGCCTTGAAGAAGATACGGGATATGATTTATGACCTAAAAATAGGGCATACGAGGCCGAATTGGATCCGGCAGGAGTATTATGAGGACCTCTTAGGTATGATGAATACTCCTGCGTACAAGGAGAAATCGGAGAAGGCGAAGTCGAACCAACATGCCGTAGGGCTTCATACGGGGGGATCAAGGCCCTACGCAGCGACGCTTACAAATCTGGTGAGATATCGTAAATTCATTTCACTATCAAATTAGGTATTATTAATATACGGAGTTAATTAAGTTCTACGAAAATTTCGTATGCAGGCCCAACGGGCGGTCAAGAAGGGAAGGGCGCTAGAATCGGTCACCATGCACGACGTGTTCTAGCATACGCACAAAAGACGGAAGGACGGGAGCTTCGTCGACGAGAGGGCTAAGGAGACTGATGTAAGTACTTATGTTTATGAGATTTACATTATAATTAAAAGTATTCGGACTATAACTTAGGTAAACTTAGGATTCACACTTAACTTAGTGAAACATAGGATTTATATTACAACTTAGGTAAATCTTATAATATAAACACATTCATTTGATAGGCTGCGTATCATGAGGCCCTTAGTCGGGCTCAGTTAACTGACACCGAGGATGTCGGTAAAATGACGCCCGTCCGGATGCCCTCTTCTTTGGCCGCTCACAATGACTTGTTCGTAGATACCGTCGACGGCTTTAAAAAAGGGCTCCTGTACGGAGTCGACTCCCTAGGGCCGTTGCACATGGCGACGCAAAGATTTCCACCGACACCGCCTCCTCCCGCGTCCCCGGCAGACGATGATGCTAGGTCGCAGCTGTACGAGACAGTGTCGTCCTTGCGGGAGAAATTTGCAACGTACTTTTTGCCTCCGTCTGCTGCTGGTGTCTGTCCATCCTCTACTGGTGCCGGTCCGTCGACTGCTGGTGTCGGTCCTTCTTCCGTGGGTCATCTTTCTTTCAACCCTGCTGCCCTTCTGATACCGCCTCCGACTGTGACGGCACTCCTGGATCTCATGTCGCCAGAGCAGCTACGCTGACGTCCGAGCAGTGTCTACGATGACTTACCGCCGTACCTAGTGTAGGAGTATATTCGTCGATCGCAGCAGGGATTACCACCACCGGGCAATCGAACTCCTCCTCCTCCTTAAAATATTGTAATTAAAAAAATTTAGAATATTTGTGGAAATTTTGGATCATTTGTGCTATGATCGGATTATAACGACGGATATTAGGTTACTCTTCAGGATAATTGATGTCTATTTTATATTAATTTAGTTTGGTCTGTGTGATTCTTGGATATTTGGTGTGCATTAAATTCGTATGTGCATATTTAGTCTATGTGATTCTTGGATAATTGGTGTGCATTATATATTTAGTCTATGTGATTGTTGGATAATTGGTGTGCATTATATATTGGTTTGGTTTATGCATATTTTTGTGAACAGGGAAAGTGCTGCAATTTTTTTTCAAAAAAATCTCAGTTAGCGATGGACTAGTGACCGGTTAGCGACAGATATTTCCAGTTTCTGACTAATTTTCGACAGAATTTCCGTCGCTAACTGGAGATTTAAAACTGTTTCCAGGTAGCGACGGGTGGTCGACGGAATATCCGTCGACAAGGTTCTGGTGGTATATAATTCGACGAAATAGCGACGAAAAATCCGTCGCCAAGGTGACGGATAATCAACCACTAATCAGTCGCTCTCTCGACGGTGTAGCGATGGAAAATCCGTCGACAAAAAATGCTTGACATTTCCAGAACCATGGCGACGGATAATCAGCCACTAATTAGTCGCTCTGTCGACGGCGTAGCAACGGAGTAGCGACGATTTATCTGTCGCCAAGGTTCTGGAAATGTTAAGCATTTCCAGAACATGGTCGACGGATAATCCGTTAGTGTTCCGTCGCTAATCCGTCCTTTGTTAGCGACGGCGGTTGACGGACTAGCGACAGAACGATACCCTCTGATACACTGTTACGACGGTTTACCGACGGACTATCCATCGCTAGCATCTACACAGTTAAGTATTTAATACTTGAAATGGACGAAAGTCCGTCGGAAAGTCATCGCTAATGCATCGTATTGTGAAGACGAAAAGCCGTCGCTATTCCGTCGCTCTTCGACTACTTAGCGACGGATCATTATTAGCGACGAGCTGATTGCCGACAGATTATTTTGGCCAAGATCCGTCAGTGATCGGTCGCTAATACTGATTACCGACGGATGGGCGACGGATGTGGCCGTCGCTAAATGGACATATTTTGGTAGTGAAACTATTTTTAGGCAGCTTTTAATGTCACCATAGATGCCATAAATATTAAAGACCATATTTTATATTATTAAAATAAATTGAAGCATATTCGATACCTTATCAAAATAGTTGAAATAAATTCGACTACAATCAAATGACTGATTACTACCACATTTATGACCTTTGAAACAATTTCCAAACTGATCCTTTGCAATCCAAAATTACTGATCAATATCGTTTGTATTTCAAATAATAAAGTTCAAGAATAGCAACAAAACTTAAATAGTATTTTTTTGAATTATGATTTTAAACTAGTTATTATTTGAAATACAAAAATAATAGCAAAATAACGTCTATACATTTCAAAAGGAAGTTATTTCAAAAAAACGCGAGTAAAGAAAGAATAAAATTTTGAAAATCCGGGGAGAGGGGTTACAGGAGTATAGGTGTGATATAAAAACTTTTGATCGGGTGAAAACACTTATTGAATAGAGAAGAGGAGATGAAGAATGAATGAGTATTTGAAATGAAAAAGTCTCTCCTATTTATATTTGTTTTCTGGGAACGAACTCGGACAGAGTTCTGGCAGAGTTCTGATGCAAAGATTTCGCATATGAACGTTGTATATAGATTTGGAGGCAGCAAATATTTGAATTCAAACAGACCGAACTCGGGCCGAACTCGGTTTGAGTTCTGTCTAGGAGAATTTTGAATATTTGTCAAATTCTATTTGCAAAAATGAATTTGAACTGTTGGTAAAATAGAATGTGAATAGGTAGGCTTTATAGAAGGGTGGACTGAGATTAACCTAAGCCAGTATTACCTAGTCGATCTTACAATTTAAATCCTAGACTCAATAAATATAAAATACATAATAAATTATAAAATGACTCGAAATGGATCCCAACGAAAGTAATCTTTAGATAGATGGTTTATGTGCTTGATGATGCAGTAGTCACACGTCCTGAAATGATTAGGAGCAGTTCATAAATTTTGTGTATTGACTTAAGTTCATGTCGATTATTAAAATCGGGTGTGACCATGGAATGGGCCAACAGAAGGTGCCCCGCTTGATGATATCACTGAATTTGATTTTCCTGCAGGCACTACTTTAAGCAGTTTCAAGAACAAACTCTGTTCTCCTGTCCGTGTTCGTTCTGGTAAGTTCAAGGCTGCTAACTTGAACTTATTCAACTATGACTTGCACCGCATCATCTACTCCATCATCTTTCCCAAATCTACCTCAAAAGATGATGTTACCACCCTTGAACTATCTGCCCTTTATCATATTCTTAAGGGTATTCAATTTTTTTTTCCTAAGACTATTATTCAGATGATGGGTCAATTTCGCAGAAGTGTTGCGGAAGGGATCGCAACCTTGCTTATGCGATGATTATCCCCCTCATTTTTCAGCATTTTGATATTGACTTATCTACTTGTGCTCTTGAGTCTGAGCCCAAGTATCTTTAGCTGTCACGTTGCAGCGCAACCGTCCCTCCTGCTCCTCCTACTGCTTCTGGTCCACCTCCTCAGGATTATACTATATCATTTGAGGGTGTCCATCAGCATCTCTCGAATTTGTGAGCGTTTATCACTAACACATCTAGGGAACGCAAGTTTCATGATGACAGTCGGTTTCAGGCTCTCGCCAATTCTTTTGTCGATCTTCGATTCGCTCAGACTGGATATTCTGCCAGTTCCCTTCCCAAAGATCCAGCTGTTTTAGGATACCGCTATGAGGATAAGGTGGTACATTCTTTCTTTTAGCCCGGTAACACATATGATTGGTACCGTGGTTCTGGTGCTACTTCACACCCTTATAGTGCTGGTCCATCCTGACAATGGTGGCACTATCAGCGCTGCTGCTGCTAATGACTCCGAGGATATGTGATCTAGATGTGATGTATTTTGTCTAGATGTTATTTAGTGAGGCTTTTTTTGTCTATGTTTACTTGGAAATGTTCCGACATTCCAAGATATCATTTTGTACTTTATCTTTTTATTTGCACTGAGACTATATTTGCTGAGTTGATGTACATATCGTCTTTATGTTTTTCTTAGCATGTTTCTATTTTCAGCTTAACATTATTCCTTATTTCATGTTATAATACTATATTCTTTTTATGCTTCAACATATAAACTGCCTGTGAAATACATTTTTATTCCTATTTTTTTTTGTATTTCTTCAACGTTTGTTTCTTATGCATGAATTACGGGTGAGCTTCTCTAATTACAATTATTTTGCTAAGTGACAACATGGGAGAATAGGATCTAACATCTTTTGCAGGATACATGAATTTTTTTCAGGACACAGTACAATATTTTGATTTTTGCAAATCTCAAACGATCGGGATGTTATATCGGTCAAGGTTTGTCAATTATCAAAATAAGGGAGATTGTTGGCCCATTTGTCATGGTCGAACCTATTTTAATAATTGATCAAACTTTGTCTCGATATAAGGGCTACTTGGACAATTTGGACAATTTAGACAACTGCTAAAGAACTGCTACCTATCTATTCAAGACCGAAGCCAATTTTGTCAATATGAGTCTGTATGCAATATAATTTTCATATTCATTGAATCTAGGAATAATTTTTACACCGAGTCGTACCGATAAATAGACTATCCTAAAAATGTTTTCAAAATTATCCTATGTTTTAAAAAATAACCTATTTTACAAAAGCTCTTAACTACTTAAACTTTTCAAAAAGCCAAAACCAAAATCTACTACTTTTTAAAATGACCAAAAATTCAAAATAACCCTAGAAGAATTCGGCCAGAATTTGGCCAAAATTTAGCCCAAATTTTTCTTGTATACGTTGTATTTTGAACTTGGTCTTCCTGCAGTTGCTGATGCAATGGCTATTTGCCGAGATTCTCTCACAGAGTTCTGCCCGAATTCTGCCCGAATTTTGTCAGAGTTCTGACTTTGGAAAACCTATAAATAGAGAAGGATTTCAATCATTTCAACTCACTCATTCACTTTCTCATCTCTTCTCTCTAAGCTTAAACGTCTTCCAAAGTGCTCTAAAGCTTTCATTTTTAAATTCCAAGCCAGTTACAATCCTCTAGTCAATTTTCCAGTACGATACGGTCCAGAAGCTTCAGTATGCTTATAATCAGAGGCTTGATTGAAGAAAGACACTTCACAATCGAAGTTGGTCGAGTACTTCGTATCAAAGCTCGCATTGTAGAAGTTGCAAGGACTTCGTATGAAAACTTGCAGTATTTTCCAATAGTGGATTCAACTGGAAGCTAGAGTTCTTCCGACTGGAATAGTCCTCATGAGAGGAAAACCTGTATACATTGCCATTTTTGCGTTTGTTTTTTGATCTCTGCCTTTACATTTATTTACTTGTGATATATACATTCTCTGTGATCTTGTTGTTAACCTTTTAGTTAGCTAAATTCTGCTGCCTACTCTATTCGCCCCCTCTAGAGTATTGTGCTTTATAATTCTTTCCTACCGCTAGATGGGTAGTGAGAACACCTACCTGTGCTTTTGACAATATTTGTACATTTTTATGTTTCTACAAGACCCCTTTCAAAGTGTTTCAAACTTGAATCAAGCTCAGAATACTTTGAATAGAAGCATTACACGTGTCCTTTTCGAGCGAATGCTCGGTGTACCTACTGACAGTCTGTCATCACGCTTAGGCTTCAACATTAAATGCCTTGAGCCGTCACTTCATTAAAGTTGATCTTAATTCCTCGTTTTTAGGGAACGATCATCATGATCCTAACTTTTTATTCCTACATTGTTCGAAGAGTTCCCTTGATCATGATGCGTTTAATCGTCTTTCGCTGACGTGGCTGCACCCTATAAGTAGGGGTCATTGGGGGAGAGAAAAACTTTTTTGCTTTCACCTTCCTTCCCACAAAAGCTTTTCTTCAGAGTCTTCTTCTTCTTTCAAATCCTAACTTTTCTCGCCATGGCTCCCAAAAGCACCTGCGGCGAGCTCCAAGAAAGCAAAAGGAAAGCGTCCTGCTTCCGAGGTCGAAAAATTCTCCATTATAAAATCAACCTTCGTATTTCCTTCACGTACACCTTCAAATATTATCCTTCTTAAACTTTTAAACCTCCACAAAATTTTTAATTAATTTTTTCAATAACTCAAAATCCTTGTGTTTACTCTGTTCCCAGTCATCCTCTTACCAACATCTTATTCAATTTCGTATCATTATCATATTACAGTTAAATTCTCTTCTCTATTTCTAAATTTAGCATCACAACCTTAAGTGAAATATCTTGAGAATCAATACCCTAAATTTATTCAAGTTCACAAAAACAAACCGACCTCAAATATTCTTGTTATTTCAAAAGTACACCAACAAAATATTTGACCCGACCCGCACCCAGTGTAGGGGAACGAGAAGTGAGTACGTTCAGCCTACGCCGCAGTGTCGGCGGTAGAGCGCTGTCCTAGGTCACATACATCTAACAGTTATAAGGTACCTGTATAGTTATACTCTCTGAATGAAGGAATAATATAAAGTACAACTCAATCACAACTAAGGAAGAAAGTACGATAAGATAGATAGATGAAATCACAGAATCCACAGATGAAATACAAGATAAGAGAGAACTAAATATCTAAGACAAACAACTCCACAATATCCAGACTAATAAATCCCCAAATAAGTACAAGTGTATCCAACAAGACATGATGATAAATAAGATACTGGTCTAGCTAACTAGCCTAGACTACTGGGGTAGTATCCTCTGCAAGTGCTGGGTCCTCCTGGGAGTCTAGCTCACATGTGTCATCTAGGCCTGCTCCATAATAAGTGGGACACAGCTCATCAAGGTCATCTATAATAATTTAACAGGGCTCGTCAGGACAGGAGCGAGCACAGTACATCTCACGCAGTTCATATCAAGACATGAATATAATACAGGCAATAGAGTAAGATACATGAAACGCTGAAGAGTATACATGAAGTAAAAGAGAAGACTGTAAAGAAATATCTACTATAAGTAAAGAGCTACAGTGAACTAGTATTTTAGAGTATAAGATAGACATGTGAACGACTTAATAATTAACATGAGAGGTTGTACATGGCTACACTACTTTAGAATTGTCCACATGACTATTTCTACTCCTGCATCCCCAATCAATACACAAGGATCCGTTCAAGTTATGTTATTGTACATGATTTCACATGGGATCCCATAAATGGGTGCATATGAATATAAACATGGGGCTTTGTGAACATGAAAGTACATGAATCACGAGAGTGCACATGAGTGGTGAAAGCACAGGAATACATGATGAAAGTAAAACGTACATGACATAATGTATCCGATGCTCCTACAAGGGGATAACATCGTATGAAAAGATCCATATAGTACTAATCCGTGTTTCCATCGTGACAACATCAAGTAAAGTAATCTAGAACAAGAATATAGTCCTAGCAAGTTAAAACGGTCAGAGAATGTACTCGCCTGATATCCTGAGTATCTGAATGAAATACTGCCTGAGGAGTGGTGTCTGGCTCCTATTCAGAATAGTACAAGTCACAACATATCCAAAATGGTAAAATAAACTGCTACGATGGATTCTACATGATGTTTGGGTCAATCTAGGCTAAAGTCAACCTTGGGTCAACTCCAGTCAACTTCACTAGTCAAACTAGGTCAACTAGGTCAAATCTAACCCATACAAGTCTCACTAAGCCTAACCATGTCTATCCTAGCATTCTCACATCAACACAGTGCCACACAGGCTATCAACACACAAAACTCATGTGTATACATTCCATATACACATAGGCTTACACATAGGAATACACATAGGCTATATCACATAGGCTCTATGCCATATACAACCTATATTGGCATCACACACATTTAATTACCACACACACACACACACACACACATATATGTATATATATAATTTTTTAATATATATATATATATATATATATATATATATATATATATATATATATATATATCATTTGCGTTCCCCTCTTCCCTGGAGAGAGCACCGCGCCTTCTGAACCCTAATCCACCGATACCGACTTGGCCTCTGGCCGGGCCGGCGTCCTCCTCACGACCGGATCATTTGACCTTCATGATTCTTTGTCTTGACGGTTCATGGCATCCAAATCTTTCATGGAGGTGGTTGGGGTTGCTCCAGCGCCTCAATCAATCCCTGTTCGAACTCCTTCCTTCTCGAAGGGGGCCCCAGTTGTCTCCTTCTCGGAGGAAGATGAAGAGATCTTGATCCAGCCTTTCAAGTTTGCTTTAATTGGGAAGTTCTCCCATGCCCGGCCACCGATCGAAGTGATTAGAAAATCCTTCATGGGTTTTTAATTCGCGGGTGAGGTGAAAGTCGGGGTGATCGACCCAAAGCATGTCCTCATTCGGCTGAGTCTTAAGATTGACTTTCTACGCCTCCGGGTGCGAGATATCTGGTACGTTGCAAAAGCTCCTATGCGTGTGTTTCGCTGGTCCAAGGACTTTACTGCTACTCAAGAATCTCCTTTAGCACCCACGTGGGTTTCCTTACCAGGTCTTCCTCATCAGCTCTTTACGAAAAATATACTATTCTCTATAGTCATGGGTATTGGTACTCCCCTTAAACTGGACAAGGTGACAAAGGAATTTTCTCGGCCGAGTACAACATGTGTTTTCGTTGAGGTGGACGCGAGTAAACCTCTCCCCCCGCTAGTTCGCATTAACTTGCCTAATGGCCGAACTTTCTCTTAGAAAATTGAATATGAACATATTCCTCGGTTTTGTTCTTCATGCAAACATCAAGACCATACTAGGGAGTCATGTAAGGTGCATGCTCCTACTAAAGCTGCTCCTCAGCTAAAACATAAAGAAGTAATGATTGATACTGCTATTAATAACCCTTCGGTGGGGACTCTTAATGTTGATCAAGGGGAAACGTCTAATCCCGAAGTGGATGTGATCAATTCGGCCATTAATGACCAACCGCCAATAGCTATGCAACTTCCCAACTCAGTAGGGGTGAGCCTATTACAGCAGGCTCGATATTCTTCACATCCCCGCAGCCATTACTCTCCATGTCAACTCCTTACCACCGTCATCACCGCAACCTTCACTTCACTCACCTCAACTTCCGAACCATGTTGTCCTTCCTTGTTTGGCTGAGCCTCTTGAGGAAGGAAAACTTCGATCGTGGGCGGATGAAGTCGACGCGGAGGGTCACTTTCATGCAATGGAGGTTTTGGCTGCTAAGCCCTCTGAAGTAATCGGAGACATTACAACTTTGTCGGCCACTGAGCCTAGAGCTGACCCTCCACCGCCTCCCTCGGAAGACATTGCTTCTACGTCGGCTTCTGTGCCTGGGTTAACCCCCCTCTCTTCCTTTGGATCAATCCACCCTGGTGGCTGCAGATGAAGATAGCTCAAGGCGACCCCCAGTCATCCCTGGGATCCAGAAAAAGAAGAAAGCTCCTCCACCCGCCCCCAATCATCTCCTCCGATCAGCAGCTAAGCTTACACAAACTCCCTCTATCCCCCTCTAATGTTTAAAATCCTTTGTTGGAACATTAGGGGCATAGCTAACTCAATGGCTCTTAAAAGACTTAAGTCTTTATACAGAACTAATAAAGTTCCTCTTGTAATTATCATAGAACCTAAAGTTTATATTAATAAGCTGCTGTCATATCAGTTAAAACTGGGGTTTCAATATTCTTTCTCTAATCAGCGTGGCAATATTTGGATCATAGCTAGGCATGATATGGAAGTTTCGGTGATAGACTCTTTTGATCAAAGTTTTACAGTGTCGCTGTCTTCTCCTATTATTCCTTCAACTGCTATTTTATCTGCAGTACATGGTAGCAATACTAAGGAAGGCAGACGCTATCTATGGGGTCATTTACTTATGGTTCAATCTAGATGTCACCTCCCTTGGCTTGTTGGAGGAGATTTTAATGCCATTATTAGCCAGGAGGAGAAATTTGGAGGCCTGCCTCCTTGCGTCATCTCTATGAAGGAATTTTTGGAGTTCCAGATTGCTGCAGGTTTGTCTGAAGTTCCGTACTCAGGTAGTTGCTTCACATGGGTGGACAGGCAGTATGGGTCTCCTAAGCGAGGCTCGAGGTTGGATAGGGTTATGTTCGATTCCAAATGGCTTGAATGGGCTCCTTTGTGGGCTTCTTCTTATTTGAATAGATCGGAATCCGATCATGCTCCCGTTTTACTATCTGTTGAGAGTGAAAAACCTAACGCGCCTCGTCCTTTCCGATTTCTTTATTTCTGGAAGGATCATGATTCTTTCTTTCCCGTTGTGGATTCGGCATGGCACTCGGTGGATCATATTAATGGTTTAACTCGGGTTGGTCTTCGTCTTGCGGCTACAAGAAAGGCTTTATCTGCTTGGAGTAGAGCTACTTTTGGTGATATCTTCCAGGAAGTAGAGAAGGCTGAAGACGTCGTGACTACTCTTGAGGCGGCTTGTGAGGCAGATCATTCTCTTCGTCCTCAATGGTTACTTGCTCGGGCTCAGTTGAAGCAGAGACTTCGTATCAAAGATGCTTATTGGAAACAGGAAGCTCGGGTGAAATAGGATGAAGAGGGTGATAGGAATACAAAATTCTATCATTCGTGTGTCTCCTGCAAAAGAAATAAATTACATATTCATAATCTTCAATCCTCTGATGGGCGAACCCTCTCTTCTCTTTCGGATATTCAGCAGGAGACTAATGATTACTATGGCAAGGTATTTACTTCTCCACATTTGGTGATTGATCATAATTATTTTACTCATATCCCCAGCATTATTACTCAAGAAGATAATGATCGATTGATTGCTAAACCATCTATGGATGAGCTTTTAGCTACTGTCAAGTGTATGGACCATAGTAGTACATCGGGTCCGAATGGGTTCTCGGGCTCTTTTTTCATTGCTTGTTGGCATATTATTGGAACTGATATTCTTGAGGCTGTTAATTTGTTTATGGATGGGTTTGCCTTACCACGATCATTCACCAGTACCCATCTTCTCCCAATCCCTAAACAAAAACATCCACGATCTCTTAATGATTACCGTCCTATTAGCCTATGTAACTTTGTTAACAAAATTATTTCAAAATTATTGGCTAGACGGCTGATCGAAATCCTTCCTCGCATTATATCTCAAGAACAAAGTGGTTTTGTGAAGGGTCGAGAAATCATGGATAATATTATCTTGGCTCAGGAGATGATTTCAGTGCTAGATCATAAGCATTGGGGAGGAAATATGGCTATTAAAATCGATATGAGTAAGACTTATGATCGGATTAGCTGGGCATTTTTGCTGCGGGTTATGAAGAAGTTTGGCTTCTGTAATGAATGGTATACTTTGATTCTTCATCTTGTGGACAATATACGGTTCTCTACTCTCCTTAATGGTCGATTTTCAAGATTCTTTCATGGACAGTATGGTATCAGGCAAGGGGATCCGATCTCTCCAGCTCTCTTCATCATAGCTGCGGAAGCTTTGAGTCGTAATCTTATCCACTTGAA
Source organism: Iris pallida (assembly GCA_029216955.1). NCBI lineage: Eukaryota > Viridiplantae > Streptophyta > Magnoliopsida > Asparagales > Iridaceae > Iris > Iris pallida. The sequence goes on along the minus strand of JANAVB010042620.1, from coordinate 3,592,365 downwards.
TGACACTAATGGCTTCTCAAGATATTACTCTCTTCGAGGATGTCCGAGAGTTTCTCATCTTGCTTATGCAGATGATTTGCTCATATTTTCAGGAGCGGATAAGCGATCCATTCATCTTCTTATGGAGGTTATTCACTCATATGAATTGAACTCGGGTCAGCGGGTTAATGCTTCCAAGTCATCTATGGTGCTATCGGCGAAGGTGTCATCCCAAAGAGCGGAGGAGATCCAACGTATCACTGGCTTTCAATTAAAGCAGAGCGATCTAGTCTATTTGGGGTGCCCTATTACTACCGGACGTCGAAATTCTGGTATGTTTGAAGATCTTATTGGTAAAATTCGCTCTCGGATTTCTGGATAGAACAATAACATTCTTTCATATGGTAGAAGACTTGTTCTTATCAAGTCTATCCTTACATCTATTCCTGTTCATTGCTTATCTGCAAGCAATCCTTCTATCACTGTGTTGAACCGTATTGAAAGTTTGTTTGATAGTTTTCTTTGGCGTTCGAAGGATGTCATGCCTAAGCGTTCTTGGCTATGCTGGGATCGGGTGGCCAGGACTATTCCTGAGGGCGGACTTGGTGTTCGAAGACTAGGTGATATTATGGATGCTATGACAGTTAAGCTATGGTGGAAATTACGCTCGACGAGCTCTCTTTGGGCTATATTTTTCAAGGCTAAATACTGTGCTTCCTCTCATCATTCTGAAGTAGAGCTTACTTCGGCTGCTTCTCATGTTTGGAAAAGGCTTCTCAAGGGCCGCCACCTTGGTGATGCTCACATTGTTGAAGATGATCTGGGCAACTTCACGTGGATTCCACATCCAGCAGGTACATTTTCAATTGCTTCAGCTTGGAACCATATTCGTTTACACTTCCCACAACATTTCTACTTCAAAAATGCGTGGAACAAATGTATGCCGACCAAATGGTCTATACTACTTTGGAGGATTATCCTCAACAAGCTCCCGACTGATGATAATATTGTCAAATTGGGCTACTCTTTGGCTTCGGCCTGCCATTGCTGTGAGAATCGAAAATCAGAATCTATTGTTCATATATTTAGTGAAGGGGAGATGGCTATGGCGGTATGGAATTATTTTCAAGCTATTATTGGTGTTCGAACGAACATGGTGGATATGATGCAAAGACTGCAAACTTGGTGGAGACGAAGACAGAAATATCTCAAGCAACTTGTGGTGGGTGCTATTTGCCGGGTTCTGTGGAAAAATCGTAACAAGTGGAGATATGAATCATACTTGTTTTATTCGGATCAGCTTATTGCCGAAGTTTGTAGACAAGTGAAGAAATCTATGATCAGATGTTCTCATGTTGATGCTCCTGACTTATAAGTCCTTTGTGTAATGACTTCGGTTCTCTTTTGGAATGAATAAAGTTGGTGTTTTAATATATATATATATATATATATATATATATATATATATATAATATATATATATATATATATATATATAATATATATATATATATATATATATATATATATATATATATATATATATATATATATATATATGTATATATACACTAAAATTATAGGCAATGAGCATATATATATTCATTACATATTTAACACACAAGGCTATAGGTTATATGTATATATACAAATAGAGAGAGAGAGAGAGAGGAATAAAATGACAGATATCTATATACGTGTGTGTAGATAGTGTGTACAGGAATATAGGTTACTGTGTGTGTCAATAGTGTTCTCAGGTTAATAGTACAATGTGTGTGTGTAGGTGAATAGGAAATCAATGTGTGAGAGGGTGTAAGGGGGTGTGTGTCCTGTGTGTATGTGTGAGTCCAGTTTGTGTGTGTGTAAAAATTAGTGTGTGAGTGTGTGTACAGTGCAACAGTGGATAGGTTCTTAGATTTTGCATAGTGTGTATAAGTGTGTGTGTGTGTGTGAATAGGGAAAACAGTACATACATGACAGTGTCAAGTGTTCTCAGTTTAACATTGTGCACAGATGTGTGTGTGTTGTGCTATAGCTATCAGTGGTTCACAAATCAGTGCATCCATTCTCAGGTTAGACAGTTCTATGGAAATCGAAACCCATACTCTAATACAATTTATCAATCCTATCATGCCACTAAGCTCAGATATACATAGGTGTACCCACATTGAAATTCATCATCAAGGGAAAACAACAACCCAATTAATCTCGGGAAACATCGATTAACAGTTTGAGTGTACAGATTACAATCTACAGTTTAGCAGTCCAAAGGCATTTCGAAAACCAAAATTCCATGCTAACATGAACCTTAGCATTGTAGGTTAAACTCATGTACATATAGGTGAACCAACATTCAATTTAATCAATCAAAATAGTTTAGCATACATGTTAATCTCAGAAAAATCAATAAATCAGTCTAGTATCAAAAATATTGGGGATTCCCTAAATTCGAATTCAAAAACAACTAATATTTGATTTCAATGGTTGGTAATACATGTGTCATGTGTGAGTGTGTCGTGGGTGTGTTCTCGTGTCCAAGAACTGGACACAACGTGTCCAAAATAATTCCACACTCGTGTCTACACTAATAGTGCACAATTCTCGTACACGTGTTCACTGAGTTCGTGGAGACGACACATGACATCTCACGCCACGTGGTCATGCACATGTGTAGGCCACGTGTAGGGCTACACAGTAGACACACCACGACGTGTCCAAGTCGTGTCTAGTGTGGACACGAAATGCGTTTCAGAGCGCATTTAGTGACAGTGCGCACACAACGCGTATCCAGTGTGGGCACGATTTTTCCCTGTGTAGTGCACCATATGCTCCCAAATTTTGGAAGCATAGTGTCAGTCATGTGCTTCGTGTCTCCACATATTTTTACGTGTCTACGTGTACGGTCGGGCAGCAGGACACTACACGCGTGTGTGCAGTAGCATGTTCGTGTCCTGTTTGGACACAGACACGGCTCAAAGTTGGCTCAGTCATGGGGAAATTAGTATACACATATAAATCAACAAATCCATTTATTACTTTTCAAAAATATCAAAATAAAATCCTTTGAGACATTCCCACAAACACCTAGAACTAGGTTATGATACGTGTCCGATACGGACATGAAATCAATGAAAAATTATATAAATCACACTAACAGCTAGGGGACACCTAGATCTAGGCTAGGATGCAAAGAAATCAGAATAAAAATAGAATAAAAACACAATTTAGAGGGTTTACCTATAGTGTGTCAAATGACAAGAAAAGCTCCAAATAGAATGATTCCCCTTGCTAGCCAAACTCTCCAAATTATTCCAAAAATGAGATTTCTCTCCATGAACAGAAAATAGTGTAGGATTAGACTCAAATGCAAGAAAATAGGGTAAAAAAGGAATTAAAATAGAATAGTTATGGATTGGGGAAGAATGACAATACCTTTCCTTTTTCAAAAGTTGATTCAATACAAAAGAGGCAAGAACCAAAGGAAGAGAGACTTTATAGTGGGGGAAGCCCTAGGTGGCCAGCCACTAAAGGAAGGAATTAGGGTTAGGGTTTAGTCTAGTGGGATTGGGCCAAGTCTCAATGGTCATGGAAATCAATTCATGAGTCAAAAGCCTATGAACCTAATCATTTATCCTCCTATTTGAAACTTGATTCTAAGTGACTTAATTTGGTTGACTTAAGTTAGACTAGGGTCCCACCATGCTAATCAAGTCACCAAAGCTAGAGTCAATATCTAGGTTAGTCTCCAAAGTATCAACTAACAAAAGTAAAAAATAACAGTCATCACTCCAATAATTCAAAACAAATTCAAGATTAACAAAATGACCAAGATACCCTCAAGTTAAAATATGGTAATGACAAATCTACCCTCCTTAAAAGAATTTCGTCCTCGAAATTAAAGACAAAACTAATACTGATGAGAAGGATAGACAATCATACCTCAAGGTCCAAAAAGATATGGGTATCGCTCGCGCATCTCATCCTCCCGCTCCCAGGTAGACTCTCCTGGAGAATGATGCCTCCATGCGATGCGAACCAAAGGTATCACCTGGTTCCTCAGTACCTTCTCTCGGCGATCCAGAATCTCGACTGGTTGCTCTGGATAACTTAGAGTAGGTCCTACGTCAATATCCCAATGGTCAAGTACATGGCTAGGATCAGCCACATACCATCTCAACTGTGATACGTAGAATACGTTGTGGACACCCACTAGTGCGGGTGGCAAGTCTAGCCTGTATGCCACGTCATTGACTCTTTCGCTGATCACGAAAGGTCCGACGAAGCGTGGGCTAAGCTTCCCACCTCCACCAAAATGTATGGTACCACGAGTCGGAGATATCCTCAGAAAAACCATGTCTCCGATCTAAACACAAACAAGGTCTCAAGTTACTAAATAAACAAACATGATCAAACAAACTCAAACAAACAACCTACTTCTAATCCTATCTCTAATCTGTACCTCAAACTCCAAAGGCCACCGGTGGTTATCGGCCCAATGTCGATGTCTGTCCTGTGCCACGCAAAGTCTATCCCTGTTGAGCTTCACTTATCGGCTGCGTCAACAACCATCTCAGGTCCCAATAAAGCTCGCTCACCAACATCATCCCAAGATAAGGGTGTACGACACCTAAGCCCGTACAACGCCTCGAAAGGTGGCATCTCAATGCTGGCCTAAAAACTGTTATTGTAAGCATACTCCACAAAATGCAGGTGATCCTCCCAGGATCCTTCAAAATCCAAGACGTACGTCCGTAGTATGTCCTCGAGCGTCTGAATAGTCCTCTCTGACTGTCCGTCCGTCTGAGGGTGGAATGCAGTACTAAACTTGAGCTGAGTGTCCAAGCTAGTCTGCGGACTCTGCCAGAAATGGAAAGTAAAAAAACTAACCCGATCCGAGATGATGCTGACCGGAACTCCATGAATCCTGATAATCTGCCGCATGTACATCTCTGCAAGCCTCTCAGTAGACGTACCCACTTTAAATGGCAAAAGTGGGCCGATTTGGTCAACCTATCTACGATGACCCAAATTGCGTCTTTCCCTCCTGGTGTACGCGGCAATCCAGATACAGAATCTTTCGTGATATGGTCCCACTTTTACTCTGGAATGGGCAATGGCTACAATAAACCTCCTGGCCCTTGCCTCTCTGCCTTGACCTGTTGACAGACCAAACACCTGGCAATGAAGCGAGCTACCTCCCGCTTCATCCCATACTACCAGACGTGCTCCCTCAGATCCCTGTACATCTTGTTAGCACCAGGATGTATAGAATACTGAGATCGGTGTGCCTCCTATATGACCTGCTCCCTGAGCTCTCCACTGGGCACACACAGCCTAGAACCGTGCCTCAAAGGACCATCCTCTGCAAGAGTAAACTCATCATCCACCAGTCCTGCTCGAACCAGCTCTCGAATACACCGTAGAGCAACATCCTCGAACTGCATTGACTTGATCCTCTCTACCAAGTCTGACTGAATCTGAAGGCCCCACATCTGCATCTGAACTCCTGGCACAATCACCTCAATCCCCAGGCTCTCCAAATCTGTTGGCAAGTGACGATCCATAGTCAAACATATGGCTGTCGGATACCTACTAAAGGCATCGGCAACCACGTTAGCCTTTCCTGGGTGATACTGTAGTAAAATGTCGAAGTCCTTCATCAACTCCAACCACCTGTGCTGCCTCTTGTTGAGCTCCTTCTGTGTAAACACATACTTCAAGCTCTTATAATCTGTGAAGATCTCCACCCTCTCTCCATATAAGTAGTGTTTCTACATCATCAAAGCAAAAATTACTGCTGCCAACTCCAAGTCGTGGATAAGGTAGTTCTTTTCATGGAGACGTAATTGCCTGGAAGCATAGGCAATCACCTTCCAATGCTACTGCAAGACACAACCCAAACCCTTTTCCGAGGCGTCACTTTTGATAGTGAACCCTCCTGATCCTGATGGCAGTGTTAGAATTGGAGCTGTTGTCAGCCGCTTCTTCAACTCATCAAAAGCGGCCTGACACTCCTCTTACTAAATAAACTCTATATCCTTCCGGGTCAGCCTAGTCAACGGCTCTGCAATCCGGGAGAAATCCTGCACGAACCTCCTGTAATAGCTTGCCAGTCGCATGAAACTCCTGATCTCTGCTACTGAACTCGGTACTGACCAAGCCTCAACTGCCGTGATCTTCTTTAGGTCTACTGAGATGTTGACACAAAGTCACAGTCAACCAAATATTGACTACATTGACTAAATAATATTTGTATTAATTCAATACGACACACGACGACTGCATTAAGTTCAAGATAGATGACAGCTCAGTCTCCGGCTCTCAGTGTGTTCTGGAGTCTGTATTTTATAATTTCATTGAGTCTAGACTTGTGTACTCTGAGTCATGCTGAGCTCTTGGAACTTAGTCTATAACCTACCCAAAATCCCTAGCTCCACTGAACCAAACACTGCCCAAAAAGCCCCTTTGAACCACTCTGTGCTCTGGAGACAGAGTTCGGGCCGAACTCTGCCTCCACACAGAGTTCGGGCCGAACTCTGTCCCCTAGAAATTAGGAACCCTAATTTTAGGGTTAGCTGGTTGCTAGTTGTCCAACGGCCAAATTTTTGAATTTTCCTACCCGAATTCTGGCCGAATTCTGCCTATAAAAACACTATAAATAGGGCATGAATTCTCTCATTTCAATTCATCCAATCTTCTTTTCTCTTCTCTCTTATAAGCTCAATAAGCCATACCCTTCCCATCTACTAGCCACAAGCCTCCTAAGTCTCGAGTGCTCAGCATCTCTCAGTTAGGATTCTTGTGCAAGAGTCGAAGAAGTCGCTTGGACAATTCCAAGCAAATCGCCACTGCGATCCTCTGTTAGAAGTTGACGTGCTCTTCTGAAGAAAAGGCACGGGTTGTAAACTACTATTTCACAAATAGTGGATTTAATCCTGAGCTAGAGTTCTCAGGCCTGGACTAGTCCTCCACGAGGGAAACCAGGTTAAAATCGCTGTGTTTGCGTATGCTCTTCTGCTCTTCATTTATTTTCCGCACTTTACTCTGATTATTTATTGTTGGTGAAAGAGTTATTTTTAATTGGCTATTTTTCTATATAAACTCTATTCACCCCCCTCTAGAGTTGCCAAACTGTTCTTCAATTGATATCAGAGCTCTGTTCTCTTTACAAGGACTAACATCCTAAGAGCTGATCCATGGCAACCACACAATCCTTAATTTCCAATCATGGTGAAGGTCAGTCCACTCATAGGCCTCCCCTATTTGATGGGACTAACTACACATATTGGAAAACAAGGATGAGCTTCTATCTTAAGTCTCTAGACTTTGACCTGTGGACTGTCGTCACTGACGGTTACAAAAAGCCCGCCAGAATAGTTGTCGATGGTGACCTCATTGAGAAACCACACGACAAATATTCTGTCGAGGAGAAGAAACAGGCAAGTCTAGATGCTAGGGCTATTAATGCTTTATTCTGTGCTATAGACAGGAATGAGTTCAACAGGGTCTCTACATGCACCACTGCTCATAAAGTATAGAGACTTCTAGAAGTGACGCATGAAGGAACCACACAGGTCAAGGAATCCAAAATAAGCCGTCTCACTCAAGAATACGAAGCTTTCAAGATGAAGCCAAGTGAGACGATCACTCAAATGTTCACAAGATTCCTCGACATCATCAATCCTCTATTCTCGCTTGGAAAGCAGTACTCAAACCACGAAAAGATTCGTAAGCTGCTCAGAGGGCTACCAAAGATTTGGAACCCGAAGGTGACAGCCATCATAGAAGGAAACGATCTCACAACAATGTCAATGGAGACCTTGATGGGTAAGCTTATGACTCACGAGCTTGACCTCAAGGACTTCGAAGAGCCTGCTCCGAAGACTAGGGAGATCGCACTCAAAGCTCATCAACGAAGAGCTAATCATGATGAGACCGAAGAAGATAATTCGGATGATGAAGACCAAGCTCTCATGGTTCGCAACTTCAAGAAATTCCTTCGCTTCAATCGAAGGAAGAAGGAATCTCAAGAAGACGATGAAGAAGAACCAACTTGTTACGGTTGCAAGAAAACTGGACATGTCCGAAAAGACTGCCCATTCCTGAAGAAGAGCAACCGCTATGAGAAGCCATACAAAAGGAACTCATCAAAGAAATATGCCAACACAGGCATTTGGCATGAAAGTGAAGCGAGTGACTCTGAGGAAGAAAAGGACTCTCCTCAAGATACAGCAAATGTGTGCCTGATGGCAACTTCCAACAAGGTATCTAACGAAACTCTGGATGACTTCTCTTTTGATGAACTTGGCGATGCTTTCACTGATTTACTCGATGATCATAAAAAGGTCATCGGTAAATATAAACATGCCAAGGACAAAATCAAAAGTCTAGAAGATGAGATACAAAGAATTTCTTTACTTCTTGAAAATGTTAGAAACACATCACCCACTAATGACACTGATGAAGTATCCAAGCTTAAATTAAGCTTACATGATGCTGAAGCACGTATTGAGCAACAAACTCAAGAAATTACTGCTCTCAACACGTTGCTTGCTGAAGAAAAGAGTAGACACAAGATTTCCATGACTAAGATTTATGGCTTAAATATTAAGGTTGATGAACTACAAGCTGTTTCTAAAAGATTAGAAACCAAATTGGGTAAACAGGTTGTTCAACCTCAAACCCAATCACATGGGCACAACACCACTCATGCTAGTCAACCACGTCATTCTCATGCATCACATAACCATGTATTTATATACACAAACTTTCACAAACCACGTGCACGTAAGAACAATTTTCACTCAGTACACACTCATCATGCACAAAGACACAATCAACATCACTCCACACATAAAAATCATCATGCCATGCCATATAGACAAAATCATCATGCCATGCCATCTAGACAATATCAGCATGTCACACATCATAGACAATACCATCATTCTATGCCTCATAGACACCATCAACATGCCACTTATTCCATGCATAATCATCTTCACCATGCTAACTCTTCACATCATGTCCATCCTCATCCTGTTGCTTACAGATATTATTCTCATACTCCTAGTATAAATAAGAATGCTATCTGTACTTATTGTGGATCACATGGACACATCTCACCACAGTGCAGAGTTAGAAGACTTGTAGATAAAAAGATATATGCTTGGTTTCCAAAGACTAACTTTTCAGGACCCTCAAGAACTCGGGTACCAAAGGTCACATCTACTCTTGATGTAGGTGGACCTTCCCTCCTCAACTGAAAGTAAGTAGATTCTCGATAGTGGATGCTCGCGACATATGACGGGAGACGTAAATCTTTTTGCATCACTATCGATGAAGAGAGAAGGATACGTATCCTTCGGTAACAATCTCAAAGGGCACATTATAGGTAATGGTGTCATTGGTCATCCTCCTTCTCCTGTAATAAAGGATGTCTGCCTAGTGACCGAGTTAAAGCATAACCTGCTCAGCATTAGTCATCTTGCTGATCATGGATATGATATTAACTTTGGACAAAATAGTTGCTACATCTATGATAGGTCAACAGGAGACATTGCTTTTGAAGGAAAAAGAGAGGATAACATCTATATTTTCTATCTTTCTATAAAAACTAACAATGCAGGTAGATGTCTATATGTCCACAAAGACGAACGACTACTTTGGCACCAGCGTCTTGGTCATGCCAACATGGATGCTATATCCAGGCTTTCTACCAAGAAGCTAGTGAGAGGATTGCCTGACATCACATTCAAAAAGGACACGGTATGTGCCGAATGTGAACTAAACAAGGCAACTAAATCCTCGTTTCATTCCATTAACTCTGTAAGTACTACTAGACCCTTGCAATTACTTCATATTGATTTATTTGGTCCTAGTAGAATAGCTAGCCTTGGCGGCAAACTTTATGCATTTGTTATTGTTGATGATTTTTCGAGATTTACTTGGGTTTTCTTTCTCGCTAATAAGAGCGATGCTATTTCTGCTTTCAAAATTTTTGTAAAGAAAGTTCAAAACGAAAAAGGCTACATGATTACTCAAATCCGAAGTGATCATGGAGGCGAATTCGTAAATTATGATTTTGAAAGTTTTTGTAATACAAATGGCTTTGATCATGAATTTTCTTGTCCTAGAACTCCTCAACAAAATGGTGTTGTGGAGCGGAAGAATAGAACTCTCGGCGATATGGCCAGAGTCATGTTGAATAAATTTTCACTTCCGAAATATTTTTGGGCAGAAGCTGTTAGTACAGCATGCCACATTTTGAATAGGGTGCTGATTCGTCCCATTACGAAGAAAACACCCTATGAGCTTTGGTTTGGGAGAACCCCCAATGTTTCTTATTTTAAAGTTTTTGGTTGTAGATGTTTTATCCTTAACACCAAAGACAACTTAGGCAAATTTGATGCCAAAGCTGACGATGATATCTTTCTTGGTTATGCCGCCAAGAGTAAGGGATATAGAGTTTTTAATAAACGCTCACTTATTGTGGAAGAGTCAACAAATGTGACTTTTGATGAAGACAACAGTGCAGCAAGTACTCTTGATGATGACGTTGAGCCATCAACTTCTACTCCAATGAATACTTCAACCGAAACTAATTCTCTGGAGGGTTTGCCTAAAAAATTCTCTTTCGAACCTTCTCATCCAGAAAATTTAGTTATAGGAGAAGTTTCACGTGGAGTAACTACTAGATCATCACTAAGAGTCTCCGTTGCTAGTACTGCCTTCATTTCACAAGTAGAGCCTAAAAACATTTCTGAAGCTTTTAATGATGAATTTTGGATTTCTGCTATGCAAGAAGAACTCAACCAATTCGAGAGAAGCCAAGTATGGGAACTCGTTCCTAGACCGGTTAATCACTCGATAATTGGTACTAAATGGGTTTTTAGAAACAAAGTAAATGAAGATGGTTCAGTCACACGTAACAAAGCTCGTCTAGTAGCTCAAGGATACAACCAAGAGGAAGGTATCGACTACGATGAGACGTATGCTCCTGTTGCTAGACTAGAATCCATTCGGATGCTTTGTGCTTTTGCTAATTTTCAAAACTTTAAATTATTTCAAATGGATGTGAAAAGTGCTTTCCTGAATAGTTTTATTAAGGATGAAGTTTATGTGAAACAACCTCCTGGCTTTGAAAATCACAAATTTCCCGACCACGTGTTCAAGCTAAAGAAATCACTTTATGGCCTCAAACAAGCCCCCAGAGCTTGGTATGAAAGGCTAAGTAGCTTCTTACTTGAGAAAGGTTTTTCAAAAGGGAAAATTGACACTACACTGTTTATAAAATCTTTTAAAGACACCACTCTGTTGATTCAAATTTATGTTGATGATATCATTTTTGGTTCTACTGATGAAACCCTCTGTCAAGAATTTGCCAAGTGTATGCAGACAGAATTTGAGATGAGCATGATGGAAGAGCTCAACTATTTTCTTGGTCTGCAAGTAAAACAAATGGCTAATGGAACTTTCATCTGTCAATCGAAGTATACCAAGGACATGCTGAAGAAGTTCGATCTTGACAACATCAAACCAAACAGCACTCCAATGGCTACTTCAACCAAACTCGAACCAGATGAGAGCGGCAAACCCATTGATCAACGTAAGTATCGAGGTATGATAGGCAGCTTACTTTATTTAACTGCTAGTCGCCCCGATATCATGTTTAGTATTTGCCTATGTGCTAGATATCAAGCAAATCCTAAGGAATCTCACATGACCGCGGTTAAGCGTATCTTTCGATACCTTAAGGGTACGGTTACAGTGGGCCTATGGTATCCCAAATCAACATCATTTGACCTCATCGGTTACTCTGATGCTGACTTTGCTGGATGCAAGGTCGACCGTAAAAGTACGAACGGCACGTGTCATTTATTAGGAAAGGCTTTAGTCTCACGGTTTAGCAAGAAGCAGAACTCTGTCGCACTATCCACAACAGAAGCTGAATACATAGCAGCTGGGCGTTGTTGTGCACAAATTCTGTGGATGAAGCAAACCCTTGAAGACTATAAGTTATCTTTCATGCATATTCCTATATTCTGTGACAATACTAGTGCCATCAATTTGACTAAGAACCCTGTCTGCCACTCACGCACTAAACACATTGGGATCAGACACCACTTCTTGCGTGTTCATCAGCAAAATGGCACGATTAACTTAGAATTTATTGACACTGATCATCAGCTAGCAGATTTCTTTACTAAGCCATTATCCGAAGAGCGCTTCAATTATCTTTGTCGTGAACTCGGAATTTTGGATGAAGCAGTTATAAGTTGAGACTTACTTGCGTAAATGTCGAGTATATTTTGATTCTTTTATGACAAATTTATTATGGGTACAAGCCGAAAGGGTCCTTCTGACAAAAAGGCATAAAAGCCTAAGCGACACGGTGCACTAGTCCTCAGGACTACCGCTAGCTGGGATCCGGCCCCTGCAGCTAACCCATGGCAAATTTGAAATACTGAATTACAATATATTTCCTTGTTTATTATATGGTTTGTTCCGATTTATTATTGCCTAATTGATCTTTCCTAAAGTTCATTCTGACCTTTGTGTACCTCTCTATGTACTTCATTATTTTCATCAAACTTTTATCCTCAAAATCTTTTTTGTTCAACACTTAATCAATTTTTCTATCTTTTCAGCCTGCTTTTAGTTCTGGACCACTGATCCAGAACTCGGGCCGAACTCTGCCCCTAACAGAGTTCGGGCCGAGTTCGGTCCCTAAGTTCCAGCGTCGGGATCTGGCTCTGCCGTTGGATCAATTTAGATCCTATGGTCAATATTTCATCCGACCAAAGATAAACCCCTACTTTATGTCGGGACTCCTTCTCTCTCCTTCACCATTGCCTCCTTCCTCACCTCTCCAAACTCTTTCCTTCAAACCCTAACCCTAGTTTTTGATCTAGAGTGCTCCATTGCTCCTCAAAATCAAGGAAAAAGGGTTTCTCGTCATTCTCTTCCACTGTTTATTAATCATTTGAGGTATCATTCTTGTCTTCTATACTTCACTCTATCAAGTTTTTATGGCTCCTCGCTTGTTCAATCGTGGAAAGAGGATTCGAACTGAGAGTGTTTCCTCTTCGGATACTCCTCCGACGAAGGAACATATCATTGAACAACTTCAACCACCTCATCCGTTGTTCAACCCACCTCGTCCTCGAAACCCTTCTACCTATGACAACCGATTATTTGTTTCACTAGATGCCTCAAACAACTGGTTTAGTGACTATCGGAATCGTCAGGTATTCGCAGGACATCCTATTAATTTTTCTATCTTCTCTCAATATGATTCTTTATTTCATGACCTCTGCTTTGATGAGCTTGTCACTACCACTTCTGCTATCTATCGTCATGCTGTCCAAAGGTTCTACTGCAACATGACCTTTGATGATCTCCATATTTATTCACGAGTTGCAGGTATAAATATATCTTTTGATGACTTTGACTTAGCCGAATATCTTGATCTTCAAGAGCCCAATTCTTGGGAAAAGCTAGTTGACGCTCGCTCGTTCCATTTTTCCGACGGAATTTCCCTTGAGAGCTTCAAGGACGATTTGTGTACTCCATACACACGTCCTCGCAAGCTCACGGCTAAATATCTCAACCCATATTTTTCTGATCTTTATTGGATTATTTCTAACACCATTCTACCCAAAACAGGTTCCCATGATGACATCACTTATCTTGAAATATCTGCTCTTTATCATCTTCACTTTGGAATTTCTTTCAATCTTCCACGTACAATGATGGACTGGATGATTCACTGTAGGAAGAAACCACGAGCTCTGGTTTATCCTCTGTACCTTCCTATGATCTTTCGTGCATTTAACATACCACTTGATATCTGGCCGTTCTTGCCTGCTCCTGCTTTCCTGTCCAAGGCACGTTGTACTCAGGCAGTTGTCGCCTCTCCTGAGGCCTCTGAGCATTCCGATAATGAGGAGCCTGACGCCCCTCCTTTCGGTCAGGATGCACCACCTCCACCTGCCACTCTTGACTCCATCCAGACCATGCTCCAGGATCGTTTCTACTTAGAGGCTGATCGGTGGGCTCAGATGGACTACCGCACTACCCTGCAGATGAGTGCACTCGGCAACTCGCTGCATGATATTCGGTACTCTATGTCCCATCATCCTACTATGCCCATTCCCATGCAGCGGGATCCCGATCGTGAGGGATATCGCATTGATGATCCATAGGTCTTGCGTTACCTGGATCCGAGTGCTGCTCTTGTGGATCCCAGACGTTCCAACTCTTCTGGACCTTCTCGTGCTCCGTGATGGAGATTGGCTCGATCTGCTGCTGCTACTGCTGATGATCTTAGTTATTTTTTGCTTTCAGTTATTTAGTTTATTATGGTTTTATGTAGCTGGTTTTATGTACTCTGTTTATGAGTTGGCCACTTGGTTTGGTGGATGACATTATCTGTCCTTTATCATAGTTTTACTTTATGTCAGTGACTTATTTTGCTTAGTATTTTACTGTTTCTTCTCTGCTTGGTGTGGTTGTATTACTATTCGTTGCTTCTTTATTGCTAACTGGCAAAAGGGGGAGAAATATGTATATTTTTACAGTTTTGTGCTTGTTTTGCTTTTGGGAGATATATTATCTATCAGGCCACAGGTTCTATGCATTCGTATATCTGTGTATATCTGTGCTTGTTCTTGTTCTGGGAAAATATTATCTATCAGGTCACAGGTTCTATGCATTTTGTACGGGGGAGAGCTATAGCTTCTAGCTCATGGTTTACGGGGGAGCTATCTTCTTTTAGCTCAGGCATCGTTTATGGGGGAGCTATGTTACAATCAACTGTGTCCAGGTATGAATATTGAAATATATATATATTATTTTGTCAATTATCAATATGGGGGAGATTGTTGACACAAAGTCACAGTCAACCAAATATTGACTACATTGACTAAATAATATTTGTATTAATTCAATACGACACACGACGACTGCATTCAGTTCAAGACAGATGACAGCTCAGTCTCCGGCTCTCAGTGTGTTCTGGAGTCTGTATTTTATAATTTCATTGAGTCTAGACTTGTGTACTCTGAGTCATGCTGAGCTCTTGGAACTTAGTCTATAACCTACCCAAAATCCCTAGCTCCACTGAACCAAACACTGCCCAAAAAGCCCCTTTGAACCACACTGTGCTCTGGAGACAGAGTTCGGGCCGAACTCTGCCTCCACACAGAGTTCGGGCCGAACTCTGTCCCCTAGAAATCAGGAACCCTAATTTTAGGGTTAGCTGGTTGCTAGTTGTCCAACGGCCAAATTTTTGAATTTTTCTACCCGAATTCTGGCCGAATTTTGCCTATAAAAATACTATAAATAGGGCATGAATTCTCTCATTTCAATTCATCCAATCTTCTCTTCTCTTCTCTCTTATAAGCTCAATAAGCCATACCCTTCCCATCTACTAGCCACAAGCCTCCTAAGTCTCGAGTGCTCAGCATCTCTCAGTTAGGATTCTTGTGCAAGAGTCGAAGAAGTCGCTTGGACAATTCTAAGCAAATCGCCACTGCGATCCTCTGTTAGAAGTTGACGTGCTCTTCTGAAGAAAAGGCACGGGTTGTAAACTACTATTTCACAAATAGTGGATTTAATCCTGAGCTAGAGTTCTCAGGCCTGGACTAGTCCTCCACGAGGGAAACCAGGTTAAAATCGCTGTGTTTGCGTATGCTCTTCTGCTCTTCATTTATTTTCCGTACTTTACTCTGATTATTTATTGTTGGTGAAAGAGTTATTTTTAATTGGCTATTTTTCTATATAAACTCTATTCACCCCCCTCTAGAGTTGCCAAACTGTTCTTCATGAGACCCCATCTCCAGTCACCATATGACCCAAGAAGTCAACTCTGACTAGAAAGAACTCGTACTTCAAGATCTTGCCATAAAGCTCCTCCCTCATGAGTGTCTCCAGAACCACTCTTAAGTGCTCCTCATGCTCCTCTCCAGTCTTCGAATACACCAGGATATCATCGATGAATACCACCATGAACTTGTCCAAGTAATGGTGGAACACCTTGTTCATCAAGTTCATAAATACCGCCGGGGCGTTGGTCAGCCCAAACGGCATAACTAAGAACTCAAACTGACCATACCGCGTCCTGAATACGGTCTTCGGGATATCCTCCTTCTTCACCTTTACCTGATGATAACCTGACCTCAGATCAATCTTCGAAAAAACCCGAGCTCCGCGGAACTGATCAAAGAGATCATCAATCCGCGGCAGTGGGTATCTGTTCTTGATCGTGAGGTTGTTGAGTGCCTTGTAGTCGATACACATCCGTACCGACCCATCCTTCTTGGGTACAAAGAGTACCGAAGCACCCCAAGGTGAAGAACTCGATCGGATGAAGCCCTTGTCCTGCAGCTCATCCACCTGCTTCTTCAATTCTACCAACTTACTATTGTTGACTCGATATACATGCTGAGAAATAGGTTCCGCACCGGAAACCAAGCTTATCGAGAACTCAACATCCCTGTCCGGTAGAAGTCCTGACAACTCTTTCGGAAAGATGTCCATGAACTCTGCAATCAAAGGATGTGGAACCGCCTGCTCCTTAACTGAAACTCCGCAAAAAAGTCCGCTGCTCTGCTCTACCTGCCATCGGGTAAACTCGAACTGTGGCTCTCCTGGCGCTCCAAACAGAACTCTACTCCTACGGCAATCTATACTGGCATGATGTCTGCTCAACCAATCCATACCTAATACGATATCGTAGTTCGGTAGTGGCATTACGAATATACTCACATCTAACTCTCGGCCTCCCAAAATAGCACTCCATCCTCTGCAACCATCACTCACGAGGATAATACCACCCCCGGTCATGATCTTGCAGGTCTTAGGCAATGATTCAGATACAAGGCAGTACCTAACCGTAAATAATACAGACACAAAACTGTGGAAAGCCCCGAAATCAAATAAGGCGAAAGCTGGAATGGAGTCGAGAAGAACAGAACCTGCGATCAGCTCCCTAATAGCCTCTGCATCCTCGGCCGCCATGGCGAAAGCTCACCCTGCTGGCCTCCCCTGGCCTACTGCTGATGCTGCACGAACCGCTATTGCTGAGTCGGCAGCAGTCCCTTCTGCGGTCCCACTTGAACCTTGGCTCCTGCTCCATGTGCTGCTCTGCCTGCGAAGAGGGAGCAGTCCCTTAGCTGATGACCTGACGAACCACAGAGAAGACACTTCTCCAACCTCTTTCTGCACTCAGTACATCCATGCCCCAACTTCTTGTAGAAGGTACAACTAGTAGACTGCAGCCTCGGGGCCTGCTACTGCTGTCTCTGTTGCTGATGCTGAGCTGGCTGAAGTCTCGGCTGCTGGAACTGCTACGGCTGAAACTGCCTCTGCTGGTGCTGCTGTTGAAAGTACGGCCTCTTGGCCGGTCCTCCGCTACCACTGGCTCCCTGGGTGTCTCGCCCCCTCTTGAGCCTCAGCTCAAGATCATCCTCTGCTGCTAAGGCACCCACCAGAATCTCCTCAAAAGTAGCACTGCGGGCACTCTTGGTATAGGACTTCACCTCCTTGACTAGTCCCTTCCTGAATCTCCAGGCGTTCTTCGCCACGGATAACCCCTAGACAAACCTGTCCAGACGGTAGAACTCCCCAGCATACTCCTAGACAGTCTGACTGTCCTGAACTAAAGCCTCGAATTGAGTCTCGAGGGCACCAAGCGCTGCGTCGGGGAAAAAATTCTCCTTGAATAGCTTTTTGAAGGCTGCCCAAGTCTGCCCAACCGTACCATCCCTAGGGTCGGTCTGGTACCATGTGCGGGCCAAATCCTGTATCATACTGGCCGCCGCCTCGATCTGTAGCCTTGCTGGAATCTCTGCCAGCCTAAAAATCTTCTCCATATGCTTAATCCACTCATCAGCGTATAGAATGCCCTCTGTACCCCTGAAGTCCCGCGGTTGCATCTTCTGAAAATCCTGGATGCCTTTTTTCCTCGGCTGATATGGCTGCTGAACTGTCGGAGGCTGAGCTGCTGCCCTCTCAAATGTCGTCAGGGCCAGATCGCTACCCCGACTAAACTCTACCGTCTGACGCTACTATTGGGCCCCATGAACTGCTGGAAGAAAGTGAACAGTTGGACTGCGTCAACAGATCCCGAAGGTGGCTGCTGCTGCTGGAGCATCTCTGGAATCGCTGGGCTCTACCTGCAGACTGCTGGTGGAGGGGCTCCTCCGAATACAGCTGAAACACCCACCCCAGCTGGCATGACTGTGGCTGCGGTACCGGAGGCTGGCGGCTGAGGACGAGAGGTGGCAGACCTCTCATTACTACCCTGGGCGATGTAATCTAGTCTCGAGCATCATGGAGACAGATCAAACAAAAAAACAATTATGAGAATGAGTCAAAATAGCAAATGAGGACAGTTTATATTCAAGGGAAGACAATAAGTAGCAAATTTAGATTAAAGGAATCTAATTAAGAGTTTTTTCTAATGTGATTGAGTACCTTCAAAATATCCTAATTCTACTGCAGGCTGCAGAGATACTCTAGTTCGAATACCACTGCAATTCTAAATTGGACCTGCATGGGCCACCACTAAAATGTGTCACGACCCGCACCCAGTATAGGGGGCACAAAAAGTGGTTACGTCCAGCCTACGTCGCAGTGTAGGCAATAGAACGCTATCCTAGGTCATATACATCTAACAGTTATAAGGTATATGTATAGTTATACTCTCCGAATGGAGGAATAATATAAAGTACAACTCAATCACAACTAAAGAAGAAAGTACGATAAGATAGATAGATAAAATCATAGAATCCACAGATAAAATACAAGATAAGAGAGAGAACTAATATCTAAGATAAACAACTCCACAATATCCAGACTAATAAATCCCTAAATAAGTACAAGTGTATCAAACAAGACATGATGATAAATAAGATATTGGTCTAGCTAACTAGCCCAGACTACTGGGGTAATATCCTCTGCAAGTGCTGGATCCTGCTAGGCGTCTAACTCACATGTGTCATCTAGGCCTGCTCCATAATAAGTGGGACACATCTCCTCAAGGTCATATGTAATATTTTAACCGGTCCAGTCAGGACGAGAGCGAGTACAGTACATCTCACACAGTTCATATCATGACAGAAATATAATACAGGCAATAGAGTAAGATACATGAAACGCTGAAGAGTATACATGAAGTAAAGAGAAGACTGTAAAGAAATATCTACTATAAGTAAAGAGCTGCAGTGAACTAGTGATTTAGAGTACAAGATAGACATGTGAAAGACTTGATAATAAACATGAGAGGTTGTACATGGCTATACTACTTTGGAAATGTCCACATAACTATTTTTACTCCCCCATCCTCAATCAATACACAAGGATCCATTCAAGTTATGTTATTATACATGGTTTCACATGGGAGCCCATAAATGGGTGCACATGAATATAAACATGGGGGCCCCGTGAACATGAGAGTACATGAGTCACGAGAGTGCACATAAATAATGAAATCACAAGAATACATAAGGAAAATGAAACGCACATGACATGATGTATCCGATGCTCCCAAAGGGGATAACATCATATAAAAAGATCCATATAGTACTAATCCGTGTTTCCATCATGACAATATCAAGTAAAGTAATATAGAGCAAAAATATAGTCCTAGCAAGTATGAAACGGTCAGAGAATGTACTCGCCTGATATCCTGAGTATCTGAATGAAATACTGCCTGAGGAGTGGTGTCTGGCTCCTATTCAGAACAGTTCAAGTCACAACATATACAAAATGGTAAAATAAACTGCTACGATGCATTCCACATGATGTTTGGGTCAATCTAGGCTAAAGTCAACCTTGGGTCAACTCCAGTCAACTTTACTAGTCAAACTAGGTCAACTAGGTCAAACCTAAACCAAACAAGTATCACTAAGCCTAACCATGTCTATCCTAGCATTCTCATATCAACACAATGCCACACAGGCTATCAACACACAAAACTCATGTGTATACATTCCATATACACATAGGCTTACATATAGGAATACACATAGGCTATATCACATATGCTCTATGCCATATACAACCTATATTGGCGTCACACACATTTAATTACCACATATATATATATACACTAAAATTATGGGCAATAAGTATATATATATATATATATATATATATATATATATATATATATATATATATATATATATATATATATATATATATATATATATATATTCATGACATATTTAACACACATGGCTATTGGTTATATGAATATATACAAACAGAGAGAGAGAGGAATAAAATGACAGATATCTATGTATGTGTGTGTAGATAGTGTGTACAGGGATATAGGTTCCTGTGTGTGTCAATAGTGTTCTCAGGTTAACAGTACAATGTGTGTGTGTGTGTAGGTGAATAGAAAATCAATGTGTGAGAGTGTGTAAGGGTGTGTGTGTCTGTGTGTATGCGTGAGTCCTGTTTATGTGTGTGTAAAAATCAGTGTGTGAGTGTGTGTATAGTGCAATAGTGGATAGTTTCTCAGATTTTGCATAGTGTGTATAAGTGTGTGTGTGAATAGGGAAAACAGTGCATACATGACAGTGTCAAGTGTTCTCAGTTAACATTGTGCACAGATGTGTGTGTGTGTGTGCTATAGCTATCAGTGGTTCACAAATCAGTGTTGCAAATCCTAGGTTTGAGTATACACAAAGGAATCTAAGTGCACACATGACAGTTTGAAATTTCAGGAAAACAACGTATACAAATCAGTGTATCCATTCTCAGGTTAGACAGTCCCATGGAAATCGAAACCCATACTCTAATACAATTTATGAATCCTATCATGCCACTAATCTCAGATATACATAGGTGTACCCATATTGAAATTCATCATCAAGGGAAAATAATAACCCAATTAATCTCAGAAAAAATCGATTAACAGTTGGAGTGTACACATTACAGTCTACAGTTTAACAGTCCAAAGGTATTTCGAAAACCAAAATTCCATGCTAATATGATGCCTAGCATTGTAGGTTAAACTCATACAAGGTGAACCAATATTCAATTTAATCAATAAAAACAGTTTAGCATACATGTTAATCTAAGAAAAACCGATAAATCAGTCTAGTATCAGAAATATTGGGGATTCCCTAAATTCGAATTCAAAAACAACTAATATTTGATTTTAATGGTTGGTAATACATGTGTCATGTGTGAGTGTGTCGTGGGTGTGTTCCAGTGTCCAAGAACTGGACACAACGTGTCCAAAACTATTCCACACTCGTGTCTACACTAACAGTGCACAGTTCCCGTGCATGTGTTCACTGAGTTCGTAGACACGACACACGACACCTCACGCCACGTGGTCACGCACACGTATAGTCCACGTGTAGGGCTACACAGTCGATACACCATGACGTGTCCAAGTCGTGTCTAGTGTGTACACGAAATGCGTGTCAGTGCGCGTTTAGTGACAGTGTACACACAGTGCGTGTCTAGTACGGGCACGATTTCTCTCTGTGTAGTGCACCATAAGCTTCCAAATTTTGGGAGCATAGTGTCAGTTGTGTGCTTCGTGTCTCCACAAATTTTCACATGTCCACGTGTCCTGTGTGAAGAGAACGAACGGTCGGGCAGCAGGACACTGCCCGCGTGTATGCAGTGGCATGTTCGCGTCCTGTTTGTACACGGACATGGCTCAAAGTTGGCTCAGTCATGGGGAAATTAGTATACACATATAAATCAACAAATCCATTCAATTACTTTTCAAAAATATCAAAATAAAATCCTTTGAGACATTTCGACAAACGCCTAGAACTAGGTTATGATACGTGTCCGACACGGATACGAAATCAATACAAAATTACACAAATCGCACACCACAGCTAGGGGACACCTAGATCAAGGCTAGGATGCAAAAAAATTAGAATAAAAACACAATTTAGAGGGTTTACCTATAGTGTGTCAAATGACAAGAAAAGCTCTAAATAGAATGATTCCCCTAGCTAGCCAAACTCTCCAAATTGTTCCGAAACTGAGATTTCTCTCCATGAACAAAAAATAAAGTAGGATTAGACTCTAATGCAAGAAACTAAGGTAAAAAAGGAATTAAAATAAAATAGATATGGATTGGGGAAGAATGACAATACCTTTCCTTTTTCAAAAGTTGATTCAATATAAAAGAGGCAAGAACCAAAGGAAGAGAGACTTTATAGTGGGGGAAGCCCTAGGTGGCTGGCCATAAAGAAAGGAATTAGGGTTAGGGTTTAGTCTAGTGGGCTTGGGCCAAGTCTCAATGGTCATGGAAATCAATTCATGAGTCAAAAGCCTATGAACCTAATCATTTATCCCCCTATTTGAAACTTGATTCTAAGTGACTTAACTTGGGTTGACTTAAGTTAGACTAGGGTCCCACCATGCTAATCAAGTCACCAAAGCTAGAGTCAATATCTAGGTTAGTAACCAAAGTCCCAACTAACAAAAGTCAAAAATAATAGTCATCACTCCAATAATTCAAAATAAATTCAAAATTAACAAAATGACCAAAATACCCTCAAGCTAAAATGTGGTAGTGACAATATTACTGTTCTAGTCATCAATATATACATCCTACTATCCTTCTTGTCATCCGGAGGGGTCACTATCTCCTCATCAATAGGAGGTGGAAGCAAGCTCTCAGTCATATCTGAAACTGCAGCTACGCTCAGGGGACAGGCTCGAGTCATGGGTGCCATATTGGAAAAGATAAGAAAAATAATAAATCATCGAGGCTGTAAGGTAGTCTATCATCCTATATGAAAACTGGTAATTTTAATCAGCAGAGAACTAGCTACAAGGGTTACTATTCTAATGTCAGCGCTATACTATCATATATAGGATAAAGGCCTAACACAAGTCATCAAATTATTGTACTATGAAAGAATTATATCTAAATGAAGTTATAGAAAGAATTAGACTAAATAACTGAAATTATTCCTACTCCTAAGTTAACTGATGATTAAAAACAAATTTTTTTTACAGAAGTAAAATGGTAGAGGTGATACTTTGAGAACCTTCTCAAGATACAGTATGATAATCATATTGGTCTGTCTAAAATTATGATACTCAGAATCCTCGCCATGCTAGTAAGCAAAGCTGCGATAAATGGTAGAGTCCATATAACTGGGGTATGCACCTCTATAATCATATCGTCTAGAATCCTCTCTATGCCGACTAGTATAGCTGCGAGAAATCCCAAATCTCATAATCAAGATATATACATCCGAAGTCAGGTCTCTACGTTCATGCCACGCCGGCTAATGTTGCTGCGATAGACTCTAGGTTCCATAACCAAGTAGACATTTTACTATTCCTGTTATTTCTGTCAGCATATGTTATTAGAAGGTACCGTAACTCATGACAGAAAATTCATCTCGATAGGAAAAATCAAAATCAACAACGATCCATCAAATTCAATAACAAGGAGTATGGGTGAACAAAACAAGAGAAAATGATTTCAAATCAAAGTTCAAATAAGATTCTCAAGGGTCGTCTCAGAAACTCTCAAGGAATTCTAACTGTGATTGAGTATCCTCTCATTCTAATACCTTACTTCCTATATTCTATCGTAGGCTCGCGGTATTACAACTAAGTCGCTATGCTACCACGATATCGTACTAATACAAATCTCGACCTGCATGGGCCACCACTAAAAACGTGTCATGGCACGCACCTACTTTAAGGGTATGAATATGTAGGTATGTCCAGCCCATTCCGCAGTGTCGGAGGTAGAAGGCTGTCCTAGGTCTCAACAACATCTAACACAAAATAATAGATCTGTCCAATAAGATATACTCTCCAAACGAAGGGCAATCACAGAAGGAGACAACTCAATCACAAAGTAACTAAAGATGGATAACAACACGATATGAAATAAATAGATAATATCAAGTACGATACAATCCAGAAGAGGAATAAGTTTTGGTGTTAACATTACATCCCAAGGTAGAAGTACTATTTATATACATCTCATGAAAGATAACTGAAAACAAAGCCAGACAACACGTTAGCAATCTACTCCAAACTCTAATGGTGTCTCCTCTAGACTAGCTAAGATCTTCTAAGTTATCTATAAATTTTTTAACTTTATCTTGTCAGGACGGAAACGAGCACATATCCCTGAAACAGATCCAAAACATAACAGGAAATATAGAACGAACAGTAGCATAAAATACATAAAATGCTGTAAAGTGATGTACATGAAGAACATGAAATACATGAAACTCCGTAGAGAGATGTACATGAACAATAAAAATTGACAAATCTGAGTACATGAAAGTTTTACAGAAAATAAGAACTGTAAGTGAATATAAATGATTTAGAGCACAAGATGGTTATGTAATCGGCTTGAATTGTACATGTCTAAGTTACAGAGTTTTACATGATGAAACTACTTGGGAATGGATCACATAACCACTCCTACTCACCTCTACCCCAATCAATACACAAGGATCTGGTCAAGTTACATTATGTACATGATTTTTTGGTTATACATGAAACACATGTGAGAACATGGGTGTATATGAGAGCACATGAGAGTACATGAGTGTACATGAGTGCACATGAGAGTATATAAATAATATGAGCATAAATAGTACATGATGTACATGAATAGCACATGACATGAAGTACCCAATGCACCCAATAAGGGGATAACATCTCATAAAATATCCATATAGTACCAATCTGTGTTACAATGTGACAACATCAAGTAAAGTAGTCTAAAGCAGACAATATAGATACTATCATGAATGAAACGATCAGAGAATGTACTCGCCTGATACCCTGAGCAACTGATAAGTATAGATGTCCAAACTGGAGTAACAGAGTCCTATTAGAGTAATACATGTTATAAAGAGTTCAAATTAGATAATAAATGAAGTTACAATGCAATCTACATGATTCTAGGTCATTTTAGGTCAAAGTCAACTCTTGGTCAACTCTGGGTCAATGCTAGTCAAACTTGGTCAACATTTAAGCTATTTGGTCAATTAGTCAACTTGGTTCTTTTAGTCAAATTATCCACTATGGTCAACATTTCTTATTTTAGCCTAGTCTATGTCATTTGGCTAATAGAGGCTATTTAAGGTGGTGCCAAACCATATTACTAAACTCAAAAATCAGGTATTAGGATAACCTATATTTAACCTATTCTCATGTTAACATGGACACAACTCTAATTTACTATAGGGTACATATCATATCGTTCTTACCACTATACATGTTTATAACCCTCTAACCCACCATCTATAGGGGTATCCTCTAAAATCTTGCTTACTGGTAACATTTCATATATAGTATGGTACCAACTCCTCAACAAGTTACCAATGCCATCCCATATATAAGAATACATCATATAGGTATCCCACATATATGAATACATATGTTATAAAAGCTGAACCAAGAGGGGTACTTGGATACAAAGGAATGTTCAAGACAGAACATACTCATTCTGACTGAACCAATGAGTGCCTCGATCCATACTTAGAACAACTGATAGAGTTCACCTATAGTCTGAGCATGATGAGGTTAGGCATTACATGGAGTTTGATCAATATGGGGAGAACTAAACATCTATTATACTGTGAACATAGATAGATAATAAGGGTTGCTAGCACAATTGAGTGATTCTAAGGGAACTAAATCAAAAGTATAGGAAGACAGATGTTTCCAAAGTTAATAATTGAGCAATGTCTAAAACAAGGATCTGAATTTAGATAGAAACTAAACTCAAAAGAACTAATAAATTGGCAGTAGTCTATACTAATAGCTGTAGTGAACAGATCTAAGTAATATAGTGAACCGACACTTGAGACCTATACTGATTCCTCTCTTCCCTAACTCAAGACTGAACAACATTATGAGATTGAAATACAGAAAAGAGATGACTGATACAATGCAAGGGTGGACCTCTAATTGATGTGGCTAACATCTAATAATTGATACAATGAAATAGAAGTTTGATACTTCAGTGAAGAGGTCAGATACTATAGGGGGGTGTGAGCATGGCCATTGTGTAGCAAATGTACAAATATACATGCAAGAGTTAGTAAACGAGTGAAAGAGGGTATGAGTGTCTGAGCATACTTTAGAGTATCCAAGCATTGTGTCACAGAGGTGTCAAGGAAGTGCACAGTGAGCATGTGAATGTGTATACATTGTTAACCATGGATCCCATTCGAAGTATCAGAGCAATTCAATGTGTGGTGTAACAGGAAGTTGTGTCACTGAGTGTGTCTAACATGTGTCAAGTGTCAAATACCTAGTGTGTCCATGAATTGTGTCAAAATATGAATAACTCATGGTATTAGACATGTATCAGAACATGTGTAGGGCTATAAAGTCGTCGAGCAGTGTGGGTGAGTGTTAGCATGGCAATCCATATAAATTAATGTGTTAGTGTGTCTAGCATGTCAGAGTGTGTCCAAGTGATGTTTACTGTGTCCACGAAGTGTCCAGAGAGGATATCAGACATTATATAACACAGTGTATCAGAGAATTTAAAGGAAAGTGTGGTACGTGTATGTCGAGCATGAGTTTGCATGGAAGACATGTAAACTAAGTGTCAATATGTGTCAGACACATGGGGGTGTGTGTCTAGCATTCTAAAGTGTCTAAGAAATGTGTCCAAGTGTGTCAGTGAAGTGTCAACATGTCAGTATCAGAAAACAGGGAATTGTGTGTGTTCGAGTGTTCGACAGAACTTGTGAGTCGAATAAATCCACGCACACACACACAACCAAACCAAACCAAACTTCATAGGCCACGTGTCAGTCGATGCCCCTACCAGTACCAACTGGTGGCACATCAAAATGTGTCATGTCCAGCGTGTTTGGACACCCATGTAGCAGGACAGTGCACAGTGCCTATGCGTGTGTCCCTGTGTCCATTTTGACATATAAAACACTACCAATATGAACTCATATATATATATATATATATATAATCTACATATAATAAGCTTCTCAAATATATAATTAGTTTAGATAATCAAGAACAAAATGTTCTAAGAGGCATTTCATCGAACACCTTGAATAACTCTTTAATACTCCTCCGAAACGCACCCTAAATGGATTCGGTTTCTAACCAAACTTGGCCTAGGGCTAGGGGTGCATCTATGTTGAAAAATCAGGAAATTAATAGGTTTAGAGGTCATTACCTATTGAGAGTTGGAACATCAATGAAAAAGCCCTTGAATAGATCCCACACCAATTTCTATGGTCAAATTTCTTCCAATCCTTGCTAGCTAGCCAATTGAGACCTCTTCTACACTAGGGGAGTGTATTGCAATTGATTTGGTCTAATTTGGAATTGATTTGGCGAAAGGGGGCAAATTTAGGGAAGAACACAAATTAGGGTTAGGGTTTGTAATGAAAGAGGCAAGAGGGGGCTAGTGTAATCTTATATAGGGGGGATACCTCTTGGACGGCCACACATGTATTCTAGGGTTAGGGTTATTCCAATTTAGACTAAAGGCCTTTCTATGGTTGAAATCAAGCCTCTTAGTAAAGGCCCAATCACAAATTAGGGTTTCTACCAAATATGTCAACTTTAACATAATATCTAGATATTCTAAAACTTAGTCATTTAGTTGAATTCTACTAACTAAGTCTCTATGCTCATGATCAACATCTAGTTTAGTACAAATCTAGGTTTAGACCTAATATAACACTTAGCACATTATTAATTACCTAAAATTCAAAAATAATAATAATTCATAAATTACCAAAATATCCTTAGCCTAAAAAGTAGTATTTGTAATGCCCCGCTCCATACGGTACATTATGCTCAGTTGTTGACTCGAAGAGTTGCGTTGACCCGATTGTGTATCGACGCGAATCGATACAAGAGTTACGTTGTCCCGATAAATGCATCGATACGAATTGATGTAAAGAGTTACATTGACCCGAGGAACGCATCGAGTAGTATCGATGCAAGTGTTAAGTTGGCCCGATGGAAAGCATTGAGTCGGTTCGAAGATTCTAAGAAATCGAATCGACACAAGGCAATTGACCGATACGGATGGGTATTGATTTTAGTTGGTTTCGTGTGCAGGTTATACGTTTACGCTAAAATATTAGATATCATAATTTTTCCTTATTCAGAAAGGTATCCGCAAAACCAATCGTCGTCTTGCGACGGATTGAGGCGTTGGCACGGTGAGCCAAAACGATCGTATAATTCAATGAAGCATAAAGTGCTCGAATGGCTAAGTCAGGAGAGTTGGCCGTGCAATGAAGTTATGAAATCAAGCTGCATCGACTCGACAAAACGACAATGTGTATCGGCTCAAGGTGGGGGGACATTGACTTCTCTTTCCTACTCCTTCATGCCTAAGTAAAATATATGTCATTGCATACTGAGTTGACCTATCGATGCCACGGGCGTGGCTCGATAGAGAGATAAATATAGTGTATGTCGAACACTAGATAGGAACAATTGAGATGAATCATACAATAGATGTATGAGTCGCTATGGAACATTGAATATCGCAAAGGCGAGCGCCTCGGTGCGCAAGCCATAAGAACATATGGATAACTGTATCGACGAGTGCCTCAGTGCACAAGTCATTCGTGTCCCGTGTACGAGTTTGTATGGTAGAACATTGAAAGACTATATCGGCACGAGTGCCTCAGTGCATGAGCTATAGAACATTGAATACCCTATCGAGGCGTGCCTCAGTTGCACAAGTTGAAAGGAAGGAACATAAGTCTAACACGTTGAATACTAAGGCATAGAATATAGAAATACAGCTTCGAGGCGTGCATCGAATGCACGATGCAAGAAAGATGAATAACTATATCAAAGTATGTACAGCAAGACAAGACTTACAAAGGATGGCATTGTTGCGACAAGGAGAACAGTTATGGCACAGATGTGACATAACTGTCGATGCGGCATGGTGCCTTCGAAATGTTCATGGCCTTCGGGGCGTTCATTGAGAACATTGAGTTGGGACATTATGCCAACTGAAATAGAGATAGTTGAATTTGCTTGGTTGTATGAAAGATAAGATGCGTTGCATGGTCAAATGGACTTAAAAATATATTGCCCGTGCACGGATGTTTTCTTCCCTCGAATGTGGTTCGCCAGGACGCTGGGACCGTTCGGCCTAGGAGGGACTGCGGGATATCAAAATTGTTGGTGCACTTTATTTAGACGGGTAGCGACCTTCTAGTGAATGTGATAAGCCACTTATTCAAGTAATTCGGGGGTCCTCTGATTGTTTGGGTTTGCAATCGCACAGAGTGATCATTGTCATACATATTCGATTTGAGAAATATGAGTCCATTCTAGCCCGGAAAGCTAGTGACCTTCATATAATTATGGGCGATGGATTGAAAGTGCAAGGTATACATATATCCGGCACAGATAGATCCTGGGTCGAAAGTGCAAGGTACACACATATCGTGCACATATAGATCCTGAATAGAGGACACTTATAATATGACAGAAAAGCTGATAGGCGTATTCACCTTGCGTCGGTGCAAGGGCGAGTGCGTCGATGTTGGTAAGAAGTCACAAAACAACACAAGATTTCTTGCATGTTTATTTATGCGAATCGAATAACATGCTTTCCATGACATCATGCTTTACAGTCTTCGAATATGCCATGAAATGATACTAAGGAGAACATAGAAAGAGAACTAAATTGTTTGTTTGCATGAATCAGTACAATACTAAATATCGGTTTGTTAAGTGGGTCTTTGATCGGTACAACGAGGACGAAAGTACTAACCCCCCACCAGTTTGCTTGCAGGTTCAGAAAATGGTCTGCTCGCGGTGGAGCTTCGCTTGAATGCTTTGAGGCTTGGAATGCCGAAGCATATTAAGTCATGCGACCGTATTGACGCTCGGACATGCAACATGATTGATACGGCCGAGATATAGAAGGCATGATTTATGGAACGGTAAAATCCTTTATGGGCAAGAGAGAACCTTTGTATTGTAGCCAATCTGGCATATATTGTTAGGCTTTTGAAAGCCTTTGTAATCTTCGTTTATTTATCAATAAAGAGAATTGTTTCGTATACTCCGTTTTCGTTCGTTGTAAATTGTAAATCAAAGATAACAATTTGAGAACTTGTCATCTTGCCTTGTACGAGTGCAACTCCAGACTCGTACGACATCACGCCCCAGCGAGGATGATGATTCAGATAAATCGATACGAGGACGAGCAATTTTTTGGGTCGGGGCATGATGTTGCGGAGAAAGTCGTGAAACGTTTCATTGCATTGAATGCAACGAGCCGTGAAATGTTAGTTGCTGTAAGTGCAATAAATTGTGAAATACGATTTGAGATATTGTTGTTGCAATGTAACATGTTGAATGAGAAATGAAACGATGCACAAAGTATAATGGGTTGTGAATATTTGTTGCACCAATACGGAAACTTAAATAATGCGTTGCAGGAAATGCAACGAGTTGATTGTGAATGTGCGTTACAATGAAAGTGATAAGTCAATATCAAATGTGTTGAACGAATTTGAGCATTGACTTTGAATGTCGGGAATAAACTGTTGCACTAGTTACAACAGATGTCAAAAATTAATCGTTGCACGAGATGCAATAAATATCGAAAATAAGTTATTATACAATGTGCAATGTGTGTCGAAAGTAAATTGTTGCACGTGGTGCAACGCATGTCAAAGTAATTGCTGTACGGAGTGCAAGGATATTGTAAATAAATTGTTGCACGAGATGCAACGGAAGGAACTGAAATCATAAATCGATAGAATAAATAGTTCGGTTGCACACTAAACTTGTATTGGCAAATGAAAACATTGGCCGAGTTATGTCAGATTTTGATTTAATCAAAGTTATGGTTGTGATCAAGCACGATCACTGTAGAAATCGTGAGTCGAAAGAGATTGTTGGTTCATACTGAGTATAATACGAGGAAAATAACTTAATTTTCGAGTGGTATATGCCATACCACGTATGTGACAAATGGCTCGATTCGGAGTGGTATATGCAATACCACTTGTGCGATGAGTTGCAATGACGCGTTGTAAGAATTACAGAAGATTCGTCCGCAATAGAAGGGATGGCACCGAGACTCGATTGAGGATTTGTATGACGACATGTTGATGCAAGTGTTTTTCGATGATCGATTAGGATGGTAAGGCGGGACTTATATCATTGAATGATATGTCGAACGAAAATAAATTTATGTGTAGGTCGAATGAAGAAAACTAACGAAACGATTATGCCTTGAGGCAATGATCGGATCGATCCGATAGGAAACTTGAAGTTATAATCGAATTGTACGACTTGCGATCTCGATAAAAATGTTCGACGATACAAATTGTACTTGCGATCTCGACAAAAATATTAGAATACGCGAATGGTAATCGAATCGCACGACTTACGATCTCGATAGAAATGTTAGCCGATGTAAAGTGAAATCAAATTGCACGACTTGCGAACTCCATAGAAATATTGGGCGAGACGAATTATAATCAGATCGCACGATGTGCGACTTTGGTGAAAAGTTGGTTGATTCAGGTAAATAGTGCCTAAAAAATAGTTGGTTACGTTACGGCAAAACTCATTTAAGTATGATTGATACACGCAAAACTTAGTGGGCATGATCGTATAACTTGAGGGTTCGATGTTGGATAATCGGTAACTCAGTTACGCGATCGAAGTATAGCATAATGCGACGAATCGAAAAATGAGTTGATGCGTGTGAAAAGTTTGTAAAGAACTTGGATGTATGCAATGCGAGTTAAATTGACGTTGAAACAGATTCGAAGTCGACCCTCGCGTTATCGAAATTGATATGAACTATCAAAATTGATACGCCAAGAAACAAAAGCATGATATGAGAACACATAACGGGGTAGGCCTACGATATCGAGATTTTCGAAAATGACAATACGAAGGTGTTGACTTGGTTGATCATAAATTTTGTGATTGATCAGGGCGAGACTATAAGGTCATCGACGATCGTCCTGATGCGTATAGCATCTCGAATGTCAACCATGGATGGAAAGACTCAAACTTGATACGAGCAGATGTTTTGTAGGTTGCAGAATTTTTTACGATAGTGCATGAGTTAGTCGGAGGCTAGTTGCGCATCAGTTGTGCCGATAGAAATGGTTATGTACAAATTTAGATAGTTGCATAGAAAATCGTCGGAACGTGATTTGGCTCCGAAACAAGATATAGCATGATTCGTAGTAAAACTGTCATTCGTTGAAGATCCACAATTATCGAGCGTAGCTTCGGGACAGCTGACCCTAGAAGACTTGACCACCAAATCAAATTAAATATAGCAGACCGTAAGATGACCTATGCGTTGTCGCATACAAAACTGCATCGTTAACAAATATTATGTGGTGCATGTTGACGATAAGTCTAGGCGATCGAAAATTGTTGGAACAGCTTTCGAGTGAGAATGACGTAGCTAGATTTTGAGTATTCATCGGACGAATGCTTGAATAGTTATGTTGGTCGACGATCGAACTAGAAATTCACCAACGGACTTGGTGATTTGGATAGGCAATTGTGAGAATTGTGCTATGCACGAGAGAGAACGATAAGGGAACGACTTATGAGTTATGTCGTTAGATTCAGATTCACTTTGCAATTGAGCTTGCGTGTGTGAAACCCGCAATTTTTCCAGTAAATATTATTTAAATATGTGTTGGTTAAATAAATATTTGAAATTAGTATTATTATTATCAGTTAAAAATGTAAAATTATTCTCAAAGAAATTGAACTTGGACTTTTGATTTACTGGCCCAGACCCGAACTCAACTCTGAACCTAAAAAAAAATATTTTAAAAGAGTTACAAATATTTGTTTATCAAGAGAATGATTTAATATTTAGCCCATTCCTTATTTTCTTAAAGTCAATTATTGAAGCCCATTCATTTAGGCCTATTAACCCAACATAAACCTTTAAAGCCTTAAGCCAAATGGGTTTTACCCTTTAACCCATTAACCCACTAAGCCATCTTTAACAATTGAGATGGTGAGAGAATGTTATTCTCATTTTCCATTTTCCTCTATTGGTTTACGAAACCGAGAAGACTTCTGTTATGACCGACTTCCCATTTCTTGAACCTTCGAAAACCGGTGCCCGTCCACCTCCCGGCCGGTCGTTCACTTCCCCTCTAGGTAACCCCCACTCTTCCCTTTCCTATAAAAACCCCCTCCACACTATTCCCATCTTTACCATCATATCCATCTTTTTCCCCAAATTTCCTCCTCCCTAATCCCTAGCCCAATTCCGGCAACCCACCCGAGCTCCAGCCGAGCCCAGGTCAGCCCGACCCCAGCGGCTCCGCCCGACTCCTCCGTTGCTGTCTCGATGGACTCGACCCCGCTGCTGTCTCGGCGGTCCCCGTGTACCGCTTCCCGACCGCTGTCCCAGCGCCTCCTCGCGTTCACTTCGTTCCCGATCCGACCGCCCGGTCCAGCATCTCCCCGTGTCTGGCTTGCTGTTCCGAGCCCGAGACGCTGTCCGGGGAGTGCTTTTTTTCTAAAAATTCACCTGAGAGCTCTAGCCGAGCAATTTCTGGTATATATTCGTTGCCCCGTTTCTATATTTTAGTCTATGATGAATTTTGGTCCACAAATTTCTCCGAGAATTCGGTAAATTATAGACGAGAAATTTTTTGGGCTTTTCGAAACCCTTTCGGACAAGTTCTGTTGGTTTCTGATTATTTTTTTTGAGTTTCTGTTGGTTCGATTTTTCCGAGAATCTTTCAGAAAGAGTTCTGGGAATTTTATTGGTTTAGTTTTTTCCAATTTCATTTCGGAATTGGTTCTGTGACTTATTCACTTTGAGTGTTCTGTTGGCCTTCGGGTTTTTCGAGTTTCATTTCGGTTTTTTCGAATATCCTTCGAGAACGTGCTGTGGTTATATATTTTTGGGTTCGATATTATTTTTAGGTTAATATTATGGTGGTTTGAATAATTGGAGTTTCCCTGGTTTGGGATAATATTGTGTGCTGTTGGAGTATTTTCCCAGTTTTGGGTTATCCCGAAAATAGAGGGAATGCTGCCGAAATTTTTATAAAATTATATAAATGGATTTCAAATCTGTTTTCGAAATATTTATAAATTGGATTTTTAGGCGACGACCGTATAGGTCAATGGGCCCTTAGCAAAATACAAACGTACGATTGGACCAATATCTAAGACTCATAAATAAATTCAATTTAATTTAAATTATTATTTTGTTTTGTAATTAAATTGTAGGATAATTTTTAGAGACTAACCAGAGTTTTCTTCTTATTTAAATTCATGTAAAATGGTCTATAAAGGGCATAAGCCCAGTTTTCTTTTCTTTCTCTGTAGTTTTGTAATTGTGTAGTGTAGTTTAGGTTTTTTTTGGTTTTCTGGTTTTGTTAGTTATCGATAAACGCGTAGAATGATAAATTGGATATTTTTAGTTTTCTTACATTAAGTTAACAATGAAATATAAGTTTGTATTATTTAAACAAACTCACATTTTTCTCATTTAAAGAAAAAATCTAGTTTTATATATATATTATATAAAAATACCAAGTTTTGCCAAAGAACATGTAAATACCATTTTTTCAATAAAATATTAAATTAACTTTTCCTTTATAAATTAATTAATAGTAAATTGCATCGATAAGCGTGTTTCAGTAGTATAATTGTAAATAACATAAAACTGGACTAGGATCAATTTTAGAGATTGTAACTAGCACGTCTAGCATGGCAATTTTGAAAATCTAAGGCAGACTTCTCGATTGTAGGATTTCGAGGACAAGTCTGAGTTCAATCCCGGTGACATTCCAATCCAGTCATAAATCAAAGGCAAGTACATTTTATGGTATATTACAATTATTTAATAATTGTTTTATTGCAAGTTTAAACCACGATGCAATACGGAACTCTCTCTGAGAGCATTGACTGTTTAACTGTTTGGTACTGGAGGAGTAGTGTAATTGTTGACACAAAGTCACAGTCAACCAAATATCGATAACATTGACTAAATAATACTTGTAATAATTCAATACGACACACGACGTCTACATCAAGCTCAAGTCAGAAGACAGCTCAGTCTTTGCAAATCAATTATATATGAGTCTGTATTTTATACTTTTATTGAGTCTAGACTGTTGTAAACTGTGTCATGCTGAGCTCTTGAGACTTGACCAAAAGCCTACCCAACAATCCATAAACTCCACCATCCAGAAATAAGCCCATTGGTCCCTTAGAACCATTCTGTGCTCTGGAGACAGAGTTCGGGCCGAACTCTGCCTCCACACAGAGTTCGGGCCGAACTCTGTCCCCTAAAAATCAGCAACCTTAATTTTAGGGTTAGCTGGTTGCAAGTTGTCCAACGGCCAAATATTTAAAATTTTCTACCCGAATTCTGGCCGAATTCTGCCTACAAAAACCCTATAAATAGGCCAAGAATTCTCTCATTTCAAATCATCCAATCTTCTCTTCTATTCTCTCTTAAAGCTCAGATAAGCCATATCCTTCCCATCTACTAGCCACAAGATTCCTAAGTCTCGAGTGCTCAGCATCTCTCAGTTAGGAGTCTTGTGCAAGAGTTGAAGAAGTCGCTTGGAAAATTCCAAGCAAATCGCCATTGCGATCCTCTGTAAGAAGTTGACGTGCTCTTCTGAAGAAAAGGCACGGGTTGTAAACTACTATTTCACAAATAGTGGATTTAATCCTGAGCTAGAGTTCTCAGGCTTGGACTAGTCCTCCACGAGGGAATCCAGGTTAAAATCGGCTGTGTTTGCGTATGCTCTCTTTCTTCTCACTTTAAATTCCGCATTTACTCTGATTAGTTTTGTTTGTGATAGAGTTGAATTTTTAATTGGATATTATCTCTATAAACTCTATTCACCCCCCTCTAGAGTTGCCATCTGTTCTTCAATTGGTATCAGAGCTCTGTTCTCTTTACAAGGATTTACATCCTAGAGCTGATCCATGGCAACCACACAATCCTTGATTTTCAATCACGGTGAAGGACAGTCCACTCATAGGCCTCCCCTATTTGATGGTACTAACTACACGTATTGGAAAACAAGGATGAGTTTTTATCTCAAGTCTCTAGACTTTGACCTGTGGACTATCGGCACTGACGGTTACAAAAAGCCCGCCAGGATAGTTGTCAACGGTGATCTCATTGAGAAATCACATGACAAATATTCTGACGAGGAGAAGAAACAGGCAAGTCTTGACGTGGGAGCTATTAATGCTTTATTCTGTGCTATAGACAGGAATGAATTCAACAGGGTATCTACATGCACCACATCCCACGAAATATGGAAGCTTCTAGAAGTGACGCATGAAGGAACCACCCAAGTCAAGGAATCAAAAATAAGTCGTCTCACTCAAGAATACGAGGCTTTCAAGATGAAGCCAAACGAGACGATCACTCAAATGTTTACAAGATTCTTCGACATCATCAATCCCCTGTCCTCGCTTGGGAAGCAATATTCAAATTACGAGAAGATTCGCAAGCTACTTAGGGGGCTACCAAAAATTTGGAACCCTAAGGTGACAGCCATCATAGAAGGAAACGATCTCACAACCATGTCCATGGAGACCTTGATGGGAAAGCTAATGACTCATGAGCTTGACCTCAAGGACTTCGAAGAGCCTGCTCATAAGGCTAAGGAGATCGCACTCAAAGCTCACCGACGGAGGGCTGAACCCGAAGAGACGGTTGACGACAACTCAGAAGATGATGATCAAGCCCTCATCGTTCACAACTTCAAGAAATTCCTTCGCTTCAATCGAAGAAAGAAGGAACCACAAGAAGATGAAGAAGAAGAGCCTACTTGCTACGGTTACAAGAAGACGGGACATGTCCGAAAAGACTGTCCATTCTCAAAGAAAAGCAACCGCTATGAGAAGCCATACAAGAAGACCTCTTCAAAGAAATATGCCAACACAAGCATTTGGCATGAAAGCGAAGCTAGTGACTCCGAGAAAGAAAAGAACTCTCCTTAAGATACGGCTAATGTTTGCCTAATGGCAACATCCGACAAGGTATCAAACGAAACTCTTGACGACTTCACTTTTGATGAACTTGGCGATGCTTTCACTGATTTACTTAGTGACCATAAAAAGGTCATTGGTAAATACAAACAAGCCAAGGACAAAATCAAAAGTCATGAAGTTGAAATACAAAGACTTTCTCTTTTACTTGATAATATTAGAGATACTATACCCACGGATGTCACTGATGAGGTATTTAAGCTTAAGATAAGCTTACATGATGCCGAGGCACGTGTTGAGCAACAAACATAAGAAATCACAGCCCTCAACACGGAGCTTGCAGAAGAAAAGAATAGACACAAGATTACTATTACTAAGTTGCATGGTTTAAATGTTAAGATTACTGAATTGCAAGCTGTCTCTAAGAAACTAGAGACTAAATTGGGAAAATAGGTTGCTCAACCTCAAACCCAATCATATGAGACACACACAAAGCATGACACTACTCATACTAGTCAACCACGTCATACTCATGCTACTCACAATCATGCTTACATGTACACACACTTTCACAAACCTCATGCACGTGGAAATAATCATCATATGTCACATAAACATCATGCTACAAGTAGATACAGTCATCATCATGTTGTACAAAGTCACAATCAATATCACTCCACATATAGACAATCTCATCATGCCATGCCATATAGACAATCTTATCATGCCATACCATATAGACAACATCATCATGCCATGCCATATAGACAACATCATCATGCCATGCCATATCAACAATATCACCATGCCTCTCCACATAGTCATCATCACCATGCTGAATCTATATATCATCAATATTCTTATAGACATCATCAGCATGCTCCTAATATAAATAGGAATGCTATATGTACTTATTGTGGTCTACATGGACACATACCACCACAATGTAGAATCAGAAGATTAGTAGATAAAAAGATATATGCATGGTTTTCAAAAGCTAACTCTTCAGGACCCTCAAGAACATAGGTGCCAAAGGTCACATCTACTCTTGATGTTGGTGGACCTTCCCTCCTCGACTAAGAGTAAGTGGATTCTCGATAGTGGATGCTCGCGGCATATGACGGGAGACGCACATCTTTTCGCATCACTATCGATGAAGAGAGAAGGATATGTATCCTTCGAAAATAACCTAAAAGGGTATATTATAGGTAATGGTATTATTGGCTATCCTCCCTCTCCCGTAATAAAGGATGTCTGCCTAGTGACCGAGCTAAAGCATAACTTGCTCAGCATCAGTCATCTTGCTGACCATGGTTATGACATTAACTTTGGACAAAACAAATGCCTTATATATGATAGGTCAACAGGAGACATTGCTTTTGAAGGGATAAGAGAGGACAATATTTATATTTTCTATTTGTCTATAGATACTAACTATGCAGGTAGGTGCCTATATGCTCACAAAGATGAACGGTTACTATGGCACCAGCGTCTTGGTCATGCCAACATGGATACTATATCCAGGCTATCAACCAAGAAGCTAGTTAGAGGCTTGCCCGACATCACATTCAAAAAGGACACCGTATGTGCCGAATGTGAGTTGAATAAGGCAACCAAATCATCTTTCCATTCCATAAACTCTGTAAGCACTACTAGACCCCTGCAACTACTTCATATGGATTTATTTGGTCCTAGTAGAGTAGCTAGTCTTGGTGGAAAACTCTATACATTTGTTATTGTTGATGACTTTTCAAGATTTACTTGGGTTTTCTTTCTTACTTATAAAAGTAATGCTATTTCAGTTTTTAAGATTTTTGTCAAGAAAGTTCAAAACGAAAAAGGCTACATGATCACTCGAATCCGAAGTGATCATGGAGGCGAATTCGAAAATTCTGATTTTGAAAAGTTTTGTGATTCCAATAGTTTTGATCATGAGTTTTCTTGTCCAAGAACTCTCCAACAAAATGGTGTTGTGGAGCGAAAGAATAGGACTCTTGGCGATATGGCCAAAGTTATGTTGAACATGTTTTTACTTTCGAAATACTTTTGGGGCTGAAGCTGTCAGTACAGCTTGCCACATTTTAAATAGGGTACTCATTCGTCCTATCACAAAAAAGACACCCTATGAGCTTTGGTTTGGGAGAACCCCAAATGTTTCTTATTTTACAGTTTTTGGCT
Organism: Iris pallida; assembly: GCA_029216955.1. Lineage (NCBI taxonomy): Eukaryota > Viridiplantae > Streptophyta > Magnoliopsida > Asparagales > Iridaceae > Iris > Iris pallida. Next base: position 3,553,233 of record JANAVB010042620.1, on the reverse strand, counting down.
GTAGATGTTTTATCCTTAACACCAAAGACAACTTAGGCAAATTTGATGCCAAAGCTGACGATAGTATTTTCCTTGGCTATGCTGCCAAGAGTAAGGGATATAAACAAACGCTCTTTAATTATGAAAGAGTCTACAAATATGACTTTTGAAAATAATAGTGCAACAGCTACTCTTGATGATGACATTGAGCCATCAATGTCTACTCCAATGAACACCACAACCGAAATAAATTCTCTGGAAAGCTTGCCTAAGAAATTCTCTTTCAAGCCATCACATCCAAAAAATTTGGTAATCGGTGAGGTTTCACAAGGAGTAACTACTAGATCATCATTAAGAGACTCTATTGCTAGCACTGCCTTTATTTCACAAATTGAGCCTAAAAACTTTTCAGAAGCTTTCAATGATGAATTTTGGATTTCTGCTATGCAAGAGGAACTCAACCAATTCGAGAGGAGCCAAGTATGGGAACTCGTTCCTAGACCGGCTAATCACTCGATTATTGGTACTAAATAGGTTTTTAGAAACAAAGTAAATGAAGATGGTTCAGTCACACGCAACAAAGCTCGTCTAGTAGCCCAAGGATACAACCAAGAGGAAGGTATCGACTACAATGAGACGTATGCTCCTGTTGCTAGATTAGAATCCATTCGGATGCTTTGTGCATTTGCAAATTTTCAAAATTTCAAATTATTTTAAATGGATGTTAAAAGTGCTTTCTTGAATGGTTTTATTAAGGAGGAAGTTTATGTAAAACAACCCCCTGGCTTTGAAAACCACAAATTTTCCGACCACGTGTTCAAGCTAAAGAAAGCGCTGTACGGCCTCAAACAAGCCCCTAGAGCTTGGTATGAACGGCTAAGCAACTTCTTACTTGAGAAAGGTTTTTCAAAAGGGAAATTGACACCACACTTTTCTTAAAGTCTTTGAAGGACACTTTTCTTTTAGTTCAAATATATGTAGATGACATTATTTTTGGTACTACTGATGAAACCCTCTGTCAAGATTTTGCCAAGTGTATGCAGACCGAGTTTGAGATGAGCATGATGGGAGAGCTCTACTACTTTCTTGGGCTGCAAGTCAAACAAATGTCCAATGGAACCTTCATCTGTCAGTCGAAGTATACAAAGGACATGCTGAAGAAATTCGACCTTGATAACGTCAAACCAATCAGCACTCCTATGGCTACTTCAACCAAGCTTGAACCAGATGACAGCGGCAAACCCGTAGATCAACGTAAGTATCGAGGTATGGTAGGCAGTCTACTCTATCTTACTGCTAGTCGCCCTGATATAATGTTTAGCGTTTGCCTGTGTGCTAGATATCAAGCAAATCCTAAGGAATCACACATGACCGCCGTTAAGCGTATCTTTAGATACCTTAAAGGTACAGTTACAGTAGGCCTATGGTATCCCAAGTCAACATCATTTGACCTCATTGGTTACTCTGATGCTGATTTTGCTGGATGCAAGGTCGACCGTAAAAGTACGAGCGGTACGTGTCATTTATTAGGAAAGGCTTTAGTCTCTTGGTTTAGCAAAAAGCAAAATTCTGTCGCACTATCCACAACAGAAGCTGAATACATTGCAGCTGGGCGTTGTTGTGCACAAATTCTGTGGATGAAGCAAACCCTTGAAGACTATAATTTATTTTTCATGCATATTCCTATCTTTTGTGACAACACTAGTGCTATAAACTTGACTAAGAACCCTATTTGTCACTCACGCACAAAACACATTAAAATTCGACACCACTTTTTGCGTGATCATCAGCAAAATGGCACGATTAACTTAGAATTTATTGACACTGATCATCAGTTAGCTGATTTCTTCACAAAGCCATTATCCGAAGAGCGCTTCAATTTTCTTTGTCGTGAACTTAGAATTTTAGATGAAGCCGTCATAAATTAAAATACACCTGCGTAAATATCGATTATATTATGATTCTCTTATGATGAACTTGCTATGAGTACAAGCCGAAAGGGCCCTTCTGACAACAAGGCGTAAAAGCCTAAGCGACACGGTGCACTAGTCCTCAGGACTACCGCTAGCTGGGATCCGGCCCCTGCAGCTAACTCATGGCAAATTCAAAATATTGAATTATGATATAACTCCTTGTTTATTATACGGTATATTTTGATTTATCACCTGCTGACATACTATTTTTTAATTTCATATTGCTATCCTTCTACTTCTACTCTCTGGTTTATTGACTCTCTTAATCATTTATCTTTATAACTTATATTGGTTTCCCATACTTAACCAATATTTCATCCTTTCAGCCTGATTTCAGTTCTGGGACAAGGACCCATAATTTGGGCCGAACTCTGCCCTTACCAGAGTTCGGGCCGAGTTCGGCCTCCCTGTTCCAGAATCGGGGACAGTTCCAGCCGTTGATCACAACTTGATCCAATGGGCCTGATTCACTCCGACCAAGAGAAACCCTTCCCTTATATTCGGTTTCTCTTCCACCTCCTTCTTTCTTACCACCTTTTCCTCTTCTCCTCCACTATTCTCTCTAAACCCTAACCCTAATTTCTTCTCTATAGTGCTCCATTCTTTCCCAAACTCAAGGAGAAGGGCTATTTTCCAATTCTCTTTCACTGTTCATCATTTATTTGAGGTATAACTTACTCTTCTTCTCTATTTCAATTTTTCTCTACTTTGTGCTATGGCTCCTCGCTTGCTCAACCGTGGGAAGAGAATTCGGACCGAGGGAGCATCCTCGTCGAATTCTCCTCCTCCCGTTGTGCAACCCGTTGAACAACAACAACCACCTCATCCGTTGTTCAACCCTTCACGTCTACGTGATCCAAACACTCACGATGACCGACTTTTTATATCACTAGACGCATCCAATGAATGGTTTAGTAATTTTCGGACACGTCCGGTGTTTGCGGGATACCCCGTTAACTTCACAATTTTTGCATATGTTTCATGATCTTTGCCTTGATGAGCTAGTTGCTACGAATTTCGTCATCTATCATAGCGCCATACAAATGATTTACTGCAACTTGACTCATGATGATACTCACATTTGTTCACGTGTTACGGGTATTGATATCTCATTTGATGATTTTGACTTAGCCGAATATCTTGAACTTTAAGAGCCCAATTCTTGGGAAAAGCTTGTTGAAGCTCGGTCGTTCCGATTTCTCGACGGGACTTCCCTTGAAAGCTTCAAGGACGACTTGTGTACTCCGAACACACGTCCTCGCAAGCTTATGGCTAAATATCTAAATCCATATTTCTATGAACTTCATCGGATTATTTTCAACACCATTCTACCCAAAGCGGGTTCTACCGATGAAATCACCTATTTTGAAATATCTGCTCTTTGTATCATCTCCACTATCGCATTCCTTTTAATCTTCTACGTTCCATGATGGACTGGATGATTAACTGTAGGAAGAAATCACGAGCCTTGGTTTATCCCTTATATCTTCCTATGGTCCTTCGTGCATTCATTGTACCACTTCATGATTGTCCTTTCTTACCTGCTCCTGCCTTCCTATCTAAGGCAAGATGACTTCAGGCAGTCGTAGCCTCTCATGCCACTTCTGAGCATTTCGATAATGAGGAGCCCGACGCCCCTCCACTTGGACAGGATACGCCACCTCCTCCTGTTACCCTTGACTCCATCCAGACCATGCTCCGAGATCGCTTTACCTTAGAGGACGATCGTTGGACTCAGATGGACTACCGTACTACCCTGCAGATGAGTGCCCTCAGTAACTCGCTGCACGATATTCGGTATTCCATGTCTTGTCATCCTTCTGTGCCCATTCCCATGGAGCGGGATCCCGGTCGCGAGGGATATCGCATTGACGATCCTTGGGTCATGCGCTACCTGGATCCGGATGCTGCTATTATGGACCCCAGCCGTTCCTTCACTGATCCTTCCGACACCGCTGGGCCTTCTCGTGCTCCATGATGGAGATGGCTTCTACCTGATAATGCTGCTGCTGATCATAGTTTATGTTTTATGCTTTCCAGTTTTTCAGTTGTTTAGTTGTATTTATGTACTTGGTTTGTCATAAACTCTTTATGTTTTAGTTGTAAGTGATGACTCTTATGCTTATCATAGTTCTATTAGTCTCTGCTCGTTATGTTCGTTAATATGCAGTTTCTTCTCTTTTGGTGTGTTTGCCCATTCTTACTTGCTTATATTGCTAAATGCCAAAAGGGGAGAGATATGTATATTCTTTATGTGCTTTTGGTGCTTTTGGGAGATGTTCCTTATCAGGCCAACAGGTTCAACGCATTGTTTACGGGAGAGCTATCTTATTTAGCTCGGCACCGATTATGGGGGAGCTATGCTTTTGTCATTGACTGTGTCCAGGTATGAATATTGAATATACAATTATTATTTTGTCAATTATCAATATGGGGGAGATTTTGACACAAAGTCACAGTCAACCAAATATCGATAACATTGACTAAATAATACTTGTAATAATTCAATACGACACACGACGTCTACATCAAGCTCAAGTCAGAAGACAGCTCAGTCTTTGCAAATCAGTTATATATGAGTCTGTATTTTATACTTTTATTGAGTCTAGACTGTTGTAAACTGTGTCATGCTGAGCTCTTGAGACTTGACCAAAAGCCTATCCAACAATCCATAAACTCCACCATCCAGAAATAAGCCCATTGGTCCCTTAGAACCATTCTGTGCTCTGGAGACAGAGTTCGGGCCGAACTCTGTCCCCTAAAAATCAGCAACCTAAATTTTAGGGTTAGCTGGTTGCAAGTTGTCCAACGGCCAAATATTTGAAATTTTCTACCCGAATTCTGGCCGAATTCTGCCTACAAAAACCCTATAAAAAGGCCAAGAATTCTCTCATTTAAAATCATCCAATCTTCTCTTCTCTTCTCTCTTAAAGCTCAAATAAGCCATACCCTTCCCATCTACTAGCCACAAGCATCCTAAGTCTCGAGTGCTCAGCATCTCTCAGTTAGGGGTCTTGTCCAAGAGTTGAAGAAGTCGCTTGGAAAACTCCAAGCAATCGCCACTGCGATCCTTTGTAAGAAGTTGACGTGCTTTTCTGATAAAAAGGCACGGGTTGTAAACTACTATTTCATAAATAGTGGATTTAATCCTGAGCTAGAGTTCTCAGGCCTGGACTAGTCCTCCACGAGGGAAACCAGGTTAAAATCGGCTGTGTTTGCGTATGCTCTCTTTCTTTTCACTTTAAATTCCGCATTTACTCTGATTAGTTTTGTTTGTGATAGAGTTGAATTTTTAATTGGATATTATCTCTATAAACTCTATTCACCCCCCCTCTAGAGTTGCCATCTGTTCTTCAGTAATGAGTATGACCACATCCACAATAGTATAATGACTATATTAGCTTACCCCTCATACACACGGGGATAAGCCATATCGTATCAATAGGATGCAACTGTACAACCCAATCCGGTCATATTCATTGCCTATTCACATCACACTATTTTAACTGCCGGAAAACTATTTATTTCAAATTGTTTAAAAATGCATAACTCCATTATTATTTCAATTGTTAAAATATCATGAATTGTACTTTGCTTCCTCCTGACTGGAGACTATATTTTTAGGTCCTATTGATGATGCAGAGCTACTGATTAGTAGTTACTATGATCCTGAGCTGTACCCGGCTGTTCTACCAGAGGATGATGATGAGAAGACTGCCAATTAGTTTTATTTCTAAATTATGATATTGTGAAAGACAATTATTTCAGTTGTAGGTTGTATTTGAAAACTTTGTGTTTTGGACAAGTTTTATTTATCGAAACATTAAAGGTTGTGGCAAATAGAAATTGTGTTGTTGATTACCTGCACGAGTGATACAGTTTACTGCCGCCGTCTCAACAACGGTGCAGGCTGGGCATGATCCGATTTGACTCAAGAAATTGGGACCGGGTCGTGACATGTTTTTAGTGGTGGCCCATGCAGGTTGGATCAATAACTTAGAAAAATATCTAGAAATATTTAGAAACACTAGAACATAAATTTGTCACAACATAGGACCGAAATATATTATAAAGAAATATTTTTGTTTGATTATCGACTGGTAGGCTACCTTGCTTATGTTTATATCCTAAACCTTCCAGAATATGGCCACCAATCCTGCTGGCAATGGGGTATTTTCACCCTATCTTACCCCACCTCCCCAATCAAGTCCGGAGCCTACACCTCGGCAGCTGGCCGACCGTCCCCATAATACAACGGTGGATCCATCATCTTCCCAGACGGAGATGCAATCCCCTGTGGTAGTACCCCCTCCAGCTGCCCCACCGGTGCCTGTGGACCCCACCGACCTCATGGGTCTGTTACGAGGAGTGCTAGAAGCCCAGAGAGCTCAAACAGAAGCTCATCAAGAGCAAACCGCGATTATGAGGGAAAGCATGGAGAATGCTCATAACGTGGCTATGACTGCTCTGGGAAGACAAGAAGCCGCTCAACTTGAACCAAGGCCTGCCAAGGTAAACATATTTCTAAGGGATTAATTTATGAAACATTAAGGCCATTTAAATTAATAGGGATCATATTGCCAAGGTGGGCGATATTGAGAGTTTCAAGAAGCAGAACCCTCGACCCTTCAAGGGAACCGAGGGAATCGTCTATGTCGATGAATGGCTCGATAGCATGGAGCGTCTCCTAAGCGTCGCTCGACTTCCAGAAGACCTCAAGGACGAAGCAGTGGGACTCCAACTGCAAAGTGTAGCAAGCACCTGGTATCAGAATGAACCCCGACTCCAGGACAAGCAGCTTGACTGGGACACCTTCAAGAGGTTATTCCAGAGGAAGTTCTTCCCAACATCAGAGTTGCGGGAGAAGGAGGGGCAATTTCAGAACCTGAAGCAAGGAAATATGACTGTTGGAGAATATACGGCAGAATTCGGCCAACTCAGCTGGTTTGCCAAGAACTTGGTAGCTGACCCTGATGATCGTGATGAATGATTCAGACATGGGCTGAGAGAGGAGATCCGCACCCATGTGATCTCAGGCGGTGCTAAGACTTATGAAAGAATCCTGGAGCGAGCTCAAGATATAGAGAAGAGGCAACCCATTCGCTCAAAGAGGGATTTTCCTGGAACTAACAACTTCCAGGGTAATCAGAAGAAGTCCAACAACAACAACAACCGGCCTTCTCACCACCACCAGCAGAACCAACAGGCGAGTAACAATGATAGAGCACCTCAGAGGCAGATCTCTGTCTGTGATTTTTGTAAGAGACCAGGGCATCAGTCGAACATCTGCAGGAAGAGGCTAGGACACTGCCTAGTCTGTGGGTCTGCCACCCACCAAGTGAAGGACTGCCCCTCGTCGATGTACCGGACTGGAGCTACTCAGCAGAAAGGTCCTCTGTCCACTCAGCAACAACAATTTGGGCAGCATCAACAGAAGACTGGACGAGCTTTTGCCCTAGCAGCAGAGAAACAAGAGCCAGAGCAGGAACCTACAGCTGATGTCATCGTAGGTTTTATTTATATACATTCCTATCCTATCTTAGCTTTATTTGATTCGGGTGTATCACATAGTTTCATATCAATAAAATTCATCTCTGCGCACGACATAGTTACGGGCTTTAGCAAGAAGATAAGTAGAGTCATGACCGGTGGAGGACCCCTACCCATCACTAAGACCTGTAACTGCCCTATCACCATATCAGGCCACCAATTCATAGCACCTTTGCTTGTGATGCCCTTACCCAATTATGATGTAGTCCTAGGGATGGACTGGTTGAGTAAGCAGCATGCGCTGATAGACTGTCACAGAGGACGTGTAGTCTTCAGTCCACCTGGAGAGCCGGAGTTTGAAATCTCTCGAACTCTGGAGGATATGGAGTGTGTTACCTACACCTCTATCAGAGACGAACCCGGACCTCCCCATCCTATCATAGCAGAATTTATGGATGTCTTCCCTGATAGTCCACCCGAATTACCCCCAGATCGAGACATAGAGTTCACCATTGACCTAGTCCCCTGCTCTTCCCCTATTTCTAAGGGATGCTACAAAGTCAACCCGAAGGAGGCCAAGGAGATGAAGGATCAGATCAATGAACTGAAGGCTTTGGGATTTATCCGAGACGGAGCTTCACCCTGGGGAGCACCTGTCTTATTTGTTCCCAAGAAGGACGGAACTGTGAGGATGTGCATCGACTACCGGGCGCTGAACAATATCACCATCAAGAACAAGTACCCTCTCCCCGGATCGATGACCTGTTTGATCAACTCAGTGGAGCTAAGGTGTTTTCGAAGATTGACCTAAGATCTGGCTACCATCAGATCAAGGTTAGGAAGGAGGACATTCCCAAGACGTCGTTCAACACCAAGTATAGGCAGTTTGAATTCTTGGTCATGCCGTTTGGACTGACGAATGCTCCTGCTGTGTTCATGAACCTTATGAATAAGGTTTTTTATGAATACCTAGATCAGTTTGTCGTTGTCTTCATCGATGACATCCTGATCTATTCGAAGACTGAAGAGGAGCATGAAGAGCATCTCAGGAAAGTTCTGGGAACTTTGAGGAAAGAGAAGTTATATGGTAAGCTATCCAAATGTGAATTCTTTCTAGACAAGGTAGATTTTCTTGGCCATATTGTCACTGGAGAAGGAATTTCGGTAGACCCTAAGAAGATAGCTGCTATTGAGAAGTGGTCTACCCCAAGCTCAGTTGCTGAAATCAGAAGTTTCTTGGGCTTGGCTGGCTACTACCGGAAGTTTGTGAAAGATTTTGCAAAGATTGCTGAATCGATGACGAAGCTTACTCGGAAGAATGAAGAGTTCATCTAGACGGAAGCTTGCCAGGCGTCATTTGAGGAAATGAAGAAGAGGCTTACAACAACACCGATACTTGCGCTACCCGCAGGTTCGACGGTTTCTCAATCTACCGCGATGCCTCTGGAAAAGGACTGGGTTGCGTTCTTCAACAACATGGGAAAGTGATTGCTTATGCATCTAGGCAATTACGAACTCATGAGAAGAACTATCCCACACATGATCTGGAGCTTGCTGCAGTCATCATTGCTTTGAAGCTATGGAAGCATTATCTCTATGGAGAGAGAGTGGAAATATATACAGGCTATAAAAGTCTGAAATATGTTTTCACTCAGAAGGAGCTAAATATGAGACAAAGAAGATGGCTGGAGCTGATGAAGGATTTTGACATCGACCTGCAGTACCATCTGGGTAAGGCAAATGTGGTTGCAGATGCACTTAGTCGATACCCAGTGGCGATGTTCTTAACTAAGGAGAGGCACTTGTTGGAGGACATAGAGAAGCTTGGTCTGGAGATTATACTGCCTGAGGAAAATATGAAGGAACTGGGGCGAGAAGCTATTGTACCTGGAGCTGACTCAACCATGATGCAGTTACAATTGCGTTCAAGTCTGATGGACAAAGTCAAGGAGACACAATTCCAAGACGAGATGCTTTGCAAACTCAGAGATGAAGTATTGGCAGGAACACTTGAAGGATTCTCTATCGCCAGTGACGGAACATCGAAGAATGGTACGAGGCTGTGTGTACCATCTGGCGAACTGAGGAATGAGCTGATGCAAGAAGCGTACCAGTTGCAGTATTCCATACATCCTGGAGCTAATATGATGTATCGGGATATGCGTACCATCGTTTGGTGGTATGGAATGAAGAAGGATGTATCCAGATTTATGGCTAGATGCTTGATTTGTCAACAAGTGAAGGCTAGCAGACAGAGACCCGCAGGACTTCTACTGCCGCTGGACATTTCGGAGTGGAAGTGGGAGCATATAACAATGGATTTTGTGTCAGGATTGCATCGATCCCAAGGAGGGAAGGACGCCATTTGGGTTATTGTGGACCGACTGACTAAGTCAGCTCACTTTATCCCCTTCAAGGTTGGTTTATCCACTGAGAAGTTGGCGGCACTGTACATGCGGCACATCTACCGGATTCATGGAGTATCGGTAAGTATTGTATCTGACCGAGATACTAGATTTACCTCTCTTTTGGAAGATTTTGCATGACAGCTTGGGAATAAAACTGAAGTTCAGCACAACCTATCATCCCCAAACTGACGGACAATCTGAGAGGACCATCTAGACGTTAGAAGATATGTTGAGATCTTGCGTCTTAGAATTTGGAGGGTCTTGGGAAGACCATTTGTACTTGGTAGGGTTCTCTTACAACAACAGTTACCATGCTAGCATTGGTATGACACCATTTGAAGCTCTTTATGGACGTCGTTGCCGCACTCCACTTGCATGGGACGACGTAGGAGAAAGAGTACTGCTGTGGCCAGAAATAGTGACTGATGCAGTAGAGAAAGTGAAGGTGATTAGAGACAAGCTCAGGATTGCCCAAGACAGGCAGAAGCATTGGGCAGATAGCATTCGTCGACCACTAGAGTTTGAAGAAGGAGATAGTGTCTTTGTGAAGATTTCTCCTACCAGAGGAATTATCCGATTTGGCAGAGCTGGGAAGCTGAGTCCCAGATATATCGGACCATTTAAAGTTTTGAGCCGAATTGGTGAAGTAGCGTATATGTTAGCTCTACCAGCTAATCTTGAGGGCGTGCACAACGTCTTCCATGTTTTGCAGCTCAGACGCTACATCCCGGATCCGAGTCACATCTTGGATCATTCGGAGCTGGAGATTGGACCGAGCCTCACAGTACCAGCGAAGCCTGTGGCGATTTTGGACAGAGGCGAGAAGAGGACCAGGACTTCGGTGACTCCCATAGTCAGAGTTATGTGCAGGCATGATTCCCCAGACGAGTCTACCTGGGAGCGAGAAGATGAGATACGAGAGAAGTACCCGTATTTGTTTGATGCCTGAGGTAATTCCTAACTCTACTCTTTAAATTTCGAGGACGAAATTTTCTAAGGAGGGAAGGTTGTGAAAACCATAATTTTTCCAGTAAATATTATTTAAATATGTGTTAGTTAAATTAATATTTGAAATTAGTATTATTATTATCAGTTAAAAATATAAAATTATTCTCAAAGAAATTGAACTTGGACTTTTGATTTCCTGGCCCAGACCCGAACTCAACTCTGAACCTAAAAAAAATATTTTAAAAGAGTTACAAATATTTGTTTATCAAGAGAATGATTTAATATTTAGCCCATTCCTTATTTTCTTAAAGTCAATTATTGAAGCCCATTCATTTAGGCCTATTAACCCAACATAAACCTTTAAAGCCTTAAGCCAAATGGGTTTTACCCTTTAACTCATTAACACACTAAGCCCTCTTTAACAGTTGAGATGGTGAGAGAATGTTATTCTCATTTCCCATTTTCCTCTGTTGGTTTTCGTTTAGAACCGAAAAGACTTCTGTTATGGCCGACTTCCCATTTCCCAAACCTTCAAAAACCGGCGCCCGTCTACCTCCCGGCCGGCCGTTCACTTCTCCTCTAGGTAACCCCCACTCTTCCCTTTCTTATAAAAACCCCCTCCACACTATTCCCATCTTTACCATCATATCCATCTTCTTCCCCAAATTTCCTCCTCCCTAATCCCTAGCACAATTTCGGCAACCCACCCGAGCTCCAGCCGAGCCAAGGTCAGCCCGAACCGAGCGGCTCCGCCCGACTCCTCCGCTGCTGTCCCGACGGACCCGACCCCGCTAATGTCTCGGCGGTCCCCGTGCGCCGCTTCCCGGCCGCTGTCCCAGCGCCTCCTCGCGCTCACTTCGTTCCCGATCCGACCACCCGGTCCAGCATCTCCCCGTGTCTGGCTTGCTGTTCCGAGCCCGAGACGCTGTCCGGGGAGTGCTTTTTCTCTAAAAATTCACCTGAGAGCTCTAGCCGAGCAATTTCCTTTATATTTTCGTTGCCCCGTTTCCATATTTTAGTCTATGATGAATTTTGGTCCACAAATTTCCCCGAAAATTCGGTAAATTATAGACGAGAAAATTTTTGGGCTTTCTGAAACCCTTTCGGACAAGTTCTGTTGGTTTCGGATTGTTTTTTTTGAGTTTCTGTTGGTTCGGTTTTTCCGAGAATCTTTCGGAAAGAGTTCTGGGAATTTTATTGGTTTAGGTTTTTCCAATTTCATTTCGGAATTGGTTCTGTGACTTATTCACTTTGAGTGTTCTGTTGGTCTTCGGGTTTTCCGAGTTTTATTTCGGTTTTTCCGAATATCCTTCGGGAACGTACTGTGGTTATATATTTTTGGGTTCGATATTCTTTTTAGGTTAATATTATGGTGGTTTGAATGATTGGAGTTTCCTGGGTTTGGGATAATATTGTGTGCTGTTGGAGTATTTTTCCAGTTTTGGGTTATCTCGAAAATAGAGGGAATGCTGCCAAAATTTTTATAAAATTATATAAATGGATTTCAAATTGGTTTTTGAAATATTTATAAATTGGATTTTTGGGCGACGACCGTATAGGTCAATGGGCCCTTAGAAAAATGCAAACGAAACCGGCATTGTTCCGGACGTTGAGGCATTAGCTATTTTTGACGATTGGACCAATATCTGAGACTCATAAATAAATTCAATTTAATTTAAATTATTATTTTGTTTTGTAATTAAATTGTAGGATAATTTTTAGAGACTAACCAGAGTTTTCTTCTTATTTAAATTCATGTAAAATGGTCTGTAAAGGGCATAAGCCCAGTTTTTTTTCTTTCTCTGTGGTTTTGTAATTGTGTAGTGTAGTTTAGGTTTCTTTTGGTTTTCTGGTTTTGTTAGTTATCGATAAACGCGTAGAATGATAAATTGGATATTTTTAGTTTTCTCACATTAAGTTAACAATAAAATATAAGTTTGTATTATTTAAACAAACTCACATTTTTCTCATTTAAAGAAAAATCTAGTTTTATATATATATTATATAAAAATACCAAGTTTTGCCAAATAACATGTAAATACCATTTTTTCAGTAAAATATTAAATTAACTTTTCCTTCGTAAATTAATTAATAGTAAATTGCATCGATAAGCGTGTTTCAGTAGTATAATTGTAAATAACATAAAACTGGACTAGGATCAATTTTAGAGATTGTAACTAGCACATCTAGCATGGCAATTTTAGAAATCTAAGGCAGACTTCTCGATTGTAGGATTTTGAGGACAAGTCTGAGTTCAATCCCGGTGACATTCCAATCCAGTCATAAATCAAAGGCAAGTACATTTTGTGGTAGATTATAATTATTTAATAATTATTTTATTGTAAGTTTAAACCACGATGCAACACGGAACTCTCTCTGAGAGCATTGACTGTTTAACTGTTGGGTACTGGGGGAGTAGTGTAATGAGTATGACCACATCCACAATAGTATAATGACTGTGTTAGCTTACCCCTCATACACATGGGGATAAGCCATATCTTATCAATAGGATACAACTGTACAACCCAATCCGGTCATATTCATTGCCTATTCACATCCACTGTTTTAACTGCCGGAAAACTATTTATTTCAAATTATTTAAAAATGCATAACTCCATTATTATTTCAATTGTTAAAATATCATGAATTGTACTTTGCTCCCTCCTGACTGGAGACTATATTTTTAGGTCCTATTGATGATGCAGAGCTACTGATTAGTAGTTACTATGATCCTGAACTGTACCCGGCTGTTCTACCAGAGGATGATAATGAGGAGACTGCCAATTAGTTTTATTTCTAAATTATGATATTGTGAAAGACAATTATTTCAGTTGTGGGTTGTATTTGAAAACTTTGTGTTTTGGACAAGCTTTATTTATCAAAATATTAAAAGTTGTGGCAAATAGAAATTGTGTTGTTGATTACCTGCATGAGTGATACAGCTTACTGCCGCCGTCTCAACAACGGTGCAGGCTGGGCATGATCCGATTCGCCTCAAAAAATTGGGACCGGGTCGTGACAGCGTGAATCGGACTTATATTCAATGTTGCGAGATAGACAAGTATATAATTTGGTTAGAAATTTCCTACTCGATAGGAATCGAACGTAAGACGCATCGGAAAGACCTTCGTGTCAAGGCGATCGATGCCTTGAGCATCGTCGACTGGAATTAAACTTGTGTCGGATAGATTGTGTCCTTTGTGCAATTTCAACTTGAGTTGCGTCTGGAGAATTTAAGCACGGTATCTCGGTAAGTCACCTAGTGGACATAGTACTGAATGTTGATGCTTTTGCAAAGTCAACAAAAGGGAATCATATCGAGATAAGTTACAAAGTGAAACTTCAGAAATAAGTTGGGTGGCAACGTCGAACGCAAGGCGTTATGGAGACTCATTGTGATCGGATGCGCGACGACTTGAGGCGACACATAGATTTGATAGTCCCGATGAAACTTACGAAGTGAGAAATACAATTTTTTTGAATCGCATCGTGTGCCTTGACTTTTGTTGCATGATCGCGTATGTATTAATATGCATATGTGCTAGAATTACGAGAACAAGCACTAGAGCCCAAGTTCGATCGATTTTATGAGAGGGCAAGTAATTGAGAATAAGAAGTTACATGTAAGCGTTATTCCGATATCCTACAACTGAGCTTGGCTAAAATGCATATATTGGTGAGACGCCTAAAATATGTGTAAGATTCTAAACTAAGTTGTATGATCCAAACGATAGTGAGACGAGATCGTGGAACGATCTAGTGAAACCCTTGGAATTTAGTGTTGGTTTCGGTTCGAGGACGAACCTTGTTTTGAGTGGTATATTATGTAATGTCCTGCTCCGCATGGTACATTATGTTCGTTGACTCGAAGAGTTGGGTTGACCCGATTGTGTATCGATGCAAATTGATACAAAAGTCACGTTGTCCCGATAAATGCATCAATGTAAATCGATGCAAAAAGTTACATTGACCCGAGGAACACATCGAGTAATATCGATGCAAGTGTTATGTTGGCCCGAGGGAAAGCATTGAGACGGTTCGAAGATTCTAAGAAGTCGAATTGTCTCAAGGCAATTGACCGATTTAGACGGGTATTGATTTTAGTTGGTTTCGTATGCAGGTTATACGTTTACGCTGAAATATTAGAGGTCGACATTTTGCCTTAGTCAGAAAGGTGCCCGCAAAACCAATCGTCGTCTCGCGATGGATTGAGGCATTGGCAGAGTAAGCCAAATCGATCGTATAATTCAATGAAGTACAAACTGCTCAAATGGCTAAGTCAGAAGAGTTGGCCGTACAACGAAGTTATGAAATCGAGCCGCATTGACCTTCATATAGTTAAGGGCGATGGGTTGAAAGTGCAAGATATACATATATCCTGCATAGATAGATCTTGGGTCGAAAGTGCAAGGTACACACATAGAACACATATAGATCCTGAATTGAAGGCACTTATAACATGATAGGAAAGCTTATACGCATATTCACCTTGTGTCGGTGCAAGGACGAGTGCGTCGACGTTGGTAAGAAGTTACGAAATAACACGAGATTTCTTGAATGTTTACTTATGCAAATCGAATAACATGCTTGCCATGACATCATGCTTTACAGTCTTTGAATATGTCATGAATTGATCCTAAGGAGAACATAGAAAGAGAACTAAATTGTATATTTGTATGAAACAATACAATATTAAATGTCGGTTTATTAAGTGGGTCTTTGATTAGTACAGCAAGGACGAAAGTACTAATCTCCTACTAGTTTGCTAGCAGGTTCAGGGAATGGTCTGCTCACGGCGGAGCTTCGTTTGAATGCGTTGAGGCTTAAAATGCTAAAGCGTATTGAGGCATACGACCGCATTGACGCTCGAACATGCAACAGGATTGATGCCGCCAAGATATAGAAGGCATGATGTATGGAACTGTGAAATCCTTTGTGGGTAAGAGAGAACCTGAGTGTTGTAGCCAATCGGGCATATATTGTTGGGCTATTGAAAGCCTTTGTAATCTTCATTCATTTATCAATAAAGAGAATTGTTTCGTATACTCCGTTTTCGTTCGTTGTAAATTATAAATCAAAGATAACCATTTGAGAACTTGTCATCTTGTCTTGTACGAGTGCAACTCCAGACTCGTACGGCATCACGCACCAGCGAGGACGATGATCCGGATAAATCGATGCGAGGACGAGCGATTTTTCGGGTCGGGACGTGACAATAGTGAAATAATCTAATCACATTAGCTAGGTCTCCGTGGTCATGGTTAGGCTCTAGGCTAAGTAGTTCTAAGGCTTCACTAGCAAGGGACACAATCACAAAACATCAATTTAAATATTATAAAATAATAAAAAATTCACCAATTAATTATTAACATGATTTAAATCTATTATTTAATAACTATCCTGATCAATTTTATAAAAGTTTAAAATTACCCTCATTTTAGAAAAGTAGTAGTTACAAAACCCCTCTTTTAGTTTTATTTTTTTATTTATCATATTGTTGTTAAAATAATTTCAAAATTTAGGAAAAATCGATTTTTAAAATAGTAAATTTCAATAATTTTTACTTATACGGTGTGCACCCTGACAAACCGGGCGATATGGTCACAACCCATGAGCATCGAAAGACGCGTATGGATGTTGTCGACATGTAGGATTCGACGGAACTCAATTTGGTTGTACGTGCGCGACGAAATCGAGGCGTATCGGTCGAGATACCCTGTATCGCCCCCTTTGCAAACTAGACCATAACTTTGTGCAGGTTCATCGTCTTGAGAAAAAACTTGCACCATCAGGACCGTATCATTTTTCTGGTCATGTATGCCTAGTTTGGTCCGATTCAGAGAAGGTCGATCGAAATATCATTTTAGCTGGCCCGCGACCCGATCCAACGAGCGAAATTGTGCGCGGCCCATCGGAATCCAACTTTGGACATATGCTTGGGTTTGTCTCATCAAACCGGACCCGTAGACATGTAGTTTGACAATTTAGAGACCGTAGGTACTGTCACACTTTTTGGTACAAAATGGGTCTAACGGCAAAAATTGTTTTGACCCAAAATTACGATTTTGCTCTTGTGTCCAGAATTAGACTTTTGGGCAGGCATTTTTAGACATATCTTTTATGTCAAAAATATTAGTGATATTTGTTTCAGCATCCGGAGACGTTCGTGGTAGTTGGCCTTCCTTGCTTCGTTGATCTGCCGATTCGAGATATTAGACTTTGCTATTCCTACACACCACCCTCAGGCAAGATACCTTGACATAAGCTGTCAATTTACATTAGCTCATATTTCATGTATTTTTTTTTTTTTTTGTAAATTAAACGATGCTACATAGTTATATTGAGATACATTTTTATTATCTAGTTCTATTCCTGTTACTTTACTATTCCTATGTACTTGACCACAGATTTAAGTGACTACCCTTTGTATGTGTTGCATTCATAGACCTTGAAACATGTGTGACACAAAGTCGTTAGTCGCATATAGACTCGGACATGCGTAGCTGGCTGGCCTCCGGTACGTATATGCCGTACGATAGGATTAACCGCTAATAGTATTTTGCATGAATAGTTTGACTTAGCGGTTAGTAGGTTATACGTATTGTGGATACAACATAGTAGGAATAGGGTAGGAAGGACAATTTCTTAGCGGATGGGCTAATATACACTTTACCATTTGTAACCCGTGAGCTCCGTCGGAGACGCGGGTGAGAGTACCCATGGTTCCTGACGGCCACTGACGTTCTGCGGAATGTTATGCTCTTACTTATTGGGCCCCTGGTGCCCAGAGAGGGAACCATGCCAATCATATTTTAGCCTGTCACGACCCGTTACCCAAATTGTTGGGCCGGGCCGAGCCATGTCCAGCCTACGCTTGGTTAAAGCGTAGTAAGCTATTCTAAGAATAGACAATAAAAGATCTAAGCTGCTAACAGTTCTAATATCACATTTAATAAGTTCATCACAACACAGCATCTATAAGCGAAAGTAAAATAAGTACAAACTTAATAATACACTTCCAAAGTATCTAACTGGAGACAAAGTCCAGTATCCAAATATAAGTTCCAACCAAAGTCTAAGTATCAAGACATATAAAAGATATCTAAACAAGGTTCCCCGCTGGGGCCTCTTCTGGAGCTAAGGCCAGGTCCTCAAATGCAGTACCATAATATGAATCACATAGCATTTTCTCCTTGAAATATGAACCTACAACGTTATCCTGTTAGGACGGAAGCAAGTACTGATTCTACAAACTAAACATACTGAGCATGGAATGAAAAGAGATATAGTAAATAAGAATCATGGCATCTATCTCATGTCGTATCACAATCATGTCATATCACAGATCTATCTCATGTTGTATCACAATCATGTCATATCACAAATCTATCATGTCAGGAATATATTTGTCATGATGACATAAGTATATCTAGAGTTTAGAACTGGAGCAGGTACGTGATCGTCAATAGATGTACAATGTACAGGGGCAGATAATGAAATGTACTTCCGTACAAGTGTAAAGGCGATAGATGTACATACGCACAAATACAACTTTGAGATAAAGGCCTACGGCGCAGTAACATATAAAATAAAACTTTGCTCGGTACGATAGAGGGGGCATGATCACGTATCACGATCTACATCCTGAGGAAGGGCACGAGAACGTGGGTACGTCCAGTCTACACAGCAGTGTCGGTGGTAGAACGCTGTATAATTCGTCTATAACAATTAACATCTAACATGATATAAACATATCATCTCCGCACGGAGGTACAATATAACATCTCAACTCTATATCTCAATCACAAGTCTACGAAAGATAGAGCACGATATGGAATCAGATAAAAGGAAGGAACTGAATATAAATAGAGTTATCATACCACACAAAGTAGATGTCCAACACAAATAAATACAAGTCCTGAAATATAACTAAGTCTCAACTAACAATCGGAACAATCCGATACAAACTGAAAACTATAAACACTAGACTAGACTAGGCACCCTCTACTGAGCTACATGCTCCTTAGGCTCCTGAAGGTCACCCTCATGTGTCCCATAGAAGGTAGGGCAGTCACCATCATCATCTGTAATATTTTTAATAGGTCCAGTCAGGACATGAGCGAACACAATACATCTCACGCAGTTCATATCATGTTGGAAAATGTAAAGCATGCAAAGAGTAAGATACATGAACTGTAAGAAGACGTATATAAAAACGAGAGAGAATTTATAACTGAAATATATATATGATAAGTAAAACTGCAATACTAGTGATTTAGAGCACAATATGGTTATGTAAATGGCTTAGGTTATACAATAACAATAGGTAGCTCCATCATACGTGAGTGTACAATAGATGCGCACAAGATTTGTACAAGATGGGATTTGATCAAATAACCATTCCTACTCACCCTCCCCAATCAATACACAAGGATCCAGTCAAGTTACGTTACCTTGTATAAGAGATTTTTATCATATTTGCTCACGTGATCATGAGAGTACAAGATTGCACAAGAGTATACATGAAAGCGGTGTACATGAAATACAAGATGTTCGTAAAAAACACATGACAACTGTATTTGATGCACCCCGAGGGAGATAACATCGCATAACAAGATCCATATAGTACCAATCCGTGATAACAACGTGACAGCATCATGTAAAGTAATCTAGAGCAAGAATATAAATCCTAACAAGTATGAAATGATCAGAGAATGTACTCGCCTGTCACCCTGTATGACAGATATGAATGGATGTCCGAACTGGTGTCACAAAGTCCTATTTAGAGTAAAACAGGTTATTTAAGTACTCAATTTGAAAGAATAGAAATCTGCAATGCAAACTACATGATTCTAAGTCAACTAGGTCAAAGTCAACTCTTGGTCAACTTGGTCAACTGTCTAGGTCAAACTAGGTCAACTAAGAGTCAAACTATGGTTTACAAGTTTAAATAGGCCTAGGGTGTCTATTTCTAGGTCAAGTCCACTTATAGTCTAGGTTTAGTCAAACTCTAGGGTTACACTAGTCAATCATCAAATCATAAGTCGTGGTTTTAAATAGTTTTAAATTAACCAAAAATCACCAAAAATCATAACATGGTTTAATATCATTATTAAATGATTATAATTACAAAATTTCAAAATTAACCTCATTTTAAAAACTGGGTGCTACAAGTCTACCCTCCTTAGAAAAATTTTGTCCTCGAAATTAAAATGATCGTACTCCTTCTTGGTCAAATACCCCAACAATCACTGTCTCATAATCATATGCGTCTGTCCAAAATCGTGATACTCGGAATCTTCGTCATGCTAGTGAGCAAGGCTACGATATTCACAGAGTCCTTGACTATGGTACATACATCTAGAATCATGGTATTTAAAAATTTTGCATTGTCGCATGCTTGTCCACGAAAACCTTAAATTTCCACACCCGAGAAATACGTCCAAAATCTGACTATATGTCCTCAACATGCCAGCTAACATGACTATAGAAGACTCTAGATCCCATAATCGAGGCGACCTAGCCCATACGACTTATCTCAGAAGAAAATAAATCACAATGAACTATTCGTACAAAATTTATCAACTATAAGGAATAGATAGAATCGAATTTCAAGACAGTTATAAGTGGGCAAATATGGAAATAGAAACAAAATATTGGAACCTGCAATCAGCTCTCCCTCTGCCTATGCATCCTCGACTTCTATGGCAAAATCTCGCCCCTGCTGGCCTTCCTTGGCCTGTTGCTGATGCTGGACAAACCTCTGCTGCTGAGTCTGCAACGGTGGTCCCGTCTGCTGTCTTGTCGGAGCTCTAGCTCCTGCTATTGTCTGAGTCAATCATGCCAAGTTCTTGGGATACTCCCTCAACTGATGCTCTGCTGAACCATAAAGTAAACACAGGTCCTGCCTCTTTCTGCAGTTGCCCCATCCGTGACCTTGCCTTTTGCAGAAGTCACATATAGTGTGCTGTTGCTGCTTGGGTGCCTGGTGGTGAAGTACATGTCCCTGGCCCTGAAATGGCTACAGAACTGGCCTCTGCTGAATGTGAGGACGCTTGGCTGGCCATGCACTAGAACTAACCCCTAAGGCATCACTGTTCCTCTTCGACTTGAGGTCGAAGTCCTCCTCAGCAATCTGCACGTCCATCAATATCTGATCGAACGTCGCGTCACGGCGACCCGCGGTGCGGGTGCACACTACATGAATAAGTCCTACAGAACTTACAAGCCTTCTGCCCCTCATCCTGGATCAGATCGGAAGCGAATCTGCTAAGGCGGAAGAACTCTGTTGCATACTCGTCCACCGACGAGTTCCCCTGCACTAGACCCACAAATTGGCCCTCCAACGCTATGAGAGCCACGTCTGGGAAGAACTTCTTCTTGAAGAGCCGCCTGAAGTTCTCCCATGATATACCCTTCACTAACACCTGAGGGTCTGTTCGGAACCACGTCAAAGCGATGTCAAAGGACTGGCTAGCCGCAGACGTCATCCAAAGTTCCTTCGAAACCTCTGCTAACTCCAAGCTCCTCTGGACGTCTTCCAACCAGTAGTCTGCATATATGATACCTTCGGTACCCTTGAAATCCCTCGGGTTCATCTTCCTGAAATCCAGACATGTGCCAAGCCTCCTCTGACTCTGCTGCTGCTGAACTGGGGTACCCTGAACTGTACCCGAAACTACCTTCCCAACTGCTGTCATTGCCAGCTGGTGGGAGTTCTCCATACTCTGTCGTAGCACCTCTGTCTGGCGGTAGGATGCGTCAGCCTGATGCTGCTGTGCCTCTGTCTGGGCCTTCTGGGTCTGCATCATTTGCTGTATAAGGGCCATCATTTGTTGTGCATCCATCGGTAGCAGAGGTGGCAGTAGAAGAGTCTCAGGAATGACTATGGACGGTCCCGCAGCTGGAGGTGGAAGACCTCCTGGAACAGTCGCTGCTACTCCTGCCTGAAGGAAAGGAACTGAGGTGCAGCTCCCTCGACTGCTACTCCCGTAGCCGGAGGTAGAAGTCCTACTGGATCAGACCTCGCTGGAACAATACTTGATCTTGCTGCCTGAGCAAGAGTAAGCGGCATCCTGAGGACAGATTGAAACAAGGAGATCAATATGGCACATGATAAGGAAAATCAAGGAAGGACATTAAATTCAATTACAAGAAGAGTTGTCATGGTTATCAAAGATCAGAATTTTTCTAAAATGTGATTAAGTAACTCCTATCATATCCTAGATCCTATGTCTTAGTCGCAGGCTCGTAATTGGCACTCCAAGTCGAGTACCATTACGAGATCGTACTAATTATGACATCGACCTGCATGGACCACCACAAAAACGTGTCACGACCCACCCCCTGAGGAAGGGTATGAGAACGTGGGTACGTCCAGCCTACGCCGCAGTGTCGACAGTAGAACGTTGTATAGTTCGTCTATAATAACTAACATCTAACATGATATAAACATATCATCTCCGCACGGAGGTATAATATAATATCTCAACTCTATATCTCAATCACAAGTCTAGGAAAGATATAGCATGATATGGAATCAGATAAAAGGAAGGAACTGAATATAAATAGAGTTATCATACCACACAAAGTAGATGTCCAACACAAATAAATACAAGTCCTGAAATATAACTAAGTCACAACTAACAATCGAAACAATCCGATACAAACTGAAAACTATAAACACTAGACTAGACTAGGGACCCTCTACTGAGCTAGATGCTCCTCAGGCTCCTAAAGGTCACCCTCATGTGTCCCATAAAGGTAGGGCAGTCACCATCATCATCTGTAATATTTTTAACAGGTCCAGTCAGGAGAGGAGCGAGCACAATACATCTCACGCAGTTCATATCATGTTGGGAAATGTAAAGCATGCAAAGAGTAAGATACATGAACTATAAGAAGATGTATATGAAAACGAGAGAGAATTTATAACTGAAATATATATATGATAAGTAAAACTGCAATACTAGTGATTTAGAGCACAATATGGTTATGTAAATGGCTTAGGTTATACAATAACAATAGGTAGCTCCATCATACGTGAGTGTACAATAGATGCGCACAAGATTTGTACAAGATAGGATTTGATCACATAACCATTCCTACTCACCCTCTCCAATCAATATACAAGGATTCAGTCAAGTTACGTTACCTTGTACAAGAGGTTTTTATCATGTTTGCTCACGTGATCATGAGAGTACAAGATTGCACAAGAGTATACATGAAAGTGGTGTACATGAAATACAAAATATTCGTGTAAAGCACATGACAACTGTATATGATGCACCCCGAAGGAGATAACATTGCATAACAAGATCCATATAGTACCAATCCGTGATAACAACGTGACAGCATCATGTAAAGTAATCTAGAGCAAGAATATAAATCCTAACAAGTATGAAATGATCAGAGAATGTACTCGCCTGTAACCCTGTATGACTGATATGAATGGATGGCCGAACAGGTATCACAAAGTCCTATTTAGAGTAAAACAGGTTATTTAAGTACTCAATTTGAAAGAATAGAAATCTGCAATGCAAACTACATGATTCTAAGTCAACTAGGTCAAAGTCAACTCTTGGTCAACTGTCTAGGTCAAACTAGGTCAACTAAGAGTCAAACTATGGTTTACAAGTCTAAATAGGCCTAGTGTGTCTATTTCTAGGTCAAGTCCACTTATAGTCTAGGTTTAGTCAAACTCTAGGGTTACACTAGCCAATCATCAAATCACAAGTCGTGGTTTTAAATAGTTTTAAATTAACTAAAAATCACCAAAAATCATAACATGGTTTAAATATCATTACTAAATGATTATAATTACAATATTTCAAAATTATCCTTATTTTAGAAACTGGGTGCTACATCACGTACTCAACTATCAGTTTCCCCATAACCCATATTCTAACATGTGAGAGATACGAGAACAGTAAAAACATATGGAAGATACGAGAACGGTATAAAACATGTGAAAGATACTGGGAGCAGTATAAGCATGACAGGTATTGGGAGTACTTTAAAACATGGTAGGTACTGAGAGCAATTTAATTAAAGCATGTGAAACATACGCTAGATATATAGAAACCTGTAAGATATGGTTTTCAGTTTAAATTACTGTATTAATATGGTTCATACGCAATTCATTATCATATGCAGTAAATAAAGTTTGTAGGGGTACTCGCCTCGAGCAAGGCAATATTACGAGTATGAAGATATAGATGTCCGGTGTCCTGTCAAAATGATATACAAACTCAGCCTCTAAGTTATGATTAAGATTTTACACTAGTGGTGTGACACGACTCCTAACTGATACTAGCTAAGGGATGTGATAGCATAGAAAATCAACTTGTGATGGCATTAAGCCTATAACCAACCATTAGAACCCTTAGAAACACAGATTATTTTAGAGTTTTACAAAATCCAAACATGTAAATATATACACTAATAATAATAATTAATAATAAATTAAAGATGATACATAAGCAAAATCTACAGATATCGTCGAATGACAAAACAAATATCACCAATGCGTCCAGAATGGTCAAATTACCTATGATAGCCTACCCATAAGTCCAATTTGGTCACAGGGGCAAAATGGTAATTTTGGGTCAAAATGATGTCCGCCGTAACTTTGCACCAAAAAATGTGTCAGGATAGGAGTCTATAAAACTTAGCAAATTATATGTCCACGAATCCAGAATGACGATATGAACCCAACGGTATGTCCGAAATGGGATTCCGATGACCCGATCACAAAATGGTTCGTTGACCTGGATATTGGTATCCGATTTACATGGAAATGCATGCCAAAGTCAAAGTCCACAAAATCTAACAAAGTATACGTCAACGAGTCTAGAATGATGATACGAACTCATTAGTATATTCGATCCGATGAACCGATCTCAAAGTGACACGTTGACGCGGATATTTGGAATTTGGTTTGCACGGAAATGCGTGCCGAAGCAAATGTCTTCAAAACTCAGCAAATTATATGTCAACGAGTCCAGAATGACGATACGAACTCAACGGTATATCCGAAACTGGATTCTGATGAGCCGATCTCAAAATGACCCGTTGACTCGGACTGTGGCACCCGCTTTGCACCGAAATGCGTACCAGGGCCCACGTCCTCCAAATCAAGCTAACTTTATATGAAAACGTGCCAGAACGATGCCACGAGTCTACTGGTGGTGTCAGAAATTGAATCCGGAGTTCCTGGTTCAAAAATAGAATTTAACAAGTGTAATATTTAGAATTCGGACGGCCAATTTTGGCGTCGAATTCGACCAACCAAACGTGTTCACAATGAAACAAAACTTAAGGGACAGGAAGAGGGTTATACCAACTACACACAAGAACTAGTGGCACACTAACCAGAGCTGCGATGGCAGAGTTACGAGCTGACAAAGTTGGCTCCACAAAATTGTCCAAAAATTATACAATTTAAAGTGTCAACTTGGTGGCCAGTTTCATGTATCAAACGATAAAATTAACGGACGAAACTTGATATGAGTGAAGGGGTATATACTGAGATTGTGACGGAGCAAAGAGTTCGCTGATCCATTAACGGTCGGATCTCTCAAAAAATGCGTACGAAGTCGCTGTCCCGAAACACAATTTCTGCGTTCAAAACTCGCACGTCACGACGGAACTTCATGTAAAATGCACGAATCGTCTGTTGTACGCATCGTTGAGGAGCATAGTGGCCACGGGGTGGCTCACCGAAGGTCGCCCAGGCGAGGGGGTTACGAGGGGTCTGCCCACGCAGTGGCTCACGGCAGTGCACGGCGGTGCACGGCCGCTGCTGCTGCGCTGCCGGCCCAGCGCACGCGCACAGTGGTGGCCGACGGTGGCTGAGGCCCGGCAGAGCGGGGCCAGCGGTTGGCCACGGCGGTGGTGATGGATGGGTGATGATGATGTTGTTAATAGTGGTGGTGGTTATGGAGAGTAGTGATGGTTGTGGTGAGAGTTGTGGTGTGAGGATAATGATGATGATGGAGTAGTGAGGAGGAGGAGATGGAGATGGTGTTCGGCCAGGGGAGGAAGTGGGGGTCGGCTATTTTAGTGAGAGGGAGAAAGTGTGAGAATAGAAGAGAGAGTTAGATATTTAAAAGAGGAAGAGAGAGAGAGAGAGTTAATATTATAGGACTGAGAGGGAGGAAAACAGGTCGGCCATAAAAGGGGGGAGTGTGCTGGCATGGTGATGGGGGGTTGTGAGTAATAGAAGAGAGAGAGTTATATATATATATATATATATATATATATATATATATATATATATATATAAGAGGGATATTTGAGATATTGATAAAGTAGAGAGAGGAAGAGATATTTAAAATAGGAAAAAAAAGAGAAATATTGTGTGGGGTATTTGTATAGTCATGAGGAAAAAATATGGAGCTTGGGTTTGGGTTCGTTCGAGCCGGGTCGGGTCAAAATCGGAGAGGATGCAATAATTGAATTTAAATATGTATTTATGATCATGGGTAAATAAGTAACATGTGGGGACTCAAATAAATGGGACACAAGTATCATGTGGGTAGTAGGCTTCATGTGGGCCATGTCCATACTTTGGGTCAACTAGGTTGGATCGATGTCGGGTCCCGAAATTA
The DNA here is from genome assembly GCA_029216955.1 of Iris pallida. NCBI lineage: Eukaryota > Viridiplantae > Streptophyta > Magnoliopsida > Asparagales > Iridaceae > Iris > Iris pallida. The sequence continues at coordinate 3,526,824 of JANAVB010042620.1, read as the reverse complement.
AATTGGAAATTAAATCAAGTTTTACGGTAGATAAATAATTGGCCTAAATTGACCCGAAAGTTGTGCGAAGCAAATGAAGCACAAAATGGAGTGTCTGAGTGGGACACGAAGGTCATGTGTGTAGAACATCTCGAGTAGATCATTCATGAGAAGTTGGTTCTGAGAAAATGACTGGTCTTGTGCTCCTAAATTAAAAGTCACGATAACATACAAACGATGATCAAAGATAAAGGTGGAAAATCAATTAATAATTATTTAATCGATCAAATGGTCTAAATTGACAGGAAGTTGCACGATGCAAAAAGAGCAAAAGCGAACGAGTTTAAGTGGGACATGATATATCAAAACGAAGATAATCTTGTCTACTACAAAACTCATAAAGAGAGTTTACAGAGATTGGCATCCCTGACGCTCCAGAAGTCAAAGTTACGGAAAAGAACATTAATGATCAAAACAATTAAATAATACGATATTGATTGTAAATAATTTGTTTAGAAAATTTAAAATAAACCCTGAAATTTAGGGGGCTTACATAGCCAGAGAGCCCATGCGTTAGAGGTTCCTTCTTAAACTATATTCACTTAGAATGGTCAGGCTACCCTATTTGCTATGTATGGTTACTTTTGGTTTGGGTACTTATACCTGATCGCGGCTTGGAACAGTAACTTGTCGCGGACAAGTTTGCCACACTTTGTCCTTATTTGGTAGTAGGTGTGGTTCATTGCTTCGATGAGAAGGTACTGAACCCTGTTGTGATCCGGATACCATATTGGATTATAACATGGAAAGATACTTCATCATGGATTAGGGTGCCATCTCTTGTCCTTGTTTGGTTGGGGGATGATGCACTAATTCAAGGGTGGAGTATTGAACCATGTTACGATCTGATTTGACTATTTATTGAGTAGTTTATATTCAGTTTTATGGCATAATATTATGTATCTTGTTACGTCCCTCTGAGGACCTGGTGATCTCTCCACATGTGTATTCTTGACTTTTTGCAGGGTTCTAGCCAATGTCGTGGTCTTCTCTTTCTATCGAGGATGACTCACTCTTGGATCGTTCTTACTACTTTGACGCCTTCTTTCATTTGTCATGTATTACTTCACTTTTAAATAGTTGGTAGTGGATTTGTCTTCGCCCAACAAATTTGTACAAATGTGAATTTATATTGATTATATTATCTTTTATTCTTTCATTTTGTGGATGAGATTAGATTAGCCTTGGTTTTACTGCATCTATAAGTTACATATATTTATTATATAGCTGGCATGTCTACGTTTCTAGTCCTACATACAACTAGACAAACATCTTTAATCACATGATAGGGAACCTTACCAGTATTGTCGATACCTACTATATACCCTTTAAGATTATTATCGAAGGAAGCGTATTATCACGTCCCGTTCCCAGTATACGGCGAGCCGAGTACGTAACAACATCCCAGGCTACGAGACATACGAATACTCCAGTACCCATATTTGCGATTGTCGTTTGTAAGGTTCTAGGATAGATTTATTACAGGTTATAACTTGTAAAATATAATTAATATTATTCAAAAGGGCATTCTGAAAACTACAAATTTGAAATGGACTATTCTACCCAATACAACTATTAACCAAATTATAATTATATATTTATATACCTGAATCAATGATAAGAATATTTAATTTCAATATGATTGCCTTCAATCGTCATATCTCATTCTTGTTCTCCAACTTCTCTACAATGTACAATAGCAGCTCCTTGGAAGTATGTCTACAAATCTAGTGAATAATACTAGGTCGTCAAATGACATGCAAGCCCTCAATCAAAGACGAGGAAATAAAATAAATATATTGAGTATCTCTGAGATAATAGGATTTTTGAAATTCCAAAGTAAAAGAGCTGATAAATTGATTCAAAGGAATTATAGTGTTAACATAAAATATGACTTCGACTAGATTCTATTCTAGTGAATTCCTCAGTATTCTTTATACGGCTAGATCTTAATAATTCATAAATAATGACTACAATCTAAATCACAACTACCTAAATTCATTACCACAATCACAATCAAGTTTCCTATATGATGATGCAGTTTAGAGAACACATTTGGATCACGATCACTCTAATTTTTTGACAATAATCCCATTTATTCGGGACCAGGTGGTATCTGTATTGGGTATGGTGCCTTAGATCCGACCCCCATATCTTGTGAAAAAGTTGTATGTATTAACTTTTTAAATTTTGATTTTATTCTTAAAATTTACTGGACTGTTCTTTGTTGGTGAGCTAGGCCTCACCCCCGACATCATACGGCCTTACAGATGCGGGACTTCTGATCATCTTTTATTGGATTTATTATATTATAGGAATTTTGACAGATGTGATCCAGTTGTTCTCTTCCACCCATGATGCAACAACAATCACAGACAATAGTCTATTGACTCCTATGTCTAATATCATGTTCCAACTCAATTACCATCTCAGTGTCAAAGACAACACTCCATACGATAATATCTTATTGGCAGGAGATTATCCAACTTATTACCATCTCGTGTGTCAGAAACAATACGCCATATGGTAATAGTTGTTGGCAAGGAATCATTCAACTTATTTTACCAACTCGTGTGTCAAAGACAACATGCCATATGGTAATATCTTGTTGGCAAGGAAGTTGGATATAAACTTAGATGATTCAATTAGGTTTTCCTAATCATAGAATTCTCTAAATTTGGCTAACTCCCGAAATTACTGAAAATTTTAGCAGAATCTCCTTTGTATTTGTTGACCCAGAAATTTTACAATAGACAATAAATATATCAAAATCCTGGGTACGCCGACCCTTTCGGTGGAGCAACCTTCAACATCGGTACCATGCAATATATAAAACCCCGGGTACGCCGACCCCTTCGGTGGAACAACTCAACACCGGAACACACACACACAATTGAATATATATATGAATTGGAACTCATTAAATAAATCTTATTTCTTACCCAACAAGCATACTTAGCATGTCTTACCAATTATAGCAATGAATAGTATCAATTGGTTATAGCTCTGGTACTCAATCTCAAACAAAGTAAACAAGCATTTCTCATTAGCAACCATCATTCAAGAAAATAAATTATAATAGTAATCAAAAAAATTATACTTATTTTATAATTGTAAGGTATTAATTAATCAACAATTCAAGTACTAATATTATTTGAAAATTAATACAATTAGCAAACACCTAGCTATATAAAATTATGAGATCAGTATTTTTGGAAGTTTCCAAAGTTCTAGATAACTTTGGATTGATGAGCAATTGAATATATCAATTCATATACTAATTTAAAATGTTACAAATTAGTAATTATGCTGAATTATATAGATTTTAGGTCAAAATTGTCGAAATATCGACTTTAGGTCCAAATATTAGTCATATACAAAGATATAAAAAAAATTGTTGACATACCCTAATTTTCTCTTATATCAAAATTGACTAAAAGATATTCTAAGCATGCTGTGAATGCTGAATTTAAACTAAATTGGCTTTAAATGACTGTAACGCCCCAGTCCAAAATACTTGAAACTAGATACGCATCATGCCAGCTGTATACATACGAGTAAATATACGGCTCGTATGTATACATAAGCTATAAAATGTAGAAAGCCAAGACACTAAATCTCATCCACAAAGATAAATAATAATATAAAAGCAACTTTGAGTTTGTCATGTATACAATCGTTGGGCGGAGACAAATCAACTACCAACTAATTTAAATAGAAAAGAAATATACAAAGAAAGTGATTGATCGAGCGAAGCAATGACGAGTCCAAAAGCAGTCATCACGAAGGAAGGAATGGCCTTAGCTAGAGCACCTGCAAGAAATCACGAACACACACCTGGAGAGATCACCAGGTCCTCAGAGGGACGTAACAAGACACATAATATCATGCCGATAAACTGAATAATAAAGCTCAACAGAAAAGTACGTATGAGTAAAGGTTCCTGACCATTCTATGTGATATGCACTTTGAGGACAACGTTCTACGCAGGGGCTGTAACGGATTCACGCAAGCAAGTAATAAAGAGTGGCCGTCAAGTAGTGCTCATCCAAGACACTATCGGCCCTGGGCAGAAGGTAGTGCTCATAAGAGTCATACTCGGCCCAAAATGTGTGTAAAAATAAATGTAGCCCCTACGCTAATAACTGTCCCCTTCCCCCAATGATACTATACATGCGTCGACTCTACGACACTGTTTAATCCTTAATAACTGCCAAGTCTTCTACACAAATATATCAGCAGTTATATCCTAACGTACGGCCTGTACGCACCAATGATCGGTCAGCACGCAAGTCCGCATCTATATGTGACTCACAACTCACACACAATCCGTGACACATCATGACAGTTTATGAGATGCTCTAAACATATGGTAGTCCCTTAACTCTAAGCTAATTGCATAAAATATAATAATTTGCATCTATATATTGTTTTTAAAGAACAACTTGGTAAGAAATAAAATATACATGATATTGAGCAAGAAAGTAAACAATAAAGGCAAGGTGTCTTGCCTGGTGGTCTTGTCTAGAGTGGTGCAATGATTCAACAAGTCCTGTTTCGTCCAATTGCCAAGGCCAGTATGTAAGGGATTCGAAGTCACGAGAAAATAGGACACACAGTTAGTCATGAGCAATGGGGATAATTCGAGGAGAATTTGCGGAGAGTAAATACTTATACTATTTTAGAAAATATTTATAATGTTTGAAAAGGATAATTCATGAGTTAAAATAATTTTTACGTAAATACTTGAAATTAGTTATGTATATTAATTTAATTTGAGAAATACTTTTATTAAATACTTTGAAAAATCAAAAATCATATTTAGATATAAGTTTGTAAAAGTAGAATTTTTGGTAGATATCTATGTTTTATTAGTCAAAATATTTCAATTAATATATATATAAATCTAGAAAAAAAAATATTTTAGGAAAATTTTGAATATTTGAAATTACTTATATAATTCTATCATTTATTCTATACATGTAGTTGAAAAATAATAATATTAAAAATTTTTTGAAAATAATAATTTGATAATTATTATAATAATGATGATAATAATAATAATAGCAATAATAATAGATAAGTATGACACTATTTAATAAATGATAATAATAATAATAATGATAATCTTAATAATAATAATGGAAATAATAATAATAATAATAATAATGACACTTAATAATAATGGTAATAATAATAATAATGAAACTTAATAATAATAATAATAAAACTTAATAATAATGAAACAGTAACAAGCCCTTCGGTATATCAGCTCATCCCTCCCAAATCGACCGGAGAGAGAGACAGAGAAATCGAGAGAGGGAGGGAAGAAGAGAGGAGTGAGAGTAGAGGGGAGGAACGGGGAGAGGGGGACTCACCGTCTGCGGAGGGGCAGGTGATGCGGCGGAGGAGTCCCAGGCTGTACGGTGCGGGAGGCGGCACTTGCGTGGGCGGCTCACCGGAGAAGAAGGCCGGCGGAGATTCGAGGCTAGCGGATGGGCGCATGGTGTGGCAAAAGAAGAGGGTTTGGTGGAGGTGGTGGGATAGCGCGCGGCTCGCTGGGAGGGTCGGAAAGCTTGTTATGGTGGTGCGCCGGAGTGGATGGGGGCGCCTAGCGCACAGGCGGCCGGTCGGTGGGCTTCCGAGGGGTTTCAGTGGGGTCCGGGTGCGATCGACGGTCGGAGGAGTTCGGCGCTCTCCCCGGCATGGCAGCGTTCGGCGAGGCACCACCGGCGGTCGAGGTTAGGGCTTCGCCTTCTTCTTACTTTTTTTCTTTAATTCTCTGGATGTTAGTGACGAGGGTGGAGCGGGGCTTATGGCCGCCGGTTCAGGGGGTGGTGGTGTTAGGGATTTGGCCGGAGTTGGCCGGGATGGCGGTTGTGGATGGGAGTGTCGGGTCTGTGATGTTTGATCGGTTTGGCTGTGCTAGGTGGCGCAGGCGATGATGGCGGTGGTAGAGACGGGTTGCTGCTGACATGGAGGACATAGGTGTAGGTTTGATTATGTCGGGGATATGTCCGACATATAATTAATGTAAATATATAATATGGAATAAGAATGGTGGATACAGACACGATGCACATCTGTGGATGGAAAAATATGGATGAGTACCTCTCCTTATATAGAAGGTGGGAATTCCCAGTTGGGTAAAACTAGTATTCGTTTAAATTGTGATGGATAATTCCATCCTATATTTTAAATAACTTTAGAAGTTATTTAACCAATTCTAGATAAACCTCCACTTGATTTAAAGTCTACTTGGAATAAAATCTCCTCAATTTAAATTATCGTATTTAATCAAATATTAAATCAAACTAAATTTTGAACACATTTTTCATAAATTTTAAAAATATATTAATATTAAATTTCAAAAATCATAATAATTACTTAAATATTTGAAATATATTTTTATAAATAATTAAACTAATTAGAATTAGTTTTTGAAAATCGAGTGGGTATGAAATAAATTTTATGTCCCTCTTGAACAAAAATAGTTTTCAGAATTACTACTTATATTTGCACCATTTAATAAAATAATCATTTTTAAATAAAGATTGCCAATACGTGACGCGATGTGGCAATACAAATATTTAAATACTTATTTTTCTATACGGAAAATCTTTTAATAAAATATTTTATATGAATATACATACTAACTCGCGAACTCGCACATAATGCGAACTCATACGCGACGTATAATTACGAATAAAAATCAATACCAAATTAAATAAAAAAATCATAGTAGAAATATAGGGGTTTTACAATGACTAAAATACTAAAATTAGATCGTTGCGCATAAGACAACTCTGTGCTATTGATATTCTTATAATTCAACTAGGTTTTTCCATATAGGAAAGTTAAATTGTTAATTTCAGATCTACATACATACTGAATTTCTTGTTTGAGTAGACCAAAGAGATCCTATTGTTCACTTTTGGACCGAAATGCCCTAATATCATTGAACAAAACATATTCTTATAAGAGTAATAGGTTTATATTGATCATTCCTAACCCCTTGAGATGTTAAATTTATAAACCTTTAGTTTCTTCTTGGACCGAAAGTCCGATTTTGGATCGATACGGCCAATTCGTATACTATGGATATCCTTATACTAATATCCCTAGGATTCTTTCTTCCTTTGATATCAAAATTTCTATTTCTAAGATATTAGTTTGGTAATGAGTTCAAATTCTAAGTCATGGCGCGATACCGGAGTCTAATACGGCAACAAAGATAAAAAAAATTATATATATACACTAAATATAAATTTAGGATGTCCAAGTATCAAGTCATGTACATTTGACACATCTAGGACTACAAGTTTGGATATATATAGGATGGAGGGACAGGGGCGGGATGGGAGGGGGCGGACGGCGGTGGTGGCCAGGAAGGGAAATGGGGGAGTTGGTGGGAGCAGGTTGGGGTGAAATCATCGCATTATTATATATATATATATATATATATATATATATATATATATATATATATATATTATATATATATATATATATATATATATATATATATATATATATATATATATATATATAAATATATATAAATATATATATATATATATATATATATATATATATATATATATATATATTATAAAAAAATATATATTTTTTATATATATATTTTTTATAAAATATATACATATATATATATATATATATATATATATATATATATATATATATATATATATTTTATATATATATATATATATATATATATATATATATATATATATATATATATATATATATATGTATATGTCACGACCCGCACCCGGTTTTCGGACGCGAGCTCGTGAGCAAGCTAGCTACGTATCGAGCGGACCCCAGCCCGACTCGAGTACGTATAAGCTGTCAGGTCATGGGTATCATGTCTAATCTAAACTATATCTCAATCCACTAGAATCAAATAAACAAGAATGAACAAGTATGGGTCATGGTCTGCAGCCCATTAGCATATTGTCCGATTAGACTCCAAGATTGATATGAGTCTATAAAATAAGTAGAATATATCATGGTACTGAATATAGAGCATGAGATGATAATAAGAAAATATCACAAGCAATACCTGTATCATACATCGCAATCCTCTACCATCCTGCTCGGCTAACTAACTCCAAGAAGTCGCTAAACCTGAAGAGATCATCAGGTCCTCAGAGGACTAGCAAGATACAGGAAGAACATGCCACTATGACAGTAAATAACATGCATAAAGGAAATGACAGAAATAGAACAATGTACTTCTACACGAAATACATGAGAGTGCCACATCAAAGACAAATGTTCAACACTTGGGCTAACAGACAGGGGTACCATGACAATCGTAGCTCATCCGAAACTAACGACCAACAGAATAATCACAATCGCATCTCCTCCGAGAATAACGAACAACAGAATATCACAACCGTAGCACGAAACTAACGGCCAACAGAACATAAGAAGCAGATAATAAAAATGTGACAGGAAAGAAACTGCAATATAAAAAAATGCATGAAAATACTGTACAGTGGACAAGGTATACTTGCCTGGAGGTTGCACGAAGAACCAACAATGTATCTCCAATCACAAGTCAAAAGTCCAAGTCATCACAACTGTCTCCGAAAGCTGAAATAAACGTTACCAACATTCTCAGAATAGTCAACAAAGCTAGGATTGCCTGTCCTTAAGTCCAATTCTGGACACAGGGGCAAAACGGTAATTTTGGGCAAAAATAATGTCCGTCGTTGGACTCGCTTTGCACCGAAAAGCGTGCCAGAGTCAATGGTCTCTAAAGTTGTCAAACTATATGTCTACGGATCTAATTTTCTGATACGAACCCAACCGTATATCCAAAGTTGGATTTCGGTGGGCCGTGCATAAAATCGCCCGTTGAGTGGGACCGTGGGGCCCGCAAAACGGTGATTTTATCAACAGTCTCAGAATCAGGCCAAACTTGGCATACAGGACCAGAAAAACGATACGGTTCTGTTGGCGCAAGTTTCGTCTTGATCTGACGAGCGTGCACAAAGTAATTGGAGAATTTGCAAAGTGCATGATACGGTGAATTTCGACGGATACGTATCAAATTCGTCGCGCACACGCGACCAATTTGAATTTCGCCAAAGCCCACACGACCACGAAACCGTTACGCATCTATCGATGCTTACGGTGCGTGACCACGTCGCCCGAAATGGCGGGACGCACGTCGTGTGGATGGATTTTTCCTATTTTCTATATTTTGAAATCAATTTTTCGTCAAAATTGGGAAGCAGAATTCTCGACACTCGGTCGATGAATTTGAATTCCGTAAAAAGGGTTTGGCAGCCCTATAGGTTGTCTAAAGGTTTCATCAGTTACTTTTGGAAGAAGTCGACACAGTTGACGGAAATCGATTGCTAAACTCGGGTGTTTGGGCACAGTCTTGAAACTGTCGAAAACTGATTTTTTTGGTTTTTCGAGTCGCTTTTGGGAATCGGTGGTTCGACTATATTTGATTCTACGTGAAGGGAAATAATCTGGTATAAGTTGGGGACATACCCGAGAAAGCGGCTCGACAAACGGTCGACCGATCGTTGCGAAATCTCTGCACGAAGTCATCCCTCTCCACCATCATTCACTGCTGTTGGTTCATGTTTTGTCCGCACGCGCGCTGTGGTCCCCGCGCTTGGCCGGCCGGCGGTGGCCCGCGGTCGCGCGCGCACGCGTCGGGGAGGGAGGCGCACAGGCATGGGTGGTGGCGAGCGTTGGTTTAGGGTTTTGTAAATTGCTCTTCTCTCTTGCTCTCTCGCATATATATACTCTGTTGTGTTCTCGGAGGGGGGGTCAGGTTGCTCGGGTTCAGCTAAGAGCTGTTTCGTTACAGCTGAGTTCGGGGGAAGCTTGGACCAGGCTGGGCTCGGTTGGGCCGGGCCTGGCCTGAGCTTTTGGGTTTTATTATTTTGTTATTTGTGTATTTATGTATATATATATACACACATAATACCCATATATATATATATACATAATTATATATACACACATATACATATATAGGTAATATATATTTAATATATAAATACACATATACACCTATAAATATATATATATATATATATATATATATATATATATATATATATATATATATATATATATATATATATATATATATATATAAAATATATATATATATATATATATATATATATATATATATATATATATATATATACATACACACATAATTATATAATATATTTATATATACAAACAAATACACATATTTATATAATGTATTTGTATACACAAACAAATACACATATTTATATAATGTATTTATATTTTCATACAAATACACCCATATAATATATATTTATATATATGTCTGTATTTACACACATCCATAAACATATATACCTTATATATTTATATATCAATAACTACTCAATTAACAAATAATAATATCTAATAGCAATAATATATTTATTTAATCACCACCGAATAATAAAATAATACTAAAATAATTAAATGGTGGTTTGGTGAATCTATACTATTCACCTTTGTCTAGGTCCAGAAAATTGTACAAACATTATAACATAATATTTAATAATAAAATACCAGTTTTGTACAAATATTCAAATAGTTAAAAATGTACCTCAATACCTAAAATAATTTAGGGAATATTTCTACACACATAAAATATGACTACATGGCTGTCCCTGGTCTCACTGCATGCCCACATAGGCTTGGATTCGGTTCGGGCCCAGTTCGGGCTAAGTTGGTACAATCGGGTCATCTAAAATCAATATATTTAATTAATAAATAAGTAGTTCTTTGGTGGGGGTTAAGTCGCAACTTAATCTGGTTTTCCTAGTTAGCACACTCTTATGGCTTTGCATTCCCCTACCATGGCTAAACACTAGTCAAAGCACGCTAATGCACTATCCGTGCCATGATTTCTAGCCGTCTTGTACTTCAAAACTCAACCATGATTAAAATCATCTACCGTAATAATTAAGTAAATAATTATTTATAATAATCTAAAATCACTATTTAAATCAAATAAAATAAAAAAATTCAAAAATTCGGGAAGGAGAGCTACAAATCTACCCACCTTAAAATAATTTCGTCCTCGAAATTCTAATTCATAACTATGCCAGAAAAATTCAAAGTCCTTAATCTCCTCGAATTTAATTCCTCGAAATATTTTATGACTTTCTTTAGTCATTTTATAACTCCGAGTACTTGACGACTTCTACCCACCTTTGGTCATACTACTCCTCAAAACACGGTCACTAAAGTCTTATGGTCTTCTAACTAGTTGCTAACAATTTTACTGGGTAGATATCTAGGCATATGGCATATATAATCCCTTATATCTATAAACAACCAAACACTCAATAGTCAAGCAATATGTACTATAATTTAAGGATTTCTAATGAATTCTAGACAGCACGATTGTTCGTCACTCCGAATTAGGAAGGGACGAGAATCAACAGTATGGAAAGCAAGGAAGTATAATCGAGAGCAAATATGGAGTTTTCAAGGACGTAGAGAATTTCTAGGAGAATTTTCAAGGCAGAGTGGATTGAGATTTCTAAGGGTTTAGTCAGTTGCGCAGGCTCGTAAGTTACGTAACCGATACGATATGCTCTGACCTGCATGGGCCACCACAAAAACTTGTCACGACCCGCACCCGATTTTCGGACGCGAGCTCGTGAGCAAGCCAGCTACGTATCGAGCGGACCCCAGCCCGACTCGAGTACGTATAAGCTGTCAGGTCATGGGTATCTTGTCTAATCTAAACTATATCTCAATCCACTAGAATCAAATAAACAAGAATGAACAAGTATGGGTCATGGTCTGCAGCCCATTAGCATATTGTCCAATTAGACTCCAAGATTGATATGAGTCTATAAAATAAGTAGAATATATCATGGTACTAAATATAAAGCACGAGATGATAATAAGAAAATATCATAAGCAATACCTGTATCATACATCGCAATCCTCTACCATCCTGCTCGGCTAACTAACTCCACGAAGTCGCTAAACCTGAAGAGATCATCAGGTCCTCTGAGGACTAGCAAGATACAGGAAGAACATGCCACTATGAAGTAAATAACATACATAAAGGAAATGACAGAAATAGAACAATAAACTTCTACACGAAATACATAAGAGTGCCACATCAAAGACAAAGTTCAACACTTGGACTAACAGACAGGGGTACCATGACAATCGTAGCTCATCCGAAACTAACGACCAACAGAATAATCACAATCGCATCTCCTCCGAGAATAACGAACAACAGAATATCACAACCGTAGCACAAAACTAACGGCCAACAGAATAATCAATACAACCAAAGCTCATCCGAACTACCGGCCAACAGAAACTATCATATAGCCCGCATGTCTAGTAATGTCCTCTATGTGACAAGGAACTATACAGGTGTCCAGTCAAGTCGAATGAAGTCAAGCACAACTAACAGGTCAAGACATATCAAGCGAATGTGACTCACGATAAGGCAACACTATCAGGACCTATACATGGAGTAACAGTGATATACTGGATAAAGAAAATAATGCACGTGTACGTAAATGAGGAAAATATCACTGACATGAACAAAAGAAGCATGTAATAAAAATATGACAGGAAAGAAACTGCAATATAGAAAAATGCATAAAAAGACGATACAGCGGGCAAGGTATACTTGCCTGGAGGTTGCACGAAGAACCAACAATGTATCGCCAATCACAAGTCAAAAGTCCAAGTCATCACAACTGTCTCCGAAAGCTGAAATAAACATTACCAACATTCTCAGAATAGTCAAAATAGCTAGGTCTGCCTATCCTTAAGTCCAATTCTGTACACAGGGGCAAAACGGTAATTTTGGGCAAAAATGATATCCGCCGTTGGACCCGCTTTGCACCAAAAAGCGTGCCAGAGTCAATGGTCTCTAAAGTCATCAAACTATATGTCTACGGATCTAGTTTTTCAATACGAACCCAATCGTATGTCCAAAGTTGGATTTCGGCGGGCCGTGCACAAAATCGCCCGTTGAGTGGGACCGTGGGACCCGCAAAACGGTGATTTTATCAACAGTCTCAGAATCAGGCCAAACCTGGCATACAGGACCAGAAAAATGATACGATTCTGTTGGTGTAAGTTTTGTCTCGATCTGACGAGCGTACATAAAGTAATTGGAGAATTTGTAAAGTACACGATACGGTGAATTTCGACGGATACGTATCAAATTCGTCGCACACACGCGACCAATTTGAATTCTGCAAAGCCCACACGACCACGAAACCGTTACGCAGCTTTCGATGCTTACGGTGCGCGACCACGTCGCCCGAAATGGCGGGACGCACGTCGTGTGGATTGATTTTTCCTATTTTCTATATTTTGAAATCAATTTTTCGTCAAAATTGGAAAGCGGAATTCTCGACACTCGGTCGATGAATTTGAATTCCGTAAAAAGGGTTTGGTAGCCCTATAGGTTTCTAAAGGTTTCATCAGTTACTTTTGGAAGAAGTCGACACAGCTGTCGGAAATCGATTGCTAAACTCGGGTGTTTGGGCACAGTCTTGAAACTATCAAAAACTAATTTTTCAGGTTTTTCGAGTCGCTTTTGGGAATCGGTGGTTCGACCATATTAGATTCTATGTGAAGGGAAATAATCTGGTATAAGTTGGGGACATACCCGAGAAAGCGGCTCGACAAACGGTCGACCGATCGTTGCGAAATCTCTGCACGAAGTCAGCCCTCTCCACCGTCATTCGCTGCTGTTGGTTCATGTTTTGTACGCACGCGCGTTGTGGTCCCCGGGGGGGTCGCATATATATACTCTGTTATGTTCTCGGGGGGGTCGGGTTGCTCGGGTTCAGCTAAGAGTTGTTTCGTTACAACTGAGTTCGGGGGAAGCTTGGGCCAGGCTGGGCTCGGCTGGGCCGGGCCTGGCCTGAGCTCTTGGGTTTTAATATTTTGTTATTTGTGTATTTATGTATATATATACACACATAATACCCATATATATGTACATAATTATATATACACACATATACATATATAGGTAATATATATTTAATATATAAATACACATGTACACCTATACACAATATATATATATATATATATATATATATATATATATATATATATATATATATATATATATATATATTTTTATATATATATAATATATATATATATATATATATATATATATATATATATATATATATATATATATATATTTAATATATATAAATATATATATATATATATATATATATATATATTTTATATATATATATATATATATATATATATACATACACACATAATTATATAATATATTTATATATACAAACAAATACACATATTTATATAATGTATTTGTATACACAAACAAATACACATATTTATATAAAATATTTATATTTTCATACAAATACACCCATATAATATATATTTATATATATATATCTGTATTTACACGCATCCATATACATATATACCTTATATATTTATATATCAATAACTACTCAATTAACAAATAATAATATCTAATAGCAATAATATATTTATTTAATCACCCCCGAATAATAAAATAATACTAAAATAATTAAATGGTGGTTTGGTGAATTTATACTATTCACCTTTGTCTAGGTCCAGAAAATTGTACAAACATTGTAAAATAATATTTAATAATAAAATACCAGTTTTGTACAAATATTCAAATAGTTAAAAATGTACCTCAATACCTAAAATAATTTAGGGAATATTTCTACACACATAAAATATGACTACATGGCTGTCCCTGGTCTCACTGCATGCCCACATAGGCTTGGATTCGGTTCGGGCCCAGTTCGGGCTAAGTTGGTACAATGGGGTCATCTAAAATCAATATATTTAATTAATAAATAAGTAGTTCTTCGGTGGGGGTTAAGTCGCAACTTAATCTGGTTTTCCTAGTTAGGACACTCATATGGCTTTGCATTCTCCTACCATGGCTAAACACTAGTCAAAGCACGCTACTGCACTATCCGTGCCATGATTCCTAGCCGTCTTGCACTTCAAAACTCAACCATGATTAAAATCATCTACCGTAATAATAAAGTAAATAATTATTTATAATAATCTAAAATCACTATTTAAATCAAATAAAAAAAATTCAAAAATTCGGAAAGGGGAGCTACAATATATATATATATATATATATATATATATATATATATATATATATATATATATATATATATATATATATATATATATATATATATATATATATTCTTTTATATATATATATATATATATATATATATATATATATATATATATATATATATATATATATATATAACCGCCGTCGGCTACCTCCCATCCCGCCCCTGTCCCTCCACCCTCCAGCCAGTCGGTGCCGCCGGCCGCCTATATCGCCCTCCGTCGGCGCCGCGATCGCAGTCGACGCTCCTCCCTATATCCCCTATTCCCCCGCCCCTACCCTTCTGGCGGGTCGCCTCCCCCGTCAGGCCGGATGGACCTAGGCAGGCTGGACTCACCTCGGTCCCCGTCGTCGGCCCCCTCGCTCCTTCCTCCCCTCTATTCTTGGGACGCCCCCACCCAAGAATCTGCCCGCATAAACGGCCGTATTGCTCGCCGGTGATGGGCATTCTCCCCCGGTCTTCCTTTCTTCCTCGGCCACCCTAGCTCCTCCAGCTATTTTTTCCTCCTCGTCGCGACCTGCAGCCTCGGTCTTGGGCCACAAGCCGCGTCCCTCTTCCTTGGATTCGGCTGTCGATCTCTCGGCAGCGGCGACTGTTGCTTCCCCAGCTAAGGCACTGGTCGGCCTGGCAGCCTCGGGCGGCGGAGGGGGACAGCTGCCCCCTGCCTCGGGTGCTGCCCCTGGACAGCTGTCCCTAGTTTCCACCACCCCCTTCTTCGGCTTCCCCCCTCCTCCCCCTCATTCTCGCCCCTCCCTTGACTGGACGAGGGAGCAGCTCGCCCTGGTCGACTGCCACCCCAAGCTCGCAGCACAGCTCCGGTGGGCCCCCTCTCCGGTGCATCCGGAGCAGATCTCGCCTGCCCGATTGCCCCCTGTGTTAGCTCCACCGTTTCGGTGGCCTCCCCCTCCCCTCTCCGGCATAGGACGGCATGTCCCGGCGAGCTCTGTTGGCCCTGCCTCGGTTTCTTCCCGGTGGGTTGCGTGGAGACGCAACACGCGTCCCTTCATGCGTTGGTTCCCGTGAACACCTGCAGCCTCGTGGGCCCCACTCCTCGATTGGTGGGCGTTGAAGCCAACGCTACTGAGCAACTGTCCCCAGCTTCCACCACCCCCTTCTTTGGCTTCCCCCTCCTCTCCCTCCTTCTCACCTCTCCCTTGACCGGACACGGGAGCAGCTCGCCCTGGTCGGTTGGCCCTCCCTCGAGCTCGCGGCGCAGCTCCGGTGGGCCCCCTCTCCGGCGCATTCGGAGCCGATCTTGCCACCCCGTTTGCCCCATATCTTAGCTCCGCAACTACGGTAGCCTCCACCCCCCTCCCCGGTGTAGGACGACCTGCCTCGGTTCCCCCCCGGTAGGGTGCATGGAGCCGCAGCACGCGTCCATTCACGCGTTGGTTACTGTGAACAGTTGCAGCCTCGTGGGCCCCACTTCTCGATTGGCGGGCGTTGACGCTAGCGTTACCGGGAGCTCGGGATCCCCGCTCTACGCGGGACTCGTTGCCTCCCCATCTACGCAGGCAGGTTCAGTTATTTACGCAGACCCGCTCTGCGCTGGGCCTTCCTTGGCGCCACCCGGCTTCTAGGGTCCCCCTCTTTACGCGGGTCTAGCTGTCTCCTCCTCTACGCGGGTGTGCCATGAGCCTTTCGCGGCCTCGCTTTACGTGGGCCCCCCTCTTTATACGGGCCCTTTAGCCCCCCCGCCGCTCTCCCTTTGCGTGCAACACGCAGCTCCCAAGGGGCCCCCCTTGCTGGGTCAGGTCCGGGATCCCCAGGCTGCCGCCTACGTGGACTTCTCCCCCCCACAGGCCTTTGCCTGCTCGGGTCCCACCTTGGCGCAAGCCACTTTTCCTCCGGCGGTTGTCGGTGCGGTTATCCCCGCCGTGGGTTCCCCATTTCTGACGCCTTCTTGCGGTGCCACCCCGGTCACCCTGGCGCACCCCCAACCCCCCCAGGCCCCTTCCGTGTCCTCTACCCATCCTCCTTCCGGCGTCGGTCTTGCGGCACCGGTATCCTCCATCTCTTTGGACGCTGGTGTCGGGTCTCCCGCCGGTCTACCCACACCTTCGGGAGTCCCCTCCATGGGACACGGTCTGCCCATCCTCTCTGCTCTGGGCTCCTTGGATCCCGGAGCCCTTGCTAGCGTTTCCTCTTTCGCTGATGTTCTTAGGCCAGATCGCGCGAAACATGCCCCCACTTCGGTCACGGAAGTAGAGCTGCCGGACGTCACTCTGGTGCCACCTATGGACGGGTACCCCATCCGGGTCCCCTTCTCCAATACGAAGATCCGATCTCTATCCTCCCCCTTCAACAGGACTTTTGTCCTTAAGTTCGGATTCAGATGCCCAAAAATCTCAATTGTTAGGGAGGCTATCACCGGTTGGGGCCTCTCGACGACATACCGGATAGCTTCTCTAGATCCCAAACACATGTTTCTATACCTAACCTCCGACCAGGACTACAGCAAAGTGTGGGCGAAGGGACCGACCAAAATAGACACACAGATCGCTAAAATTGTGAAATGGTCCCCGAAATTCAACCCTAAAGTCGATTCGACCGTCATTACCCCTAGGATCACCCTCCCCAATCTCCCCTGGTGTGCTTTCCTGTAGCAGCCCTCAAGCGGATCGCCAGCTCATTCGGGTCCCTGGTGGCCATCGCCGAAGAGACGCAAAACCTCTCAAAATGTAACTACG
The DNA here is from genome assembly GCA_029216955.1 of Iris pallida. Classification (NCBI taxonomy): domain Eukaryota; kingdom Viridiplantae; phylum Streptophyta; class Magnoliopsida; order Asparagales; family Iridaceae; genus Iris; species Iris pallida. The sequence continues at coordinate 3,508,880 of JANAVB010042620.1, read as the reverse complement.
CAAAGATATGCGTAGAGTTAGACCTCGCCAATGATCCACCCAAACTGATTCAGATAGAACTCGGAGATCAGACATACAGTCAATTGCTGGTGTACGACAACAGCATAATCTTCTACCAATACTGTCAGATGAGCGACCATTCTTTGCAGCACTACTTCCATGCCCACCCCAAACTCAAGAAGACCGGTCCCCGGAAGCTGCATGAGCAAGGCGCGCCATCCCCCTCCAGCATCACCCCGTCTGTCCTGCCCTCCAATCCCCCTACTAAGCCAACGATTACCCTACCACCGCCGGTCCATTATCCCTACATTCAGACTGACTCTACCATCGCCCTACTATCTCCTCTCGTAATCACCCTCCATAACTCCTTCGGATCTCTCGACAACGACCCCTCTGATAGCACTCTCGAGCCATCAGTCACCGGTTGCCACCATAGTCCCCCACCCTCCCCCCAAATGGATACTCCATCGTGCCCCTCCAGATCCTCCCATTCCCTCCAATCTCTACTGTTCCATCCCTTCTGACTCCCTTTGCGCCCAGGTGCCCCCGGTGTGCAGCCTTCGGTCGGCCACCACCCCTCCACTCCCGGTGCGAAAGCGAAACAGCCGTCCCCTGGCGTTACGCCCTACTACACAGATCCCAAGCAGACCCACCCTCCCAATAAGGTCGTCGCAACACCCCGTCCTAGCTCCTCTCTCACAGGGAGGTTTTGGCAAGCCAAAGAAGCAAGCTTCCTAGATCGTGACAATCCTCTATGCGTTCTAACAGAGTTAGAAGACACTGACACCGCCCTAACGACAGTTGACAGTACTAATATGGGCACTGATAGGGCTCAGGAATTGGCCAGTGATAGTTCAAAAAATAACCCACATAAGAAGAAGAAGAAAAACAAGAAACAGAAACAGCAAACGGTGATGACCATGAGATCTGCCGCAAAGCTCCACAATACCCCCACCTCCTCCCTCAATGCCTAACATACTATCCTGGAACGTTCGAGGCCTAGGAAATAAACCGATGCTGAATCGTATCCTCAGCCTTATGAAATCCAATCGGATAGATTTACTTGTCATTATTGAACCCACAAAAGAATTAAAAAAACTCAACTCAAGCCGGGATTCCCCTATACGATTTTCGGGTGTCACGACATTTGGATCTTCTTCGCCGCTGAGTTCCATTTCGGCATTATCCAGGACACTTCTCAGGCTCTCTTCTATTGGATTGAGCACCTTGCCCTCAAGTCCCGCGTCCTCCTATCTGCGATCTATGGCTGTGCTGTCCACCCGGACCTGTACACACATCACAAAGCAGATAGAACCCACTCGGCTGTGCTGTCCATCCTGACCTCCTTTACCATAGCATACCTGCTTTCCTTTACTTAGGATGCCCGTTGGTGTACGGAAAAGCGAACTCAGGCATCTACGACCACATGGTGGGCAAGATATGCAAGAAAATCGTAGGTTGGCACAACGCAACCCTATCTCCAGGGGGGAGATGATCCTTATAAAGCACGTCCTCTCCTCCACCCCCTATACACCCTAGCCGTGTGTTCGGCTCCAATCAAAGTGCTCCACTCAATTGAATCCCTCATCGGCAATTTCTTTTGGGGTCACAATGAGGGCAAGGACAAGCACTACTGGCCCAGTTGGGACACCATGGCTAAACCTACTAATGAGGGTGGTCTGGGCTTCTGCAGACTAGCCCATATTGTGGATGCATACTCCATGAAATTTTGGTGGAAACTTTGCACTAAAAGCTCGATCTGGACTAGGTTTATGAGTGCTAGATACTCCAGATTTTGTCATTTGACAGAGGCAATTGCCAACAACAGATCTTCTGCGTCGTGGTGGCGCATCATCCGCGGTCGAAACCTTGCTGAACCGCTTTTGCGTTTACAATTGGGTAACGGACATTCGCAGGCGTGTAAGGAACACTGGCTGGAGGATGACATCTTCAGGCCCAACGACCTAACACCACCGTTGTGTGAGATCCATGATTTGGGATAATGACGATTCAGGATGGAATTGGGATAGAGTTAGAGTCTGGCTTGGCCTAGAGGCTATGGCGAGCCTGGGAGCCTCTGATTTGTCGATCAATGACGCGCATGATGAGCCTAGATGGTCCCCTAACCCGGGTGGACTCTTCACCCTGGCTTTCGCCAGAACCGTCGCCAGAGGCATCCACGAAATGACCTCCCCTTCTACCTAGTTTTGGCAGACATGCATACCCACCAAATGATCAATTCTCATCTGGCGGGCTGCACGTCGAAAACTACCTACGGACGATGCCATCAACTCCCTCGAATTTAACCTTGCGTCCAGATGTCACTGTTGTGTGGAACACCAATCGGAATCCGTCGATAACGTCCATCTCTCTGGTGAACTAGCCCCTCAAATTTGGTCGAACCTTCACAATAAGTTCAGGATTGTCCCCATGACTGGGGGCATCGACGATCTACTGGCTAGCTGGAACGCATCCTACGGGCATCAGATCGTCGATGCTGCTGCCGTTTGGGTCTTGTGGAAGAACAGGAACAAGTACAGATACGAGGCCGCCAGCTCCTTCCCCTATAATTGTTCGTAGAAGTCATTCGACAAATCTACAAATGAAAGAGGCATTGCTTTCATGCCTCTCATAGTTTTTGGGAATCCCTGGTCTGATCAGGGATCTGCATATCATGCGCAGGCATTACATTGGACGGTACCGACCGCCGATTTTGGGGCGCACTTTTTGAAGGCTCTGGCTTCCTGTGTCTAACCTTCCGATGCTCTGCCTAACAGCCATTTTGTGGGCACCATTTTGTGTTTGATGCTTTTTTTCTTGTCGTCTTCTGTACGTGGCACGTATACATGTATAGGCTTCGGCATTTTGCACCTGATAATGGTGGAGGTGACGGTGAGACGGGGCCAGGAGGGAGGTCGGTGGCCGACCGGATGTGTGCAACGGCGGTGGCGGTGGTGGCAGCCGTCGCAGGTGGCACCGAAGGGCACGGGTGAGGGGGACAGAATAGCAGCAAGTGGAGGGAGTGTAAGAGAGAGAGAGATGGAGAGAACTAGGGAGATAAGAGTGAGAGACGGAGAGATATATAGATAGGGAGAGAAGTCAGTTAGAGGAAGGTTGTAGGTGAGGTGTGGGAGAGATATGGGGAGCAGATGGGTTGTCAGGAGAGAGAGAGAGAGAGAGGGCGGTGGAGTGTAGAGGTTGCTCCTCTCTTTTTTTTCTTCTTCTTTTCAATGAACTAATTATGAGAGGAAATTACATTTGTATCCTTGACACACATGCATGATAACACATAGATGCATGAGGTGTCCCAACAATTTAAAAAATTATAAAAAATTCTAGGGTCCTATTTACAAATAAAAATGTAAATTGTTAAATAAAATGAATAACTATTCTTAAAAAAGTTTTTTCAACAGTAGGAGAATAATTGTAATTGGATATTTTTTGAAAAGTAAATAAATATATATTTATATAATCCCCATACCATATTTTACAATACGACTATTATATGTATCCTTCTTTCTTCTTCGACAGTGTTGCGAATAATGAAGCGTTATCGGTCATGTGTCGTGAGCAACCGCTGTCGAGGATCCATTTGCTTCTAGCATGTGAAGGGTGTTCCACTTACAAAAGAATTTGTAGATGAAACTTTTGGTACCCATTTCTTGTATGGTCCTGAAATGTTAGTTTTCGGTATCCATGCACATATCTTTAAATCAACTAACTTTCTAACTCTATATGCAGGAGAGATATGACCAATGGTGCCACAATAGTGACATCTAGCATATTGGGTATTAGATGCAGTGTGTTGTGCATAATTGGTAGGTCTTAATTTTCTAGTATAATAGAATGCATGCCTATTAGTCTTCTTAGGCAAAGGTTTGGTTTGGTTTAGTCTGACAGTGTTGGGTTTGACAATATTTCGATGTTTTGGTAAGTGACATGTGTTAGGATAGGAAGCTGCAACCTCAGGCTATTTTTCTAACCTAATTTTTAACTTTTTGGAAGTGTCATACAATGTATTATAATTAGCAGTAAGTGCATTATTTCTGATTAGTGCTTGTTGAAGACTCTTCTTTTCTTTGAGTTGATCTTCCTCTAATTGGGTAATGGTCTTGTCATTCTCTTCGGATAGTCTTGTGGTCTCGTGTAATAATAACTTAATAGAAGAGAGCTCACATATCTTATAGAATTAGCATTACTTCTAACCTCAGCTAGTAGGTCGGTAAGTCTTCCTATTTCACCTTTGTACTCTTTGAGTACATTCTTAGAGTTTTGATATTTACTACGTAGTTTTCTGTAATCACCTAAGGGGTCACTAAAGGCTTACCATAATTGCTCAAAGGTAAAATCATCATATGTATCAAACAGGGGGTTAGTATTTACCTGATCAAATGCCATTAAGCATACATTTGTAGCGTCGTCTGATTGTTCATCTTCTGAGTCGCTGGATTCACTTTCATGCCATATGCTTGTGTTGGCATACTTTCTGGATGTAGATTTCTTTAGGTAACCCTTGTCATACTTGTTGCTCTTCCTGGTTGATGATGATGCTGTTGGACAATCCTTTTTGATGTTCCTTTCTTCTTACAACCATAACAGATTGGATCTTCTTCATTGTTGTTATTGTGTTCCTTTGTTCTTCTATTGAATCTCATGAACTTCTTGAATTTTCTTACTATGAGAGCTTGATCTTCAGAGTCAGAGTCACTGTCATCGGAATAATCTTCGATAGATCTTCTGTGTTGAGCTTTGAAAGTGATCAACTTCTCCTTTGGTGCAACAACTTCAAAGTCTTGAAGTTTCAGCTCATGAGTGAGTAGCTTACCTATGAGTGTTTCAAGAGACATAGTGGTGAGGTCATTCCCTTCAAGGATTGTCATCGCCTTTGGAATCCAGTTCTTCTTGAGAGCTCCTAGAAGTTTGTGAATCTTCTCATGGTTATTTTATTCCTTACCTAAGGAAGACAGAGGTTTTACAATATCCAAAAATCTTGTAAACATCTGAGTGACGGATTGGTTTGGCTTCATCTTGATCGCCTCATACTCCTGAGTAAGTCTGCTGATTTTTGATCCTTGACTTGCGTCGTGCCTTCGTGAGTCATATCGAGAAGTTTCCATACTTTATTTCATGTTATGCAAGTAGATACCTAGTTAAATTCAGTCATGTCTAAGGCACAAAACAAAGCGTTAGTAGCACATGCGTCAAGACTGGCCAATTTCTTTTCAGCTTCAGTATACTTGTCATGGGGTTTTTTAACCAACTCTCTATCAATAAGAATACGTGGAAGCTTCTTATAGCCATCAATCACAATAGACCATAAGTCAAAATCTAGAAATTTTAAGAAGAAACTCATCCGTGTTTTCCAGTATGTGTAATGCCCCGTCCTATTTAGCTCTATTGGAGGAATCAAAATGCCAACGACGTTCGGACTTAGCCATGCAACGACTGTTCAAAGAACCGCTCTGTTGAGGCGACTCCTCGCTCAGGTGGATGGCTTCGGTGAACTTACCTCAGCTTGGCCTTTACATTAATAAAACAAAAGTTTTCAACTGCACAAGTAGGCATGATACTAAAAGAGACGAATCCACATAGCTAAGAAATAATCCTAAGTTGGGTCAGATGAGTTAAGAACATGGAAAGGTCCCACGGTCGGCTTAGAAGTATCGCACATCGTGCTTTCAAAATGACATTCGGTCCTTCGTCCCGTGGCTTGGGAGAGGGAAAGTTGGTCTTCGCCACAAAGCCTAAGTCATAGGCGTCACCAATATAAATGCTTAATAAAGCATGCACGGTCCCATCGTCCAAGGCTTAGCAAAGCCTTTGCTCGTTCCGCTGGCTAAGTTGTATCGTACGGATTATGGCATAAGTCTAGGCACCCAATAAACTTGGTTGTACAAATCAAACGCGTGCACAACACGTTTCTATGATACAAGGCTTGGCATAGCCATTGCTCGTCTAACGGGTTAAGTTGTTGCACGATTGAGTTAGGCAAGAGTTTTGCTGGGCTATTGAAGTCATAGAAAGTACTGTCCTATATTTTTTGCAGTTGTCAATTCACATAGTCCCACTACTGCAAGGCTCATCATATAAAGTATGACTTGGGCGGTAGTGTCGATTAGAAAACAAGTTGGTTTAAGGCACGTGGCACGGTAGGTTCAAGTATAAGTATGCTACGTTTAAAGAACACATGTTTTATTCAAGTTAAGCTGGAAGACTACGCAGTAGTCATTCCCTGGGTTTTAAAAGAAATAGAAAGTTCACGCGACCGTTTGTCGCCGAGACCGGTCCCGCTGCTTGGGAGTCTCTCATGAACTATGGAAAGCACGATCATGAATAAAGAAGGATATGGTAAATCGAGTTGAGTCTTGTATGGTCTTTGGACAACTTGTGCACAAGGGAAATACCTCGAACGATCACCGCCGGGGCACCGGATTCGTGTCGACCTAGGAGGAAGAGCAGACATTGTACGGCCTTCAACGACAGTGCAACTCGCCTTGAAGTGAACCGTTATAATAAAGGCTGTGGGACCATTTGGTGGATCTCACACCTCGTACGTGAATGGTCATCGTATACAAAAGATCCAGTATATCTTGACATTGTTAGTGACCACTCATATAGATGTGTCGGCATAAGAGCGGCTATCCCTGTACATGCCTTTGGATTGCGTCGAGTACAAGCACGGCAACAAATAAGTTAAGAGGGTGTGCATTGGTTGCAACACAAGTCTTAAGAAGCCTAAGATTTGGCTATAACAAAGACACGTTCTTCGGCACGAGATGCGGCATCGAGTATTGAGTCGTTGGCATAGAGTTGCATAAGTCGGACTTGAGTCATTTTGAGTTAAGTCAAGAAGGGTCGTAAGGCAAGTTTGGTTAAGTCATGCTAAGTTGCGAGGCACGACCTCGATGTTGAAGCACGAACCAAGTCGACGACATGAATCATGTTGTTGCTTCCCGAAGTATAGGCCATAAGACAAGCACGAGTCGGTACGTTGATGTTGCAAGCACGAAAATGGTCTAGAGGCAAGGATAAGAAAGTTATCAGTGCAATAGCACGATGATGGGGTAGAGACACAAATAGGCCAGGCGTCTATGTCCTAAAATCGATCCTAGAGCAAGAATAGAAAGACAATCATAAGAGATTATATTGCACAAAGTAAATGGACATGTCAGTTTTGTATGGATGGGAGAGGAGCTTACACCACTAGTACAGTTAAGTACTGACACATATACAGTATTTATGTGTAAACTCAAGTAGAAGCTCGTTGGCGCAGGGCTCGCTTAGATGCGTCGAGGCATGGAGTCCCTTGGCGTTTCGAGACGTGCGGCCGCATGGAGTCTGGACTTATACGGGACATAATGTATGGACATCGCCTATCTGAAGCATCTGCTGGCTCTTTAAAGTGCATTGAGAGATGAGGAGAGTTGAGTGACTTGTCAAAAAAAAGAGAAAAGTGAGCTTGAGCGACTTGAAATCTTGGCCATGTGCTTTTGTAATCTTATGTTCATTATCAATTGTAAACCCCCTAAATTTATACTTTTAAATTTTTTTTTATAAAATTAGTATTTAAAATTTTTACTTGGTATCTGTACGTCGCATAGTCGTATTACACGTCGTGTACGAATTCGTATTTTCACATGTCTCGTCGAGTGCGAATATGTACGAGATATATATTTTTGTAAAACATTTTAGTAGAGATTTTAATTATATAAAAGAAATTTTTTAGTTTTCAAAACAATATGATAAATATTTTTATTTTGTATAAAAGAGTTATTTTGTTCGTTGTTTAAAAATAGGTAGTGGTTTAGAAATTTTGTTTTTCTATAAAATGTATTCTAGATATTTTGTGAAATTCGAAATTTGTTATTAACATATTTTTATTAATTATAAAAGGTAATTTATGAATTTTTATTTAAATAATTATTATTTTTGAAATTATTATTATTGGTATTTTTGGAAAATATATTTGAAATTTATTGTGGCCATTTTAAATCTCGATTTGATTTTATGGATCTAATTTAAATAGTTTAAGGATAGAAGTTATATTTAATTAGACTATTTAGTTTTAAATTAGAATTTAATTTGAATTTGGATTGATTATTGATTTAATTTATCTAATGGAGGGATTTAAACAATCACAATCCTTATCATAATGGGAATTCCCACATCCTATAAATAGGCAGGTACTCCTCCATAATTCTCTACACAACCAAAATTTCCACAAAATTGGTGCATCATGTCTGTGCCTTCCTACATCAAATATATGTAATTCTTGTACATATACATGTTTTCGACCCGTGTCCGACAACCCCGGACACCCGTCCAGGTCGTGCCGGACATTTCTTGACACGACAACAGCTCCCTAACCGTCTCCACCACGCGCCACCACCACGTCGTCGTCACCAACATCTCCATCCTCCTCGTTCCCTGTCTACCACTGGCCGACTCTTGTTCCAGCCACCCGTCGTACCATCCGAACATGTCCACCGTCACCGCCGCAACCCGTCAGCGACAAACCCCCATCACCGCCCCCGCGACGGCGGGCCACCGTCGCCAGTTGCCCTAGGACCTCCGCCTCCAGGGCAGCGCGCCCCCGGCGCCGACCGCCGAGAGCCACCCAAATCCCGGCGCACGACCACCCCCTTCTGAATCCACCGCCGCGCCTCCACCTTCGATTTTCGCCGCTTTCATCACGCGCCTCCGCCGCAGCCCGGTCGTCGCTCGAAGTCGCCGTCCGCGCGAGCACAGCTCCGCCCCAACCCGCGAGTACCGTCGGCGCCCTCCGTCTCCATTCGAACTCCGGCGCCTCCGTGCCCTGCTCGTCGGCCACACGCCGGAGCTCCGCCCGAGTCGCCAACGGTGAGCCCTTCTTCATCTGTCTTCGCTCACTTTTTCATCTCTCTCTCTCTCTCTCTCCTGTCGATATTTTTGAGGGAGGGTGGTGAAATGAATGAGCTCTTATTAATAAGTTTTATTAATAAGTCATTATTACTGTTATTATTATTATTATTAGTATTATTATTATATTATTGTTACTGTTAATTATTAGTATTGCTGTAATTATTATATCCTTAGTATTATTTTAATACTTTTGTTAGGTTAATAATTTTTTAATTATTAGTGTATTTGTTACTTAAATATTTATTTCTCTTATAAGACATATGTAATATTTTGCAAAAAATCTTATATTAGAAATTTGAGGTTATAAATATATTTTATTATATTGGGGCTTGGCCCTATAATTTTAAATTTTAATATTAGTCTTAAATAATTTTTCTAGATTTCTCATACTTTTTCTAAAAAAATATTTTTGAAATAAAATACGGTTTCCACTAAATTTCTACTTTGACAATCTTAGAGTTTCCTCCTAAAATGATCCTTTAATTTTCAAGTATTTGTCTAAAAACATATTTCGACTAATAAAATATAGTTTTCAAGTATTACAAATATTACTTTCTAAAAATAGTGTAATCATTCAATTACTCCCAAATTCCCTTTCGTTATCATCATTGACCACGACTACTCACACGTTTCTATTTTCTCGCAAATTTAGGCCATGTTCGCATGAACCTCGGCTATTGGACAGAACATGACATCTTGATCAACGCACCACACCAGACAAGACACCTTGCCTTTGCTGTTTAAATTTCATGCTCAATATCATGCATGTTGTGTTTATTTTTAAGTTATTTCTTTCTAAATTATATATTGATACAAATTACTATAATTTATAAAATTGGCTTAGAGTTAAGGGACTACCATCAAATTTAGTGTGTCTCATTGACTTGTTACGATTGCACACGAGTTGTGTGTGAGAGTTGTCAGTATCATATAGAGGTCACTTGCGTGTGGGCTGATCCCCCGTGCGCATGCGTAGGAATAACTGTCAATAGATGCATGATTAGAAGACTTGACAGTTATCTATATTAAAACAATGTGGTAAAAATGACACGTGTTTGTGCGTCATGGTTACGACACACGTATAGTATCATTGGGGGGGAGGAGACAGCTACTTGCGTAGGGGCTACTTTTATTTTACACACATTTGGGAAATAGTGTCTCGGATGAGCGCTACGTGTTACCCGGTCGATAGTGTCTCGGATGAGCGCTACTTGTGGCCACTCTTTATTACTTGCTTGTGACAGCCCCTGCGTAGAACGTTGTCCTCTAAATTGAAATTCACATAGAATGGTTAGGAACCTTTACTCATGCATATTTTTTTGTGAGCTTTATTCAGTTTATTGGCATGATATTATGTGTCTTGTTACGTCCCTCTGAGGACCTGGTGATCTCTCCAGGTGTATATTTTCATGATTCTTGCAGGTGCTCTAGCTAAGGCCATTCCTTCCTCCGTGATGATTGTTCTTGGACTCGTCACTTGCTCTCGCTTGCTAAATTCTTTCCTTGTATATTTTTCCATATTTAATTTGGTTGGTAGTGGACTTTGTCTCCGTCCAACTATTGTGTACATGACAAACTCAAAGTTGCTTTATATCATTATTTATCTTTGTGGATGAGATTTAGTATCTTGGCTTTCTACATTTACAGCTTATGTATATATACGAGTCGTATATTTACTCGTATGTATACAGCTGGCATGATACGTATCTAGTCCCAAGTATTTTGGGACTGGGGCATTACATATTTTGTGGTGGCCCATGCAGGTCAAGTTTGTCGTTTCGGTTACATGACTGTACCGAACGGGCCTGCAATATAGGATTATAGTCTAGAATCTTATCCACCTACTTGACATCCTTTCTTGACTTCAAATTTCGAACTCTCGTTCACCCTCCTTGATTTGCATCTTGCTAGACTCCTTCTACCGTAATTCTTAGTTTCGTGCTTGATGACAACTAGGAAAATGACTAAACTCGTGTATGCTCATAGGTCAAACACATGGCTAGAAGGATTATCTTGACAATTAATATGCATTGGAATTTTATTTGAGTTATAAAGGCATCTATGTTTCCTAGAAATTTAATCTTAAGGATTAGTAAATTCTAAGTTGGGTAGTAGAGAGGATTTTATTTTGATACTACTAAAGGATTGATAAATTGAGAAAAATAAAATGTTGATTTTGTGAAATAATTATGATTTATTAGGGATATAAAATCCATTGAGGAATAACTTAAATTTTTTTAAATTGTGACGCATGATTTACGGTTAACTTTAAAAGTTTGAATTATAACATTATAAATTTTATCTCGAGATTATTTAAGGAGTTTTAATTATAATTTTTAGACAACTAGAGAAGACGAAAGTTTAGTTTGAGAGAGCTTGAGGTTTAAAATTGAATCGTACGATTCATAAGTTTATTTAATTTTGAAGAAATGATGGTAAAATTTTGTTTAAATACTTGGAGGATATGAAAGCGACATTGAAGGAAAAATTTAAATTTTAAATTGTGTCATATGATCTATGATATAAAAAAAAATTTAGATTTCAAGTTTAAAGTCTTGATTATGGATTATTTAAATTTTGGTGAAAAAAAAGGGTAGTATGTTCAATTTGCGATATACAAGGACCATTTCGAGATTGATTAGGAATTTAAATTTTGACTAGACTTGGTAGCTTAAGATAATTAGAAATTTTGGTGGAGTACCTTGAAAATTTTATTGAAAAATTTTGAGGAACTTAACTTTTCTAGATTAGATCATATACTGGTGAAGGACCAAAAAACAAGCAAGGTTACCCTGGAGAGATAGAAGTATTCCATATTAGATTGCCATGCCACCTATGATTATGATATTGCAATTACACAAGTCCAAACCGATGAACATATCTTGACCCACTTGACCTTTCCACAAATCTAGATCTCTTATTCATGGCCATCTAATTGTTTGAAACTTAGAAATGATTAGAATCATTCCCTTGACCATACCTTTATCAGACTATTTTCTCTCTAGATTGCCGTGCTTTAACCTTTTACTTTTGTGCATTAACTAGTACCTTATAAAAACCCACTTTTTATTTTGATCATTTGGCATACCCTATCGTGACTTTGATATTTGGAGCACAACACTAGACTTTTCCTTCCCACAAATTTCACAAGCAAGACCTACACGAGCCCACCTTCACGTAGGTATATCACGTGCCACTAAAACACGTCTCCTTGTACTCTAATTTTATATTGCGACTTTCGGGTCAAAAAGACTGGACTCTAATCCCTACCGTGAAACCAATATACTTTTTAACTATAGATGAGACTCGACCTCGACTCGATTCTTTCAACCCGATATGTGATTTTTGTTCTACTTAAATCCTTACATGCTTAACCTTGCATTTTATCTTGATTGCTGGACCTATCACACCATTAGTTTAATTCTTGTAAGTTGGGTAGAATACCTCATGACCTAACCAACATTTTGTGGACCACATTGATAGGTTCACTTGGACCATAGAAATTCAGTAGACCCTAACTTATCTAGTCAACCAAGCCGACTGCATAGGCCCAAATTTCGGGCGAAACTTAGATTTTATACGATCTTGGACTAATTGATTTCTTTTATCATGACCCTCTACTTATTATTTTATCTACCTATGATACTAAAATAGCTTAGTTTTGCAAGCGTATTCTTTATCAAGCTTGATCATGACATATGTTTAATGTGGGCGCCCATTAATACATTGTCTAATCAGAACTGACGCATTATGGTCTGATCAACCATAGTGTACTTGGTTCGCTTTTTGTATATTGTTCATCGTGGATAGAGACGTAGTTAAACTTGCCCTAGAGTCTCGTCCGCAACTGCCTTGACAATTCTACTTGAAATTATTCAATCGTCGTTGAACCAATATTAGTATTCAAACCATAATCCTTGAACTCTTGTTGGCTTCGTCTTTCACCTATTCTAGACAAAGCTTGTACTTGATAGTTAGGCTAAACCATTCTCCTATGACCATGATATTGTATATAAGGAGATAGTTAGCCACTGACCATTACCACTCAAGGTGACTACATTTTTATCTTAAACCACTCGTCCCTTCCTCGACCCTAAAACCTACTATCATGACCTCCTAATCACTTGAATGATTCCTATCATTCGTGCCCTCAACCTAGACACTTACCATGCAACCTTCTCCGAAGAGCCTATTCCCCAAGTCCCAAAATATCCACTTAAGCTACTCCCCGAGTACTATCATGATTTTTTTTCCTGACTAGCAACCCTCGTAAATTCCAAAATCATGAATTATTTTGTCGTTATCGAAATCACGATTTTTCTCCCTAAGGCATATTTGTCGTTTCATTGCGTTGTCCAATGATTGTGTTGCCTTACCCTCTTGCCTTCTCACCCCCTACTTATTCTTAATTTCGAGGACAAAATATTTGTAAGTTGGGTAGGATGTAAAACCCCTAAATTTATACTTTTAAATTTTTTTTATAAAATTAGCATTTAAAATTTTTACTTGGTATCTGTATGTCGCATAGTCGTATTACACGTCGTGTACGAATTCGCATTTTCACATGTCTCGTCGAGTGCGAATATGTGCGAGATAGATATTTTTGTAAAACATTTTATTAGAGATTTTAATTATATAAAAGAAATTTTTTAGTTTTCAAAACAATATGATAAATATTTTTATTTTGTATAAAAGAGTTATTTTGTTCGTTGTTTAAACATAGGTAGTAGTTTAGAAATTTTGTTTTTCTATAAAATGTATTCTAGATATTTTGTGAAATTCAAAATTTATTATTAACATATTTTTGTTAATTATAAAAGGTAATTTATGAATTTTTATTTAAATAATTATTATTTTTGAAATTATTATTATTGGTATTTTTGGAAAATATATTTAAAATTTATTGTGGCCATTTTAAATCTCGATTTGATTTTATGGATCTAATTTAAATAGTTTAAGGATAGAAGTTATATTTAATTAGACTATCTAGTTTTAAATTAGAATTTAATTTGAACTTGGATTGCTTATTGATTTAATTTATCTAATGGAGGGATTTAAACAATCCTAATCCATATCATAATGGGAATTCCCACATCCTATAAATAGGCAGGTACTCCTCCATAATTCTCTACACAACCAAAATTTCCACAAAATTGGTGCATCGTGTCTGTGCCTCCCTACATCCAATATATGTAATTCTTGTACATATACATGTTTTCGACCCGTGTCCGACAACCCTGGACACCCGTCCAGGTCGTGCCGGACATTTCTCGACACGACAACAGCTCCCTAACCGTCTCCACCACGCACCACCACCACGCACCACCACCACGTCGTCGTCACCAACATCTCCATCCTCCTCGTTCCCTGTCCACCACTGGCCAACTCCTATTCCAGCCACCCGTCGCACCACCCGGACATGTCCACCGTCACCGCCGCAACCCGTCAGCGATAAACCCCCATCACCGCCCCCGCGACGGCGGGCCACCGCCGCCAGTCGCCCTAGGATCTCCGCCTCCAGGGCAGCGTGCCCCCGACGCTGACCGCCGAGAGCTACCCAAATCCCGGCGCACGACCACCCCCTTCTGAATCCACCGCCGCGCCTCCATCTCCGATTTCCGCCGCCGTCATCACGAGCCTCCGCCGCAGCCCGGTAGTCGCTCGAAGCTGTCGTCCGCGCGAGCACAGCTCCGCCCCAACCCGCGAGTACCGCCGGCGCCCTCCGTCTCCACTCGAACTCTGGCGCCTCCGCGCCCTGCTCGTCGGCCACACGCCGGAGCTCCGCCCGAGTCGCCATCGGTGAGCCCTTCTCCATCTGTCTCCGCTCACTTTTCCATCTCTCTCTCTCTCCTGTCGATATTTTTGAGGGGGGTGGTGAAATGAATGAGCTGTTATTAATAAGTTTTATTAATAAGTTATTATTATTATTATTATTATTATTATTATTATTATTATATTATTGTTACTGTTAATTATTAGTATTACTGTAATTATTATACCCTTAGTATTATTTTAATACTTTTGTTAGGTTAATAATTTTTTAATTATTAGTGCATTTGTTACTTAAATATTTATTTCTCTTATAAGACATATGTAATATTTTGCAAAAAATCTTATATTAGGAATTTGAGGTTATAAATATATTTTATTATATTGGGGCTTGGCCCTATAATTTTAAATTTTAATATTAGTCTTAAATATTTTTTCTAGATTTCCCATACTTTTTCTAAAAAAAATATTTTTGAAATAAAATACGGTTTCTACTAAATTTCTACTTTGACAATCTTAGAGTTTCCTCCTAAAATGATCCTTTAATTTTCAAGTATTTGTCTAAAAACATATTTCGACTAATAAAATATAGTTTTCAAGTATTACAAATATTACTTTCTAAAAATAGTGTAATTATTCAATTACTCCCAAACTCCCTTTCATTATCATCATTGACCACGACAACTCACACGTTTCTATTTTCTCGCGAATTTAGGCCATGTTCACATGGACCTCGGCTATTGGACAGAACATGACATCTTGATCAATGCACCATACCAGGCAAGACACCTTGCCTTTACTGTTTAAATTTTCTGCTCAATATCATGCATGTTGTGTTTATTTTCAAGTTATTTCTTTATAAATTATATGTAGATGCAAATTACTATAATTTATAAAATTGGCTTAGAGTTAAGGGACTACCATCAAATTTAGTGTGTCTCATTGACTTGTCACGATTGTACACGAGTTGTATCATATAGAGGTCACTTGCGTGTGGGCTGATCCCTCGTGCGCATGCGTAGGAATAACTGTCAATAGATGCATGATTAGAAGACTTGACCGTTATCTATATTAAAACAGTGTGGTAGAAACGACACGTGTTTGTGTGTCATGGTTACGACACACGTATAGTATCATTGGGGGGGAGGGGACAGCTACTAGCGTAGGGACTACTTTTATTTTACACACATTTGGGAGATAGTGTCTCGGATGAGCGCTACGTGTTACCCGGTCGATAGTGTCTCGGATGAGCGCTACTTGTGGCCACTCTTTATTACTTGCTTGTGACAACCGCTGCGTAGAACGTTGTCCTCTAAATTAAAATTCACATAGAATGGTTAGGAACCTTTACTCATGCATATTTTTTTGTGAGCTTTATTCAGTTTATTGGCATGATATTATGTGTCTTGTTACGTCCCTCTGAGGACCTGGTGATCTCTCCAGGTGTGTATTTTCATGATTCTTGTAGGTGCTCTAGCTAAGGCCATTCTTTCCTCCGTGATGATTGTTCTTGGACTCGTCAGTTGCTCTCGCTTGCTAAATTCTTTCCTTATATATTTTTCCATATTTAATTTGGTTGGTAGTGGACTTTGTCTCCGCCCAACTATTGTGTACATGACAAACTCAAAGTTGCTTTATATCATTATTTATCTTTGTGGATGAGATTTAGTGTCTTGACTTTCTAAATTTACAGCTTATGTATATATACGAGTCGTATATTTACTCGTATGTATACAGCTGGCATGATACGTATCTAGTCCCAAGTATTTTGTGACTGGGGCGTTACATATTTTTGTGGTGGCCCATGCAGGTCAAATTTGCCGTTTCGGTTATATGACTGTACCAAACGGGCCTGCAATATAGGATTAGAGTCTAGAATCTTATCCACCTACTTGACATCCTTTCTTGACTTCAAATTGTGTACATGACAAACTCAATTGCACGACTCGAAATTTATTGCAAATAAAGATCGTCAAGTTACGTATATCATCGATGGTATTGAGGAGTATCAAAGATCGATATACGATAACTCGGGACTACTCAGATTCGAGGAATGCCGATCGTGCAAAGTATTAATATTGTTTTGATGGATGCTATACTTGGGATTTTAATTGGAATGAATACTTGGATGAAAATGATCGCGTCTTTGTAGAAGCATGGAAAAGAATAAAAAAGGATCCATGCGGCCAGAGAGCCCCATGCGGCTCAGAGAGTTCATGCGGCTCAAGTATCCATGCGGCTCAAGCGTCTATGCGGCTCAAACAAGCTCTTTGCGGCTCAGAGAGGAGCCACGTGGCCTGCAAACAGCTCTTCCGTTTGTCCATTACTGTATTAAATACTTTGACGGCTGACAGCTCTGACAAGGTAACAGTTCTGACACAAAGATATCATTATGACTCCCTCATAATGACGGACTCCTTGGGAAGCAAAGAAAATCTCTGACACGATCCCCCGAGAGTCAGAAACTGTCATGCGGCCTTGACACGTGGATAGTTGTATACGGCCCAAGCAGAGACTCACCCATGCGGCCCAAGCGGAGGCTCCCCTATGCGGCTCATGAAGATTAGCCCCATACAGCTCACGAAGACTAGCCCCATGCGGCTCATAAAGACTAGCTCCATGCGGCTCACGAAGACCATCCCCATGCGGCTCACGAGGACTATCTCCATGCGGTTCACTCATGCGGTCATCCACACTCATGCGGCTCAAATCATTACCATGCGGTCCAAATAGTCAGGGGGCCACTCTCAGGCAGCCTTGACACGTGGCCATCCTTATGCGGCCCAATGAGGAGTAACTTTCCTGCGGCTCAGATTTCTGCTGTGGCTTACGGTTACGACACGTGGCATGATAGCAGGGCACGTGGCATCAGATTGATCGAAATCCCTCAACAAATCCTAATAAAATATTGGGATCAAATCAGATCATTGGCAAACAAGCAAATTAATGAGACGTGTCGAGGAATCCAAGGTTGGCATGACAAATCAGGAGGATTTATGTCAATCAGCATTAATTACCCACAAAAGATTTGATACAATCACATTTATTACTCAAATCTCGATGAACGGCCCAGATCCAGTGATCCTTAGCCGCCGACTTTCAAGAATAGGCAATCATTGTAAACCCTAATGAGGCCCCCCACTCTTATAAATAGCAGGGTGCCATTCCCTTACAAAGAGACAGGAGAACCCACAGAGAGACATATACAGAGACAGAGAGAGATATACAGAGAGAGACCTAGAGAGCCAGAGAGCCTGAAGAGAGAGCATTTCTTCATCAACGCCCAGCAGTTCTTCTACAGAGCCAAGGCTGCACCCGATCGTCCAAGTAGTAAGGCAGAGCTACCGTCGCTTTCCAGAGCCTCTACCGTCACCCCCTAGAATCTAAAATAAACAATTGTACTTAGATTGTTGTACCTAGGTTTTCGTTTCTAGGCTTTTTTTGTACAAGCGAGTTTGTATTGTGAAGTGAAAGTCCAGTCCTCCGATAATTGTTTTGCTCTTTTATATTTCATGGCAAACACGATGGTGACTCTGCTGGGGACAAAATTCTCCATGGCTGAGGAGTTGGTGACGCAATCGGATGCAGCCAAACTTGGCTCCACACAATAGAAGATGGTCGTCAGCTTCGACCAACAGGCGTTTGAAGAAATGCTCTCTGAAGGAAGTGCTGGCCCGGTCCAGAAGTGAACCCGCACAAAGAAAGCTCGCTGCGAGTGGAGGCCAAAATTATTTGCTCCTCCACAAGCTCTGGACGGGGTACTCTCTGCTACCCAAGACGGCGACGGCGATTCTCATACGGCTCCACTTCGAGCCGTAGAGGACTCTGCTGTCCCCAAGTCCGACAAAGAAAAGCACTACGATGCTGGACTTGCAGGGACAAAGAGTGATTCTATGTTCCCCAAGAAGAAACTGAACACTCATGTGGCCAAGTCTGCCAGCCACATGCAGGATGCCCATGCGGTTGAATCGGATAGCCGCATAAAGGAGGTCTATACGGCCAGATCATCCAGCCGCATGAAGAAAACTCATACGGCCGAGACACCCAGCCGCATGAAGAAAGTCTATGCGGCTACGCCATTCAGCCGCATGAAGATTATTGATGACAGCCGCATAACGCCTACCCCGCATGGCTCTGTCTTCGACCGTCTCTCTTATGGTCCTGATCTCTTGTGCTCCCAAGAAGATATGTCTGACTCTCTCCAGCATCACTTAGACTCTTTCTACTATATGCCCTTACGCACTAGAGTGAAGAAGTCTAAGGCAGCACGAGCTGGGCAAATTCGGTCCGCTGATCCGATCTCTGACCATCCGAGCGTCCCGCATACCGTTATGCGGGCCTCAGATGGAAAGTTGTACAGAACCACTCGAGTCCAGCCCCCGACGGCAAACGGACAGAGAGGTTCGCAAAAGTCTCCCAAAATCCAGGGAGCAAACATGGTCGATCCAGACCCATCTGACTTGCGTGAGGCTATCCTCCACAAACGCAAGGAAAGAGAAGATGCATCGGGGTTCAAAGAGTCCTCCCACGGACGTTACTGCACCCAAGTCATCGACAACTGTTGCTGCAATAATGCGACGGTGTGAAAAAATCGGCAGTCCGTCTTTCAAAGACTGCAACAGCCGTCTTCAAAAGACGAGGCACTTCCCATCGTCTCATATAACTCTGCTCAGAAAGTCCCCGCCGATGGGAGAGGAAAGAAGACCAGTGCTCCTAGCCCGAAGATATCAACCACTATGACTAAGAGACTGTCGTCTAAGCGGGTGCCCACCACCGGAGTTTTCTAAGGTACCCGTTCTAAGACAAAATCTGCCACAGTAGAAGATTCGTCGGCGACACCACTGGGGGTTGCTGGGACCGGGGGTAGCACTCCTCCGAACCGCCACGACAATCCGATGTTCCAAGAAGACGAGCCGAGGGAAACAACTCTCCATCAGATGCAGCAAACCCCGACGTCCGTGAGGACGTCCACAACTCTCAAGACGAGGCGAACTCGGAAACTGGGGGTACTGTTCCTTATGAGTCTGAACCAGAGGAAGACATTCCCACATACCCCGATGACTTCTCACTTACAGGGGTATGATTCGGAGGGCGCTTCCTCCATTGCTCCGTCCATCTCTCCTCAAGTAAAGACGGTGTTCATGACAGACAGCAGCCAAGGGGGTTCCAGTGATCGCCAACGCATCGACACTCTGGAGGCCATACTGCTTGCCATGGTCAAGTCTGTGGACGAGATCAAAGTGGCCCTTCCAACTCTGCAAGGAGGGACGCCTGGCCAAACAAGCACGGGTCCCGCGGTCAATGCAGATTCGAATTTAGCGTACCAAATCCGGGCAACAATCCTTCCGAAGTAACGGCCCCCACCGCTGTGGATGAGGCCCAAAAAACGAGAAGAGAGGTCCAGGAGCTCTGAGCCATGTTTCACGCTCGAAAAAACTCTCAAGACCTCAGAATACGGCAACCGTACCCTGCTGCCTGGAGGGATGTTCCATTCCCGCCAAGATATAAGCCGTTCAACATCAACCCGTATGATGGCAAGACATCCGCAAGTTAGTACATCACTTACTTTGAGGTCACCATCGACCATTTACCCCATGACGATGCCATCCTCACACGATTATTTATTGGGGCATTGGAAGGAGTCGCCTTCGACTGGTATCGCAACCTACCAGACAACTGCATCCACTCCTTCGCCAGCTTCAAGCGCATGTTCTTGGAGAGATTCTACGAAGTAGGACAGGATATTACAATGTCCACCCTTATGGACGTCGTCCAAGGGGAGAAAGAGCTGACAAGGAACTACATCGAGCGGTTTCGCCAAACTGCAATGAAGTTGCCATCTGGAAATCCGGATTCCTCCTTGATTAAAATTTGCCAAAAGAGACTGCTTCCAACAATCAGCCTCTGGATGGGCGAAAGTCAATTCAAGGACTGGAAGACGTTTATCATTAGTGCAACAAGTGCCGAAGAACAATTAAAGAAGGCTCGTCAATTGGAATTACACATCTCGGACAGAGAGAACAAGGGCAAGCGTCCTAATACCAACAACGACAATGGGGGTAGCCCCTCCAACAATCGGGACAGCAGGGGTAAGCAGGCTATGGTGGCCGACACAGCCCAGAAACCTGAGTCAAAACTGGCAGACAAACAATGGCCACAAATCACTTACTCCTTCGAAGACGGTCACGTCAAGTCCATCTTGGACATGTTCATACAAGGAGACAGAATTCAGCTTCCTCCACCAAGACGGGAACCGCGGTCGGCAGAGATGGAGAACCCAAAGTACTGCCATTACCACCGCTACATCCACCATGCTACATACGACTGCTACCAGCTAAAACGGTACATCCAAAATCTCATCGATTCGAACGCTCTGGCCATCGATTTCGAACCGTGGCAGCCAATATGGTATCGGTACAATTCGGCAGCTTCCCTCCGACGGAAACTCAAGACGGTGTGGTCCCCATCCCTCTGGCGACAATAGAGATTGCTAATCTTCCACCTTTCCGAGATCAGGCTGCTGGTCTAGTGCCCCTCACCATATCACGAGAGGAGGTCATGTGGGTCCATCCAGACTTGGTATCTGAAGTGACTCAGCCCACACCATCTTCCATTGGTAAAAAAAAGAGTGGAAAAGTCAGGTACTGCCGTACAATCTCGGCAGATATCGAAAAAGCTACAGCCGTCGTCACTCGGTCTGGGGCACAATCCCAACCTGTGGTTGACAACTCGGCTGAAGATCATCAGCCCGCTACAACTGACGTTCCGGGACCGGCTCAGCCTCCGACGACCGACAAGCCTAGGCCGAAGGAGACTCGCTTTGACAAATTCCTCCGAAAAGAGACACCACAGGGGCTGGAGAGGCCCTACAACTTCGACATCTTGGCGCAACTAGCTAACACACCGGCCAAGTTGTCATTATACGAGCTTTTGAGACTCTCAAAGGATGTTCGCACGGCTTTGAGCGATGCACTCCAAAATGCCGACGCGTACCTGGCTCAGGTCAACCTCACGGGAGAGAACCCGCCTACAGATCTCCAAGACAGCGCTTGCACGGGAGCAATGCCCAACATTGTCTTCACTCCGCAGGACATGCTCATCAAAACCAACCTGCACGATCGCCCGCTATACTACACCGGATACGTCGGCAACATAAGGGTGGATCCGATGCACATCGATCCTGGCTCTTCCATAAGCATTATCACGAAGGGTCTGTTACATCATCTCCGCATTCCTATGCATCGCCTGACACCAACAAGCACCGCCATCAGCGGTTTCAATTCGGGCAGGAGCTACCCAATTGGGAAGATTCGTCTGAAATATCAAATTGGCGATCTCCAGTCAGAAGTCACCTGCTACGTCATAGATGCAGACACTTCTTACAACATCCTCTTAGGGCACCCTTGGATACACGATTATATGATCGTACCTTCCATGCTGCACCAGTACTTCAAGTATGTCGATAAATACGGCTTTGTGAGGACAGAATTTATCGACATCGATCCCTTCAAAGGGGTCGAATCCTACTACTCAGACTCCTGCCTGTACGAAAAGTCGATGAGGCACCTTGGTGAAGGAGATGTGCAAGCTCGCACCTAGACAGCCACAGGATCAGAAGAACCTCTGAAGATCCACCTCCAAGCTCGTAAACCTGGCAAGTCTGTACCCCTTACCGCTACTCTGCGTAAGGATGCGATCAGCCTCTCGACATAAGAAGAGCAAATGATAATACGGCTGCCAAGGTCTGGCCAAGTGCCAAGACCCACAACGGAGCCACTGACAATCAGGCTGCCGAGAGTCGGTCAGTCGCAGACGGAGAAACTCAATCCCTCCGACAAGCCAATGACGATACGCCTTTCCAATAAGGGTTGTCACCCCGATGCAAGGTCTGGCACTTCTAGCGAACCAGTCACTCCCCGCCCAGCATCGAGTACCAAACTGGGGATCGCTAGTCTGCCAACAACTCCCCGTTCTCCTCCACTAGCTGAACCTATGACGATCAAGCTATCCAGGTCGTCCACTCAGTCTTCGTTTATACAGGGGGTAGCCGAAGAGGATCCTGAGCTAGCCAAGTATGTGGCTGCCCACACTGATGTTCCCTCCGCAGATGATATGATTCCGGTAGAAAAGATACCTTACTTCATCAATAAAGGGCTATCTTTAAACTATCACGAGCTTGACAAGCTTTGTACAATGTATGCTATGGAATACGGTATAGGCACTCACCTACACACACAGGTGACAAATGTGTACACCGCGAACCAGCTTACTCCAATGGAAGGTGCTTACCGCATAATCAAGGGAGGGGACCATCCAATCATCTTCGGCCGGAAGGACGACCCGCAGCCCTTCACCATAGAAGAAGTTGACCTTGAATCAGATGCCGAAAGACTGCCTCTGTATCTTTATAGCCCCCAATCCAAATATCTCATGCAAAAATAGGGGTATGATCTGGAGACGACGCCAGGCTTAAACTACGGCACGGGACGACGATTACCTTTGCAGCTACCGGTCCCGGCGGGCAAACCACGAGACTACTATTGCAAAACTCGATGTGGATTACGGTATGTAACACCCACGATGACCCCTGAGAGTTCATATGAAGAATGCGACTGGCATTCACATTCAACTGGGTCACCAACTTCTAACTCAGATACCAGCATCGGAGACGTATTCAGACAAGTCCTGTCAGTCAACATGGCATTCGCCGACGCTTACGAAGAAGATGAAGACATTTCGAAAATCCTCGAGTTAGAGCCGTGGGCTCAACAGTTGGATGCATAATGGAAAAAGCGGTTCGAACAGAGAGAACCCCCTACTGAAGATAAGGTTATACAGGTCGACCTCGACAGCGAATCTTCTCCAAAACCAATTTTTGTCAGTAAAAGCCTAACAGACGAAGAGCGAGAATCGCTACTGGAACTTGTCAAAGAATATATTAATGTGTTCGCCTGGAGCTATGAAGACATGCCAGGACTAAACCTCGAGGTTGCTCTTCACAAACTCAACATTCGGCCGGATGCAAAGCCAGTCAAGCAACAACAATGATGCTTTCGCCCGGGCATCATGGATGCGATCGAGGCCGAAGTCAACAAACTAATAGTCAGCGGCTTCATACGTGAAGAGCAATATCCCGACTGGGTCGCCAACGTAGTACTAGTCCTCAAGAAGAATAGGAAGATTCGAATCTATATCGACTTCCACAATCTGAACGAGGCATGTCCCAAAGATAAATTCCCCCTCCCTATCACAGACATCATGATTAACAACACCTGCGACTTCGAATGTATGTCATTCATGGATGGTTTCTCGGGGTACAACCAAATCAAGATGTCTCCTGACGACGAAAAGCATACGTCATTCCAAACACCAATTGGCACATACTGCTACACAGTCATGTCTTTCGGTTTGAAAAATGTCGGTGCCACCTATCAAAGAGCTATGAGCGTCATCTTCAGAAACCACCTACGTAAGACGGTAGAGTGCTATGTAGATGACATCGCCGTCAAGAGTCGCTGTAAGGGAGACCATCTGCAGGATCTGAGGACGGTATTCGACCTGATGCGGGCGCACAATTTGAAAATGAACCCTACGAAGTCCTTTCTGGGTGTATCCAGCGGAAAGTTCTTGGGTTTCATCATCACCGCCCAGGCTATCCATGTAGACCCTGAGAAGACAAAGGCAATTATGAAGACGGGTCCCCCGAGAAATCTCTGCGAACTCAGAGGCCTTCAAGGGAGGCTAGCCTACATCAGGAGGTTCATTTCTTACCTCTCCGGGTGATATCGACCATTCACCCATCTCATGAAGAAATACGTCTCATTCGTATGGGACGAAGAATGTCAGCGGGCCTTCGACAGCATCAAAGAATATTTGTCGAACCCTCCAGTCTTGGTGGCCCCGGTTGCTGGAAAACCATTCCTGCTCTACGTACGAGCAATGGAACATTCCCTCGGGGCTCTGCTGGCACAAAACAACGATGCAGGCCATAAACAAGCCATATATTACCTCAGCCGAATGATGATTGGGCCAGAGCACCGATACACCGCTGTAGAGAAGGAATGCCTCGCCCTGGTGTTCGCCATTCAGAAGACGCGGCACTACGTCACTGGACAAACCATACATGTGATCTCACGAGTCAACCCACTCAGGGTCCTCATGACTAAACTAGGGGCACTCAGCTCTTGCCTCTCTACATGGGCAATATTGTTGTCCCCTTATCATATGATCTTCGTCCCACAAAAGGCAGTCAAAGGTCAAGCCCTGGCAGACTTTTTGGCAGCCCACCCGGGATCGGAGTCGTCCAGAATATATAAAAAAATCCCAGATGAGGTCGTCGACTCGCATGCAACCTCCCACGATGATATATGGCAAATATTCTTCGACGGTGCTTCGAGAACTGGATCCAAGGGCAACATCGTCGTCGGAGTCGGGGTGGTGCTGGTTTCTCCTTCGGGATTGGTGATCAATCGCGCTTACTCTCTCACAGAACCCTACTCTAACAATGTGGCCGAGTACAACGCTTTGGTCATTGGCCTCCAACTTGCAAGAGAACTGGGGGTAGAATATCTTGAAGCATACGGCGATTCTCAGTTAATCGTCAATCAGATCCGGGGCTCATACGAAGTCCGCCACGAAGACATGATCCCCTATCACCAAATAGCGATCGACATCATCTCCTCATTCGAGGGGTTCTTCATCGAGCATGTTCCCAGACTCCGAAATATCGAAGCCGATGCCTTAGCAAGCCTGTCCGCTTCCCTAGCAGTGCCAAATCATACTCATTAATCGGTAGATGTGATAGGACACGAACTGGTATGCCCCAAGAACAACGTTCAATTTATGGCGAGTTATTCCGCTCAGACGATCGATGATATCCCAGATTGGAGACAACCATTCATTGACTTCGTCGTCTACGATATCCTGCCCGAGAACCCAAAGGAAGCCACTTCCATCAGAAGGTGTTCCCTCAGATTCTTCTACGATACAGAGACGAAAATGCTGTATTGCCGATCCTATGATGGATTATTTCTTCGGTGTCTGTCAAACGCAGAAGCCAAAAAAGCCGTACGAGAAGCTCAGGATGGTGTCTGCGGGGCCCATCAGCCTGGCCCTGAATTGCAAGACCGTCTTTGTCGAATGGGCTACTACTGGCCCACAATGGTAGTAGATGCGATAGACCATACGAAAAAGTGCAAAGCTTGCCAAGTCCACGCGGACTTCATCCACCAACCATCTGAGTTTCTACATCCGACAGTGGCGTCCTGGCCATTTGAAGCATGGGGAATGGATATCATCGGTCCAATCACTCCGCCTTCTTCCCGAGGACATCGCTTCATACTCGCAATCACATATTACTTCTCCAAATGGGCGAAAGTTGTCCCGCTTGCAGAAGTAAAGACTTCAAACGTGATCAGCTTCCTCAAGCATCACGTCATCTATCGCTTCGGACTGCCCCGAAGGATCATCCACGATAATGGTCCACAGTTTGCAAGCCACGCCTTCTATCGATTCTGCGACAAGCACCGTATCCAGAATATTGCTTCAACGCCATATAATCCAGCGACAAACGGGTTGGCAGAAGCATTAAACAAAACCATCATCAAGTTACTCAAGAAGTTTGTGTCGTCCAATAAATACGACTGGAACAAGAAGCTTGGTGAATGCTTATGGGCGTACCGTACCACAGTCCGAACGGCCACAGGAAACACACCATTCTCCCTGGTGTACGGGAGAGAGGCAGTTTTCCCATTGGAGACTCAAATACCCT
Source organism: Iris pallida (assembly GCA_029216955.1). Taxonomy (NCBI): domain Eukaryota; kingdom Viridiplantae; phylum Streptophyta; class Magnoliopsida; order Asparagales; family Iridaceae; genus Iris; species Iris pallida. The sequence goes on along the minus strand of JANAVB010042620.1, from coordinate 3,482,440 downwards.
CACTCCGCGTCGCCCTCACTTATCAATTAACGAAGGATGATAACTACCGTCGCCAACTACAGGAGTTAGAGGCCTTAGATGAAAAGCGCCTCCTGGCTCAGCAAAGGATCGAGCTATACCAAGCACGCATCTCTGGAGCCTTCAACAAGAAGGTCAAGATCAGAATATTCCAAGTGGGCGATCTCGTTCTGGCAGTCCGGAGGCCGATGGTCATGACTCACAAGACCGCCGGTAAGTTCCAGCCAAAATGGGAAGATCCCTTTATCATCGAGGCTGTATTCTCCAACGGTGCTTACCGCCTCGTAAAATAAAATGGAGACTTGCTCATGTTGCCCGTCAACGGCAAGTTCCTGAAGAAATATTATATCTAAACGACATATTCCAAGATTACCGAGTCATGTACCCGCTGGTGCCGCTGAACTCACTTTCTCGATATTCCAGATCATTGAGTCATGTACCCGCTGGTGCCGCTGAACTCACATCCATAATATTCCAGATTATCGAGTCATGTACCCGCTGGTGCCGCTGAACTCATTTTTACAACATTCCAGATTATCAAGTCATGTACCCGCAGGTGCCTCTGAACTCACTTTTCGGTCACTCTTTCAGATAGTAAGTCATGTATGACCATACCTCTGAAATTTTTTCCTGGAAGAGATCCTCCCTCATGATCCACTACCCGCACTCCCAGTGCACAAAAAGGGTAACCGATCCACAAATTTCTAAAATGGCCTTGTCCTCATTACCACTGAGTCATTTCACTTCCGCCAAAAACAAATCACCCCGTTACATAGAACTTCCATGTCCTCATTACCTCTGAGTCGTTCTATGTACCCTCCTTCATTGAGCCCACTCCTGTCATGTCCTTATCACCTCTGAGTGGGAAGGCTCCGTCGAAGAAACCTTCATGCTTGCCATGTCCTCATTACCTCTGAGTAAGTATGATGATTCTCTTTCGACTTATTATCTGTACCCACAATCGGAGTACGCCAAGGATAATAGGTCTACAAATATTCTCCGCTGAGTCCGCCCCTGCCATGTCCTCATTACCTCTGAGCAGGAAGACTCCACGGTTAAACCTTCGTACTTACCATGTCCTTATTACCTCTGAGTAAGTATGTCGGTACTCTCTCGTCTTATTATTCGTACCCTGAACCAGGGTACGCCAAGGGTAATAGGCCCACAAATGTCCTCTGTTGACCATAAATATCCTCCGTTGAGTCCACTCCTGCTATGTCCTCATTACCTCTGAGTAGGAAGACTCCACGGTAAAACCCTCATACTTGCCATGTCCTTATTACCTCTGAGTAAGTATGTTGGTTTCCCTCCATCCTATTATCTGTATCCTAAGTCGGGGTACGCCAAGGATAATAGGCCCACAAATGTCTTTTGCTAAGTCTCTTAGTACAGGCCCACCATTCCTCATCATGTCCCGGGAGCCCAGCTGCTCCATGGCATTCTATCTCCCGATACTTGGAACGCCCACAACAATATTACCGTGGAGCTGTTCTAGGTATCCCCAATCAAACTTGTTATCCGTACCTAAAACCAAGGTATGCCAGGGGTAACAGGTCCACAAACAAGTCCTCCATGCGGGGCACACATCACCACAATACCACAGACACAATAAGCAATACAAATGAAGGGTAGAATGGATAGTACTCTTTATTTGATAGACAAAAAAAGCATTACATATTTTGGGACCACATCCCTCTCAAAGAAAAAAGAAAAGAAAAACAGGAACAAGACCAGAAAAAGGCCGACTATAGTTCGGCGTTACACAACTCCAATAGGCGGTTTCTCACCAATGCAGTACCCCGCTCAAGCCTCTGTCTAGCCCTGCGCTCAGCCTCCTGGGATAACCGCTCCCCATTATCCAGGTCCGTGAGTATCTGCCAGTCATCGTCCAGCCTCTTCAGAGCCACTTCCAAGTCAGCCGAAGCTTTATTGACTTTTTCAGCCTCCTGGATAATCAGCCCTCTGTCGATCCGGGCAGCCTCAAGCTTAGACTCAAAGAAAGTTAACTTCTTCTGAAGCTCAAGGATCTGCTCCCGCGTGTCAGTAATCCCGCAGGAAGCAGTTGCTTCCTGATTCATAATTTCCTCACTCTCATGGCTCAATTGATCATAGCGATCAGACAGAGTGTAGAGATCCTCCAGTATGGTCGGCCTAGTTTTATCATGAGCAGCCCTCGCCTTCTTTATAGTGGTTGTGAGGGAGCCGTGCTCCTGATCAATAGCAGTAGACAGATCAACCTGTCGCAGTACCTGAAGCTGGGCCATCAGTTGATCAGTCTCCAGCAATTTTGCCTCCAGGAGTGCAGCCACCCCTGCCCCACCAGGAAGGGCCTTAAGGATATCAATTTGACCCTGGGCGCATTGTCGGGCCAAGACGAAAGAGGTCCCTCTCTCCACAGCAGCTTCTATCCCCCTTTTTAAGTGACGATAAAAGCTGTCGACCACGTCCTGTAACGATTCGTCCAGCACCTCTGTAGAGGACGACGTCAGAGGAAGCGTGGCCGGCAGCATCGAAGGAGTGGTACTAGAACTTGCCACCAGAGGAGCAACTTTCGAGCAGAACGATGCACGGATAGCGGCTAATTCTTCCTTCGCCACCCGAAGAGCCTGAACACTTGGCAGGGCGGAGAGGTCGACTCTCGGAGCCGTCCGAGCAGAAGAAGACACAAGGACCATCGTCCCCTGCCCCGGTGGCCCCATCACCGGACTTGCCGAATTCGAGCCCGCAGGAGGCCCATCAAGACGAGCCGGAAGGGGAGGAGGTACGCTCCTCTCTGCCAATGCACCTTCGGCATAGTTTGTCTCAATAATATCCATCCTTGGCACTGGAGAAGCAGGACCTGTATGTCCATGACAATGATCAATCGACGTGACCCGAAGGATGTGATCATAGAGCAGATAGGCCTCCTCGCAAGTTAAGATTCGGCTTATCTTACCGGGAGAGGAGCATGGAGGCTGCAACTCGTTCGCAGCTGGCAGGGTCTCCTCGCCCGCGATCTCCAAATTAAATCTGGCTCTGGCCAGCTCCTCTGACCCAGCCATCTCAGAGGGAGAGGCAACTCGATCAGCATCATCCTGACAGAATTTAGCAATCTCAGGGGCAGGCTCACTGGAGCCCCCGTCATCCCGAGTCCCGACTTCGGCAACTTGAGAGTCCTCTTCTTCTGACGCCTACAAGAGGGAAAGAATATGATTAAAATCAAAGCTAGAAGAAAGGAAGGACCGGTAGTAACTTATTTACCTCTGATGCGGGGTCAATTTCTTCGCCTCTTTCCTTTATAGCTAGTCCGCAGTGTCTGGTCGCAGCCAGTTTCCGAGAGCGAGGAATGCCGCGGATGAGAGAAAGTTGCCTGCTACACTTTTGTGCAGGGCCGGGTGCAACGGATGGCTGATCTACCACTATCTCATCTGGAAAAATAGGCGGCTGATCCGCCCCTACATCTGCCGCCGGAAGGGAAGAGTCATCTCCATCATGCTCGTCGCCTTCGTCATCTGCAGCAGCGGAGTCCGAATCGGGTACTTCGACTCTGTTCTTCCACTTTCTTGTCTTGGCCCCCTGGGAACCCTCATCCAGGCCGGTACCAACGATAAAACTCACACCCGGGTTAAAACCGACGGGGAACTTGTTCGCCATGACGTGGTACAGAGCCGCCATATACAAGATATCTACCGACGCCTTAATAGCAGGAACTGAGAAAACGGTACGGGTATGGAATGTGTCATAGTAATGCCAGGCCCGGATGCCGTCAAGAAGACTACCTTCAAAGCCCAGACAAGAGCTGGGGCTGTCTAGAAAAAGTTGACTATATCCAAATTGCCGGGCGAACCTACTAGGCAGATAAGGTTCCAGAAAGACAGTGATACGGTTAAGATACACCAGATGAGAGGGGCGGATATTTTGCAGCCACAGAAGCATCTGGCCGTCCAGAAGTTAAGGGGGCCCAATACCGTCAAGATGGACAGCCGCTATTTCCTCATTAGTAAAACGAGGGACAGATACGAAAATGTTGTACATGTCTGCCCTCGTCAGTGCCATCTGGCAAGCACGCATGGTCTCGAATTCCCAAGACTCATTACGATAGCGGAAGTTAAAAGCGTCGTCATCAGTTACGCCATCCTCAGAGCCCGGTCTCATCAAAGACGGATAATGCATCAACAGCCACCCCATCAAATAATGATAGGGCAGCTCAGTCCGTTCAAAATCTTTTGTCACTTCGCGGGCAATGACCTTGGATGTGAAAGTGCGAAGGCCACGGTGTATGCTTCACACCATGGCCGGAAGGAGAGCTAGCCGGACTCGCAAAACTAACTTCACAGCCGGAAGGATGAAATTGTGACTGATCCTCTCGATGGAGCCTGCTCCGCCCGAGACTACACAGTTTTGCAGCCATATCAACAAGAATCCCGCCAGGAGCGCCTTCTCCGACAACTCTTGGGTGTCTTGATAAAAATAACCGAAAGAGTCGGTCTGACTCCCGAATCTGTCACTAGAGGTGTCCACCCTCTTAGCTGACGACACTAAGGCTTTCATCGCCTCACGAGATTTAGGACGGCGGGGAGTAACCTGACCTGAGGCATCCGTCGTGAAGAGATAGCGCACCCAGTCCTTGGTATGAGGGGTCCTTCCGAGCTGTTCTCCTTTTTGGCTATTTGATGACATGTACTATAATGGCACGATATCTCTTGATAAAGAGCTACGAAGCCTGGATACCGTCTTTCCAACTCTTCGAACTCCTCATTCGTGGGAGTATACGCCTCAAAAGCTTCGTCCCCCCAAGGAAGCTTGGAGATCGCATGCATTTCATGGAGCGCAAGCCCCATTTCCCCTACGAGCGTATAGAAAGTTCCCGTACGGCGATTATGCATCTCCAGCAGAGATATAAACAATCTCTTGTTCATAGGCAAGCCATGGCTGGTGTCTCGAATATCATGGTAAAGACCAATCTCACACAGAAAGTCCTCATACTCTCGTAAAATCCATATAGACAGATTGGTCCATGAGGAAATAGGATGTATCCAGCTAGGGAGCATCAACCGACCAATGGGATAAGAGCCCTTTCGAGCAAGTTGGTTCATAAAAGTGTCGGCCGTATAAAACGTGAAATTGGGACCCGGCACATTCAAGAACGTACCTGGGGCCAATCCTATTACCGAACGGCTGGTGTTCACCTTGCCCGCACACACTGATTTCAGGCTGTTGTTATAATGGATGTCTTCCACAAATATCCCACTTCAGGTAGGAGTTAAAGAATCTTCCATCTTCCGGTCCAGTGGGAGCATGTTGAACCAAGATAAAGGGAAGTGACGCTCCATCTGGGGGATGCGGATCGCCATCCCGTTAGAAACGAAACTCCAGTTCTCTGGCACCTCCAGAATCTGACTGTTCTTCACAGTCAAGGCGTCTCCAAAGAAGAACGCGGGCTTCAAGTATTCCCCTTCTAATTTCCCCGAGTTCATCATAGCATTAAGAAAATAGAAAGGCTGATTCTTGATGGCATTCGATCTCGCCGGGGGCTCGTCACTCGAAAACTGGTCAGCCATGTGTTGGACTATATGGTCATACCTATAGCCCAGAGCAGCTTGGGCGCTGCCTACCAGGAGCTCTCCAGCAGCATTAACCGACAAATTCACTGAGAAGAAGACAGAAAAAGATAAGTTAAAAAGATAGACAAAAAGGAACTAATAGGTGCTTTCGAGCTTATGCGGCTCCAACTCAACAAAGCCTCATGCGACTCAGAAGAACACTTATGCGGCTCCAACTTATGGAAGCCTTATGCGGCTCAAGCTCAGCAGAACATTCATGCGGCTCCACTTAGTGAAGGGTCATGCGGCGGTACTTTCATAAGGCCCGTAGGGATCGGATAAGTTCGTACGGACCACGTGACAGACAAATATGTGCGAATCTATGCGGCTATGTGTAGCTTATGCGACTTTGTTGGCAAAGCGCGTATGCGGCCACAGTGGCTATTCTTATGCGGCTCGCGACTTGACCATAGGACGAACATGCGACTCATATGAAGATAAAGGCTCATGCATAAAGCATGCGACGTAGCCATAGCATTTAGGGTTCTTTAAACCCACATAAAGTCCTTACCAGCAATAGGAGGATGGACGTCAGGGTGAGCTGCGGGTACGACGGCCGGAGGAGGAACGACCGTGGTTGAAGTAGAGGCAGTCTTCTTCGACGAAGATGTCGTCTTCTTGCCCTTCGCCACAACGGTCTTCTTGGGAGCCATTGGCAATTAAAAAAGAAGATGATAATGGAACAGGGAAAATTCAAAGAAAATGAGAAAGTAAAGAAGTCTTCTCTCTCAAACTCCTCTTATTTATAGGGGGACAAGAGAGGGGGGAAACACGTAGATTGATAACCGCCTCAAAAAAGATAAAACCGACTCCTCGGATTTTGTCCCCTCTCTCATAAAGGAGATTCACCCAGGGCATAAAATCCAAAGATTTAATGAGCCGACCCTTGGGATCTTCCCTAAAGGCGGCACTAAAACGAATTTGAGGCAATTAATGATGCGCACACGTGGCAAGGAGCTATGCGGCCCAAAAATTCCTGTGGCTGATTGACTCAATGCGGCCAAAATATCCATGCGGCCGAGTCATCCACGCGGTCGAGACATCTATACGGCTGAGACATCCATGCGGCCGAGACATCATATGCGGCTAGAAGAATACATGGCCATGCTTCTTATTCAAAGTATTTCAATTTTACAAATTGAAAATTTTGAAGAGGGTCTTGTAGAAGCATGGAAAAGAATAAAAAAGGATCTATATGGCCAGAGAGCCCCATGCAGCTCAGAGAGTTCATGCGGCTCAAGTATCAATGCGGCTCAAGCGTCTATGCGGCTCAAACAAGCTCTATGCGGCTCAGAGAGGAGCCACGTGACCTGCAAACAGCTCTTCCGTTTGTCCTTTAGTGCATTAAATACTTTGACGGCTGACAGCTCTGACAAGGTAACAGTTCTGACACAAAGATATTATTATAACTCCCTCATAATGACGGACTCCTTGGGAAGCGAAAAAAATCTCTGACACGATCCCCCGAGAGTCAGAAACTGTCATGCGGCCTTAACACGTGGACAGTTGTATGCAGCCCAAGCGGAGACTCCCTCATGCGGCCCAAGCGGAGGCTCTCCCATGCGGCTCACGAAGATTAGCCCCATGCGGCTCACGAAGACTAGCTCCATACGACTCACGAAGACCATCCCCATGCGGCTCATGAGGACTATCTCCATGCGGTTCACTCATACGGTCATCCACACTCATGCGGCTCAAATTAGTACCATACGGTCCAAATAGTCAGGGGGCACTCTCAGGCAGCCTTGACACGTGGCCATCCTTATGCGGCCCAATGAGGAGTAACTTTCCTGCAGCTCAGATTTCTGCTGTGGCTTGCGGTTACGACACGTGGCATGATAGCAGGGCACGTGGCATTAGATTGATCAAAATCCCTCAACAAATCCTAATAAAATATTGGGATCAAATCAGATCATTGACAAACAAGCAAATTAATGACACGTGTCGAGGAATCCGAGGTTGGCATGACAAATTAGGAGGATTTATGTCAATCAGCATTAATTACCCACAAACGATTTGATGCAATCATATTTATTGCTCAAATCTCGATGAACGGCCCAGATCCAGTGATCCTTATCCGCCGACTTTCAAGAATGGGCAATTATTGTAAACCCTAATGAGGCCCCCCACTCTTATAAATAGCAGGGTGCCATTCCCTTGCAAAGAGACAGAAGGACACACAGAGAGACATATACAGAGACAGAGAGAGATATACAGAGAGAGACCTAGAGAGCCAGAGAGCCTAAAGAGAGAGCATTTCTTCATCAACGCCTAGCAGTTCTTCTACAGAGCCAAGGCTGCACCCGATCGTCCAAGGAGTAAGGCAGAGCTGCCGTCGTTTTCCCGAGCCTCTACCGTCACCCCCCAGAATCTAAAATAAACAATTATACTTAGATTGTTGTACGTAGATTTTTGTCCCTAGGCTTTCTTTGTACAAGCGAGTTTGTATTGTGAAGTAAAAGTCCAGTCCTCCGATAATTGTTCTGCTCTTTTATATTTCATGGCAAACAGTCTTGATTTCTTCGATGATAACCACAACATCAAAAATATTGTCTTACGCGAGCACAACTCTAGCCTCGCACATCCGTCACGTTGGGTTTGGGGCGATCGTTTCGTATGAGCGCTGACATGGTGATTCATGTCGCAAAAATGATCGAACTCGGAAGATCAGGGCGTGACAATTTGGATTGCTTCGACTTGTGGTTTAAAACGAAGGTGAATTCGAGGATTAGCCAGACTTGTAAATGACGATTGAGTAGACTTGAGGATTGAGTAGTCCAATCTGCGTAACGTGAATAAATTAGTCTAGACTCAAGGCAAGAGTTACGTCTCGATAAGAACGATTATCCTGAGGGAATGTATGGTGATTTTATGTCCCGTGTGGATGATCGAACTTGTGTGAGATTGGGGCATGACATATTGTTGAGCTAGATGACCCTGTGATCGATTACGTGAATTATGATGAACGACTTAGGAATATGGAAAGAGGATTATGGTTTAGTGATAAATCGTATCGTAGCATGCTTGACTTGGAAAGGATGGATAGGTGGATTATATCGATCGTGTTTGAAGAAGATAGACTATGCGAATTGCCTGTCAGAGCGATATTAATATGTCAAGAAATTGGTTGAGTGAACTTACGATAGGATGGCTTTTCTGAATGAGTCGGAGCCCTCGGACTAAGTATTGCAAGTGATAATAGGAAGAATCTATGCTTGAAATTTAGAAATCGGTGTGATACGAGCTTGGGTAGAAAATTTTGTATTATTAACTTTGGTTTGACCTTAGGATTGGGGTTATTGTTGACATTATTGTTGGGGAACTATGATTCTAATACTGACGGATGACTTTAGCCTAGGGAGATGGCCTAGCGGTTAGGCGATATGTTCATGTTTCGAGATTTAGCTTCGGTACGATTGATCTTGAGGATTGATAGAATGGGATACTAGTGGATAAAATGATTCATAATTATGAAAACCCCACTCACGAGGCTTAAATAAAATGCATATATTTCAGGGACGCCCGAATATGGGCACGATCCGACTCAAGTAAAAATGACAGATTCTCTATCACGAGGGTTGGCTGACATACAGGTATTTCGAGGACACCTGGATTATGTACATGATCCAACTAAGTGATATATTAAACTCAAGTGAGATTGTAGGAACTGAACGGTACCAAGGATTTTGAAATTGTGTTTTAAGGAAAAGATTGGTAGTAGTGCGATCGTTGGTTTTGAAATGGAATTGAAGATCGGTTGAGGCATTGATGTACATCAGGTTTCAGAGATTGGTTAAGGCAAAGTGCGTACGAGAGTCACTGGATGTTGAATCAAGTGATAAGTCGATAAGTGTACTCAGTAAGTTTCGAGGACAAAATTTTTTCTGAGTGGTGTATAATATAATGCCCCGTCCCGTCCAGCTCAATCGGAGGAATCAAAATGCCAACGGCGCTCGGACTTAGCCATACAACGGCTGTTCGAAGACCCCCTCGGTCGAGGCGACTCCTTGCCCAAGTGGGTGACTTCGGTGAACTTGCCTCAGCTTGACCTTCATATTAATAAAACAAAAGTTTTCAACTGCACAAGTGTCACGTCCCGACCCGGAATCACCCGAATCATCGTCCTCGCAGGGGGCGTGATGTCGCACGAGCCTGGAGTTGCGCTCGTGCAAGGCAAGATGACAAGTTATCAAATGGTTATCTTTGAATTGATATTAGCAAGAAAGGAAAACAGAGTATACAAAATAATTCGTTTTATTGATATTCGAACTGAGATTACAAAGGCTTTTGATAGCCCAATAATATATGCCAGATTGGCTACAACACTCAGGTTCTCTCTTGCCCACAAAGGATTTTACCGTTCTATACATCATGCCTTCAATATCTCGGCCGCATCAATTCTGTTGCAGGTCCAAGGGTCAATGCAATCGCACACTTCAATACGCTTCGGTATTCCAAGCCTAGTTCAAGCGATGCTTCGTCGCGAGCAATCCATTTCCTGTACCCTGCATGAAAGCTGGTAGGGGATCAGTACGTTCGTCCTCGCATGTACTGATGCAAAGACCATCTTTCTAAACCGACATTATAGTATTTATGTTGAATCATGCAACTTAGCTTACGATCTTGCTATATTCTACTTAGGGTCGATTTCATGGCATATTCGAAAGCGTACATCATGTTATCATGGCAAGCATATTATTCGAATTGAATAGGCAAGCAGGCAAGCAATCTCGTGTTTGTTTCATGGCATGACTTCTTACCAAGTCAACGTACTCGCCCTTGCACTGACGCAAGGTGAATACGCCCCATTCCTTTCATGTCATATTATAAGTCCATCTCTATGCAGGATCTATATGCGGGACATATACATGCCTACACTTTCAACCCATCGTTCCTTAACTATATGGAGGTCTTGGCGTATTTGCGCCAAAATAGACTAAAGGAGTTTCTTTTATTGTCCTTACTTTCTTTTCCCTCCTTCTTTTCTTTCTCGAATTTGGGTAGCCCGGCGTTTCACGGGTTGGGTCGCTATCCCAAACAACCGAAACTTACTGCTGCATACCATTACTTACGGCTTTTCACATCTACAACCGAGTGCTAATCAGACTTCACAGATGTGTGCCTATCAAAGATTATATCCCTCCTAGGTTGAACAGTCCCGGTGTCCTGGTACACCGTTCGGAGGGAAAATTTTGTGTACAAAAAAGTTTATCTCAATTATCTCAAGTCCATTCCGTTCGACCATGCAACGCACTATTATTCCAAACAACCAAGCAAAGTCTTGAGTCCGGGTCTCAGACTTTATTATCTCGTATTTCTTCCATTTAACTTTTTATGTTCTTACGTTTCATACTTCGTTTTAATGGTCAACGACATCATGCCTCAACTCAATGTTCGTCAATCGAACGACCCGAAGGTCCCGAACACCTTTCAAGGCATCATGTCATATCCGACAGTTTCGCCACATTCATGCCATAACTATATTCTTTCGCAACGAAGCCATCTTCTATGATTTTGTCCACGTAGGTACGTTTCGACACATTTATCATCTTTTTCCTCGCGTCGTGCACTTGCTGCATGCATCAAAGTCGTATTTCCATATTCTATGCCTTAGTGTTCAATGTTCGTGGCTTGCACGCTAGGGCGCTCGCCTATTGTCTTTCAATGTTCTAGCCTTCTAACTCGTGCGCAAAAGCACGAAATGGCTCGTGCACTAAGGCACTCGCCGAATACAGTTATCCAATGTTCTTGCGGCTTGTGCACCGAGGCGCTCGCCTTTGTGATATCTAATGTTCTATAGCGACTCGTGCATTTGATGGACATTTCATTTCAATTGTTCTAACCAGTGTTCGACACACACTACGATTTATCTCCCGACCGGACCACGCCCGTGGCATCGATAGGTTAACTTAGCATACAATAATGTATTCCGACTTAAGCATGAAAGAATAAAAAGAAGAGTCAACCCTCCCACCTTGAGTCGATATGTCTTATCGTTTCTCCGAGCCGATGCGGCTCGATTTAATAACTTCATTGCACGGCCAACTCTCCTAACTTAGCCATTCGAGCACTTCGTGCTTCATTGAATTATACGTCCGATTTGGCTTACTGTGCCCAAGTCCCAGCTTATTGCAAGGCGGCGATTTGGTTTCGCGGACCCCTTACTGAATAAGGCAGAATGCCGACCTCTAATATGTCAGCATAAATGTATAGCCTGCACATGAAACCAACTAAAATTAATACTTGCATCGATTCGGACTTGGGCCTTGGTCGATTCGATTTCTTAGAATCTTTGAGTCGTCTCAACGCACTTATCCTTCAGGGCAATATGACGCTTTGGCGTAGATTCAACTCGATACATTCTTTGGGACAAGGCAACACTTCGTATCGACTTAGTTCGATGCATTGCTAGCGTCAACGTAACTCTCGTATCGATTCGCATCGATACATTTCTTTCGGTTAACGCGACTCGTTGGGTCAACGTCTCAGTGTAATGCGTCGTACGGAGCGGGGTATTACAGAATATAGCACTCAAAACAAGATTCGTCCTCGAACCAAAACCAACACTCCGATTAAGTATTTATAGATCGTTTCACGATCTCGTCCCACCCATATTGTTCAGTTTCACACTATCTTGCAAGCTTTTCATTAACATTCCAAAGTCTTTCCTATAGCTCGATTTGAATTTGTATACAACTCGATTTGGATCCGTACCTATATTCAAGGGGTCCTGAAGATATATGTATTTTGACCAAGTCCAGTAGTAGCAAATTGGAACAAAGCTGACAGGTAAATTTCAATCCTATGCTTGCCATCTCGTACTACTCGTCGGACTTATCTTTAGCAACTATTCTCGAAATTTTATCTCATACGTATATTCGATACATACGTGATTCATTCAATGAAGTCACTGCACACGACGCGAATCAAAATCGTATTTCTCATTTCGTATGTTTCATCCAGACTATCAATTCTATAGGTCGCGTCGAGCCGTCGTGCATCCGATCGCAGCGATCCTTCGCAACGCCTTGTGTTCGAAGTCGCCACCCAACTATTTTCGAAGTCTGGCTATGCAAGTTATCTCGATACGATTTTCTTTGTTGACTTGCAAATGCATCAACATTCAGGACTACGCCCGCTAGATTACTTACCTAGACACCGTGCTTAACTTCTCCCGACGCAACTTTAAATTGACATTACACAAAGGACACAATCTATTCGATACAACAGTTTATATTGAGGCGACGGTGTCACGACCCGCACCCGCTTTTCGGACGCAAGCTCGTGAGCAAGCCAGCTACGCATCGAGCGGACTCCAGCCCGACTCGAATACATATAAGCTGTCAAGATCATGGTATCATATCTAATCTAAACTATATCTCAATCCACATGATTCATATAAACAAGAATGAACAAGTATGGGTCCTGGTCTGCAGTCCATTAGCATATTGTTCGATTAGACTCTAAGAATGATATGAGTCTATAAATAAGCAGAGTATAACATGGTACTGAATATAAGGCACGAATGGATAATAAAGAAATATCACAAGTAAATACCTGTATCATAGATCGCAATCCTCTACCATCCTGCTCTGCTAACTAACTCCATACAATCGCTAAACCTGAAGAGATCATCAGGTCCTCAGAGGACTAGCAAGATACATAAAACATGCCTATCTAACAGTTTAATCATGCAATAATATATACTGGGTATAAACAGGAACTAGGCAGGAACTAACATCTGGCAACTGACAGGTAACTATGAACATGGACACGGGATCAAGTATGCATAAATGAACTGCTGGTAGATCAATGGATAACCAACCCTCGTCCCGATTGTGGACTCGCAGGTCAGTTTCAAGACAAGTCACCATCGCCCCGATTGTGGACTCGCAGGTGCAAAGGCAACCCTCGCCCCGTGTGTGGACTCGCAGGTTGTGGGAAAGACAAAGGAATAGCAGTTCACTCACTCATACTTACAGACACGACTCAGTCAAGACACAGGTGAAGACACGGTACAACTCAGTCATGACACAGGTAAGGACAACTCTAGTATGATCCATAATGTGGACAAGCCTGGTGTAACTACGCTATCAAGTCAAGTTATACTGATATACAAGCAAGACAATAAACTAGTAAAGATGGAACGTAACATATAGATAAATTCACATCAACTAGAGAATAAGATGATAACATATGAAAACAGGAAAAACTATAAGCATGAAAGTAAACTGTAGAGGGAGACAAGGTATACTTGCCTGGAGTTCGTCCAATCCCGTTGAGGTTGCTGTTATGTTTCTTGATCCCAAGTCTAGAAATAATCCAAAGAGGTTTTAGACTATATAAAATTCATTTATCCAAATTATGTTGTATTTATTATTTATACTCCTTACATAAATTCTCGCTAGTTATTACAATTACCTATTTAAGTTACCAATATTACTCTAATCCTTAAAAACAATTAATTACTAAGGTTAAATTATTCATGACTTATTATTAAAAAAAATCTATAATTTATCAGGGCACACTTTTATTCTTATCAATCTAGCTTATAATATATCTACAAATTTATATACAAATTATCTTATGGTTTACTTTTCTGACTAATTTATTTGATATAGTTATATTTTGTAATATGAGGGGTTTATTGGTGAATGGTGTAACTCTTATTAAAGAAGGATTTAATAAGATGGACAGAATTATGTGTGGAAGAACCCACCACCTATGTGAATAGTGCACAATCTACAAAGAGAACATTTCTTTCCCCTTCTCATATACGTGAACAATGATGTTTTCCTTGCATGTGAATTAATAATTCTAATTAATGTGAGCACTGAAGCATCACATCCTTTTCTTTTTAATTTAAACCCACTTCTTTATTCCTACAGTTTGAGACAAGCAGAGATAGAATATAGTACCTATATAGTGGTGTCATGGTAAGGAAATCGACATTGGTCAACCGGGTGGTCAGCAGGTCGAGCATCGCTGGCCCATGGCGTGCATGCTTGCCACGTCTACGTAGAAGGATGCAACATCGGGCTCGGCTTCAATTTCCAGTATGTCAATAGGGCGTAAGTACGAGGAGCGCGGCCAGGAGGTCCGGGACAGGGTCGACTTCGATACGCGATCACGACAAGGAAGGGCTCCGACCCGAAGATTCGGTGGCAGCCTTGTTGCCGACTCACGGTGGAGAGAGGTCGAAGGAGCGAAAAGAACGCTCGGTGGTTCGATGCAGTTAATGTACTTGATGCTTCGAACAAGTGAAGATGCAACGTGGGTAACAACGGATGGAAGCGATGTCGTACGGCTCAGCCGGCGAGGACTAGCGAGGGTGTCTTCGACTATACAATGAGGCCATACACACAATTCCTTGACTCCAGATGTAGTCGAGAAAATAGTGGAGGTCGACTACATGCGGGGTGGAGAGGAAGGAGACGAGCATGAAAAATTTGGGAGAGGGATGGCTATTAGATATTTATATAGGTGACATTGCATGGGTCGGTAGCTAAAATAGTAGATGGCATAGTTGAATATATTCCCAAAAGATTGATTCCCATCCACTCGTGTAGGTGCTGCTGAGAGCCATGTGAATTAAAATATTAATTTAGTTAAGTATCATTATCCAATTGCTATATTATTTATATTTAAGCATATATCATTTCTTTTATAATTACATATTTGCTTGATACTTGTTATATATACATAAAAGAGAAAGAGAGAGGAATCAGATTGGGTGCTTAAGATTAGATTAGAGCAAGAATTAGGATGATATAGGAATATGGACAAATTCATAACCGTATATATGTAGATAATATCTTCATATCTCCTTTATATGAATTGAATTATTTAAATACATGTCGTTTGAAAATGGAATTTGCTTATATATAAATATAAATACTGGTATTCATTTCTCTGTCTAATTTATTATTCTATCAGCTAACATTTGATATTTCTTAGACTAAGGAAAGTACTTACTATGTCTAATATGGTCGAGTTTGGTATTATTATATGAAAAAAAATTTCTTAAAAAAATAATATAATAATAATAATAAATTTGAGATAGGGGATTCACAGACGGTGCTCAAGGCAACGCTTCGCCTTAATATGAAGGTCTTTACGACGCGTCTTATATTCGATTCCTAACGAGTAGAAATTCACTAGCAAATTTCTAACATATCTGTCTCGCAACATCGAATATAAGTTCGATTCATGCAAGCTCAATTGCAAGGTGAATCCGAATCTAAGGACATAACTCGTAAGTCATTCTCTTATCATTCTCTCTCATGGTAGCACGTTTCTCGCAATCGCCTACTCGCATCACCAAGTTCGTTGGTGATTTTCTCGTTTCGATCGTCGACCAACATAACCATTCAAGCATTCATCCGACGAATACTCAAAATCTAACTATCTTATTCTCAATCGAAAGCTGTTCTAACAATTCTCGATCGCCTAGACTTATCGTCAACATGCAACACATTAAATTTGTTTTTGATGCAATTTCATATGCGATATCGCATGGGTCATCTTACGGTCTGCAACATTCAATTTGATTTGGCGGTCAAGTCTTCTAGGGTCAGCTGCCTCGAAGCTACGCTCGATAATTGTGAATCATCACCGAAGGACAGTTTACTACGAACCATGCTATATCTTATTTTGGAGCCAAATCACGTTCCGACAATTTCTATGCGACTATCCAAGTTCGGACAAAACTATTTCTATCGGCGCAACTGATGCTCAACTATCTTCCGACTAAAGTCATGCACTACCGTCGATGATTTCGTAATTCACGAAGCATCTACTCGCATTGAGTTCGAGTCTATTTTATTTGTGGTTAACACACGAGATGCTATACGCATCGAACAATCGTGGATGACTTATAGTCTCGTCTTGATCAATCACAAATTTTATGATCAACCAGTTCATTCATTCTCCTAATCTTATTTATAAAATTTTTGATAGTGCGAGGCACACTCCATTTTATATTCTCACATCGTGCTTATGTTTCCTTACGTATCGATCTCGATACGTCGTATCAATTTCGATAGTGTAAGGGTCAACTTTGATTCTATTTCAACGTCGACAACTTGCATTGGATACGTCCAAGTTCTCCACAAACATTTTCGTACGTCTCGAATCACTTCTCGATTCGTTGCATTTCGTTATGCTTTGATCGCGTAACCGAATTACCGATTATCCAACATCGAACCCTTGAGTTGTACAATCGTGCCCTCTAAGTTTCATATGATTTCGTCGTACTCACAGCGAGTCTCGTCTCGACATAACCAACTATCTTTATTAGGCACGGCTATCCTAATCAACCAATGTTTTCATCAAAATCGCAAGTCGTGCGATTCGATTTCACTTTGCATCGACTAACATTTCTATCGAGATCGCAAGTCGTACGATTCAATTATAATTTGTATCGTCCAACATTTTCATCGAGATTGCAAGTCGTGCGACTTATTTATAAGTTCAAAATTTTCTTTTCCGTCGATCCGATTATTGCTTCAAGGCATAATCGTTCTGCTAGTCTCGGTCGTTCGACCGACTTAAATTTTCGTCCGACGTATCATTCATTGATACGAGTCTCGCCTTACCGTCCCAACCGATTTTCGAAAAACACTTGCATCAACATACAGTCATACAAATTTTCAATCGAGTCTCGGTACTCTCATGTCTGTTGCGGACAAACCTTCCGTAATTCTCTCAATGCCTCGATGCAATTCATCGCACAAGTGGTATATCATATACCACTCAGAATTGAGTCATTTATCGCATACGTGGCATGTCATATACCACTCGAAAATGAAGTCATTTTCCTCGTATTATACTCACTATGAAACAACAATCTCTTCCGACTCACGGTTTCTGCAGTGATCGTGCTTGATCACAACCGTAACTTTGATTAAATCAAATCCGACACAACTCGGCCAATGTTTTTATTTGCCAACACAAGTTCAGTGTGCAACCGAACGATTCGTTCTATTGATTTATGATTTTAATTTCTTCCGTTGCATCTCGTGCAACGATTTACTTCTAATATCCTTTGCACTCCGTGCATCAATTTTTACATTGACACGCGTTGCACCACGTGCAACAATTTATTTTCGACTTTCAAAGTCAATGCTCAAATTCGTTCAACACATTCGATATTGACTTATCACTTTCATTGCAATGCATTATTTACAATCAATTCGTTGCACTTCATACATCGTTTTATTTCTCTTGTTGCACTTCATGCAACATTTCATTTCCCATTCAACTTTGTTGTATTGCAACAACATCATCTCAAGTCACATTTCACGAGTTGTTGCACTTGCAGCAACTAAAATTCTGCGGCTCGTTGCATTCAGTGCAACGAAATGTTTCACGACCTTCCCCGCAACATCAAGTAAATTCGAAGTACTTGAGGCAACGTTACCCAGCTTTGTATTAGACTGATTGTATGGAACATGCAGTACGGCATCGAGTAGAGTCAAGACTGATTTCAGTTTGTGGTGGGCAACTCTTTGGAATTGAAACAATACAAACGTCCTGAGAAAATTGAGCCTAGAGCTCTGATACCAATCTGTCACGCCCCGACCCAGAATCACCCGAATCATCGTCCTCGCAGGGGGCGTGATACCGCATGAGCCTGGAGTTGCGCTTGTGCAAGACAGGATGACAATTTCTCAAATGGTTATCTTTGAATTGATATTAGTAACGAAAGGAAAACAGAGTATACAAAATAATTCTCTTTATTGATATTCGAACTGAGACTACAAAGGCTTTCGATAGCCTAATAATATATGCCAGATTGGCTACAACACTCAGGTTCTCTCTAACCCACAAAGGATTTCACCGTTCCATACATCATGTCTTCTATATCTCAGCCGTATCAATCCTGTTGTAGGTCTAAGCGTCAATGCAATCGCACACTTCAATAAACTTCGGCATTCCAAGCCTCAACGCGTTCAAGTGATGCTTCGTCGTGAGCAATTCATTCCCTGCACCCTGCATGAAAGCTGGTGGGGGATTAGTACGTTCGTGCTCGCATGTACTGATGCAAAGACCTTCTTTCTAAATTGACATTGTAGTATTTATGTTGAATCATGCAACTTAGCTTATGATCTTGCTATATTCTCCTTAGGATCAATTTCATGGCATATTCGGAAGCGTAAAGCATGTTATCATGGCAAGCATGTTATTCGAATTGAATAGGCAAACATGCAAGCAATCTCGTGTTTGTTTCGTGGCGTGACTTCTTACCAAGTCGACGCAATCGGCCTTGCATTGACGCAAGGTGAATACGCCCCATTCCTTCACTGTCATGTTATAAGTGCATCTCTATGCAGGATCTATATGCAGGACACTTACGTGCCTACACTTTCAACCCATCATTCCTAACTATATGGAGGTCTTGGCGTATCCGCGCCGTAATGGACTAAAAGAGTTTCTTTTATTTTCCTTTATTTTCTCTCCTTTTTTTTCTTGAATTTGGGTAGCCCGGCATTTCACGGGTTGAGTCGCTATCCCAAACAACCGAAACTTACCGTTGTATACCATCATTTGCGACTTTTCACATCTACAACCGAGTGATAATCGAACTTCACAGGTGTGCGCCTATCAAAGATTATATTTCTCCTAGGTCGAATGGTCCTGGTGCCCCGGTACACTGTTCGGAGGGAACGTTTCGTGCACGAAAAAGTTATCTCAATTATCTCAAGTCCATTCCATTCGACCATGCAATGCACTATTATTCCAAACAACCAAGCATAGTCTTGAGTCCGAGACTCAGACTTTATCATCTTGTATTTCTTCCATTTAACTTTATATGTTCTTATGTTTCATACTTTGTTTCAATGGTCAACGGCATCATGCCTCAACTCAATGTTCGTCAATCAAACGACCCGAAGGTCCTGAACACCTTTTGAGGCATCATGTCATATCTGACAGATCCGTCACATTCATGCCACAACTGTATTCTTTTACAACGAAGCCATCTTTTATGATTTTGTTCACGTAGGCACGTTTCGATACATTTATTATCTTTTCCCTCGCGTCGTGCACTTACTGTACGCATCGAAGCCATATTTTCATGTTCTATGCCTTAGTGTTCAATGTTCGTGGCTTGCACACTAGGGCGCTCGCCTATTGTCTTTCAATGTTCTAGCCTTCTAACTCGTATGCGAAGGCACGGAATGGCTCGTGCACTAAGGCACTCGCCGAATACAGTTATTCCATGTTCTTGCGGCTTGTGCACCGAGGCACTCGCCTTTGCGATATCCAATGTTCCATCGTGACTCGTACATTTGATGCACGTTTTATTTCAATTGTTCTAATTTGTGTTCGATACACACTACGATTTATCTTCCGACTGGACCACGCCCGTGGCATCAATAGGTTAACTTAGCATACAATGATGTATTCTGACTTAAGCATGAAGGAATGAGAAGAAGAGTCAATCCTCCTACCTTGAGTCAATATGCCTTGTCGTTTCGCCGAGCCGATGCGGCTCATCCTAACTTTATTGCACGGCCAACTCTCCTAACTTAGCCATTCGAGCACTTCGTGCTTTATTGAATTATACGTCCATTTTGGCTTACCGTGCCCAAGTCCCAGCCCATTGCAAGGCGACGATTTGGTTTCACGGACCCCTTACTGAATAAGGCAGAATGCCGACCTCTAATATTTTAGCGTAAACGTATAGCCTGCACATGAAACCAACTAAAATCAATACTTGTATCGATTCGGACTTGCGCCTTTGTCGATTCGATTTCTTAGAATCTTCGAGTCGTCTTAACGCACTTATCCTTCGGGGCAATGCGGCACTTTAGCATCGATTCAACTTGATACATTCTTTGAGACAAGGCAACTCTTCGCATCGACTTAGTTCGATGCATTGCTCGGGTCAACGTAACTCTCGTATCGATTCGCATCGATATATTTCATTCGGTCAATGCGACTCGTTGAGTCAACGCCTCAGCGTAATGTGCCGTACGGAGCGGGACATTACAACAAATAGGATTAATACTAAAAGAGACGAATCTATATAGCTAAGGAAATAATCCCAAGTTGTGTCCGACTGAGTTAAGACCATGAAAAGGTCCCATGGTTGGCTTAGAAGTATCGCACATCGTTCTTTCAAAATGACACTCGATCCTTCGTCCCGTGGCTTGGGAGAAGTAAAGTTGGTCTTCGCCACAAAGCTATAAATTAGCCTAAGTCAAAGGCGTCGTCAGCATAAATGCTTAGTAAAGCATGCATGGTCCCATCGACCAAGGCTTAGCATAGCCTTTGCTCGTCCCGCTGGCTAAGTTGCATCACACGGATTATGGCATAAGTCTAGGCACCCAATGAACTTGGTTGTTCAAGTTGAATGCGTGCATGACACGTTTCTACGATGCAAGGCTTGGCATTGTCTTTGCTCGTCTCACGGGTTAAGTTGTTACACGATTGAGTTAGGCAAGAGTTTTGCTGGACTATTGAAGTCATAGCAAGCATCGTCCCATGTTTTCTGCGGTTGTCAAGTCACATAGTCCCATGACCTGAAGGCTCGTCATATGAAGTATGACTTGCACGGTAGTGTCGCTTTGAAAACAAGTTGGTTTAAGGTACGAGCCACGGTAGGTTCAAGGATAAGTATGCCATGGTTAAAGAACACATGTTTTGTTCAAGTTAAGCTGGAAGATTACGCAGCAGTCGTTCCCTGAGTTTTAAAAAAATAGAAAGTTCATGCGGCCGTTTGTCATCGATACCGGTCCCGCTACTTGGGAGTCTCTCATGAAGTATGGAAAGCATGGTCATGAATAAAGAAGGATATGTTAAATCGAGTTGAGTCTTGCATGGTCATTGGACAACTTACGCGCAAGGAGAATTCCTCGAACGATCGTCGGGGCACCGGGTTCGTGTTGGCCTAGGAGGAAGAGCAGATATTTTACGGCCTTCAACGATGGTGTGACTCGTCTTGACGTGAACATTTACAATATAGGCTGCAGGATCATTTGGTGGAGCTCGCACCTCTCACGCGAATGGTTATCGTATATAAAAGATCCAATATTGCTTGACATTGCTAGTGACCACTCATATTAATATGTCAGCATAAGAGCGGTTATCCGCGTGCATGCCTTTGGATTGCGTCGAGTACAAGTACGATAGCAAGTGAGTTAAGAGGGTGTGCATCGGCTGCAACACAAGTCTTAATAAAGCCTAAGATTTGGCTATAGCAAAGACACGTGCTTCGGCACGAGATGCGGCATCGAATATTGAGTCGTTGGCATAAAGTTGCATAAGTCGGACTTGAGTCGTTTTGTGTTAAGTCAAGAAGGGCCGTAAGGCAAGTTTGGTTAAGTCATGCTAAGTTACGAGGCACGACCTCGATGTTGAAGCAGGAACCAAGTCGATGACACGAATTATGTTGTTGCTTCCCAAAGTATAGGCCAAAAGGCAAGCACGAGTCGGCACGTTGATGTTACAAGCACGTGAATGGTCTAGAGGCAAGGATAAGGAAGTTATCGATTTGATAGCACGATGATGGTCTAGAGACACAAATAGGCCAGGCGTCTATGTCCTAAAATTGATCCTAAGACAAGAATAGAAAGATAATCATAAGAGATTATGTTGCACAAAGTAAATGAACGTATCGATTTTGTATGGGTGGACGAGGAGCTCACACCACCAGTACAGTTGAGTATTGACACCCACACAGTGTTTATATATAGGCTCAGTAAAAGCTCATTGGCACGGGGCTTGCTTGGATGTGTTGAGGCATGGAGTCCCTTAGCGTTTCAAGGCATGCGGCCGGATGGAGTCTGGACTTATACGGGATATAATATATGGACATCGCCTATCTGAAGCATCCGCTGGCTCTTCAAAGTGTATTGAGAGATGAGAGAGAGCTGAGTGACCTGTAAAAAAATGAGAGAAAAGTGAGCTTGAGCGACTTGTAATCTTGGCCATGCGCCTTTGTAATCTTATGTTCATTATCAATAAAGACTCTGATTTTGTTTCAATGCTTGTGTTGCCTTGTATATTCAATATTTCTGCTTGGAACTTTTGTACGACGATCCCGTCGCAAGCTGTTGTAATCGACCGTTATGAAACTGCCTTGTACGAGCGCAATCTAGGCTCGTGCGGCATCACGCCTTAGAGAGGACGATCGGTCCTACGGGACCGGGGCGTACAGTATGTGTAATTTGTACCATCAAACAGTGGAGGTCTGTTTGTGGCCTGGCCTTCACTTGTGAATTTCACAGTTTTTATGTGTGATATAAAAGTGATCTATATAACAATAGTATAGATAAGTGTAATAATTGTGTTACCTCGCTTTACCTGTATAACCTGCTCTGATATCAATTGTAGGAACAATTGGAATTAGAATATAATAATTGATAATGAGGATATGCTCCAAGGATGTTAAGACAAATAGTAGAGTCCTTGTTCTGATACCGATTGTAGATATCAATTGTAGGAAAGAGATGTAAAGCACTATACTCTAGAGGGGGTGAATAGAGTAGGCAGCGAAAATTAGCTATTAAAATAATTGTTAGCAACAAGGTCACAGAATATATATCACAGATATGTAAATGAAGATAGAGAGCAGAAAGCAAACACAAACACAAGGATGTATACTGGTTTCCCTCTTGTGAGGACTAGTCCAGTCGGAAGAACTCTAGCTTCCAGTTGAATCTACTATGGAAAAACACCGCAAGTTTTTATCCGAAGTTCTTGCAATTTCTATAACGCGAGCTTTGATCCGAAGTTCTCAACCAACTTCAATTGTGAAGTATCTTTCTTCAATCAAGCCTCTTATTACAATCACTCTGAAACTTCTAGGCCATACTGTACTGGCAAATTAAGTAGAGGATTATAACTGGCTTGGGATTTGAAAATAAAAGTTTTAGAATACTTTGGAAGAAACGTATTAAGCTTAGAGAGAAGAAAGAAGAGAGGTGTGTTGAAATGCGTAAAATTCTTCTATATTTATAGTTTTTCCAAAGGCAGAATTCGGGCAGAATTCGAACATAATTCTGACAGAATTCTATGAGAGAATCTCGGTAAGTAGTCGTTGCATCCGTAACTGCGGGAAGATCCAGTACAAAATCCAACGTATACTAACCGAACTCAAGCGAAATTCGGGCCGAACTCGGGCCGAATTCTCCTGGGGTCCACAGTTAGATTTTTGAGATTTTTTGCAAATTAGTTTTTAATCTTTTTGAAAAGTTTAAGCAGTTGGAAGATTTTTGTAAAATAGGCTATTTTTAAAACATAGGATATTTTGAAAAATATTTTGGGTTAACCTATTTGCCAGTACGACTCGGATGTATATCGTATTTCTAGAATCAATAAATATGAAAATTACATTGAATATGAAATACAAACTCAAGTGGCAAAATGGCTTCGATCTTGAACGGAACGGTAGCAGTTCTCAGCAATCGTCCAAGTCGCCCTTATATCGAGACAGGGTTAGATCAATTATGAAAATTAGGTTCGACCATGACCAATGGGCCAACAAACATTCAAAAAAATTACCCATTAGCTAAATCTCCTACAAATCCTAATTTTAAAATTTGATTAGTTGAATTTAAGTCACCATTCCACGTTAAATTGTTATAGAAATCTCTATTGGCAGGTTTTTTTTTTCTAAAGTGAATTTCTAACATAGAAATCTGGAAGATAGAAACCCCCATTGGAAATGACCTAATTGGGTCAAAGTTAGAATTTGAACTGGAATGAGGACCGGTGTTATACATTTTTTTTTCCGGTAGACTAGAGTCCACGTAAGCCCATGTGTAGTTCCATCCTTAGTTCATGGTGAGTATCGAGCCAGGCCAGGCTAGCCTAGAAGATAAATAGGAAAATCCAACCCAGATCTAGGTCCCGGTCGGGGCGGGCCGGGAAGATCAGGGCTGGGTCCAGGCCGGTTCAGGGTTGGGTTCGGACCAGCCTAGTTTTAAGAAAAACTGAGAGGAAAAAAAAATAAAAATTTGGAAAGGAAAAAATTGATTTTTTTATTAATGTTATTATAATTTAAATATGCTACAACATTAACTAACCAAACAAATTGGGACGGAAAAAGTTAATTTTTTTTTATTAATGCCAATATAGCTTGAATCTGATATAACATTAACTAACAAAAAATTGAAAGTTTAAAGTTGATATTTAATTTCATAAAATTTGTAATAAAATGAACTAAGTATTTTTTTTTCTACTTTTTCATCGTCCGTCGTTCGTCTTTCGACCAAGTTTATTGTTAAGCTCCTCTAGTGGTGTCCTCCAAAGTAAAAGGCTGAAACTCAAACATACTGATGTCGGCATTTTCAACTCTTGGGTTTTAAGTTTATTTTTCCGCACGAACCAAATCTTGAACCTAGATGCAAGCTTCCAAAATATCTGGTAGCATCCCGCTTCTCATCTTGCTTGGCATCCATGAACCTGCACTAAAACAAGATTCCGACGCTATCGTAGACACTAGATTATTAGTATATCACGTGCTATAGAATAAAGTATATGATAAGTTTTTTTGTATCTTTTCCACCATTCTAAAATTAAAAAATATGATGCAGATTCATCTTCATCTTCTTCATAAGAATTTAAATATAAGAAAAATTCTTGAGTTGGTAAAGAAGATTGTTTTGTTTCTTCTTTTGCAGTATACTTTAGCATGTGATTATTTAGACATAAAACTAGAGCTACGACTACCACCTTGAATGGTTGTACCGGGTCGGCTCGATACAATTTTTTCTTCGTATAAAATAATTTAAGAATCTAAAACATCTTAAATTTCTACTTTTTAAGTTACCTACATCAACATTTATATTGTCATTAAATCGTCTAACAATATAAATACACCATCTAATTTAATCTTAGGATCAAAAACCGAAGTCAAACAATATATAATAGGTATATCATCCCAATATTTTAGAAATTTTGTTTCCACTTTGGAAACAACATAATCAAAACCAGGAACAGTTCTATACTTAAAAAAAATGAGACATGTTAATAATTTTTGTTAAAGCCAAAGGAGAAGTTGGATAAAATACATGTAGCATTGTAAAATAATTCTTAAAATTCATAAATAGAATTAGCAATTAATCAATCAATTTCAGTAACTTGATAATCAAAACTTGGATTAACATTACAATAATGTATAATAACATTTTAAATTTAATAGAAGATTTTAACATCAAATAAGTAGAGTTCATCTATATGGTGCATCCTTAACAAATCTCCTATAAGTTATACCATATTGTGTACATAAAATTTTAAAAGCTTGTTGTCTACTTACAGAAGTGTTCAAACTTTGTAAACATAATCTAATATTTTATAAATTTGCTTGAAAGAATTGAAGACATTCTTGTACAATAAAATTAATATGATGACAAACACATCTAACATTAAAAAGTCGTCCTTCTAGTATAGGCAAAAATTGTGAACTTGAAATATTAATGCAAGAATTGTTATTACTAGCGTTATCAAAAAATATTGAGATTTTTTATTATGAATATTGTATTTACGTTAAAATTGCATTATATCGTCACCGATTACAAAGCTAGTATTGGAGAATTCTAAAAGTTGTCGACAAATAATTCGTTTTTGCAATACCCATTTTAGCTCTATATAATGTGCCGTGATATAAGTGTAAGCATAATTTTGTTTAATCCATATATCAGAAGTTATAGCAAAATTTACTTACATTTACATAACTTTCTTTAAAAGATGTCCTTTCTTTTGAAATATTTTGATACCCTCTGCTTTAATAGTAGATCTAGAAACTTTAGTATAACATGGGTTAAAGAGTAGTACATGCATAGTCATACACTCTCACCGAATGTAAAAGGTTGTTCGTCACAAATAATATATTCTGTTTACTCAGTTTTTTTACGAGCATCAGAATAAGTAAAGTTAACTACTGAAGATCCTTGAGGACCGCTACTTAGTTGTGCCTGTCTAGCATACAATGTGTCCTTACCATAACAACTTTCATAATATCTTCTGAAAATGTTCGAGCCATCATTTTTTTTCCATTTAAACTTTTCTACATTTCTTGTACTGTGCACCTATAGCTATTAGTTTTTGATTTTTTGGATCTAAAATCGGTGCACCCTCATTACCAGTGACATAATTTTTCATAATATTGACATAAAACTTGTTCTTTTTTTTCTATGTACAACATTAGTAGGCATACTTATAACTTCAGGAGGTGACATTTGTTTCGGTGGCACATAATCAGGAATATGATTATTTTCAACAAGTCAGCATAATAAACAAAATTTTGTCCCAAATCACCTCCATAAAGGTGGTTAAAACAAGTAGCATAAATACTTTAAAAAATAAAAGAAAAAAAATCCCAAA
Source organism: Iris pallida (assembly GCA_029216955.1). Classification (NCBI taxonomy): domain Eukaryota; kingdom Viridiplantae; phylum Streptophyta; class Magnoliopsida; order Asparagales; family Iridaceae; genus Iris; species Iris pallida. Next base: position 3,455,507 of record JANAVB010042620.1, on the reverse strand, counting down.
TTAAAAAAAGAAGAGAAGAGAATAATTTTTTTTATACCAAAAAATAGAGAGGAAAAAAGAGAAGAATTTTTTTCTAACAACACACACAGAGAGAGAGAGAGAGAGAGAGAGAGAGAGAGGGAGGGGGGGGGGGGGGGGGGGGGGGGGATTCTGAATTCAAAAGGAGTGGAAGGAAATTATTTTGTAATATTAAAAAGAGAATAATTTGTTTTTTAACAAAAAGAGAGAAAGGGAGTAAAGAAAAATTCTGAATTCAAAAAAAAAAAAGAGAAACAAAAATAATAAGCCTCCGAGAAAGTTTGTACAAGAATGTTGCACTTTAGCCAGACAGTTGCACTCCAAAATCTAGAAAGTTGATACTTCAATCTTCAGAAATTGATTTGCTTCTAAATATAGTAAGAGAGGGAAGAAAATTTGTTGTGATTAATTTTGAGATTTATGGTCTATTTATAGGAGTTTTTGTGTGTAAAATTACCCATAATAGCCGTAAAATATATTTGTTATAGGGGTATTTTTTTGGTCACGTTCAATAAAATGATAAAAATACCCCTAAAATGACCATAAAATAGCCACTAAAACGGGCTCCCAAGGGTTAGATTTTTTGGGCTTGGACCGGACATGAACCTGATCTGAACCGAGTTGATAGACCGGATCGGGTCGACCGGACTTGGTGGTTTAACCGGTTCGGACCGGTTCCTGAACTGGGCCGGGTCGAACTTTCGGACCGCAAACTTAGACCAACTCCGGACCCGCAGCATGGTGGGCCGAGCCGGATGGTCCGTTGACCGGATCCGGACCGATCCAGACCGACTTTGATCAGATCGGATCGGATCCGGACCTGGTTGCGGGCCATCCGGCCCGATATACACCTTGATCCCAAAGAGACAGAGGTTAGGCCAGGAATTCAAATCACCCGACTATAAGATTTGGATTTTCTGTCGTCCGGTACTATCCACGCGAATAAGTGACTAGGAAAAGTCAGGAAGAGTTTCTCTTAATTGACAAAAGTTGGACGATCCAGTGACGGCAGCATTTCGTAATTGAAGGAATCGATAGTAAATCAGCTTGTCCTTGTCCTAAAAAATTAAATAAGGACACTTTTATACAATTGAAAGAATTTTTGTTTTATACATCTCACTCTAGCCAAGACGGAGATGCAAACTTATTCGTGTTTTTGCTATTGGATGTCATAGTCAGTTGCAACATTTCAATCCAATGGGTTAAAAATTCGAATTTACTTGATTTAAATTTTGAGAGATGTAAAAAAAAAAAACTTTCATGGAGTGTGAGAAAATCCTCCTAATAAGGCCATCTCTAACTCATCCTAAAATTTTTCTTCAATTTGAGGATTCAAAAAGAAATATTCCTATATTATGCTATCCTTAAAATTTTACATCTCCAATCCAACAATCCTCAAATAATAAACAACTATTATTTATTTTTACATAATTTATTTATTAACAACTATTTAATATAATCATATATATTAATATTATATTATTAAAATTACTTACCGAAAAAATATTATATTATTTTAATATTATATTATTTATATCTATACAACTATTTAATATAATCATATACATTAATGTTATTTTATAATATTTATAGATAATATTATATTATTTTATATTATATTATTGGTTGTATTTTAAATTTTGATGTACTTGTTTATGTTTGTATTTTAATTTTTGAAAGTTTGATGTTATTCTATTAATTTCTATCAAATTATTTAAATATTATTTTATTGATAAAATGAATCTAATAAAAAATACTACAAATATATTCAGTATTAGATTCTGTTTGAAGATCTCAATAAGAATATTTTAACAGTATAGTTATTATATTATTTATAATTATAAATTAAAAAATATGGTAACTTAATTAAGTTTAGTATTTAACGTATGTGGTATATATTAGTAATTAACTACAACTTGGAGGACAAGTGTCATGAATAGTGAATTCTTAAATTTGAGGATCCATCCTCCTTCCTCAAAAAATTTGAGAAAATTTCCTCAATTTGAAGCTTGGTTGGAGATGAATTTTGAGGGGATTCGCTCAATTTGAGATTTGAGGACTTGGGTTGGAGATGGTCTAAGTGCTTTTCAAACTTATATTAAATAGGGCCCAATATTATAATATTAATAATAAGTAAGTTTGCATTTTTTTTTCCCTTTGTTTATTAAAATATTTTTATTTTATGAGAAGTTAATTCCATATACATATTAATTAAATAAAAAATAATATACAATTTTTAATAAATAATTAATGGTTCATCTAGGACAATTATTCCAGACCATATTCCTAATCCTAAGTGACCCTGAAGATCCTTAAAACTTCAAAATCTACCCAACTTTAGTTAGTCTCGAGTTATACCTTGGTCTCTTAATTAGTTCATAGTTGAACTCAGCAGCAATCAACTTCAACGTCCTAAGAGCATCTTCGATGATGCTGTCTATTTTTCTAGTTAAATTTTAGCTTAAAAAAAACCGAGACAACTATTTTAGAGAGATCTTTATATGATTGCATCTTCGAAGATGCAATCATGTATGTAGGTGTAATCATTTTAAAATAGGTTTCAATTATTGATGAAGGCCCTTTCCCTCTCCATAAAATCAGATAGCTCCTTGAAACTTTGCTATCATATTGGAGTGTGATTGAAAAATAAAATTTACATTTCTTTCCTAATTTTAGCTAGAAAGTTCAATAGGGAGTCCAATGGAGATGCTTTTATAGACAACATTTAACGGAGTAAGGACATAATCTAATATTATAGTAGAAGTATCAGGCCTTGAACAAACCCGTTATAAGCATGTTTCCTTTATAGGTACATTTACGATAACAAAAGCTCCAGCATAACAATATTGCTAAAACCAGACCGGACCGGACCGGTTGGACCAGATCCAATCGGTTTAAGCTAAAAATCAGTTCGATTTGACTAAAACCGAATATTTTACCTATTTGAACCAAACCAAATCAAGCCTATTTGAACTCCGGTTGAACTCCGGTCCAACTTACACCAAAAAATTTTGGTTCGATTATCGGTCCCATTTTTAAAACATTACAGTATAATATTAAAGAAAATCGGTCTGCTATACGCTATGACCGCATGCACCAGGCAACAACGGCATTGCTGATTGATAATTTGCTACACACATGATATCAGCATTGTTTGGAAGAAGTGTCGGATTCACCTGTTTGAGATACCTGCACAAGGACCTCAATTCTCGTTATCAAATCTTTTTTTTGCAAAATAGTTTTTGGTCCTATTCGCAAAGATTTAGAAAGGGGAGTAGAATTTTGACGTTCTATTTCGATTTCCAGAAATGAAACTTTTTCCATCCCATGCATTCAAAAGCAATTATACTATTTGGCTCCCAAAATATTTGGATGATACCATCTCACATTATGTGACATCTGACATGACAGCTGACATAACAGCTGACATTACAAATTTTAACCCAAAATATTAATTACCCAAAATTTTTTAATATTAATGTTAATATTAATATCTATTCTACTATATAATAGGAAAACTTAGATGGTGAAACTTTTGAATTCCGAAAATACCCTTACATACTTATACTAATTAAAAATAGTTGATTAATTCTAATAAGGACAATTTAGTAATTAGGAAGACTACCCTTTGGTCTTCCTAAACTAATTAAGAAATGTTAAAATACGTGCAAGGCACGTGCACATATGCTAGTTAATGTTAATGTTAATATTAATATTAATATTAATATTAATTTTAATTTTAATTTTAATTTTAATTTTAATTTTAATTTTAATGTTAATTTTTGTCATGTCAGCTGCCATATCATATGTCACATAATAGGAGATGGTATCACCCAAATATTTTGAAAGCCAAATAATATTTTGATTCAAAAGAGACAAAGGAAGAATCCAAAATACCATGTAGATAAAGTCCATGCTAGTACGTAGCTATCTTCCTGTAACCACAAATCCTTCAGGTTGCGCACCATGTAAATCTCTTCCTCCAATTAACATCTAGCTGTTTGACATCGAAGTCCATGCTAGTACGTAGCAATCTTCCCGTAACGATGGTCCCATCCTTCTCACTTAGTGCTGCGAATGAACAAGCAACTCGTCCACTAGCTGGACTCGTCTGGACTTTTGGATTGCTATAACCTCGACTCAACTCATCTTTGTTGACATGCAAACTTGAACATACAAAGTTGGAATTGAATGCTCACAAGCAAACTCCACTTTAAGAAGTTGAGATTGAAAGCTCACATGCAAGCCCGACTTGCGAACCATGATAGACTGTGCTCAAGCCTATTGACTAAATTTAGAAAATTTTACACTAAGTTTTATATACTTATTATTTTTTAAAAAGAGACTGGTCCACCCCACCACGGACGGAGCCAAAATTTTGGAGTAGGGTGGGCTAGCTAATAGTGTTATTATAAGATTCTAAAAATTTATACAAAAAATTTGGCATAGTTTCTTGGTAAATTCGATGATTCAAAATCTGTCATAGACAATAAACTTAACAAAAGATATGCATTCATTGTAAATATAGATAACAATTACTCAATTCATCATTTCCAACAACTTTATAATAAATGAAGTTGGATAATAAAAGTTGTGATATGGAACAGAACTGAGGCCTTTAGGCATGTCTACTTATATGTAGTACAAGGGAAACCAAAAGCTACAACAAGCCTAGTAGTATTTGATCTTCATAAAATTGAACTTGTAAAGAAAGATAACTTGCCTTCAAGAGATACTTATAGAGTCAATACTTGCCTTCAGAGGAATGTTTCGTAGAAAGTACTGAAACGGCTTTTCCTCGGTAGTATTTCACAAGACAAATGCATATACTGTAGGATTAAGTTGTAGAGTTACTCTGAGTACAAACATTGAAAATATATTTGTAAGATAAATACACTTGATTTTAGGGATTGAGATTCACAGAATAACAAGCCAAATAGTTATTACATTCATTTTGATCTTCTTAAGTTAATCATATTTACACCTTTGATGCCAAATAGTTTGACAACTGGATGGTCTAGATACTAATATACCATCGTTTCACAATTTAAAAACATTAACTATTTACTGCAACACGCTTTCCTTAGTCTTAGTTTGTGGACCGGCCCACAGGCTAGACCAACAAAAAAATACACGGTACATTCAGAAATAATGGATGAAGGTTGTTTTTCTCCTTGTGCTATGTAGGACCCTTGTTAGCAATCACCCGAATAAAACTCGTATTATACGCGAATTTTTCCGTATCTTTCATAAACGTATAATACTTGCGTACTTTTAACAGATCTAAATCAGTACATAAATTTTAACCATGCGAAGCTTTAAACATATTCTGTATAGATTATTGACAAATTTGGTACAATAAACATGCTAGAAACATGTTTAATTAACCAAATTTGACAACATATTTAAGAATGTAAAGTTTCTAACCTAAATATTTTCATTTTTCGAACATTTGACCGAATTTTTGAACGTATTTTATTTGCACTGAGCCGATTTATACTCGTACTTTTACCATCCCGAATTTTTTCCGTTTGCCGAATTGCTAACAAGGTGTAGGACAAGCCACTAAATTTTGTTGTATCCATCTACTTCTGAAACTGACACAACATCTATAGGATACTTCACTAAATATTGTCGTGTCCATCCACTTCTGACACGACATAGATGTCAAATTATACATGGATACATCTAGAGTGGTATAAATTCATAATTTGGGGGCTAAGATTTTATAAAATTTAGGGGGTTAGGATTTTACCAGAGAAGGTGAAGACACTCAAGAGGAAGACTGGAATCCCCTGCAGCCTGCCGATGCCGGTCGGGCTGGAGAGCGCCGAGGACTGGGGGAGCAACCGTTGGAAGCCTGGGAAGAGATGCTCAGGGAGTTGGATAACAGAGCTTTCACTTGTAATTTTTTTTATGAACACTGAACAGTCCCCTTAAGGTTTTTTGCACTGGGGTAGTGGGCTGATCAGCCTATTTACACTTAAAAAAGAAAAGAAAATTAGCATTACTTTTTTTTTTCTTTGGCACTGGACTACAACCCAGTGCACACATAATGTCCCTCCGCCCCTGCACCCCACGGTTCCCAAATCTTAGTAATATTTAGTAATAGAGTCTCATATAAAAGTTAGAATTAGGATTTGAGTCTCCATAATATTCGACGTTAATGTTTGGGTCTGAAAGTTAATGTTCACTTGCCTACGGGTCTGCTTGGATTGAGGGTTAAGAAAGTTAAGTGAGAGAAAAATAAAAATCGTGCTTGGTTTAAGGGTAAGAGTTTAGGAGGGAGAGTTATAGAGGGTTAAGTGAAGGTTTATTTCACCATCTTTTGTCCATTTTTTTAACCCCCCAAATTGGAGGGTTAACGAAGGGGATTGAGAAATTTTGTTTAAAAAATCATAAACACCCCTTATTTGTTTTATAAAATATTATGATTTTTTTTTCCTTTTTTTGTTTTCAACATGTTAATCTGTAGTTTCTTAATTTGTGAAGATATTTGGACAATTTCTAATTAAAAATTCAATCAAATTTAATTTTATGATATACGTAATAAGGTTATTTTGGTAACTATCATATTTTTCTTAATCCTCCCCTCACTCAAAACCTCCAATCCAAACAAGAGTTATTAAACACCCTCTGCTTAACTCTTCCTCAAATCCAAACAATATTCTATGTATTGACTCTACTCTCCCTCACTTAACTTCTCCTTATTTAATCCCACTTAACTCTGCTTATGTTTTCCCCCCTCGATCCAAGCAGATCCTACGTGAACGATAAATTTAAGGTCCAAACACTAACGTCAGACATTGTAGAGATCCAAACCAGGGACGGATCCAGAAATATATACTAGGGTGGACTAGAGTAGGTTCGGGTAGGCTAAAGGTAAGCAAACTCTCATAAAAAAAATCAAAAATAAAAATATATATGAAAAAAACAAATAAAAATTTTTTTTTGGGGTGGGCTCCAGCCCACCCCACCTCCTACCTAGATCCGCCCATGATCCAAACTCTAATATCGACTATTATGTTAGACGATATTACTAAATAACTGCATAACCCAAACCATAATCCAGCTCAATAACTTGAACTTGGATTGCTTTGAGGTCAAAAAGGAGCCAAGTTTGAACATGGGAATCTCGACTAGGCTGCTCAATTGCAGTCCTATTCTCACCTCCTAATTAATTGAACTTGCCTGTTTGATTCTTTGTCCTGATTAGGTCATTTCATGATATTAAACTTGCATGTTTGATTCACGTGGGCTTACATAAAGACGTCACATTCTGAGTGCGTATATATACTAATATGATGATGCAATTGTTCTATACATATTCAAATAATTAATTTGGCTGGGATCGCCTCGACACTTGCACACCCCTTCTATTCTAATAAAAAAAAAAAGGTAAGATCTTAATTTGACGATTTGATACCAATGGGGTTGTCTTCTTAGAACAGAATACAGTATCTCAAAAAATTATCGATCCGACAAAGACCTTTGATGAATCAGCTATGTGCATTATTGCTCGTGCGAGCAATTTTGTTTGTTGTTCATTGGTCTGACAACAGCTGGTTGGGACTCCAGTGCATGCGTAATTTATTAAATCATGCATAATCTTCCTACAAAAACACATGCATGCCTCGTGTTTGTTTGTCTTGGTTTTGGACTTTGGATTCTCTTCTCAAGGGATTCATAGCCATGGAGATGAAAAGATGCTGCAAACCTGCAATAATTATGGTAGGCAATATAATTGTAGATTAATAACTAAGAGCATCTCCAACCCTATTGTGAGTTTGAAAAAAATGGTTGCCACATAGGAATGACAACCATTTTTTCCAAAAGTACTTCTCCAATGCAAATGTGAAATAAAGTATGGAGTTGACATGGCAATGACATGGCAAAGACAATGTGAAGTTGGTTGTCTAGATCTAGACAATGCACTTCACAATGTCTTTATGTCCACATCATCATTTGTGAATAAAAATATTTATAAAAATAAGTAGAAGAGTAAAAGTTGTCTTGGGAGTTGTAAAAAATTATTTGTATTGTCTTCTCAATACTTTTGCATTGGAGATGACTTTTTAAACTCATTGTCATTTGTGAATATAACCTTGCCACCTATACAAGACATTGTCTTGTGCCTCATGCCACATAGGATTCACAACACAAAATAAGACAATAGGGTTGGAGATGCTCTAAGGGTATCCCTAAGCAGGTAGTTATGTATTTTTTTTTTTATAATAGGTAGGATTACAAGTAGGGGTGTGCATCGGTCGGTGGTTGACCTATTTGGTCACAACTGAAGTCGAACATAAGTTAATCGGTCTGAAAATAATCAAAGCCGAATCAAACCAACCAATTGGTCGGTTCGGTTTTGAAACCGACCGACTTTGTTCGGTTTGGATCGAGGCTGATCGGTTTTGATCAGACAAAAAATTTCAAGTATATAAAAGTGTTTCACAAAGTAAATTCACACAAAAATAAATCATAACCATATTTTGTTTGGAAGATATTTGTATGAGATTCCAAAGTGGACAATAATCTTCTAAGTAAATCAGTTGCATAATAACTTTCTTCCACAAATCGAAAATAATTCTCGAAAATAAATCCTAATCCTAATAGATATATGAATTGAAGATAGAAAATAAACAAACCATGAGATAGATGGGTTGGACCGGATATAAACCTAACTTTTAAGTTGTTATTAATTATGTTCGGTTCGGTTTGGTTTGGTTCGGTTTAAGCGATTTTTGGAATGACCAAACTGTGAACCGAACCAAATCGGTCGATTTGTTAAATGGTCAAATTGAACCAATCCGACCGGACCATCGGTTAGGTTAAAAATCGACTGATTCGATTTGATTTGGTTCGAATCGGTCGGTTTGGTCCAAATATGCACACCCCTAATTACAAGATATTAAAAGACTAATACAATCCTAAAAGATTTAGATAAATTAATATCAAAATTTAACCAAATAAATATTTGACTTGATCTCTAATTGATATATATCCAAGTACCACCTACTTATACACGATTTACTAGTTGAGACTTAGACCATCTCCAATGGGGGTTTCTATCTTCCCTATTTCCATGGAAGAAATCTATTTTAGAAAAAACTTCTCCCAATGGTGATTTTTATCACCATTTCTATCCTAGGTGGCAATGATGTAGGATGGAAACTTTCTAAGAGGGTTTCTACATGTAGAAACTCTCATAGAAATTTTTCTCTCTCTCATGACAATTATTATTTGGTCCCACACCATTAAATTAATCCTTTTACTATGTGACACATAGGATAGAAATGGAGAACCATTGGAGAGAATTTTTGTATGTCTACAATATCTATGTAGAAACTCTTCCAACTAGGATAGAAATCTCCTTAAAGTACAATACCAAATAGGATAAGAACTCAATTTTAGAAATCACCATTGGAGATGGTCTTATACTTCTAAGTCTTCCATTTCAAGAGTTAGTTAGCACCACCAAGCTCATGCCTTTTCTTTTAAAGATAGCTGCAAGAATACTTGTAAGCTTTGGTTCCATATATCGTAGAGTTGTTCATTTTTAAAGCATTTTAATATTATGCACAAGCATCACCTTACATTTCAACAACATTATCTTTTTTTTTGTTGATAAAATAAATTTCATCTCTACAAAATATGATATACAACCAGAAACATACAACACTATGCTTCACATAGTAACATAAACCAGAGTACTATAATCCCTGTAATATGAATCTACCACAATCCTATTAATCTCTTTTATCACGGTTCTTTTTATTAGCATGCAACAAACTCATAGTATAAAGAATTTGACATGCAACATCAATTTTTTAGTGTGAAGATAATGGGATGAAGAATCAAAATACCCACCACAAAGAAACGTCTATCTGTCTCAACCAAGCAGATACCGAACCATGTCTTAGACAGACGATTTGAAGTGGTGCACAAATTTCTTAATCAGTATAACTATACAAACGAATCTCACTCCATAAACCATCCAATCCGACCGAAACAAGCAAGTCTACATCACCGCTCAAATCTCCCGATATCTCACTGAACAAAATTCCAATCATCACAAACAAACCAAAAAGTCAATACAATGCCTCCGTCCAAAATGAGACATAAACTTATACAAATTTGTACAAAATTCTACCTTCCAAAAGCGAAGCATATGTATCGAAATAGTCGATCCTATGTTTCTGAGAATTTTTTTTTGCCCCCAGCCTGGTCTTAAACTTGTACAAAATTTTGTCCTAATTTTTTTTCTTGAAGATCCATTTGCATCCAATGTGTTTTGCACCTTCAAGTAGATTGACAAACACAAAATATTATTGGATGTTCTCATTATTGACTACTTCTTTCCAGAAGACAACATCTCTGGTAACATAGTCTCATTAAAGGTAAGAGGATATGCTTCCACGTGATAGGTGACAAAGTCATATTTGAAGTACTCCTTCTGCTTCCTTTATTCGCTTTGAATATGGCTCAACAAGTTCTCTTTATGTAATAATATCTTCTAGTGAAATCATCTCCTTTAAAGTGTAATCTTCTTTGGCATTTCTTAACTCATTGAGAAGCATCGTCTTCCTTTTCATTTGTTATATTCTCTGTTAGTTCTTTGAGAATCACTTTCTTGTCTCTGGCAAACTGATCCTTGAAGAACTTAGCATCCCGAGATTATGATCTAATTGGTTTCAAGATCAAGGAATCTCGATCGCGTTGTGTCCAACTTTTTAATCTTGATATTCGAAAGCATAATATATGCTAAACAACCCCACACTCAAATAACATTCAAGTTGGGTCTAACCTTAGACCATAGTTCAAGAGTAGTTACTTACGATTGTGTGAATGATACACTATTGAGTATAAAAGTAGCTGTCTGAGCATCTTTTCTCCAGAAGAAGTTAAGAAGTCATGTTGTTAATATCATAGAATTCATCATCTTTGTTAGTGTTCGATTCTTCCATTATGCAATCCATTTGTGTGAGAAATAAGGATAAGTAGTCTTGTTCACAATCCCATATTATCTACAGAAAGATGTAAATTCGTGTGGAAGATATTCTTTGCCTCAATTACTCATGAGTATCTTAAGTTGTTGGCTAGTTTGTCGTTCAGCTTCTGATTTGAAGTCTTTTAAATATTTTCTTACAATTTTTGTTTGAGCTTGAACTTCATATTGTTTGAGCTAGATATTTTGTTTACTCTTCTATAGTGAACATGTCTTAGGCTATTGTGCCATAACTCAAGCGAATAAACAAAAGAAAATATTCTACTAATATATTCAAAAAGAACAACAAGCTGAAGTTAAAAAAAATTTCAGTACATAAAGCTTTACCAAAGTAAGCACTTTTGTAGGACATCAATATTGGACCAACTTTGATGTCCATACTCAAACCACCATTGCATACGAGGCTTCAAGAAATTAGGTTCTTTAAACAAGCTTGCACATGATTCATATTTTGTATTGTAAGTAACTTTTCTGAAGTCAGTTTCAACACCACCATCCTCACCCCTTCATTTTAGCTTGAGTTTTGTTTGCCCTGGTCACCTTCTTAGATGAAGATTCGTAAGTAGCAAACAATTCTTCATGGGATATATATGACATTAAGCACTAGTATTTTTCCACTAGTCTGTATCTATTGCCAATGTCCTTACCTGTGAGGCCATAACACTCAGGTTAAGCTTACCTTCCTTGTGTCCCTTGTGCTTTGGTTTGGACTTCTTGTCTCTCTTAAAGTGTCAATTTTTGTTGCAATTGAAATAGACCATATACGCCCCCATTACGTAGAATCGATAGTCATCCCCCAGATGTGATACCGTCGAGCCTAAGTTGCACTCGTACAAGGCAGTGTCGTAAGGTTCTCTGAAACACAATAATAAAGAGAGTACACAGAGAAATTGAACAACATATTTGAAATAGAAGAAAACTTTACTCCATTGATAATGAACATCATTTACAAGACTTTACTACAATAATTGTCGCATGGTCTATAACTCGACTCAAATACAAAATGAACGTTGAGATGAGATAGTTGTTCCATACATTACATCTCCTTTATACAACGAAAACATTCAAAAATAGCCGCTATCGAGGGGTGTCACTCCCATTTTCCATTATACATATTTTTTGGTACATGTATACGGATTTCTGACATTTGTCAGGTGAACCGTATTTATATATGTTTTGCTTAGTCTTGGCTTAGTTTTGGTTGTTCTTGGCTAGTCTTGGTTCGGTTCACCTTGGTTCTACATGATGTTGACCCAAACTGGATCACAGTCAACCAAATATTGACAAATTGATAACATGATACTTGTCATAATTCAATATGATACATCAAGACAGAACTCAGTGTAAGATGGACATCATCTCTCTCCTACAGCGTACTCATTTTCAGAGTCTGTACTATTTTACATTTATTGAGTCTAGCAAAATATAAACTGAGTAGCACTGGGTATTCTTGGCTTAAACCTTATTACCAAACAAACTTACAGCTCCACTCAAGCCAAACTTAGACAACAAAGCCCATCTGAACATTCTGTCCTATGGAGCCAGAGTTCGGGCCGAACTCTGCCTCTATACAGAGTTCGGGCCGAACTCTGCCCCTGATTTTCAGGACCCTAATTTTTAGGGCTTGCTGTATGCTAGTTGTCCAATGGCCAAAAAATTTGAATTTATGACACAGAATTCGGGCCGAATTCTGCCTATCCCAACTATTATAAATAGGCCTTGAATTCTCTCATTCTAATTCATCCAATTATCTTTTTTTCTCTTCTTTATAAGCCTCATACAAGCCTTAACCTTCTCATTTGCTAGCCACAAGCTTCCTAAGCCTAAAAGTGCTCAGTGCTATTCAGTTATAAGTTTGTGCAAGAGTTAAGAAAGTCGCTTAGAAAATTCCAAGTATCGCCATAACGATCTTTGTAAGAAGTTGATGTGCTCTTCTGAAGAAAAGGGAAGGGGTGTAACTACTATTTCATAATTAGTGGATTTAATCCTGATCTAGAGTTCTCAGGCCTGGACTAGTCCTCCATGAGGGAAACCAGGTTAAAACGACTGTGTTTGCGTATGCTCTCTTGATCTTTTTATTTTTGCATTTACTACTTTGATTATTTATTGTTGGTAAAAAGAGTTAATTTTTATTTGGACATTATCGTTATAAACTCTATTCACCCCCCTTTAGAGTTGCCTATCTGTTCTTTAATTGGTATCAAAGCTCTGTTCTCTTAACAAGAACTAACATCCTAGAGATGGTCCATGACAACCACACAACCTATGTTTTCCAACCATGGTGAGGGACAGTTCACTCATAGGCCACCCCTATTTGATAGAACCAACTACACCTATTGGAAAACTAGGATGAGTTTCTATCTAAAGTCTCTAGACTTTGACCTGTAGACCATTGTCACTGATGGTTATAAAAAGCCTGCCAGAATAGTTGTCGAGGAAAATCTCATTGAAAAACCCAACGACAAGTATTCTGACGAGGAAAAGAAACAGGCGAGTTAGATGCTAGAGCTATTAATGCTCTTTTCTGTGCAATAGACTTGACTGAATTTAATAGGGTCTCAACATGTACCACCTCGTACGAAGTATGGAAGCTTTTGGAAGTGACGCATGAAAGAACCACTCAAGTCAAGGAATCTAAGATCAGTCGTCTGACTCAAGAATACGAGGCATTCAAGATGAAGCCGAATGAGACGATCACTCAAATGTTCACAAGGTTCCTTGACGTCGTCAATCCTCTGTCATCTCTTGGCAAACAATACTCCAATCCTGAGAAGATCCGCAAGTTACTCAGGGGCTACCGAAGATCTGGAACCCAAAGGTAACAACAATTATAGAAGGCAATGATCTCACCAAAATATCTATGGAAACTTTGATAGGAAAGCTGATGACCCACGAGTTCGACCTCAAAGACTTCGACGAACCTGCTCCAAAGGCAAAAGAGATTGCCCTAAAAGCTCATCGTCGAAGGGCTAATCCTGAAGAGACTAACGACGACAATTCAGAAGGTGATGATCAAGCTCTTCTAGTCCGTAACTTCAAGAAGTTCTTTCATTTCAATCGAAAGAAGAAGGAACAATAAGAAGACGACGATGAGGAACCAACGTGCTATAGCTGCAAAAACACTGGACATGTTCGAAAGGACTGTCCCTTTACAAAGAAAGGTAACAGATATGAGAAGCCCTACAAGAAGCCCTCTTCGCGAAAGTACGCCAACACTAGTATTTGGCACGAAAGCGAAGCCAGTAATTCTGAGGAAGAAGATGACTCTCCTCGAGATACTGCTAATGTCTGCCTAATAGCAACATCCGATAAGATAACTGACAAAACTTTTGATGACTTTACATTTGATGAACTTGGCGATGCTTTTAATGACTTACTAAATGATCACAAGATAGTCATTAGTAAATATAAGAATGCTAAGAAGAAAATCAAAGGCTATGAATTTAGTGTCCTGTCCCGCTCAGTTAATCGGAGGGATCGAAACGCCGACGGCGTTCAGACTTAGCCTTGCAATGGCTGCTCGAAGACATCGTTCGGTCGAAGCGACCGCTCGCTCAGGTGGGGTAGTTTCGGTGAAATCGCCTCATCTTTGCCTTCATTTAATAAATCGTATGTTTTCAACTTGTACAAGTAGGCTTAATAATAAAAGAGATGAATCCACATAGCTAAAGGGAGTAATCCCGATGGGTCGAATTGAGATAAAATATGGAAAGGTCCAACGGTCGGCTTAGAGTTGGTGCACGACGTGCTTTGAAAATGACACTCGGTCCTTCGTCCCGTGACATGGAAGAAGGAAAGTTGGTCTTCGACACAAAACTATGAACTTGCCTAAGTCATAGGCGTCGTCCACGTAAATGCTTGATAAAGCATGCACGCTTCCACTGCGCAAGGCTTGGCATAGCCTTTGCTCGTCCCTTGGGTTAAGTTGTAGGCTTGAGTAAGTTAGGCAAAGTTATGCCGGTCGACCTAAGTCATTCCAAGTGCTGTCCCGCTCATTTTACGGTTGTCAAGTTAAGTAGCCCCACGATCTCAAGGCCCGTCGACTTGGGCAGGAGTGTCACGTAAAGCACGATTGGTCTAAGGCATGAGCTACGGTGGATTTTCAAGTCGAGTTTAGAAAAATAGGGGCCATCATGTAGTCATTTTTAAGTTGAGTAAAAAGGATATTGCATCAAGGGAGAAGGCTCGCGACCGTGGGTCGTCGAGGGATCTCAATGAGTATCAAGGGAGAAGGCTCGCGACTGTGGGTCGTCGAGGGATCTCAAGGATAGAAGTCTTGAACATGGTTTTGAAAGAGAGTGTAACACTGAAAGAATGATGACTGTGTGAGACGTCAGTTTGAGTCGAGTCTTGCATGGTCATGGACAATTTGTCGATAAGGACGATGTTTCCTCGAGCGACAACCCTGGGCCATGGGACCGACTCGGCCTAGGAGAAAACATGGTATAGTGGTGCATAAGGTTTGAGCATAGGGTTAAAGTGGGGACTTACAACGGATGCCAGCTATTTGCGTTAGAAGGTCCCCGATTTAACAAAAAACTATACGTCTCAGGATAGCTTGTGATGCTAGTAGCCAAGTTCATATAGATGTCGGCAAATAGCGGTTATCCGCGTGTATGCCTTTGGATTGAGTCGAGTTGAATGTGTGTATAGTTAGAACACAAAAGTTTGTGTAGCCTCCCTTCCCGAAAATATTTATAATATTTATTTGTACAATTATTTGTTTTAATAGTGATTATTTTCTTTTAAATTGTTTTATAAATAATTATTTAGTTAACTACTACGGTAGATGACTTTAGCCATGATGGAGTTTTGGAGAACAAGATGACTAGAAATCGTGGCACTGATAGTGCAGTAGCGTGCCTAGACTAGTGTATTAGCCATGCCAAGGAAGGCCGAGCCATAGTGATGTCCTAACTAGGAAAAATCAGGCCAAGTTGCGACTTAGCGCTGACCGAAGATTATTGTGAGCACCCTGAATTTTGGGTTGATTTTTTTATTTTTTTTGATTGACTTTAATTTTAATAAATATTTTATTCTGTTATTTTCCTTAAGTGTACTTTCCCATGCCTTTGATATTTGGAGTGTCAGGGATGTTCAACTATGGAAATCTTCTTCACGAGTTTTGGAGTGGACATGATTACCTTCATGACGGTATATAGTGTCCCATCCAAACTTGTTCCCTTGTGCTCTTTTTGCTTCGCTAAACTTCGGGTCAATTTAGACCATTTGATTATTATTTATTTTTCCACTCTTTTCCTTGATCATTTTCAGCGCGTTACCATGACTTTTAATTTGGGAGCGCAAGACCAGTCAGTTTCTTGAAACCAACTCCTCACTGATGATCTACTCGAGACGCTCGTCACCCATGACCTCCGTGTCCTACTCAGACACGTCATTTTGTGCTCCATTTGATTCGCACAACTTTTCCGACACGTGACCCGATTTTATTTCACTCCACGGCGTCACATTCATCTTCCAACTTGATTTGTGGGTCCCCTGTCGACCAAAACCTGTCAGCCCCAACTATGGACATGGCCCACTTTGAGCCTACTATCCGTCCGCTACTTGTGTCCCATTTATTGGAATCCCCATGTGCTACTTATTTACTCATGATCATCAACGTCTAATTTTTAATTCTATTATTACATCATGTCCAGTTTTGATCCAATCCGGCTCCACCGAGTCCAGTTCAGCTCCATGTTGCCCTCCATCGGGACACCCTCATTTTCCGTGTCTAAAATAATATATTATACCCTATCTACCTATCTCAATATTTATTGGAATTTTCCATTGATTTTAATCTATTGGAATAACCCATCTTAGCTATATTTAATTCCTAGCCTTTTAATTCCCCAAATAAATCTCACCCATCCATTTTCCTCCATGCCAAAATTTTCCAACTCCCCAACACCCTACAGCCACATGTGGCCGGCCCTAATTTTGAGGAGAACACTTTCTCTCTCTCTCTCTCAATTATTATCACCTCTCTCCCTCTCCCACTCTTTTTATTCTCCTACACAACTACTATCTACAACAGCAACTTTAACATCACCACCAACACTGGACCGACCTCCCTCTCCTGGCCATGCACCGACCACCTCCTCCTCGGCCGAGCGCCGCCGGCCACCATCCCGACGAGCACAGCCCGGCCTCTCCTTCCCAATCTCCTCCTCCTACTTCTCCTTTCAAACCGAGCCACCACTTCACCATTCTCCTCACCCCATGCAACACTACACGCCACCATCATTGCCCGATGGCCACACTCTCCACCTCCACCATGGCCATGACCGACTTCTCCTCCCTGGCCGGCCATCGGCCACCCCTCATCGGCCAGCTCCTCCTCCAACTTCAACCCGCAACTACCACCATAACTCACCACCATCAACTCAAACCCGTACCACCCTGGGACACCACCACCTCGCCGTGCTCCCCCATGCAGCCGCCGGCCGCCGCCGCAGGTGCCACGCCCGGCCAGCGTGCCACCAGCGCGCGGCGGCAGCAGCTGCACTTTGAGCACGCGCGCGCGGGGGCTTGGACGCCGCCGTCGTCGCCGTCATGGCCCCGGCTGTCACGCCCCGACTCGAAATCACCCGAATCATCGTCCTCGCAGGGGGCGTGATGCCGCACGAGCCTGAAGTTGCGCTCGTACAAGGCAAGATGACAAGTTCTCAAATGGTTATCTTTTGATTCGATATTAACAACGAAAGGAAACAGAGTATACAAAACAATTCTCTTTATTGATATCCAAAACTGAGGTTACAATGGCTTTCGATAGCCTAACAATATATGCCAGATTGGCTATAACACTCAGGTTCTCTCTTGCCCACAAAGGATTTCTCCGTTCCATACATCATGCCTTCTATATCTCGGCCGCATCAATCCAGCTGCGTAGTCCGAGCGTCAATGCGATAGCACGCTTCAATGTGCTTCGGCATTCCAAGCCTTAACACGTTCAAACAACGCTTCGCCGCGAGCAATCCATTCCCTGCACCCTGCATGAAGCTGGTGGGGGATCAGTACGTTCGTCCTCGCATGTACTGATATCAAAGATCATCTTTCGAAACCAACATCTTTAATATTTACGTTGAATCATACAACTTAGCTTATGATCTTGCTATGTTCTCCTTAGGATCAATTTCATGATTTCTTTGAAAGCGTAAAGCATGTTATCGTAGCAGCATGTTATCGAATTGAATAGGCAAGCAAACAAGCATTCTCGTGTTTGATTCGTGGCTTACCAAGTCGACGCACTCGCCCTTGCGTCCCTTGCACCGACGCAAGGTGAATACGCCCCATTTCTTCCCTGTCATGTTATAAGTGCAACTCTAAGTAGGATCTATATGCGGGACGCATTCGCGCCTACACTTTCAACCCATCGTTCCTTAACTATATGAGGGCCGTTGGCGTATCCGCGCCAGAATGGACTAAAGGAGTTCCTTTCTTTTCTCTCCTTCTTTTCTCTCAATTTGGTTGGGCTGCCCGGCGTTTCACGGGTTGGGTCACAATCCCAAAACAACCGAAACGTTCCCGCTGTATACCATCATTTGCGGCTTTTCCCATCTAGTTTGATGTACGCCTACAAAGATTATTCGAATCCCTCTGCGGCCAATCGGTTCCGGGGCGCATCCGGTATCTATCCGATTGGGAGAAACACCCGTGCACGGGCGGTATCACATTTTATCTCGAGCCCATTCCAATCGACCATGCAACGCCCTATCATTCAAGTATCAATTTCAAACAACCAAACATAGTCTTGAGTCCGAGACTCAGACTTATCGTCTCGCATTTCTTCCATTTAGCTTTCTATGTTCTTTCGTTTCGCACTTCGTTTCGATGATTCAATGGCATCGTGCCTCAACTCAATGCTCGTCAACCGAACGACCCGAAGGTCTCGAACACCTTTCGAGGCAACATGTCATATCCGACAGTTCCACCACATTCATACCGCAACTGTATTCTCTCGTAACGAAGCCATCTTTTTATTATCCCGTGCACGTAGGCACGTTCCGACCATATTCCCATGTTCTACAACTTAGCATTCAATGTTCGGGGCTTACGCGCTAGGGCGCTCGCCTATTGTCTTTCAATGCTCTAGCCGTCTAACTCGTGCATCAAAGGCACGGTATGGTTCGTGCACTAAGGCACTCGCCGATTACAGTTATCCCATGTTCTTACGGCTTGCGCACCGAGGCGCTCGCCTTAGCGATATCCAATGTCCCATAGCGACTCGTGCATATTGATATATATTTCATTTCAATTGTTCTAACTTAGTGTTCGACTCACACTATAATTTTATCTCCGATCGGCCACGCCCGTGGCGTCGATAGGTTAACTTTCAGCATACAAGAATATATTTGACTTATCGAATGAAGGAGTAAAAAGAAGTCAATCCTCCCACCTTGAGTCGATACGCCTTTGTCATTTTGCCGAGCCGATGCGGCTTGATTCCCTGACTTTGTTGCACGGCCACTCTCCTGACTTAGCCATTCGAGCACTTCGTGCTTTCATTGAATCATACGCCCGATTTGCCTTAGCGTGCCCAAGTCTCGGCCCGTCGTAAGGCGACGATTTGATTTCGCGGACCCCTTACTAAATATTGCAAAAGATCGACCTCTAATATTTTTCCGTCAAAGTATGACCTCCACACGAAACCAACTAAAATCAATACTTGCTTCGATTCGGACTTGCGCCTTGGTCGATTCGATTTCTTAGAATCTTCGAGCCGATTCAATGCACTCATCCTTGGGGGCAAAGCGGCGCTTCGCATCGATTCACTCGATGCATTCTTAGGGACAAGGCAACTCTTCGCATCGACTCAGTTTGATGTGTTGCTCGGGACAACTTAGCTCTCATATCGTTTTGCATCGATAAATTCTTTCGGTCCACGCGACTCGTTGAGTCAACGCTTCAGCGTAATGTGCCGTGCGGAGCAGGGCATTACAGAATATACCACTCAAAACAAGGTTCATCCTCGAACCAAAACCAACACTCCGACTAAGTGTTTTATAGATCGTTTCACGATCTCGCCCCACAAATGATGTTCGATTTCATAATATCTCGCAAGCTTTTCACTAGCATTTCAAAGTCATCCCTGCAGCTCGATTTAAATTTGGATACAACTCGATTTGGATTCGTACCTATATTCAAGACGTCCCGAAGATATGTGTATTTCGACCAAGTCCAGTCGTAGCAAATTGGAACAAAGCTGACAGGTAAATTTCAATCCTATGCTTGCCATTTCGTACTCTCGATCGGACTCATCCATAGTACTTGTTCTCGAAATTTTATTGCATAACGCTATGCGATTCAAAATCGCGTTTCTCATTTCGTATGTTTCACATGGACTACCAACTCTATGCGTCGCGTCAAGCCGTCGCGCATCCAATCACAATGAGTCTCCGCAACGCCTTGCGTTCGACGTCGCTGTCCAACTATTTCTGAAGTCTCGCTTGCAACTTGTCTCGATACGATTTTCTTTGTTGACTTGCAAATGTATCAACATTCAGGGCTACGCCCGCTAGGTTACTTTCCAAGGCACCGTGCTTAGATTCTCCCGACGCAAGTTTAAATTGACATTGCACAAAGGCCACAATCTATCCGACATGAAAGTTTACATCAAGGCGATGGTGCTCAGGGCAACGATCGCCTTGACACGAATGTCTTAACGATGCGTCTTATATTCAATTTCCTAACGAGTAGGAATTCACTAGCCAAATTCCTAACTTATCTGTCTCGCAACATCGAACATAATTTTGATTCACGCAAGCTCAATTGCAAGGTGAATCTGAATCTAAGGACATGACTCGTAAGCCATTCCCTTATCGTTCCCTCTCGTGCATAGCACGTTCCTCGCAATCGCCTAGACTTATTATCAACATGCACCGTGTTATATTTGTTATCGGTGCAATCCCATATGCGATATCGCATGGGTCATCTTACGCTCTGCAGTATTCAATTTGATTTGGCGGTCAAGTCTTCTAGGGTCAGCTGCCCCGAAGCTACGCTCGATAATTGTGGATCATTAACGAAGGACAGTTTAATACGAACCATGCTATATCTTATTTCGGAGCCAAATCATGTTCCGACGATTCTATGCGAATACCCAATTTCGGACACAACTATTTCTATCGGCGCAACTGATGCACAACTATCCTCCGAGTCAAGTCATGCACTGCCGTCGATGACTTCGCAATTTACGAAACATCTACTCGTATCGAATTCGAGTCTATCTTATTCGCGGGTCGACACACGAGATGCTATACGCATCGAGCAATCGTCGATGACTTATAGTCTCGTCTTTGATCAATCACAAAATTTACGATCAACCAAGTTCGTTCATTCTCGTATCCTTACTTACAAAATTTTGATAGCGCAAGGCGCATTCCATTTTGTATTCTCACTTCGCTTACGTTTTCTTGCGTATCGATCTTGATAGTTCATATCAATTTCGATAGCAATTGGGTCGACTTCGAATCCGTTTCGACGTCAACTTAATTCGCATCACATACATCCAAGTTCGCAACGAGCTTTTCCATATGCATCAACTTGTTTTTCGATTCACCGCATCCCGCTATACATTGATCGCGTAACCGAGTTACCGATTATCCAACATCGTGCCCTCGAGTTATACGATCTCACCCTCTAAGTTTCGCGTGTTTTCAATCGTACTCAAATGATTATCGTCGTAACTTAACCAACTATTTCATAGGCACAGTTTCTCGCGTCAACCAACTTTCTTACCGAAGTCGCACATCGTGCGATACGATTACAATTCACATCGCCCAACATTTCTATCGAGATCGCAAGTCGTACGATTCGATTCGTCTCGCCCAACGTTTCTACCGAGATCGCAAGTCGTGCGACTCATTTGTAAGCTCGAGTATTCCTTTCCCGTCGATCCGATTATTGCGTCAAGGCATAATCGTTTTGCTAGTCTCGGTCTTCCGACCGACTTATTATTCTCGTCCGACGTATCGTTCATTGATACGAGTCTCGCCTTATCGTCCCAACCGAATTTTGAAGAACACTTGCATCAACATACCGTCATACAAATTTTCAATCGAGTCTCGGTACTCCCCCGTCCGTTGCGGACAAACCTTCCGCAATTCTCATAACGCGTCAATGAAATTTATCGCACAAGTGCTATACCATATACCACTCG
Organism: Iris pallida; assembly: GCA_029216955.1. Taxonomy (NCBI): domain Eukaryota; kingdom Viridiplantae; phylum Streptophyta; class Magnoliopsida; order Asparagales; family Iridaceae; genus Iris; species Iris pallida. The sequence continues at coordinate 3,433,317 of JANAVB010042620.1, read as the reverse complement.
GAATCGAGTCATTCATCGCCTACGTGGTATGGCATATACCACTCGAAAATCAAGCCATTTCCCTCGTACTATACTTAGTACAAGCCGACAATCTCTTCCGACTTACGATTTCTGCAGTGATCGTGCTTGATCACAACCGTAACTTTGATTTTATCAAAACTTGACACGATTCGGTCAATGTTCTCGTTTGCCAACATAAGTTTGGTGCGCAACCGAACGATTCGTTCTATCGATTTACGATTTTTCAATTCTTTCCTTACGTTGCATCTCGTGCAACAATTTATCTTGATATACGTTGCACCCCGTGCAACAAATTTTACTTTTGACTCGTGTTGCACATCGTGATACGATTTATTTTCGACATTTCATTTCACTTTGTACAACGATTTATTTCCAATTTCCTTTGCACTTCGTGCAATGATTAATCTGATATGCGTTGCACCACGTGCAATGATTTTACTTTCCAATACGCGTTGCACATCGTGCAACGATCATTTCCGACATTTATCGCACCTCGTGCAACGAATTACTCTCGACTTTATAAGTCAATGCACAATCCGTTTAACACATCGGTATTGGCTATCACTTCTCACTTTCATTTTAACGCATATTCACATTAACTCGCTGCACATCGTGCATCATTTTATTTCTCATTCAACATGTTACATTGCCACAATATCTTAAATCGTATTTCACAATTTGTTTGCGCTTGCAGCAACTAACATTTTTACGGCTCGTTTGCATTCAATGCAATATACCCCTCGCGACTTTCTTAGCAAACATCGTATAATTTCCAAAACACATGCGGCAAAATTACACGATTTGTATTAGACTTATTGTATGGAACATCCAATGCGGCATCGAGTAGAGTCAAGAGTGATATCAAGTGGTGGTGGGCAACTTTTCGAATTGTAGTGAAGCGAGCGTCCAGAGGAAATTGAACCTAGAGCTCTGATACCAATTTGTCACGCCCCGACCCGGAATAACCCGAATCATCGTCCTCACAGGGGACGTGATGCCGCACGAGCCTGAAGTTGCGCTCGTGCAAGGCAAGATGACAAGTTCTCAAATGGTTATCTTTTGATTCGATATTAACAACGAAAGGAAACAAAGTATACAAAACAATTCTCTTTATTGATATCCGAAACTGAGGTTACAATGGCTTTCGATAGCCTAACAATATATACCAGATTGGCTACAACACTCAGGTTCTCTCTTGCCCACAAAGGATTTCTCCGTTCCATACATCATGCCTTCTATATCTCGGCCGCATCAATCCAGCTGCGTAGTCCGAGCGTCAATGCGATAGCACGCTTCAATGCGCTTCGGCATTCCAAGCCTTAACACGTTCAAGCAACGCTTCACCGCGAGCAATCCATTCCCTGCACCCTGCATGAAGCTGGTGGGGGATCAGTACATTCGTCCTCGCATGTACTGATATCAAAGATCATCTTTCCAAACCAACATCTTTAATATTTACGTTGAATCATGCAACTTAGCTTATGATCTTGCTATGTTCTCCTTAGGGTCAATTTCATGATTTCTTTGAAAGCGTAAAGCATGTTATCGTAGCAGCATGTTATCGAATTGAATAGGCAAGCAAACAAGCATTCTCGTGTTTGATTCGTGGCTTACCAAGTCGACGCACTCGCCCTTGCGTCCCTTGCACTGACGCAAGGTGAATACGCCCCATTTCTTCCCTGTCATGTTATAAGTGCAACTCTAAGTAGGATCTATATGCGGGACGCATTCGCGCCTACACTTTCAACCCATCGTTCCTTAACTATATGAGGGCCGTTGGCGTATCCGCGCCGGAATGGACTAAAGGAGTTCCTTTCTTTTCTCTCCTTCTTTTCTCTCAATTTGGTTGGGCTGCCCGGCGTTTCACGGGTTGGGTCATAATCCCAAAACAACCGAAACGTTCCCGCTGCATACCATCATTTGCGGCTTTTCCCATCTAGTTTGATGTGCGCCTACAAAGATTATTCGAATCCCTCCGCGGCCAATCGGTTCCGGGACGCATCCGGTATCTATCCGATTGGGGGAAACTCCCGTGCACGGGCGGTATCACATTTTATCTCGAGCCCATTCCAATCGACCATGTAATGCCCTATCATTCAAGTATTAATTTCAAACAACCAAACATAGTCTTGAGTCCGAGACTCAGACTTATCGTCTCGCATTTCTTCCATTTAGCTTTCTATGTTCTTTCGTTTCGCACTTCGTTTCGATGATTCAATGGCATCGTGCCTCAACTCAATGCTCGTCAACCGAACGACCCGAAGGTCTCGAACACCTTTCGAGGCAACATGTCATATCCGACAGTTCCGCCACATTCATACCGCAACTGTATTCTCTCGCAACGAAGCCATCTTTTTATTATCCCGTGCACGTAGGCACGTTCCGACCATATTCCCATGTTCTACAACTTAGCATTCAATGTTCGGGGCTTGCGCGCTAGGGCGCTCGCCTATTTTCTTTCAATGTTCTAGCCGTCTAACTCGTGCATCAAAGGCACGGTATGGTTCGTGCACTAAGGCACTCGCCGATTACAGTTATCCCATGTTCTTACGGCTTGCGCACCGAGGCGCTCGCCTTAGCGATATCCAATATCCCATAGCGACTCGTGCATATTGATACACATTTCATTTCAATTGTTCTAACTTAGTGTTCGACTCACGCTATGATTTTATCTCCGATCGGCCACGCCCGTGGCGTCGATAGGTTAACTTTCAGCATACAAGAATATATTTGACTTATCGAATGAAGGAGTAAAAAGAAGTCAATCCTTCCACCTTGAGTCGATACGCCTTTGTCATTTTGCCGAGCCGATGCGGCTCGATTCCCTGACTTTGTTGCATGGCCACTCTCCTGACTTAGCCATTCGAGCACTTCGTGCTTTCATTGAATCATACGCCCGATTTGCCTTAGCGTGCCCAAGTCTCGGCCCGTCGCAAGGCGACGATTTGATTTCGCGGACCCCTTACTAAATATTGCAAAAGATCGAACTCTAATATTTTCCTGTCAAAGTATGACCTGCACATGAAACCAACTAAAATCAATACTTGCTTCGATTCGGACTTGCGCCTTGGTCGATTCGATTTCTTAGAATCTTCGAGCCGATTCAATGCACTCATCCTTCGGGGCAACGTGGCGCTTCGTATCGATTCACTCGATGCATTCTTAGGGACAAGGCAACTCTTCGCATCGACTCAGTTTGATGCGTTGCTCGGGACAACTTAGCTCTCGTATCGTTTTGCATCGATACATTCTTTCGGTCCACGCGACTCGTTGAGTCAACGCTTTAGAGTAATACGCCGTACGGAGCGGGGCATTACACCGACGACCCCCGCCGTGGGTAGCCCCTCCTCTGGTGAACTCGAGGATGTCGTCTCTTGACGGCCACCATCCTCCGGGATGTACCGTCGAGGCGATTCGTGCGTTTTGCACGACGTCCCGTCGTGACGCGCGCGGGATCGAGTTCGTTTTGACGCTCCGTCGCAGCGACTTCATGCACGATTTTCCGGAGATCCGACCGTTGGATCGGCGATTTCTTTGCTCCGTCGCAATCTCGGTATATCCACCTTCATCCCTGTCAATTTTCGTCCGTTAATTTTATCTTTTGATACATGAAAACCGGCCACCAAGTTGACCGTTTAAATTGTATTAAATTTAGATAGTTTTGCGGGGCCAACTTCGTCAGCTTGTATCTCCTCCACCGCAGCTCCGTTTGGTATGCTACTAGTTCCTGTGCGAAGCTGGTATAACCCTCTTACTATCCCTCCAGTTTCGTTTCATTGTGAGCTTGTTTGATTGGTTGAATTCGACGCCAAAGTTGGTCGTCCGAATTCGTAATTTCCAACTTGTAAAATTTCATTTTTGAGCACGGGACTCCAGATTTCATTTTTGACGCCACCATTAGACTTGTGGCGTCGTTCTGGCATGTTTTCATATAAAATTTGTTAGATTTGGAGAACGTGGGCCTGGGCACGTTTTTCGGTACAAAGCGGGTCCTACTTTCTGGGTCAACGGGACTTTTTGACGACGGCTCATCGGAATCCAATTTTGGAGATACCGTTGAGTTCGTATCGTCATTCTGGACTCGTTGACATATAATTTGCAAGGTTTTGGTGGATATTGGGTTCGGCACGCATTTCGGTGCAAGTCGGATACCAATATCCGGATCAACGGGTCATTTTGAGATCGGCTCATCGGAATCCAATTCTGGAGATACCGTTGAGTTCGTATCATCATTCTGGACTCGTTGATAGGTAGTTTGCTAAGTTTTGAGAACTTTGGCTCCGGCACGTATTTTCGTGCAAACCGGAATTCCAAGTTCTGGTCAACGGACCAAATTGAGATCGGGTCAACGGAATCCAATTCTTGAGATACCGTTGGGTTCGTATCGACATTCTAGTTTTGTGAACATATAATTTGTTATATTTTATAGACTTATTTTTTTGCACATTTTTCGGTGCAAAACGGCTCCGACACGGACACCGTTTTGATCCGAAATTACCTTTTTGCCCTTGTGTCCAAATTGGACCGTTGGGTAGGCTATCCTACCTAATTTAACCATTCTGGACACGTTTGCGATGTTTATTTCATCGTCCGACAATGTTTGTTGATAATTTCTCTGAGTTTAACCTTTTTATAATTAATTAATAATTAATTCATATAATGTTCGTATTTCGGGATTAGTACAGCGAAACTGAGATCAGCCAATTCCAGTGATCTCACATCGCTGAAATTGACAAGTTGAACACGTGGATCACTATAATAAGATTATCAACCTTACCGATAATCTTCTTATCTCGATTTGCGTGTCGTAAGTTTCGACGTACAAATAACGAAGTACACTTTATATTAGACTAGAATTGACCCTGTTTGACCAGAGTTGACCAGTTGACCCAAAGTCAACTGTAAGTCAACACTTGACCTAGTTTGACTAGATTATTGACCGGAGTCGACCTAGAGTTGTTTTGACTTAGAAGAACCTAGAATAATGTAGATTGATTATAGAGATTCATTTATTACAACTTGAACACCTTGTAACCTGTGTTGCTTTAAATAGGACTCTGTGGCTTCAGTGGGACCCCCTATACTTATCAGCTGTTCAGGTTATCGAGGCGAGTACATTCTCTGATCATTTTATATCCTGCTTTGAATTATTTCCTGCAGTAGATTACTTTACTTGTACTGTTACGTTGGTCACAAGGATTGGTACTATATGGATCCTTTCTTGAGATGTTATCCTTAGGGAGCATCGGGTACTCTATGTTCTGTGCGTTTCACTTTCATAGCGTATCATATGCTTCTTTGGTTCTTTGATCACTTACGACATGTACCCTCTTGATCGTAGAGTCTTCATGGAATCTTACACGGTTGGGTTACCCCCAGAATCCCCATTTTTATGGGACTTACACTGTTGGGTTACCCCCAGAATTCCCATTTTTATGGAACTTACACTGTTGGGTTACGCCCAGAATCCCCATTTTTATGGGACTTACACTGTTGGGTTACGTCCAGAATCCTCATTTTTATGGGACTTACACTGTTGGGTTACCCCCAGAATCCCCATTTTTATGGGACTACTATGTATCACCTTCGGGATCTACCACCCTTTGGGGGCTTACCACCTTCGGGGTCTATCACCTTCGGGGTCTGCTACATAGCATCATATAACATAACCTGGCTAGATCCTTGTGTATTGATCGGGGGTACGGGGGAGTATTACATGTTCATTTGTACTCTGACTCACTAGCCACTGTTAGTCTCTATTATTAGTAGATATTTCTATTACAGTTCTCTGTTTACATACTGCATTCTTCAGTACCTGTATCTTACTTTACTGCATGATTATATTTTCTAACCTGCTATGAACTGTTGAGATGTACTGTACTCGCTCCAGTCCTGACTGGACCTGTTGATAAATTTTACAGATAGCTTGGGGATTGCCTGCTAGCCTAGAGGAGACACAGTAGAGGTTGTTTAGGTAGTTATTTCATTTTGTCTGGAGCTGTATTTACTTTGTGGATTACTGTATCTGAGTTTTGAGATGTATTTCTGGGTTTATGTATCTTAGACACTTAGACTTCTATCACCTGTATTTATTTTGGATTTCATGTTTTATCTATCTTTATCATGCTCTACCTTAGAAGTGATTGAGATTGTATCTACTATGTCACCCCCATTTGGGGAGTATAAACTGTTTAGTCTTATACTGTTAGATGCATTGAGACCTAGGACAGCGTTCTACCGCCGACACTGCGGCGTAGGCTGGGCGTTGTTACGTTCTCGTGTCCTAACTCTAGGGCGCGGGTCGTGACACATTTTTAGTGGTGGCCCATGCAGGTCGAGACTAAAAGTGTAGTGGTATTCGAACTAGAGTACCACTACAGCCTGCAGTAGGATTAGGATATATTTTGAAGGTACTCAATCACAGATAGGAACCCTTGAGAGATTTCCGGGACGACCCTAGAGAATCTTATTTAACTTCGATTTGAAAACTCTCTTTTTCCCTTGATTTAATTTATTTTACTTTTGTTGTTAAATTGATTTTTATGGATTATTGTTGAATTTGAGTTTGTATTTATTTGATGGAAGATTTTCGAATTTTGAATTTTGATGATAGCTGTTGCATTCGAGTTTGTATTTTGATGAATTTTGTTCATTTTGAATTTTGATGTTCGTTAATAAATTTGATTTGATTTTAAGTATTCATTATTGATTAATTTAATTTTGGGCAAGATGAAATTATATGGGCTAGGTCATCTATGTTATGAAATCTAGTCTTTTATAGTCACATTAGCCAGCATGGTGAGGACATATAGTCTGACTCTGGATATATTTCTCAGGTGTGGAAATTTAAGGTTTTTGCAGCCAAGCATGCGGTACCGCAAAAATGTTAAATACCATGATTTTAGATATATGTGCATAAGTCAAGGGCTCTGTGATTATCGTAGCCTTGCTTACTAGTATGACGAGGATTTAGAGTACCATGATTTGGGATAGACGCATATGATTATCAGATTGCACCTTAAATATTTTTGAACATGTTTTCTCTACTTTTGTTCAGTCTTTCAAAAAAAAAATTATTATTTATTTGTTTGGTCTAGTTTCCTATTATTTAACTTAAGAGTATGTTTAGTTGTTTTATAAACCTTGTGTAAATTCTTGCTATGAGTTCTTCTTAATGCAATGAATCGATGAATTTGCTAGACTTTATCTTGGATTTGATAATTTAACTCTGGATTTCAGAACGGTTCCTTCTTTAAACAGATAAGCAAAACAGATCTTATCGTTATTCTTTCTTGCTATTTTTCTTGTATTAGATAATAATAAAACTGTCTTGATTTGTCAATCATCTACTCTGTAATTTTGGTAGGAATTTAAATGTTGGTCCTGATGTAGAAATTAATTTTTATTGGGACATGAGAATATGTATATGAATATATATAGCAGACACTTTGCCTAACACGTATGCATGCTACACTTGATTTTCCCACATATCTAGATACATATTGATATGGTGTTGATGTCCAAATTTTTATAACCAATATTTCTGGTCCTCTGCTCTTCCATGTTTAAATTCGTAATTTAAATATAAATTTCATGTTATTATTTAGGTTTACATCACTGCACATGTATGTTATACGTAGGGTTTCAATTCAAAAGAATTTTGGTTGAAAATTTGTGTTTAAATTTGTCAAATCTGAGACTACATGCATATTAACCCTTAATGTTGAATTCCAAATATTAGTTCAAATTGCTGTTCCATTTTTATGAAATATTTAGAGCTGTGTACATTGTTGTAAGTAGGAATATAAATTTAGGTTTCATATTCTTACATGTTAGTTTGTGATAAACATTGAGTTGGTTTTGATGTTCAAATTTCTCTAATATCCTAAAAACTGTATACATGTTAACATTTTCATATTGATTTCCATGTTTAGTTCTGTTTCGGATTTAACATGTAATATTAAACTGTATGCGTAGGTAAATGTATGGATAGTATGTTAGGGTTTCATTTCTATCATGTTAGGATGTACTAGGACCATTGAGATTGGTTGTGATGTTTCAAACCCTAAAATCTGAGACCGCATTATGTTCATATTTTCCATGGTTTAAATGTTAGCTTGTTTTCAGATTTTATATGTAAATGTTGAACTAAAACCTGGTTTTACCTTTCAATACTGAGCTATAACCCTGTACAAGGACACACACACACTCTAACATAATATACCCTGTCATGTAACCTAATCTTTTCTCTCTATGTTATGATCATGTATCTATATAGATATATATATAGCGTTTATACCTCCATGTTATAATTTGTATAGATACATAACTAAGTCTCTGCCTTTTATATATATATATGGTTAGCCGTGCATGTTATGATTAAATAGGTTGTATATTGTAGATTGTTAAACCATATGCCATGAGTAATGTAACTGGATAGCTATTATTTTAAAACCCAATTTCTCATATACACTTTCATGTATACTCACGTACACACACGCCTACTATCTAACCGTATGAACATGTCCCCATACACATGATGCTAGTTTTCCCTCTCTAACACTCTCTCTGTATATATATTGTGATTGGATTTCAGTGCAAGTGACTTTCAATTCTTCAACTTGTGATTTTGATTTTCTTGGGATAGTACTTTTAGATGATTGGTAGTTACCTTTCTTTAAACATTTTTTTTGATGAGTACCAGTTTTCATATAGGATGGTAGACCGCCTTACAGTTTTGATGATTTGTTATTTCTGTATCTTTTCTAAGTTTAGCACTCTGGATTGCTTGTGTGTTTGGATACCCGATGACCGCCTTGGTTAGTATGACTAGTATACCTAGATGAGACTTTCACTACCACCGTATGCCATGACCCTGTATGCCGTTCTTTTTTGATGGTATGTTTTATTTAAGTTCTGGGACTTTTATTGTGGGGGTTTGACCTAGAGGGAGTATGGACATTTTAATTTCGAGGACGAAATTTTTATAAGGTGGGTAGGATGTGAGCACCCTGAATTTCGGGTTGATTTTTTTATTTTTTCTGATTGATTTTAATTTCAATAAATATTTTATTCTGTTATTTTCCTTAAGTGTACTTTTCCATGCCTTTGATATTTGGAGTGTCAGGGATGTTCAACTCTGGAAATCTTCTTCACGAGTTTTGGAGTGGACATGATTACCTTCATGACGGTATATAGTGTCCCATCCAAACTTGTTCCCTTGTGCTCTTTTTGCTTCGCTAAACTTCGGGTCAATTTAGACCATTTGATTATTATTTATTTTCCCACTCTTTTCCTTGATCATTTTCAGCGCGTTACCATGACTTTTAATTTGGGAGCGCAAGACCAGTCAGTTTCTTGAAACCAACTCCTCACTGATGATCTACTCGAGACGCTCGTCGCCCATGACCTCCGTGTCCCACTCAGACACGTCATTTTGTGCTCCATTTGATTCGCGCAACTTTCTCGACACGTGACCCGATTTTATTTCACTCCACGGCGTCACATTCATCTTCCAACTTGATTTGTGGGTCCCCTGTCGACCAAAACCTGTCAGCCCCAACTATGGACATGGCCCACTTTGAGCCTACTATCCGTCCGCCACTTGTGTCCCATTTATTGGAATCCCCATGTGCTACTTATTTACTTATGATCATCAACGTCTAATTTTTAATTCTATTATTGCATCATGTCCAGTTTTGATCCAATCCGGCTCCACCGAGTCCAGTTCAGCTCCATGTTGCCCTCCATCGGGACACCCTTATTTTCTGTGTCCAAAATAATATATTATACCCTATCTACCTATCTCAATATTTATTGGAATTTTCCATTGATTTTAATCTATTGGAATAACCTATCTTAGCTATATTTAATTCCTAGCCTTTTGATTCCCCAAATAAATCTCATCCATCCATTTTCCTCCATGCCAATATTTCCCAACTCCCCAACACCCTACAGCCACATGTGGCCGGCCCTAATTTTGAGGAGAACACTTTCTCTCTCTCTCTCTCAATTATTATCACCTCTCTCTCTCTTCCACTCTTTTTATTCTCCTACACAACTACTATCTACAACAGCAACTTTAACATCACCACCAACACTGGACCGACCTCCCTCTCCTGGCCATGCACCGACCACCTCCTCCTCGGCCGAGCGCCGCCGACCACCACCCCGGCGAGCACAGCCCGGCCTCTCCTTTCCAATCTCCTCCTCCTACTTCTCCTTTCAAACCGAGCCACCACTTCACCATTCTCCTCACCCCATGCAACACTACACGCTACCACCATTGCCCGACGGCCACACTCTCCACCTCCACCATGGCCATGGCCGACTTTTCCTCCCTGGCCGGCCATCGGCCACCCCTCATGGGCCAGCTCCTCCTCCAACTTCAACCCGCAACCACCACCATAGCTCACCACCATCAACTCAAACCCGCACCACCCTGGGCCGCCACCACCTCGCCGTGCTCCCCCATGCAGCGGCCGGCCGCCGCCGCAGCTGCCGCGCCCGGCCAGCGCGCGGCGGCAGCAGCTGCGCTTTGAGCGCGCGCGCACGCGGGGGCTTGGACGCCGCCGTCGTCGCCGTCATGGCCCCGGAGACCCCCGCCGTGGGTAGCCCCTCCTCCGGCGAACCCGAGGATGTCGTCCCGTGACGGCCACCTTCCTCCGGGACGCGCCGTCGAGGCGATTCGTGCGTTTTGCACGACGTCCCGTCGTGACGCGCGCGGGATCGAGTTCGTTTTGACGCTCCGTCGCAGCGACTTCACACACGATTTTCCGGAGATCCGACCGTTAGATCGGCGATTTCTTCACTCCGTCGCAATCTCGGTATATCAACCTTCATCCCTGTCAATTTTCGTCCGTTAATTTTATCGTTTGATACATGAAAACCGGCCACCAAGTTGACCGTTTAAATTGTATTAAATTTGGACAGTTTCGCGGGGCCAACTTCGTCAGCTTGTATCTCCTCCACCGCAGCTCCATTTGGCGTGCTACCAGTTCTGGTTTGAAGCTGGTATAACCCTCTTACTACCCCTCCAGTTTTGTTTCATTGTGAGCTTGTTTGATTGGTTGAATTCGACGCCAAAGTTGGTCGTCCGAATTCGTAATTTTTAACTTGTAAAATTCTATTTTTGAGCACGGGACTCCAGATTTCATTTCTGACGCCACCATTAGACTTGTGGCATCATTCTGGCATGTTTTCATATAAAATTTGTTAGATTTGGAAAACGTGGGCCCGGGTACGTTTTTCGGTGCAAAGCGGGTCCCACTTTCTGGGTCAACGGGACTTTTTGACGACGGCTCATCGAAATCCAATTCTGGAGATACCGTTGAGTTCGTATCGTCATTCTGGACTCGTTGACATATAATTTGCAAGGTTTTGGTGGACATTGGATTCGGCACGCATTTCGGTGCAAGTCGGATACCAATATCCGGGTCAACGGGTCATTTTGAGATCGGTTCATCGAAATCCAATTCTGGAGATACCGTTGAGTTCGTATCATCATTTTGGACTCATTGACAGGTAGTTTGCTGAGTTTTGAGAACTTTGGCTCTGGCACGTATTTTCGTGTAAACCGGAATTCCAAGTTCTGGTCAACGGGCCAAATTGAGATCGGGTCAACGGAATCCAATTCTGGAGATACCGTTGGGTTCGTATCGACATTCTGGTTTCGTGGACATATAATTTGTTATATTTTATAGACTTATTTTCTTGCACATTTTTCGGTGCAAAACGGCTCCGACACGGACACCGTTTTGACCCGAAATTACCTTTTTGCCCTTGTGTCCAAATTGGACCGTTGGGTAGGCTATCCTAGCTAATTTGACCATTCTGGACACGTTGGCGATATTTATTTCATCGTCCGACAATGTTTGTTGATAATTTCTCTGAGTTTAACCTTTTTATAATTAATTAATAATTAATTCATATAATGTTCGTATTTCGGGATTAGTACAACGAAACTGAGATCAGCCAATTCCAGTGATCTCATATCGCTGAAATTGACAAATTGGACACGTGGATCACTATAATAAGATTATCAACCTTACCGTAATCTTCTTATTTCGATTTACGTGTCGTAAGTTTCGACGTACAAATAACGAAGTACACTTTATATTAGACTAGAATTGACCCTGTTTGACCAGAGTTGACCAGTTGACCCAAAGTCAACTGTAAGTCAACACTTGACCTAGTTTGACTAGATTATTGACCGGAGTCGACCTAGAGTTGTTTTGACTTAGAAGAACCTAGAATAATGTAGATTGATTATAGAGATTCATTTATTACAACTTGAACACCTTGTAACCTGTGTTGCTTTAAATAGGACTCTGTGGCTTCAGTGGGACCCCCTATACTTATCAGTTGTTCAGGTTATCGAGGCGAGTACATTCTCTGATCATTTCATATCCTGCTTAGAATTATTTTCTGCAGTAGATTACTTTACTTGTACTGTCACGTTGGTCACACGGATTGGTACTATATGGATCCTTTCTTGAGATGTTATCCTTAGGGAGCATCGGGTACTCTATGTTCTGTGCGTTTCACTTTCATAGCGTATCATATGCTTCTTTGGTTCTTTGATCACTTACGACATGTACCCTCATGATCGTAGAGTCTTCATGGAATCTTACACTGTTGGGTTACCCCCAGAATCTCCATTTTTATGGGACTTACACTGTTGGGTTACCCCCAGAATCCCCATTTTTATGGGACTTACACTGTTGGGTTACGCCCAGAATCCCCATTTTTATGGGACTTACACTGTTGGGTTACCCCCAGAATCCCTATTTTTATGGGACTACTATGTATCACCTTCGGGGTCTACCACCCTTCGGGGGCTTACCACCTTCGGGGTTTATCACCTTCGGGGTCTGCTACATAGCATCATATAACATAACCTGGCTGGATCCTTGTGTGTTGATTGGGGGTACGGGGGAGTATTACATGTTCATTTGTACTCTGACTCACTAGCCACTGTTAGTCTCTATTATTAGTAGATATTTCTATTACAGCTCTCTGTTTACATACTGCATTCTTCAGTACATGTATCTTACTTTACTGTATGATTATATTTTCTAACCTGCTATGAACTGTTGAGATGTACTGTACTCGCTCCAGTCCTGACTGGACCTGTTGATAAATTTTACAGATAGCTTGGGGATTGCCTGCTAGCCTAGAGGAGACACAGTAGAGGTTGTTTAGGTAGTTATTTCATTTTGTCTGGAGCTGTATTTACTTTGTGGATTACTGTATCTGAGTTTTGAGATGTATTTCTGGGTTTATGTATCTTAGACACTTAGACTTCTATCTCCTGTATTTATTTTGGATTTCATGTTTTATCTATCTTTATCATGCTCTACCTTAGAAGTGATTGAGATTGTATCTGCTATGTCACCCCCATTCGGGGAGTATAAACTGTTTAGTCTTATACTGTTAGATGCATTGAGACCTAGGACAGTGTTCTACCGCCGACACTGCGGCGTAGGCTGGGCGTTGTTACGTTCTCGTGTCCTAACTCTAGGGCGCGGGTCGTGACAATTATTTAGTTATTAATTATATTATTGATTTTAGAGAAAATCGATTATAGCGTTTTAGCCCGGACTGGACCCGAACTGAGCCCAAGCCACGTTGCCATGCGGCACGTTCAACGACATTCGTGTTGATGGAATATGGTATGAGAGTGTTATATTCTATTTTAATGTTTTAATAACTATTTCTAATTATTCGTAATTTAATATTATAAATATAATTATTAATTGATGTTCAACGGTATTTGTTAAATGGGTCCATTGTACATCTTGGGATTTATTAGACTGCATATAATGGCATATATACACCATTATTGTTTTATTAAATTTCGTTATTGTAAATATTATCATTGATTATTATTATTAGTTTATGATCAAGGTTATTATTATAGCATATTATTATTATTGGGGGTATTATATTTGTCAAATAAAACGTTATATAGATATATATATTCGTATAGACCCTATAATAGAAGATATGGGGATTTGTATTTCTATTAAATATATATATATATTTAGTAATTAAGATTTACTATGTAGGCCTTTATAGGAGTACATATATATAGATATATATAAGAATAGTTATATAAAGTAAATGAATAGTTATTAATTATATATATAAAGAAAAAGAAATAGAATAAGAATAAAAAAAAGAAACAATAGAAGAGCTGGCCCGATTTTAACCCCCAACCCAGCAGTAACTTTCCCAGGGCCGACCCAAGCAAACCCGAGCGGCATTCTATATATCGCGTATATATGTATATAGAGAAAGTCGAGAGGGAAAGAGTTTCTCCAAAACCCTAATCGAGAATCCACAGCCGCGCCACCCAGTCCCACAGCCTGGGCGACCTCCCAGACAGCGGCGCATCGCCGAAGGGAGGCCGACGGCCGGCCGCGCCACCGTGCGCGCGAAAACAGGAACTCGCAGCAGCAGCACAGGCCGCGCGGGTGGCTACTTCGCAGCGCGTTTGCGCCACGATCGACTGATCGTTTCGCACTCTTCTTCTTCAGGTACGATCCCGACATGACCCCCTCCAAGTCTGTTCTTTTACTTCGTAGATAGAGTCCCTCGATCGCTCGTAAGATCGATCCAAAGTCGATCGAAAACCTGCTTAAAGCAGGACACGAAACAGCCCCAACACCCAGTTTAGAAGCCGATTTCTGGACAACAGATTTTCGAACATAAAAATCTAATTGAAGACAATCCTAGACAACATATAGGGCTTTGATTCCCTTTTTGTAGAATCGGATTTCGTCGACTCTGCGTCGAGAAATCAAATCCCGAAGTTTGCCGAAAACCTGTTTTAAAAATTGGAAAATCGCTCCACACGACGTGCGTCATGCCAATCCGGACGACGTGGTCGCGAACCAAAAGGATCGAAAGCTGCGTAATAGCTTCGTGGTCGTGTGGGCTTTGACGAAATTCAAATTGGTTGCGTGTGCGCGACAAAATTGATGCGTATCCGTCGAAATTCATCGTATCGTGCACGTTGCAAATTCTCCAATTACTTTGTGCACGGTCATCGGATCGAGACGAAACTTGCGCCAATAGAACCGTATCATTTTTCTGGTCCTGTATGCCAAGTTTGGTCCGATTCTGAGACCGTTGATAAAATCACCGTTTTACGGGCCCTACGGTCCCACTCAACGGGCGATTTTGTGCACGGTCCGCCGAAATCCAACTTTGGACATACGGTTGGGTTCGTATCGGAAAACTGGATCCGTAGACATATAGTTTGATGACTTTAGAGACCGTTGACTCTGGCACGCTTTTCGGTGCAAAGCGGGTCCAACGGCGGACATCGTTTTTGCCCGAAATTACCGTTTTACTCCTGTGTCCAGAATTAGACTTAAGGACAGGCAATCCTAGCTAATTGGACTATTCTAAGATCATTGGTATTGTTTATTTCAGCTTCCGGGGGCTGTTGTACGGGTTTTGACTATAGTGGCACATTGAGTAGTTCAGATTGTCGGTTTCACCAGCAAAGGACCCCAGGCGAGTACAGTTTATTGTCTGCATTTCGATATTGATCTTTACTATATTTCATTGATTAGTCATTGGTTATGAGATTATTTTCTATTATAAATTGTTGAGTCAGGAATGAGAAGTACCAACGATGTGTGATCTGACCTTAGACCGTGTAGACCGTGTAGACCGTGTTGCATTTATTTCTTGTAGACAGTGTAGACAGTGATTTATTTATTGCAAAGTAGACCGTGTAGACAATGATTTATTTATTGCATTTAAACTGTGTAGTTCGTGATTATTATTCTGTAGACAATGTTTCTTTATTACAATATTTTCTGTAGACCGTGTAACTGTAGACCGTGTAACTGTAGACCGTGTAATTGTAGATCGTGTAACTTTAGACCGTGTAACTTTAGACCGTGTAGACCGTGTCGTATAATTGTTCCTAGATCGATCACATATCAAAGGTACTTCTGACAGTGGGGAAAGTGTATGTGTCTGTTTATTTACTATTGATTTTCTGTCTATTCTTACGGCTTTACTGTTTATTTTCAAAACTCATGATTGATGTCTAACCTTTGTCTTATAGTCATTTTCTTTATTTGAAATTGTATTCAGTGAATTGTGCTCGTTCCATTCTTGACTGGAAACCAACATTTTCAGGTTAGCCGTGGATTCACTTAGCTTGGGGAGTGACGGGAATACTTGCAGACAAAAGCCTAGAGACTAGCTAGATAGTTGAGTTGTAGTCATTCATTTATTTGTACAAGTTTATATTTTTCTACAAATGTAAAACTTGTGATCATTGTAAATTAAATTAATTTTGTGAATGAGTATTATTTATGATTTTGATCTTCATGGCCGTGACAGCGTTCTACCGCCGACACTGCGGCGTAGGCTGGCTTGGACACGTCTTGTATCCGTTTTAAAAAAAAAGGGGTACGGGTCGTGACAAGTTTTTGTGGTGGCCCATGCAGGTCTGTCTTCGCAAATCATGCGAACTCGTAATAGTACTTAAGTTAGTCGTACTATTGCGGGCTTGCGACTAGAAATGCTCATTCACGATTTAGAAATTAATTTAATTTTAGAGAATGACTAGGACTAGGAGTCCCTTATACAAAGTTTACCGATGGATAGTCTAGGCCATGCAACTTAGATAAGGAGTTAGTAATTTTGATAATTATCAGATCCCCATCGGTACCCTATTATCTCTTGATAGGACGATATGATCCATTGTGGATAGATTATTCACTTGGTGAGACCAGGGCTTCCTAGGATTAATATTCTAACCTAGATGAATTATTCAATTCCTTCTCTTTGCCTCTTAGATATCATCCTCATATCTTAGTCAAATTGTCTATTTAGTTCCTATTTTTGCCCTAAAAGTTATTATTTTTATGTTATCTATAGATGAACCCCAAGTTAGTTTCGATTCAAGTTTGTGCCTCAAAGGCTTGAATAACATGGAAGAGTTAGAATGCTTGTATTTCTCTTGTCCTCAGTTATTTTCCCCTGTTCAATCTTTTGTCTTAAGGGTTGTGACTGATAGGACAACTGCTTACGCTTTATTTATAGGCAACTTGTTTGAATCTCTAGGAGCTCATGGACTTTTACAAAAGTAGTTAAAGGAATATTAGTTAACTCATAATGGCAGGACAGTAGCGCACTGCCGCCATTCATTTGAATTATGGAGACTTTGGATTCACTGCAGCCAGCAGCGCACTGGCGAGACACGACCCGTAGAATTGAAATATGTTTACGGAAATATAGGTTATAGAATATTGCTAAAACTATGGCTAGTGGTCCTCTCTTGATCGTAGATACCCTTGAGCCAATATTGGATAGAGTTAAGAAGTGTTCGATTTGGTATCATGTTGAGTTACGAAACCAAGGGTGTACCACAGCCAGAGTACACGGGCGTGGCATAATCCGCGGTGAAATGATTTCAAACATGATTACAAGTTTGGGATACCATAGAGGGTAGGACAGTGCCCTGTATGTTCTATAAGATCCAAAGCTAATAGTAGTAGAAGTTTGTAAGTTGGTAGCATGTCTCCCGACCTAGCGCTCCGTATGATCCTCGTGATCTATTGATGAGGAAATTGAATGACACTAATAGGTTACCTAGAATATAGAATTTAGAATGTCCGTAACCCATTAGTCGACCAAGTCCTTGTGGATAAGAAGATAGTAGGACGACTGTATAAGCAAGAACATCGGGTAAGGTTTGATTCTCACAAAACTCGAACTACTGGTGCCTCTTTTCAAAAAATCTCGTGTACCTGTATCTTGACTATTTTGACCAATGTTGCTATCACAGCCTAGTTTTGCAAGCTCACCCTGTTCTCGAGCTTGATTCAAGACATATGTTTATTGGGGACGCCCACTAACTTATTGTCTAATCAGAATCAGTGTATTATGGTCTGATCAACCATGATGCTTTGGTTCGCTCTTCGTTTAAATTACACTACGTGGATTGAGATATAGATATCTCTAGGATTTCATCTGCGACTGCTTTGACAATTTCTCTTGAATTATACTTTCGCCTTTAAATCACGAAATTGTGTTCAGTGACATCTCCCTTGAACTCTACTATTTTTACCTTTCACTGATTTGGAAAGACGGAAGTTTATAATTGGTAGATAGATACAGAATATTTCCCATGGCTTCGATAGTTGTACATGCAAGTATAACTACCATTGACCAGCCAAGTGACTAGAACCTTGCCTTAAGTTACTTGTCCTCTCTGCAACCCTAAATCTACTTTCATGATCTTCTGGTCATTGAAGTCCGAGGACGATTAGGATCTTTCTCCTGGACCAAATGCCAACCTAGGAGACTACCTATTCTCCAGAAACCATGTTGTGAGCTCGAATCAATTGTTTGAAGCTTGCTTCAACTAGAACCCTTGTGAAAATAGTCTGGCAGGTTCGACACCAATATAAGTTCACGACCCAACCGTTAGAAACCTTTTTGCCTTAGAGTTGGTTACCCCGTCGATAACTCTTGTGTACCATGGATGTGGATGCCCTCTATCTTATCGACCACGTGTCATTACACACGCACTCGTTTCCCATTTATTGAGGAACGATCCTTGACTTGACTTATATCTACCGTAATTTTGTACGCCGTGCCTTATTCTTTATTAACTAGAGTCGGGGTACAAGATCCTGACTTTGGAAATTCTTCTGACCTCATTATTCCTAAGACCATGACCTAGCTTCTAAGGTGGGTAGACTGTAAGCCTTCTAGAATTGTTAGGGTATGCAAGAATTACCTACTGATTAGAATAAATTCCATTTAGATGATAATTAGTGCCCATGGACTCCCACTTTTCTTTTAGATCATTTAGTGTCCCCGGCCGTGTCATTAACATTCGGAGCATAATACTAGTCATTACCTTCCAACAAATTTCATATGCAAAAATCTAGACAGGTCCACCTTCATCTAGGTATATCATGTCCCACTCAAACCCGTCCCCTTGTACTCTATTTTTGATGTACGACTTTCAGGACAAAAGGACGAGTTATAACCCTTACCATAATACCGGTAAACTTTTCGGCTACAATTAGAGACTCAATCTCGACTCAAACCTTTTGACCCAATATATGGTTGTGATCTGCTCGAAGCCCACTATGCACGTGTCGCTAGTGTACCACTCAATGGTGTTTTTTTGTGCTACTTAAACACCAAAGTCACGAAAGGCACATTTTGGGGCTTTAGCATCCTAGCTAACCACCCGACTGGCAACTAGCTCAATATAGATTAAGTCCAAGGTTCATCCAACCGACGACTGACATCCAATTAGGGAAACCCATTAAGACCCAGTAAAATCCATCCATTTGTACCACCATTTTTGGACTGTAAAACCACACTAGTTGAAATAGGCTATGTACCTATTATGTAGCCTCCCCTCTCGGGATATGAAGTCATTCGTAACCCTTATTCCATCTACCTGGAAGGCGTGATGTGATTTTGTATTACATTTAATATTCCTTGCTCGTGTGTTTAAATAACCACGAAAAAGATCACAATCTTGATTTCTCAAATTCCGTTCTAATATGGAACCTGTTTAGAATTTCGAGAACGAAATTTTTATACTGCATGGATTGCAAGACCCTCTGAGAAACAAAGGGTTCGTTGACTTAGCAAGTGACTGGACTAGAGTAGTCCACTCTAGCAAATAAAGTCAATGGTTCATAAACCTTCTTTCTAGCTACACCATTAGATACCCTCTACCACTCTTGAAACTTCATAATTGCCCTCGATTATTCTTCCTTATCTTCCCGTCCTTCTTATTTCAGAGCAACGAAGGGGCATGCTTATTAGAGTTTGCTAATATTCCTTAGCCACTTGTGAAATTTGTTGCTTGTTAAATTTTTGGATTGCTTGATAAATAGAAGAGGATTATAGAAGCCATACACAATAGATATTTATTGGTAGCAATTTTTTAGCAATTAGTTGAATGATTATAAAGTTTTAGTGACATAACTTTGAGAGAGTAGTATGTCCAAAGGTGGGTAGAAGTCCTCGGAGTTCGTAGTTACAAAATGGCTAGGAGGAGGACATAAACTGTCTTTGAGGAATTAAAAATTCAAGGAAATTAAGAAAATGGTAGTCCTTTCTCTGAAATTTTTTAGAAATAGTTATAAATTAGAATTTCGAGGACGAAATTATTTTAAGGTGGGTAGATTTGTAGCCTCCCTTCCCGAAAATATTTGTAATATTTATTTGTACAATTATTTGTTTTAATAGTGATTATTTTCTTTTAAATTGTTTTATAAATAATTATTTAGTTAACTACTACGGTAGATGACTTTAGCCATGATGGAGTTTTAGAGTACAAGATGACTAGAAATCGTGGCACTGATAGTGCAGTGGCGTGCCTAGACTAGTGTATTAGCCATGCCAAGGAAGGCCGAGCCATAGTGATGTCCTAACTAGGAAAAATCAGGCCAAGTTGCGACCTAGCGCTGACCGAAGATTATTTAGTTATTAATTATATTATTGATTTTAGAGAAAACCGATTATAACGTTTTAGCCCGGACTGGACCCGAACTGAGCCCAAGCCACGTTGCCATGCGTCACGTTCAACGACATTCGTGTTGATGGAATATGGTATGAGAGTGTTATATTCTATTTTAATGTTTTAATAACTATTTCTAATTATTCGTAATTTAATATTATAAATATAATTATTAATTGATGTTCAACGGTATTTGTTAAATGGGTCCATTGTACATCTTGGGATTTATTAGATTGCATATAATGGCATATATACACCATTATTGTTTTATTGAATTTCGTTATTGTAAATATTATCATTGATTATTATTATTAGTTTATGATCAAGGTTATTATTATAGAATATTATTATTATTGGGGGTATTATATTTGTCAAATAAAACGTTATATAGATATATATATTCGTATAGACCCTATAATAGAATATATGGGGATTTGTATTTCTATTAAATATATATATATATTTAGTAATGAAGATTTACTATGTCGGCCTTTATAGGAGTACATATATATAGATATATATAAGAATAGTTATATAAGTAAATGAATAGTTATTAATTATATATATAAAGAAAAAGAAATAGAATAAGAATAAAAAAAAAGAAACAATAGAAGAGCTGGCCCGATTTTAACCCCCAACCCAGCAGTAACTTTCCCAGGGCCGACCCAAGCAAACCCGAGCGGCATTCAATATATCGCGTATATATGTATATAGAGAAAGTCGAGAGGGAAAGAGTTTCTCCAAAACCCTAATCGAGAATCCACAGCCGCGCCACCCAGCCCCACAGCCTGGGCGACCTCCCAGACAGCGGCGCATCGCCGGAGGGAGGCCGACGGCCGGCCGTGCCACTGCGCGCACGAAAACAGGAACTCGCAGCAGCAGCACAGGCCGCGCAGGTGGCTACTTCGCAGCGCGTTTGCGCCACGATCGACTGATCGTTTTGCACTCTTCTTCTTCAGGTACGATCCCGACATGACCCCCTCCAAGTCTGTTCTTTTACTTCGTAGATAGAGTCCCTCGATCGCTCGTAAGATCGATCCAAAGTCGATCGAAAACCTGCTTAAAGCAGGACACGAAACAGCCCCAACACCCAGTTTAGTAGCCGATTTCTGGACAACAGATTGTCGAACATAAAAATCTAATTGAAGACAATCCTAGACAACATATAGGGCTTTGATTCCCTTTTTGTAGAATTGGATTTCGTCGACACTGCGTCGAGAAATCAAATCCCGAAGTTTGCCGAAAACCTGTTTTAAAAATTAGAAAATCGCTCCACATGACGTGCGTCACACCAATCCGGACGACGTGGTCGCGAACCGAAAGGATCGAAAGCTGCGTAACGGCTTCGTGGTTGTGTGGGCTTTGACGGAATTCAAATTGGTCGCGTGTGCGCGACGAAATTGATGCGTATCCGTCGAAATTCACCGTATCGTGCATGTTGTAAATTCTCTAATTACTTTGTGCACGCTCATCAGATCGAGACGAAACTTGCGCCAACAGAACCGTATAATTTTTCTGGTCCTGTATGCCAAGTTTGGTCCGATTCTGAGACCGTTAATAAAATCACCGTTTTGCGGGCCCCACGGTCCCACTCAACGGGCGATTTTGTGCACGGCCCGCCGAAATCCAACTTTGGACATACGGTTGGGTTCGTATCGGAAAACTGGATCCGTAGACATATAGTTTGACGACTTTAGAGATCGTTGACTCTGGCACGCTTTTCGGTGCAAAGCGGGTCCAACGGCGGACATCATTTTTGCCCGAAATTATCGTTTTGCCCCTGTGTCCAGAATTAGACCTAAAGACAGGCAATCCTAGCTAATTGGACTATTCTGAGATCATTGGTATTGTTTATTTCAGCTTCCGGGGACTGTTGTACGGGTTTTGACTATAGTGGCACATTGAGTAGTTCAGATTGTCGGTTTCACCAGCAAAGGATCCCAGGCGAGTACAGTTTATTGTCTGCATTTTGATATTGATCTTTACTATATTTTATTAATTAGTCATTGGTTATGAGATTATTTTCTATTATAAATTGTTGAGTCGGGAATGAGAAGTACCAACGATGTGTGATCTGACCTTAGACCGTGTAGACCGTGTAGACCGTGTTGCATTTATTTCTTGTAGACAGTGTAGACAGTGATTTATTTATTGCAAAGTAGACCGTGTAGACAATGATTTATTTATTGCATTTAAACTGTGTAGTTCGTGATTATTATTCTGTAGACAATGTTTCTTTATTGCAATATTTTCTGTAGACCGTGTAACTGTAGACCGTGTAACTGTAGACCGTGTAATTGTAGATCGTGTAACTTTAGACCGTGTAACTTTAGACCGTGTAGACCGTGTCGCATAATTGTCCCGAGATCGATCACATATCAAAGGTACTTCTGACAGTGGGGAAAGTGTATGTGTCTGTTTATTTACTATTGATTTTCTGTCTATTCTTACGGCTTTACTGTTTATTTTCAAAACTCATGATTGATGTCTAACCTTTGTCTTATAGTCATTTTCTTTATTTGAAATTGCATTCAGTGAATTATGCTCGTTCCATTTCTGACTGGAAACCAACATTTTCAGGTTAGCCGTGGATTCACTTAGCTTGGGGAGTGACGAGAATACTTGCAGACAAAAGCCTAGAGACTAGCTAGATAGTTGAGTTGTAGTCATTCATTTATTTGTACAAGTTTATATTTTTCTACAAATGTAAAACTTGTGATCATTGTAAATTAAATTAATTTTGTGAATGAGTATTATTTATGATTTTGATTTTCATGGCCGTGACAGCGTTCTACCGCCGACACTGCGGCGTAGGCTGGCTTGGACACGTCTTGTATCCGTTTTAAAAAAAAAAAATGGGTGCGGGTCATGTCAGTTTGGGCCTAAGATTGGGTTTCAACATCGGCATTGTGCTTCAACACGAGATGTGGCGTCGAGTCTCAAGTGTGGACCTGTAAGTTGTAAAAGTTGGGTTTAAGTTGTTCGAGTTTAAGTCAGGAATCGCCGTAAGGCAAGTTGGTTAAGTGACACTGAGTTCACAAGTCTTGATCGGGTCAGTTGATGATCAAGGTAGCAAGGGTCGCGAGGCGGCAATATGGTTAAGTTTTATTGAGTTACGAGACACGGCCTCAGCAAGGGTTTATAGCACGGTCACACGGGAACGGAGTCTTATCGCGTAGTTGCGTCTCTGATTTTAAGCCGTAAGGCAAACACGACTTGATAGGTTAACGTTGTTGAGTTAACATTGACGTTGCAAGCACGGGATGGTCTAAAGACACAAAATAGGCAAGGCGTCGGTCATAAAACTGATCCTAAGGCAAGATTAGGAAGACAATTGAGAAGGGATTATGTTGCACAAAGTAAATTAATATGTTGGTTTTGTATGGGTGGGCGAGGAGCTCATTCTACCAGTACAATTGAGTACCGACAACCACATAGTTTTTATGTGCAGGCACAGGTAGAAGCTCGTGGCGCGGAGCTCGCTTGGATGCGTCGAGGCATAGAGTTCTTTGGCAATTCGAAGCATGCGGCCGCATGGAGTCAAGACTTATACGGGACATAATGTATGGACGTCGCCTTCCGAAGCATCAACTGGCTCGAGACATGGATTGAGAGATGAGAGAGAGCTGAGTGAACTTGTAAGATGTGAGAAGAGTGAGCTTGAGCGATTGTAATCTTAGCCTTGCGCCCCCAATGTAATCGTTGTTTCAATATCAATAAAGAGCTTCTTTGAATAACTTGTGTTTGTTCTAAATTTTTTGCTGTGTGTTCAATGTCTTTGCTTGGGACTTCTGTACGACGACCTCGTCGCAGCCGCTGAAATTAGCCGTTATGGAACCCGCCTTGCATGAGCGCAATCTAGGCTCGTGCGGCATCACGCCTTAGCGAGGACGATCACTCCTACGGGAGTGGGACGTGACATAATGGTATCAGAGCACGGCTTTACGTCCTTGGACTATCGATTGAATTCTTTAACTTCGATATTTCTGTAAAACTCCGTTGCTTTCGTAAGTTGATATCGTTGGTGTGCTCTCTCTCAAATGTCCCACGGGATGTCCATACAATAAGGCTAACTATTTTGCAAAATGTAGGAGAACAGTTTTTGACAAAGAAACAAAAATGATGGTTTACGTAAGCACGGTTGGCTAAGTCGGGCTGGACATATACACCAAAGTTGTGTCAACCTTAGAAAAGTTGAGTACGTGATTCGTAATGTTTCGAACAATGATGGGTTAGACTCGATTGAGTAAAATGAGATGACCATCGATAGGGGTGCTATCGAGCGACGATATCGTCGCGATATAGATGAGCGTGCTTGGAAATAGAGGAATGGTTCGAATGGGATTCGAAGAAGTCGAATTTGATTCAAATGATAGTTTTAAGGATTTGTAGAATGACTTCATCCCTGAGTGGTGTATGCGATAGTCACAGGGATGTCGATCGATCGATTGATGATATGGGGTGTCGATGAGTCTAGCAGCAAGCGTCGCACATATGCAAAGCCTTAGATCGTGTACGATGGAGTGAGTTGTTGTCTTGAAGTTTGATAAGTTTATTTGAACGACCGAGAAATTGACGTACACGGAACGTGCACGTGATTGAGGATGGTGTGAATATGAAACACGAAGATAATTGAGTAGATAAATCAAATGGAGGAAAAGCTAAGGTGTAGCGAATGGATGACTTGATCGAGAAAATTGATACGGATCATATAGAAAAGTTAGCACGATGGGAAGATCGCGTGCATGAAAAGTAAATTTTGAAGTTACGCGAATGACTCGGAGGATTGGAATGAATGTTGCATGATGATTTGAGTTAGCAAGGAATGATGCGAATTGAGAAAATACGTTGGTCGATGACTTAAGATAGACGGATGAACAATACGTGAAAGGTTTGAGGAAATCGATGTTGTGAATGGTTCGAGGGATAATGACCAAACTTGAATTTGAATGTCGAGGAGATTATCCAGTCGGACGATGGCATCATTCGCACGACTCGAAATTGGTTGCAAAGGAAGATCGTCAGGTTACGCATATCGTCGATGGTATTAAGGCGTATCAAAGATTAATATACGATAACTCGGGGGTACTCTGACTCGGCGAATGACGATCGTGCAAGTGTTATTGTTAGGTTGGATGCTGTACTTAGGATTTTGATCGAGATGAATGTTGGATGAAAGTGATCGTGTCTTGATGGTTACGCAGATGACCACAACGTCGACGATCTTGTCTTGCGCGAGCACGACTCTAGCCTCGCACATGCGTTGTGTCGGATTTGGGAGGATCGTTCCGCGTGAGCATTGACATGGTGATTCATATCGCGGGAATGATCGAACTCGAAAAAATCAGGACGCGACAACGTTGATTGTCTCGACTTGTTGGTTTGATGGCGAAGGAAAATTCAAGGATGTTTGAACTTGCGATTGATGATTGAATAAACTTGAGGATTGAGTAGGTCCAATCCGCGTATCGAGAATGAATTAGTCTAGACGCAAAATAAGAGTTATGTCCCGATGAGGATAATTATCCTGCGGGAGCGTGTATGGTGATTCATGTCCACCATAGAAAATCTGACTCGCGTGGGATCAGGACGTAACATATTGTTAAGTCGGACAACCTTGTGATCGAGTACGCGAATTGGAATAGATGACTTAGGAAATGTGAAATGTGAATTATGGTTTAGCGAGCTTGAATTAAGAAGGATTGATAGGCGGATTATGTTGAACGTGTTCGAAGAGATAGACTATGCGAAGATGGTTTGTTGAATGAGCGATATTAAGATGTCAAGGAATTGGTTGAAACGTGAGTTATCGTAGGATGACTTTATTGAACGACTCGAACCCCGTACGACAAATGTTGGGATATGTGTAGGCAATCTATGTTTGAAGTTTAGAAATCGGAGTGATGCGAGCTTGGGTAGAAAATCCCGTACTATCAACTTGGTTTGACCTTAGGATGGGGTCAGTATTGATATTATTGTTTGGGAACTATGATTCCAAAACTGACGAAAAGACATAGTCTAGCGGTTAGGTAGACGTCCGAGTGCGAAGTGGTAGGATTTGTGGAGGCACCACTCACGAGTATCGGTTGACATGTACGTATATCAGGGATGCCCGAATATGTGCACGATCCGACTCGAGTGGTGATGGCGGATACTCTATCACAAGGCTTAGCTGAAATACATGTATTTTAGGGACGCCTAGAATATGTGCACGATCCAACTAAGTGATACGTTGAATCAAGTGAGACTTGAGGAACAAGAAAGTGTCATGGATTTTGAGATTGTAAGTTTTGAAGAAAATATTGTGGATAGCACGAGAGTGGCTCAAATTTGAAGGAACACATAGGAGAAGTATGTGCGAGAGTCTGTGAATGTTGATTAAAGTGATAAGTCGATAAGTAAGTGTACTCAGTTAGTTTCGAGGACGAAACTTTTTCTGAGTGGTGTATAATGTAGTGCCCCGTCCCGCTCAGTTAATTGGAGGGATCGAAACATCGACGGCGTTCGGACTTAGCCTTGCAACGGCTGCTCGAAGACATCGCTTGGTCGAGGCGACCGCTCGTTCAGGTGGGGGTAGTTTCGGTGAACTCGCCTCATCTTTGCCTTTACTTAATAAATTGCATGTTTTTAACTTGCACAAGTAGGCTTAATAATAAAAGAGATGAATCCACATAGCTAAAGGGAGTAATCCCGATGGGTCAAATTGAGATAGAATATGGAAAGGTCCAACGGTCGGCTTAGAGTTGGTGCATGGCGTGCTTTGAAAATGACACTCGGTCCTTCGTCCCGTGGCTTGGGAGAAGGAAAGTTGGTCTTCGACACAAAACTATAAACTTGCCTAAGTCATAGGCATCGTCCGCGTAAATGCTTGATAAAGCATGTACTCTTCCACTGTACAAGGCTTGGCATAGCCTTTGCTCGTCCCTTGGGTTAAGTTGTAGGCTTGAGTAAGTTAGGCAAAGTTATGCCGGTCGACCTAAGTCATTCCAAGTACTGTCCCGCTCATTTTGCGGTTGTCAAGTTAAGTAGCCCCATGATCTCAAGGCCCGTCGACTTGGGCAGGAGTGTCGCGTAAAGCACGATTGGTCTAAGGTACGAGCTACGGTGGGTTTTCAAGTCGAGTTTACAAAAAGGAGGGCCATCATGTAGTCATTTCTAAGTTGAGTAAAAAGGATATTGCATCAAGGGAGAAGGCTCGCGACCGTGGGTCGTCGAGGGATCTCAATAAGTATCAAGGGAGAAGGCTCGCGACCGTGGGTCGTCGAGGGATCTCAAGGATAGAAGTCTTGAACATGGTTTTGAAAGAGAGTGTAACACTGAAAGAATGATGACTATATGAGACATCAGTTTGAGTCGAGTCTTGCATGGTCATGGACAACTTGTCGACAAGGGCGATGTTTCCTCGAACGGCAACCCTGGGCCATGGGACCGACTCGGCATAGGAGGAAACAGGGTATAGTGGTGCATAAGGTTTGAGCACAGGGTTAAAGCGGGGGCTTACAATGGATGCTAGCTATTTGCGTTGGAAGGTCCCCGATTTAACAAAAAGCTATACGTCTCAGGATAGCTTGTGATGCTAGTGGCCAAGTTCATATAGATGTCGACAAATAGCGGCTATCCGTGTGTATGCCTTTGGATTGAGTCGAGTTGAATGTGTGTACAGTTAGAACACAAAGTTTGGGCCTAAGATTGGGTTTTAATATAGGCGACGTGCTTCAGTACGAGATGTGGCGTCGAGTCTTAAGTGTGGACATGTAAGTTGTAAAAGTTGGATTTGAGTTGTTCGAGTTTAAGTCAGGAATCGCCGCAAAGCAAGTTGGTTAAGTGACACTGAGTTCACAAGTCTTGATCAGATCAGTTGATGATCAAGGTAGCAAGGGTCGCGAGGCGACGATATGGTTAAGTTTCACTGAGTTACGAGGCACGGCCTCAGCAAGGGTTTGTAGCACGGTCACACGGGAACGGAGTCTTATCGCATAGTTGCATCTCTGATTTTAAGTCGTAAGGCAAACACGACTTGATAGGTTAAAGTTGTTGAGTTAACATTGACGTTGCAAGCACGGGATGGTCTAAAGACACAAAATAGGCAAGGCATTAGTCATAAAACTGATCCTAAGGCAAGACTAGAAAGACAATTGATAAAAAGGGATTATGTTGCACAAAGTAAATTTACGTGTTGGTTTTGTATGGATGGGCGAGGAGCTCATTCCACCAGTACAGTTGAGTACTGACAACCACATAGTTTTCATATGCAGGCACATGTAGAAGCTCGTGGCGCGGAGCTCGCTCGGATGAGTCAAAGCACGGAGTTCCTTGGCGATTCGAAGCATACGGCCGCATGGAGTCAAGACTTATACGGGACATAATGTATGGACGTCGCCTTTCGAAGCATCCGCTAGCTCGAGACATGGATTGAGAGATGAGAGAGAGCTGAGTGAACTTGTAAGATGTGAGAAGAGTGAGCTTGAGCGATTGTAATCTTGGCCTTGCTCCCCCACTGTAACCGTTGTTTCAATATCAATAAAGAGCTTCTTTGAATAACTTGTGTTTGTTTTAAATTTTCTGCTGTGTGTTCAATGTCTCTGCTTGGGACTTCTGTGCGACGACCTCGTCGCAGCCACTGAAATCGACCGTTATGGAACCCGCCTTGCACGAACGAAATCTAGGCTCGTGCGGCATCACGCCTTAGCGAGGACGATCGCTCCTACGGGAGCGGGGCATGACAATGAAATAGATATTCATAATCTTTCTTCTTTACTTGATATTGTTAGAGATACTCCACCCACGGAAGTCACTGATGAGGTATCCAAGCTTAAAATAAGCTTACATGATGCCGAAATACTTATTGAGAAGCAGACACATGAAATCTCAGCACTCAACAAATAGCTTGCTGAAGAAAAGGACGAACACAAGATCTCAATTGCTAAGATTGATGGTCTGAATGCAAAGTGCAATGAACTGAATGCTGTCTCTAAGAAATTAGAGATCAGATTGGGGAAACAGGTTGCTCAACCTCAAAACCAATCGCACAGTCACAAAACACACAAAAAACACCAGACTACTCATATTAGTAAAATATGTCACCCACATGCAGCACGTAGCTATGCTTATATGTATACGTACTCCCATGCAGTACATAAACCACATGCATGTAGACATCATTCTCAAACTACTTATAACTATTATCCTGCTACTACACGTAGTCATAACTATTATCCTACTGCTACACATAGTTATTATCCTGCTGGTTCACATAACTATCACCATACTGCATATATACATCACTATCAACCTGCTCCTAACACAAATATGCATGCTACTTGCATATACTGTGGATTACATGGTTATATCTCACTACAGTATAGAATTAGGAAATTAGTTGATATTAATCTATATGCATGGGTACCGAAGACTAACATTTCAGGACACACAAGAACTTGGGTACCAAAGGTCACATCTACTCGTGATGTAGGTGGACCTTCCTTCTTCAACTAAAAGCAAGTGGATTCTCGATAGTGGGTGTTCACAACATATGACTGAAGACATAAATCTTTTTGTATCACTATCAATGAAGAGGGAAGGATATGTATCCTTCGGTAACAATTTAAAGGGCTACGTCATAGGTAATAGTACTATTGGTTATCCTCCTTCTCCTGTAATAAAAGATGTCTGCTTAGTTGTCACGACCCGCACCCTAGAGTAAGGGCACGAGACGTGGGTACGTCCAGCCTACGCCGCAGTGTCGGCGGTAGAACACTGTCCTAGGTCAAACATCTGACAGTATAAAGATGTACCTGTACAGTATATACTCTCCGAATGGAGGTGACATAACAATATACAGTCTCAATCACATCTAAGACAGAGTAAAGATAGAAAGATAGATAATACTGAAATGAAGATCCACAGAATACAATCTGAGAAGTCTAAGTGTCTAAAAGATATAACAAATCCACAGAATCCCAAATATCTTAATACAGTCATCCGGAATGAAAATATAAAGAAAACACCCTAGTCTAGTGGAGTGTCGTCCACAGCTAAAGGATCCTGCTGCTGGTCCAAGCCTGTACTGTCATCTAGGGTAGCCCCATAATAAGTGAGACAGCACGTCTCGTCCTCATCCTTTGAAATATTTTAACAGGTCTAGTCACGACAGCAGCGAGCACAATACATCTCAACAAGTCATAGCAGGAAAGAAAATATAATCATGCTAGAGAATAAAATACAGGAAACTGAAGAATAGCATAATGTAAAGAGAGACTGTAAGTAAATATCTATGATATATAACAGAGATACAGTGCTAGTGATTCAGAGTACATGATAAACATGTGAATGGCTAGGGACTGATTCATGATTACACTATAGAATTGATTCATGATTACACTACTTGGAATTATCCACATGTTCATTTATACTCTCCCATCCCCAATCAATACACAAGGATCCAGTCAAGTTACGTTAAGATTCATGATTATACTACTTGACCCATATAGGGTGATTCATTAATTGATTCTTGAAGGCTTGGTGATCATGAGAGTACATGAGTCACTAGCTGATTCCCGAAGATTCATGATAATAGAAACAAGAGATACATGATGTAAGTGAAACACACGAGACAAGAGTATCTGATGCTCCCGAGAGGGATAACATCTCATGAAGGGATCCATACAGTACTAATCCGTGTTACCAACGTATCAGCATCAAGTAAGATAATCTAAAGTAGGAAATATAATCCTAAACAAGATATGAAATGATCAGAGAATGTACTCGCCTGGTATCCTGAATGTCCGAAGAGAATATACTGTCCAAAAAGTGGTGTCTATCTCCTATAGAACAGTACAAGTCACTATATGTCTAAAATAAGGAAATAGACTGCTACAATGCATCTACATGAAGTTTGGGATCAATCTAGGCTAAAGTCAACCTTTGGTCAACTCTAGTCAACCCTAACAGTCAAACTAGGTCAATTCTAGTCTAATTAGGTCAAACTAGGTCAAATAAGGTTAAACTTGGTCAAACTAGTCTAGGTTGGTCAAACCTAGGCTTAACAAGTCAATTCTAGGTGAACTAACTAAATACCACACAAGTCACCTAGCCTAGTGATACACAACTGTATCACACCACATGCCATAAGCCAACTACCTAGGCCATGGGCCAAACATAAATAGGCTAATGAAATTCCTACCTCATACCCCAATACACATTCACATAGGCTAGTATAACTATTACCCCACATACATATATATATGTATAAATGCACATGCACATAGATTAGAAATATATATATATATATATATATATATATATATATATATATATATATATATATGTGATTTGTGTAGACATGTGTGTGTGTGTGTGTGCATTGTGGAGGCAATGTGAGAGTGAATGATTGTGTGTGTGTGACAAGTGGTAGCAATGTCAGTGAGTGTTGTAAGATACATAGGAAAGTGATAGTGAAATGGAATTGTGTGTGTGTGTATGAGTGCCAATTTGTGTGTGTGTGTATGAGTGCCAATTTGTGTGTGTGAGAAGAGTAATAGGAACAGTGATAGATTAAGGAATTGTGGGTGTGTAGCCTGTGACATATGTGAGGAAAATCAGGAATGTGTGTGTGAAGAGTGAGAGTGTGAGAGTTAACTGTGTGTGTGTGTATGTGTTGAGGGAAGTGTGCGGGTGTAAACAGGTTTGTGTGTGGATAATATAGAGTATGCAATGTGTGAGGAAAAAACTGGAAATCATAAATGTGTATGTGTGTGTTAGGTAATTCATTCTCAGGTTACCATTTTTCTGAAACTGTGGACAGTAAACCCTAACCCAATGTGCAAAACCCATTCCCATGATCCCTTTGCATTAGTACAAACACAGCTAACCTATCAATCCTTTATCAGTTAACTAATATGCAAATGAACTAAATTACTCAATCAACAACATCTAACAAATCGATTAAAACCAAGCAAATCAGTTATCAGTTTTTTGTATCAGCCTATTGTATCAAAAGTATGGAAAATCCTCATTTGAAACCAATTCTCGAATACCCAACACAATTCCAACATTATATTAACCTATCCCTCTGTGGGTGAACCTATCTACTCATTTAATCATAAAAAAACACAGGAATGCAAATCAAATCCAGGAAAAATCATCTCAGCCATAGGGTATCAGTCGAGTATCAGTGTGTATCAGTCACAAGGAAAATTCAGAAATTTTGAATGCAATTAGCCATTAAAATCACAATAACAAGTTGGTAATAAATGATATACATGTGAGGATACTAGGGGTGCATTCGCGTCCAAGAATTGGACAAGAATCGTGTCCAAAATAACACATGAACACAGACACTCGACAGTGCACAAACAATCGTCGTGCACGCGTGCACGTGCATCCAACACGCGACACACGACACGACATGACTCATGTTCGTGTCCAGTGGTGCACCTAGGGTAGGTCTAGGACTGACACACCCTGAAACGAGTCCACGTGACACACAGACACGAAAGGACACGCATGTCAGCCGTGCCTGTGCAAGCGTACCGCAGCCCGCGCGCGACAGCGTGCGGCCAATACAATCGCGATTTCTCCACGTGCAGTGCACATCATGCTCCTAAATCTTGGGGCATGTGGGCAGAGATTGCTCCATGATTCCCACAAAAATTTAGGACACAACGTGTCCTGTATCATGAGATACAGGGCCCGTGATGCAGGACACGGCCTACGGGCTCGAGCTGCGTGTCCACGTGATAAAACATGACACAAATGGACACAATATGCCATACCACCTTCACAAAAATTAATACACGCACCTAGATCTACAAATCCATGCAATCACTTTTAAAAATACATAAATCGATTCCTATGTGGCATTTCTACAAACACCTACAATACCAATACGATACGTGTCCGATACGGACATAAAATGGATACAAATTGTGCCCAAATCTCATGGACAGTTAGGTAACCCCTAAACCTAACCTATTATGCAAAGAAATCAGGAAGAAATATGAGTTTAGGTGGTTTACCTATTGAGTATCAAAACTCAAGAAAAAGCTTCAAAGAGGGGATTCCAAATGGCAACTCAAATCCTCCAAATGGCACACAAACTGAGGTGATCCTCCAAAATCAGTAAATAAACATAAATTAGATCCTATTACAAAAGTCTAGAATTAAAAAGGAGTTAAAATGAATTAAATGGGATTTTAGAGCATAGGGAAAAATACCTCTCCTCCAAAATTAGGGCAAACCTAAAAAGAGGCAAGAACACTCTAAGAGATTACTTATAGGCAAAGGGAAACCTAATAGTGGTTGCCATGGTTGGGTTAGGATTGGTTTTCGGCTTAAGTCATGGGCCTATGGCTTAATCACTAGTCTTTAAATTGGTAAGTCATAAGTCATTGACTTAAGTCACTAGTCATGGACTAATTCCACCCAACTAATCCTCCCTACTTTAAAACTAATTTCTAATTACTAAAGTAGGTTAACTAGAGTTAGACTAGGGTCACCAACTAGGGTTAGCTTCTAGGTTAGGCTCCAAAGTCAACACTAGTCAAGTCTAGATTAACCCATAATTAAATTATACCAAAAATCATATAAATTCTAATAAATCTCAATAATTCATTATAATTTTAAATAATTACCAAAAGTTCAAAATGATCAAAATACCCCTATGCTAGAAATATGATAGTGACAAATCTACTCTCCTTAAAAGAATTTCGTCCTCGAAATTGAAAGGCGAAACTAGACTGATGAGAAGGATAGATTATCATACCTCAAGGTCAAAAAAGATAAGGGTATCGCTCGTGCATCTCATCCTCCCGCTGCCAGGTAGACTTTCCTGGAGAATGATGCCTCCATGCGACGCGAACCAAGGGTATCACCTGGTTTCTCAGCACCTTCTCTCGGCGATCCAGAATCTCCACTGGCTGCTCTGGATAACTGAGAGTAGGCCCTACCTCAATCTCTGAATGATCAAGCATATGGCCAGGGTCAGCCACGTACCGTCTCAACTGTGATATATGGAATACGTTGTGGACACCGACTAGTGCAGGTAGCAAGTCTAGCCTGTATGCCACGTCATCGACTCTTCCGCTGATCACGAAAGGTCCGATGAAGCACGGGCTAAGCTTTCCACCTCTACTAAAATGTATAGTACCACGAGTCGGTGATATCCACAGAAAAGCCATGTCTCCGACCTAAACACAAACAAGGTCTCATGTTACTAAATAATCAAACATGATCAAACAAACAAAATAACAACCTACTTCTAATCCTATCTCTAATCTGTACCTCGAACTCCAACGGCTTTCGATGGCTATCGGCCCAGGGCCGATGTCTGTCCTGCACCACGCGAAGTCTGTCCCTGATGAGCTTCACCTTTTCGGCTACGTCAACAACCATCTCTGGTCCCAGTAAAGCTCGCTCACCAACATCATCCCAAGATAAGGGTGTACGACACCTACGCCCGTACAGAGCCTCGAAAGGTGACATCTCAATACTGGCCTGAAAACTGTTGTTGTAAGTAAACTCCACCAAATATAGATGATCCTCCCAGAAACCTCCAAAATCCAAGACGTACGTCCGCATCATATCCTCGAGCGTCTGAATAGTCCTCTCTGACTGTCCGTCCGTCTGGGGGTGGTATACAGTACTAAACTTGAGCTGAGTACCCAAACTAGTCTGCAGACTCCTCCAAAAATAGAAAGTAAAGTGACTATCCCGATCCGAGATGATGCTGACTGGAACTCCATAAATCCTGACAATCTGCCGTATGTACATCTCCGCAAGCCTCTCTGTAAACGTACCCACCTTGAATGGAAAGAAGTGGGCCGATTTGGTCAACCTGTCAACGATGACCCAAATCGCGTCTTTTCCTCCTGGTGTATGCGACAACCCTTATAAAAAATCTATAGTGATATGCTCCTACTTCCACTCTGGAATAGACAATGGCTGCAATATTCCATCGGGTCTCTGCCTCTCTGCCTTGACCTGCTGACAGACCAAGCATCTAGCTACGAAGCGAGCTACCTTCCGCTTTATCCCATACCACCAGAGATGCTCTCTCAGATCTCGGTACATCTTGTTGGCACCAGGATGTATAAAGTACTGGGATCTGTGAGCCTCCTGCATAACCTGCTTCCTGAGCTCTCCGCTGGGCACACATAATGTGGAACCGTGCCTCAAGGCACCATCCTCTGCAAGAGAAAACTCGCCATCCACCAACCCTGCTCGAACCTGCTCTCGGAGACACTGCAGAGCAACGTCCTTAAACTGTGCCGACTTGATCCTCTCTACCAAGTCTGACTGAATCTGCAGTCCCCACATCTGCATATGAACTTTGGGCACGATCACCTCAATCTCCAGGCTCTCCAAATCAGCAAGCAAGTGACAGTCCATAGTTAAACACATGGCTGTCGGATACCTACTCAAGGCATCGGTAACCACGTTGGCCTTCCCTGGGTGATATTGAAGTGAGATGTCGAAGTCCTTCATCAGCTCTAACCATCTGTGCTGCCTCATGTTGAGCTCTTTCTGTGTAAACAGATACTTTAAGCTCTTGTGATCTGTGAAGATCTCCACCCTCTCTCCATACAGGTAGTGCTTCCACAACTTCAAAGCAAAAATCACTGCTGCTAGCTCCAGGTCGTGGATAGGATTGTTTTTTTTGTGGGGACATAACTGCCTGGAAGCATAGGCAATCACCTTTCTATGCTGCTGCAAGACACAACCCAGCCCTTCCCTGAAGCGTCACTATAGATAGTGAACCCTCCTGAACCAGATGGCAATGTCAGAATTGGAGCTGTCGTAAGCCGCTTCTTCAACTCATCAAAAGCTGCCTGACACTTCTCTGAGCAAATATGCTCATCATCCTTCCGGGTCAGCCGGGTCAACGGCTCTGCAACTCGGGAGAAATCCTGCACAAACCTCCTGTAGTATCCTGCCAGCCCCTCATGATCTCTGCCACTGAAGTCGGCGCTGCCCATGTCTAAACTGCTGTGATCTTCTTCGGGTCCACTGAGATCCCATCTCCAGTAACCATATGACCCAAGAAGTCAACTCTATCTAAGAAGAACTCGTACTTCGAGAGCTTTCCATACAGCCTCTCTCTCCTGAGTGTCTCCAACACCACTCTCAAGTGCTCCTCGTGCTCCTCCCCAGTCTTGGAATATACCAAGATATCATCAATGAATACCACCACGAACTTGTCCAAGTACTGGTGGAACACCTTGTTCATTAGGTTCATAAACACTGCTGGTGCACTGGTTAGCCCAAACGGCATAACCAAAAACTCAAACTGCCCGTACCGCATCCTGAAAGCGGTCTTTAGAATATCCTCCCCCTTCACCTTCACCTGGTGATAGCCTGACCTCAAATCAATCTTGGAGAAAACCCGAGCTCCGCTCAACTGATCAAAAAGATCATCGATCCGCGGCAATGGGTATCTGTTCTTGATCGTTAGGTTGTTGAGTGCCCTATAGTTGATACACATCCGTACCGACCCATCCTTCTTGGGTACAAAAAGTACCGGTGCACCCTAAGGTGAAGAACTAGAACGGATGAAGCCCTTGTCAGCTCATCCACCTGCTTCTTCAGCTCCACCAACTCACTGTTGTTCACCCGATAGACATGCTGAGAGATCGGTTCCGCACCGGGAACCAAGTCTATCGAGAACTCTACATCTCTGTCCGGTGGAAGCCCTGGCAACTCCTCTGGGAAAACTTTCATGAACTCTGCGATCAAGGGATATGGAGCCTCCTGCTCCTCAACTGAAGCTCCGTAAAAAAGTCCTCCGTCCTGCTCTGCCTGCCGTCGGGTATACTCAACTCTGGCTCTCCTGGCGCCCCAAACAAAACTCTACACCCTCGACAATCAATACTGGCGTGGTGCCTGCTCAACCAGTCCATACCTAATACGATGTCATAGTTCGGTAATAGCATGACGAGCAGGCTCACCTCCAACTCTCGGCATCCCAAAATGACACTCCGTCCTCTGCAAACATCACTCACGAGGATAACTCCACCCCCGATCATGATCTTACAGGTCATAGGCAACGATTCAGATACTAGGTCGTGTCTAACAGCAAACGATACTGATACGAAACTATGGGAAGCCCCGAAATCAAACAGTTTAAAAGCTGAAATGGAGTTGAGAAGAACCGAACTTGCAATCAGCTCTCCTATGGCCTCTGTATCTTCGGCCGCCATGACGAAAGCTCGCCCCTGCTGTCCTCCCCGAGTCTGCTGCTGGTGCTGGACAAACCTCTACTGCTGTGTCGGTAAAAGTCCCTTCTGCTGCTGTCCTGCTGGAGCCCTGGCTCCTGCTCCTGCTTCCTGTGCTGAACGTGCCGAGAACATAGGGCACTCCTTCAGCTGATGGTCTACTGCTCCACAGAGTAGGCACCTGCCTAGCCTCTTCCTACACTCATTCCACCCGTGCCCTGGCTTCTTGCAATAAGCACAGGTGGTGGCCTGCTGCCTGTTGCTGTACCCTCTGCTGCTGATGATACACCTGCTGGAAAGGTGCCCGAGCCTGCTGCTAGAACTGCTGCTGGTGAACTTGCCTCTGCGGCTGCTGGTGCTGGAAATGTGGCCTCTTGGCCCGGCCCCCACTGCTGCTGCCTTCCTGGAAGTCTCGCCCCCTCTTGAGCCTAAGCTCAAGATCATCCTCTGCAGCTAATGCATCCACTAAAATCTCCTTGAAGGTAGTACTGCGGGCAGTCTTGGTGTAGGACTTGACCTCCTTTACCAAGCCCTTTCGGAACCTTCGGGCCTTCGTCGTCTCGGACAATCCCTCTACAAATCTGTCCAGTCGGTAGAACTCTCCTGCGTACTCCTCCACGGACTGGCTCCCCTGGACTAGGGCCTCGAACTGGTTCTCGAGGGCTCCTAGCGCTGCATCCGAAAATAACTTCTCTTTGAACAGCTTCTTGAATGCTGCCCAAGTCTGCCCCGGTGTACCAACCCATAGATCGGTCTGGTACCAAGTACGGGCCAGATCCTGCAGCATTCTGGCCGTTGCCTTTATCTGAATCATCAAAGGAATCTCAGCAAATCTGAAAATCTCCTCCATGTGCTCGATCTACTCGTCAGCATACAGAATCCCCTCTGTCCCTCGGAAGCCCCTAGGGTGCTTCTTCTGAAAATCCTGGATGCCCTTCTCCCATGGCTGGTACGGCTGCTGGACTGCCACTGGCTGAGCTACTACTCTCTCTACCGCAGTCACGGCCAGATCAATGCCTCGGCTGAGCTCTACTGTCTGCCTCTGCTGCTGGGTCTGCTGACCCTCTATATACTGCCGGAAGAAGGCAAACAGCTGAACGGCATTAATTGTCCCCGAAGGTGGCTACTGCTGCTGAAGCACATCCGGAATCACCGGACTCGGCCCATGTGCCACAGGTGGAGGGGCTCCTCCGAAAGCTGCTGAAATGCCTACCCCAGCTGGCATGACTGGGGCTGCAGTACTAGGGGCTGGCTGCTGAGTATGAGAGGTGGCAGACCTCTCATCGGCGTCTTCCTGGCCCTGGCGATGTGATCTCGTCTCAACTATCCTGGAGACAGATCAAAAGAAACAATTGCTGAGAATGAGTCGAAATAGCAAAGGAGGACAGTTATATTCAAGGGAAGACAATAAGCAGCAAAATTTAGATATACGGAATCTGATAAAGAGTTTTTCCTAATGTGATTGAGTACCTTCAAAAATATCCTAATCCTACTGCAGGTTGTAGTGATACTCTAGTTCGAATACCACTGTATTTCTAATCTAGACCTGCATGGGCCACCACTAAAAATGTGTCACAACCCGCACCCTAGAGTACGGGTACGAGACTTGGGTACGTCCAGCCTACGCTGCAGTGTCGACGGTAGAACGCTGTC
Source organism: Iris pallida (assembly GCA_029216955.1). Taxonomy (NCBI): domain Eukaryota; kingdom Viridiplantae; phylum Streptophyta; class Magnoliopsida; order Asparagales; family Iridaceae; genus Iris; species Iris pallida. The sequence continues at coordinate 3,393,909 of JANAVB010042620.1, read as the reverse complement.
CTAGGTTAAACATCTAACAGTATAAAGGTACCTGTACAGTATATACTCTCCAAATGGAGGTGACATAACAATATACAGTCTCAATCACATCTAAGGCAAAGTAAAGATAGATAGATAGATAATACTGAAATGAAGATCCACAGAATACAATCTGAGAAGTCTAAGTGTCTAAAAGTTATAACAAATCTATAGAATCCCAAATATCATAATACAGTCATCCGGAATAAAAATATAAGGAAAATACCATAGTTTAGTGGAGTGTCGTCCACAGCTAAAGGATCCTGCTGCTGGTCCAAGTCTGTGCTGTCATCTAGGATAGCCCCATAATAAGTAGGACAACACGCCTCGTCCTCATCCTCTGTAATATTTCAACAGGTCCAGTCAGGACAGGAGCGAGCACAATACATCTCAACAAGTTATAGCAGGAAAGGAAATATAATCATGCTAGAGAATAAAATACAGGAAACTGAAGAATAGCATAATGTAAAGAGAGACTGTAAGTAAATATCTATGATATATAACAGAGAAACAGTGCTAGTGATTCAGAGTACAGGATAAACATGTGAATGGCTAGGGACTGATTCATGATTATACTACGAAATAGATTCATGATTACACTACTTAGAATTATCCACATGTTCATTTATACTCCTCCATCCCCAATCAATACACAAGGATCCAGTCAAGTTACGTTAAGATTCATGATTATACTACTTGACCCGTATAGGGTGATTCATGAATTGATTCGTAAAGGCTCGGTGATCATGAGAGTACATGAGTCACTAGCTGATTCCCGAAGATTCATGATAATAGAAGCAAGAGATACATGATGTAAGTGAAACACACGAGACAAGAGTATCTGATGCTCCCGAGAGGGATAACATCTCATAAAGGGATTCATATAGTACTAATCCGTGTTACCAACATGTCAGCATCAAGTAAGATAATCTAAAGCAGAAAATATAATCCTAAACAAGATATGAAATGATCAGAGAATGTACTCGCGTGGTATCCTGAACGTCCGAAGAGAATATACTGTCCGAGGAGTGGTGTCTGTCTCCTATAGAATAGTACAAGTCACTACATGTCTAAAATAAGGAAATAGACTGCTACAATGCATCTACATGAAGTTTGGGGTCAATCTAGGCTAAAATCAACCATTGGTCAACTCTAGTCAATCCTAACAGTCAAACTAGGTCAATTCTAGTCTAATTAGGTCAAACTAGGTCAAACAAGGTTAAACTTGGTCAAACTAGTCTAGGTTGGTCAAACCTAGGCTTAAGAAGTCAATTCTAGGTTAACTAACTAAATACCACACAAGTCACCTAGCCTAGTGATACACAACTGTATCACACCACATGCCATAGGCCAACTACCTAGGCCATGGGCCAAACACAAATAGGCTAATGAAATTCCTACCTCATACCCCACTACACATTCACATAGGCTAGTATAACTATTACCCCACATACATATATATATGTATAAATGCACATGCACATAGATTAGGAATATATATATATATATATATATATATATATATATATATATATATATATATATATATATATATATATATATATATATATATATATATATATATACACACATGTAAGGATACATAATGTGTGTGTGTATGTGATTTGTGTAGACATGTGTGTGTGTGCATTATGGAGGCAACGTGAGAGTGAATGATTGTGTGTGTGTGACATGTGGTAGCAATGTGAGTGAGTGTTGTGAGATACATAGGAAAGTGATAGTGAAATGGAATTGTGTGTGTATGAGTGCCAATTTGTGTGTGTGAGAAGAGTAATAGGAACAGTGATAGATTAAGGAATTATGGGTGTGTAGGCTGTGACATATGTGAGGAAAATCAGGAATGTGTGTGTGAAGAGTGAGAGTTTGAGAGTGTGAGAGTTAACTGTGTGTGTGTGTATGTGTTGAGGGAAATGTGAGGGTGTAAACTGGTTTGTGTGTGGATAATATAGAGTATGCAAAGTGTGAGGGAAAAACTGGAAATCATAAATGTGTATGTGTGTGTTAGGTAATTCATTCTCAGGTTACCATTTTTCTGAAACTGTTGGACAGTAAACCCCTAACCCAATGTGCAAAACCCATTCCCATGATCCCTTTGCATTAGTACAAACACAGCTAACCTATCAATCCATTATCAGTTAACTAATATGCAAATGAACTAAATTACTCAATCAGCAACATCTAACAAATCAGTTATCAGTTTTTCGTATCAGCCTATTGTATCAAAAGTATGGAAAATCCTCATTTGAAACCAATTCTCGAATACCCAACACAATTCCAACATTACATTAACCTAATACCTCTGTGGGTGAACATATCTACTCATTTAATCATAAAAAAAACACAGGAATGCAAATCAAATCCAGGAAAAATCATCTCAGCCATAGGGTATCAGTCGAGTACCAGTGTGTATCAGTCACAAGGAAAATTCAGAAATTTCGAATACAATTAGCCATTAAAATCATAATAACAAGTTGGTAATAAATGATATACATGTGAGGATACTAGGGGTGCACTCGTGTCCAAGAATTAGACACGAATCATGTCCAAAATAACACATAAACACAGACACTCGACAGTGCACAAACAATCGTCGTGCACGCGTGTACGTGCATCCAACACGCGACACACGATACGACACGACTCGTGTTCCTGTCCAGTGGTACGCCTAGGGTAGGCCTAGGACTGACACACCCTGAAACGAGTCCACGTGACACACAGACACGACACGACACGACACGCGTGTCAGCCATGCCTGCGCACGCGCATAGCAGCCCGTGCGCGACAGCGCGCGACCAATGCAATCGCGATTTCTCCACGTGCAGTGCACGTCATGCTCCCAAATTTTGAGAGCATGGTGGCAGGCATTGCCCCATGATTCCCATAAAAATTTAGGACACGACGTGTCCTGTATCCTGAGATACAGGGACCGTGATGCAGGACACATCCTACATGCTCGTGCTGCGTGTCCACGTGATAAAATATGACCCAAATGGACACAAAATGCCATACCACCTTCACAAAAATTAATACACACACCTAGATCTACAAATCCATGCAATCACTTTTCAAAAATACAAATATCGATTCCTATGTGGCATTTCTACAAACACCTACAATACCAATACAATACGTGTCCGATACGGACACGAAATAGATACAAATTGTGCCAAAATCTCATGGGCAGTTAGGTAACCCCTAAATCTAACCTATTATGCAAAGAAATCAGGAAGAAATAGGAGTTTAGGTGGTTTACCTATTGAGTATCAAAACTCAAGAAAAAGCTTCAAAGAGGGAATTCCAAATGGCAACTCCAATCCTCCAAATGGCACACAAACTGAGGTGATCCTCCAAAATCAGTAAATAAACATAAATTAGATTCTATTACAAAAGACTAGAATTAAAAAGGAGTTAAAATAAATTAAATGGGATTTTAGAGCATAGGGGAAAATACCTCTCCTCCAAAATTAGGGCAAACCTAAAAAGAGGCAAGAACACTCTAAGAGATTACTTATAGGCAAAGGTAAACCTAATAGTGGCTGCCATGGTTGGGTTAGGATTGGTTTTGGGCTTAAGTCATGGGCCTATGGCTTAATCACTAGTCTTTAAATTGGTAAGTCATAAGTCATTGACTTAAGTCACTAGTCATGGACTAATTCCACCCAACTAATCCTCCATACTTTAAAACTAATTTCTAATTACTAAAGTAGGTTAACTAGAGTTAGACTAGGGTCACCAACTAGGATTAGCTTCTAGGTTAGGCTCGAAAGTCAACGCTAGTCAAGTCTAGATTAACCCTTAATTAAATTATACCAAAAATTATATAAATTCTAATAAATTTCAATAATTCATAATAATTCCAAATAATTCCCAAAAGTTCAAAATGACCAAAATACCCCCATGCTAGAACTGTGGTAGTGACATTAGTGACCGAGTTAAAGCATAACTTGCTCAACATAAGTCATCTTGCTGATCATGGATATGATATTAACTTTGGAAAGAATAAATGCTACATTTATGATAGGTCAACTGGAGACATTGCTTTTGAAGGGTTAAGAGAAGATAACATTTATATTTTTTATCTATCTAGAAATACTAACAGTGCAGGAAGATGCCTCTATGTCCATAAGGATGAAAGACTTTTATGGCACCAGTGTCTTGGTCATGCCAATATGGATACTATATCCAGACTATCGACAAAGAAGCTAGTAAGAGGTCTGCCCGACATTACATTCAAGAAGGACACGGTATGTGTCGAATGTGAGCTGAATAAGGCAACCAAATCTTTATTTAAATCCATAAACATTGTAAGTACTACTAGACCCTTGCAATTACTGTACATGCACTTATTTGGTCTCAGTAGAGTAGCCAGTCTTGGTGGAAAACTCTATGCCTTCGTTATTGTAGATAATTTTTCAAGATTTACTTGGTTTTTTCCTTACAAACAAACGTGATACTATTTCAGTTTTCAAAATCTTTGCCAAAAAGGTCCAAAACGAAAAGGCTACATGATTACTCGAATTCGAAGTGATCATGGAGGCAAATTCAAAAATTCTGATTTTAGAAAGTTTTGCGAAACAAATGGTTTTGATCATGAGTTTTCTTGTCCTAGAACTCAATAAAATAGAATTGTGGAGCGGAAGAATAGGACTCTTGGCGATATGGCTAGAGTCATGTTGAATAAATTTTTTAGTTCCAAAATATTTTTGTGCAGAAGTTGTCAGTACAGCTTGCTATATTTTAAATAGGGTGCTTATTCGACCTATTTCGAAGAAAACATCCTATGAGCTTTGGTTTGGTAGGACTCCTAATGTCTCTTATTTTAGAGTATTCGGTTGCCGCTGTTTTATCCTAAATACCAAAGACAACTTAGGCAAGTTTGATGCCAAAGCTGACGATGGTATTTTTTTTGGCTATGCTGCCAAGAGTAAGGAATATAGAGTGTTCAACAAATGCTCAATGATTGTAGAAGAACCTACTAATGTGTCTTTTGATGAGGAAAATAGTACAACGGCTATCCCCGACGATGATGTTGAACCATCAACTTCCACACTGATGAATACCACCCCTGAAACCAATTCTCTGGAGGGCTTACCGAAGAAGTTTGAGTTCAAGCCGTCACACCCAAAAGAACTTTGTAATAGGTAAGGTATCATGCGGAGTAAGTACTCGATCATCTTTAAGAGATTCTATTGCTAGCACTGCTTTTATTTCGCAAATTGAGCCTAAAAATGTTTTAGAAGCTTTTAATGATGACTTTTGGATTTCCGCTATGCAAGAAGAACTCAACAAATTCGAAAGAAGCCAAGTCTGGGAACTTGTTCCTAAACCGGCTAACCATTCGATTATTGGTACTAAATGGGTTTTTTGTAACAAAGTAAATGAAGATGGTTCAGTCACTCGCAATAAAGCACGTCTAGTAGCTCAAGGATACAACCAAGAGGAAGGTATCGACTACGATGAGACATATGCTCCAGTTGCAAGACTTGAATCCATTCGGATGCTTTGTGCCTTTGCAAATTTTTAAAATTTTAAACTCTTTCAAATGGATGTGAAAATGCTTTTCGGAATAGTTTTATTAAAGAGGAAGTCTTTGTAAGATAATCCCCTGGTTTTAAAAATTATAAATTTCTCGACCATATTTTCAAGCTCAAGAAAGCGCTCTATGGCCTCAAACAAGCCCCAGAGCTTGGTATGAACGCCTAAGCAATTTCTTACTAGATAAAGGTTTTTCAAAAGAGAAAATTGACACTATACTTTTTATCAAAACTTTTCAAAGAACCATTCTTTTAGTTCAGATTTATGTTAATGATATCATATTTGGGTCCACTAATGAAAATCTATGCCAAGATTTTACTAAGTGTATGCAGAATGAATTTGAGATGAGCATAATAGGGGAGCTCAATTACTTCCTCGGACTGCAAGTCAAACAAACTTCGCAAGAAACATTCATCAGCCAGTCAAAATACACAAATAATATGCTGAAGAAGTTTGATCTTGACAACGTTAAACCAATCAGCACTCCGATGGCTACTACAACCAAGCTGGAGCCTAATAAAAACGACAAACCTGTTGACCAACATAAGTATTGAGGTATGATTGGTAGTCTACTTTACCTAACTGCTAGTCGTCCTGATATCATGTTTAGTGTTTGTCTATGTGCTCGCTATCAAGCTAGTCATAAGGAATCACACATGTCCGCTATTAAGCGTATCTTTTGATACCTTAAAGGTACTATTAAAGTGGGCTTGTGGTATCCTAAATCCACATCTTTTTAACTAATTGGTTATTTGGATGCTGATTTTACGGGATGCAAAGTCGACCGTAAGAGTACGAGTGGCACATGTCATTTATTAGGCAAGACTCTAGTCTCATGGTTTAGCAAGAAGCATAATTCTGTCGCACTATCCACAACAGAAGCTGAATACATCACAGCTGGTCATTGTTATGCATAAATTTTATGGATGACGTAAACCCTTGCAGACTACAACCTATCTTTTATGCACATTCCTATTTTCTGCGATAACACTGGTGCTATTAATCTGACTAAGAACCCAGTATGTCACTCACGCACGAAACACATTGAGATTCGTTACCATATTTTGTGTGATCATCAACAACACGTCACCATTAATTAAGAATTTATCGACACAGATCATCTGCTAGCAGATTTTTTTACCAAACCACTAGCCGGAGAGCGATTCAACTTTTTTTGTCGTGAATTAAGAATTTTGGATGAAACGGTTATTAATTAAATTGGCCTGCGTAAATAACGATTATGACATATATCTTTATGGTGTCTTTGCTATGGGTACAAGTCGAAAGGGTCCTTCTGACAACAAGGCATAAAAGCCTAAGTGACATGGTGTACTAGTCTTCGGACTACCGCTAGCTGGGATCCGGCCCCTGCAGCTACCCCATGGCAGTTTCATCTTAATGATCGTTGTCATAAATCCTTGTTTATTATATGGTTTAATTTCATTTGTGACATAGTTAATTCAAAATTTTCTAAATTCAATTCCATTTATTCTATTCTTGGTTTCTTTTTCAATCAAACTTTTGATTTTTATCAAACATTTGCAAATTTTCAATCTTTAACACTCTATTTATTTTTCTCCAACACTTGGCCATTTTTTTTTTCTGTTTTGAGTTCTGGCCCCAGCACCCAGAACTCGGGCCGAACTCTGCCTCACACAGAGTTCGGGCCGAGTTCGGTCTGCTATTTCTAGAACCCAAGCTCGCACTCAGCCTTACATTTCTTTTGATCTAATGGTCTAGATTTCATCCGACCAACCGACCCTACATTCATATTTCAGGAATTTCCTTCTCTTTCTTCTTCATTGCCACCTCTAAACCCTCTCCAAGTTCATCCTCTCCAAACCCTAACCCTAGACTTCTTATTTTAGTGAGGTTTTCTTCTCCAAACTCAAGGAGCATAATATTTGGATCATTCTCTTCCATATCTTACTACTCTTTTGAGGTATACTATCTTATTTTTCTCATTCTCAAATTTTAAATTCTTCTCATTATCAATGGAACCTAGATTGTTCAATAGGGGAAAGAGGGCTAGAACCGAGGGTGCTTTCTCCTCCAACCCTTCTCCTCAAGATGTTCAACCCATTTATTTCCTCTAGAGTTGCTTATCTCTAGAGTTGCCTATCCGCGCACTATAACAGACTGGATGATTAGTGCACAAAAGAGACCTCGATCATTGGTCTATGCCCTATATTTGCCAATGGTCTTTCATGCGTTCAACGTTCCTCTTGATGAGTGCCTGTTCCTTCCAGCCCATGCCTATCTGTCTAAGGCAAGGAGGCTTCTAGCAGATGTTGAGTCTCCTGCTGAGTTGGAGCATTCCGGGTCTGATGCTCAGGCCGATCCACCTGCTCTTGGGCAACCTGCGCTCGAGCCACCTGCTATTCTCGAGTCTATTCAGACCATGCTGTGCGATCACTTCATGTTGGAAGACGACCGCTGGACCCAGCAAGATTATTGTACCATTTTGTAGATGAGTGCCATCAGTAACTCATTACATGACATCCGGTATACTATGTATCGGTATTTTACTATGCCCTTACCTATGGAGCGGGATCCATCTCGTACCGGTTACCGTAACGATGACCCCTGGGTTATGTGATATCTGGATCCATATGCAGCTTTTGTGGATCTTTGTCGTTCTGATACTGATCTATCTGACACCGCCGAATAATCTCTTGCTCCATAATGGATGTGGTTCTGTACCTGCTACTACTTCTACTGCTACTGCTGATGATCTTCTTTAGTTTTATGCTTTATGGACTTATGCTTATGTAGTTTCATTTTGTTGTATGAGTACATTTTTAGTTTATGTGGATCTTTAGATTTTATCTGCAGTTATTATATTATTGTGTGCTTGCCAGTTAATCCTTTATACAGTGTTCTGCCTGTCTGTTTTGTGTTCATTTTGATAAATGCCAAAAAGGGTATTTATGTCCCTATCATATTGTGTGATATCTATGTTTTAAAGAAGATAATATATATCAGGATAAGGTACATTGGTTTACGGGGAAGCTATGTTTATGGAGGAGCTACTATTACGGGGGAGCTACTGCATTCTATGCTTGTCTACCTCTTTCAACTTGTGTCCAGGTATGAACATTGAATATACAAATATCATTTTTGTCAATTATCAATATGGGGGATATTGTTGACCCAAACTGGATCACAGTCAACCAAATATTGACAAATTGACAATATGATACTTGTCATAATTCAATATGACATATCAAGACAGAACTCAGTACAAGATGGACATCGTCTCTCTCCTGCAGCATACTTGTTTTTAGAGTCTGTACTATTTTACATTTATTAATTCTAGCAAAATATAAACTGAGTAGCACTGGGTATTCTTGGCTTAAACCTTTTTACAAACAAACACACAGCTCCACTCAACCAAAAGTCAAACTTAGCCCATAAAGCCCATCTGAACATTCTGTCCTTTGGAGACAGAGTTCGGGCCGAACTCTGCCTCCACACAGAGTTCGGGCCGAACTCTGCCCCCTGATTTTTAGGACCCTAATTTTTAGGGCTTGCTGTATGCTAGTAGTCCAACTGCCAAAAAAATTGAATTCATGACATAGAATTTTGACCGAATTCTGCCTATCCCAACTAGTATAAATAGGCCTTGAATTCTCTCATTCTAATTCATCCAATTATCTTTTCCTCTCTTCTCTATAAGCCTCATACAAGCCTTAACCTTCTCATCTACTAGCCATAAGCTTCCTAAGCCTAAAAGTGCTCAGTGCTATTCAATTAGAAGTTTGTGCAAGAGTCAAGAAAGTCGCTTGAAAAATTCCAAGCATCGCCACAACGATCTTTGTAAGAAGTTGACGTGCTCTTCTGAAGAAAAGGCACGAGGTGTAACTACTATTTCACAAATAGTGGATTTAATCCTGAGCTAGAGTTCTCAAGCATGGACTGGTCCTCCACGAGGGAAACCAGGTTAAAATGACTGTGTTTGCGTATGCTCTCTTGATTTTTTTATTTCTGCATTTACTACTCTGATTATTTACTGTTGGTGAAAAGAGTTAATTTTTATTTGGACATTATCGTTATAAACTTTATTCACCCCCCTCTAGAGTTGTCTATCTGTTCTTCACATGACATATAGCTTGGTTTGGTTGGTTTGGGTTGGTTTAATATGACTTGGCTTGGTATATATACCAATCTTTTCTCTCTTCTCTCATTTACTCTCATTTCCTCCTCCCCTTCTCCATTACTCCTCCCACCAACCAACCCAAGGCAAGTATAACTTGTTCCATGGATAACATGATGGTTCTCCATTTTTGATTATTCTATTCTCTTTCTTGCATGATTTTAAATATCTTTAGAGCTTGAAACGTTTGGTTTTTATGGTTATATTTTTGTAGATCTAAGTTTTAAGCTTTTTCTTATTTTTATTGGTTTTGATCTCAAAAAACTTGGTATTTCCAAAAACTAGTGGTTCCATGTTATAGAGAATTTGATTTCATGTAGTTTTGGCTTTTATTTCGTTTGATTTCGAATACAGATGAGGAAGTTATGGCCATGACATGTTTTTGGAACTTCTATGACTGAACTTGCTGTTTGGGGTGACGACCCCCATGCGCCCGGGAGGCCATGTGCAGAGAGGCCATGTCCCGTGAAGTCATCACAATGCATCCTTTGACTCCGAGCGTGTCATGAGTGTAGGTTTTTTATGCGCATGTACTGAAGACGCAACGTGAGTTTTTTTTTCATGTGCGGATGTGTAGAAACCCATGCACGGATGTACAGGAAATTTCCATGCGCCGGATGGCCCAGAATTGTCCATGCATCGGATTGTCTAGAATGGTCCATGTACCAAAATTGTCCAAAATTGCCCAAAATTGTCCACCGCCGGATTACCTATAGTTGTCCATGCGCCGGATTGCCCAGATTTATCCATGCGCCGAAATTGTCCAAAATTGCCCATGCGCCGGATTGTCCACAATTGTCCATGCATCGAAATTGTCTAGAACTATTGTCACGACCCGCTCCCGAATAATCGGATACGAGTCGGACACGCCCAGCCTTTGTCGTTAGACACAACAAAGTAAGCTATACCAATCTAGGGAAATCTAACCAGATAATCGTAAACAAGTATGAAATCACAACATCTATAAATGTGCCCCAAATCCAAAGTAAAGTACTGTAGGAACGAAATCGTAAAGCAGAATACTCTAGAGGGGGGGGGGTGAATAGAGTTGGCAGCAGAATAATGCTAATTTAAAAATGTTAGCAGCAAGATCACAGAATAATAATCACAACTAAATAATGTAAAGGCAGAGATAACAAAGCAAACGCAAAGACAGCGATGTATACTGGTTTCCCTCTGTTGAGGACTAGTTCAGTCGGTAGAACTCTTGCTACCAGTTGAATCCACTATTGGCAAAACCGCAAGTTTTCTTACGAAGTCCTTGCAACTTCTACAACGCGAGCTTTGATACGAAGAACTCGTCCAACTTCAATTTTGAAGAGTTGAATCTTCTATCAAGCCTCTGATTATAATCACTCTGAAACTTGTAGACCGCACCGTACTGGCAAATCGACTAGAGGATTGTAACTGGCTTGGGATCTAAAATTTGAAGCTCGAGAAAAACTCTTTGGAAGACTGAAAGCTTTAGATAGAGAGAAGATTGAAAGTGAATGAGTGAGTTGAAATGATCGAAATCCTTCTCTATTTATAGGAGTTCCAAAGACAGAATTCTGGCAGAATTTGGGCATAATTTGGGCAGAATTCGGGCAGAACTCGATGAGGAAATCTCGGTCAAATCCGCAACTGCAGGAGGACCAAGTTCCAAAGAATTCAAAAATTAAAACGACCACTAACCGAACTCTGGCCGAACTCTGGCCGAACTCTGGCCGAGTTCTGTCAGGGTTAGGTTAGGGTTTTAAAATTAGTTTTTGGGGAATTTTGAAAACTTTTTTGAAAACCTTTTTGAAGCTTTTGTAAATACGAATGTTTTACAAAACAAAGGACATTTTAAAAACATTTTGAAATCATTTTGGAATAGCCTATTTGCCAGTACGACTCGGTGTACAAAGTATTCCTGGACTCAAATAAAATAAAAAATACATTGCTCAAAGAAATACAGACTCGAATAGGCAAACATAGCTTCGGTCTTGAACTGAGTAGATAGCTGTTCTTGATCATGTCCAAGAGTCCGAGATATCCTGACTAGCTTCATATATCGAGACAGAGTTTGATCAATTATTGAAATCAGTTTGACCATATGACCAATGGGCCAACAATCTTCCCCATTTTGATAATTGACAAACTATGAATGATATAACATCTTTGCTTGGAATAAAATCAAAAATAGTAAAATTGTTCATATTCCTGCATTTTCCCAAAAGGAATGTTAGATCCTATTTTCTTCCCCGTTGTCACTTAGCAAAATAATTGCAAAAGAGAAAAACTCCCCCGCAATCAATGCATAAATAACAAACAGTGAAGAAACACATAATAAAAATTTATCAAAAAATTATGACAGATGGTAAAAAAAATATCAGGCATGTATTTGTCTCAGGCAGTTTATAACAGAGAATTATTTCACAGGCAGTTTATAATAAAGAAGCAGATAAAGATGCTATAAATAAGTAAATAAACTGATGTAAAACATAAACTACGCATCTCATAAAGATAAAAGATGTCCAAGAGACATAAAAATAATATCCAGTACAAGTCCTCAAAAGAAATACTGATAATAAAGTCTAAAGACTTGGAATGTTGGAGCATTTCCAAGTATACAGTAGATAACATCTAAGTCTCAAAAATCAACTAATATATCATATCTCCTCCTCCTCCTCATCATCATCATCAACATGACCGACATGTCCAGAAGGACCAGCTGTAGAGGTACCAGCTCCAAAAGGGTGAGGAGGAGCGCCAGTGTAAAACTCACCGACATAGTCTCGACGGTCAGAACGGTACCAATCATATGCGTTACCGGGCTGAAAGTAGGCATGAACAGCCTCATCCTCACAGTGGTAACCAGAAAAGGCTGGATCTCTAGGAATAGAACCAGCAGAATGTCCATTCTGGACAAATCGAAGATCAGCGAGAGAGTTTGCTATCGCCTGAAAACGAGTGACATCGCAGAACTTGTAACACCCAATTTTCCAGATGAGGGTAATTTTGAAATTTTGTAATTTTAATTATTAATTATTGATATTTGATTCACATTATAATTTTTAGTAATTTTTAATAATTTTTTAAACTATTTAAGAATTGATTTTAGTCTTGACTTGTGATTTTGATGTGCTGCTAGTGAAACATGAGAGACTGAATGACCTAGAGCCTAACCATGTCATTATGATGACTTAATTATCATTTTTAGCCTAGGGGTAATTTGGTCATTTTGACTTATTTGAATTATTTGGTGATTTGTTGAATTAGTGAATTCTAGTTTGACTTTGACTTGTTGAGACCTAGTGGACTAGCCTAGAACCTAACCCTAACCATGGTGACCCTAGTCTAACTTGAGTTAACCTATTTTAGTCATTAGAGAATAGTTTTAGAATGAGGGGATGTGGTTTGGTGAATTTAAGTCATGGTTTGAGGTTTCATGAAATGACTTATGGCTTAACTATTTAATTGATCATGACTTAAGCCCATGGGCCATTTAGTGAACCCTAACCCTAATTAATGAACCTATGAACAGCCACATAGGGATGCCCACCCTATTTAAACACTTGTTCATTAGGGCTTGCCTCTTTTTATCATTCCTACACTTGGAGAAAAGAGAGGTATTCTTCCCCCTTCCAAAAATTTCTATTTATTCATTTGATCTCCTTTTTCATCCGAGTCTTTTGCATTAGGTTCTAATTTTTGTATATTTAATATTTCTGGAGGTTAATCTCAGTTTTGGGCTCAATTGGAACATTTGGCCATCAAGAGGAACACCCCCCATTTGGAGCTTTCTTGTAATTTTGCACCTATAGGTAAAACTCTTTAAATTGTATTATTTTTGTGATTTCTTTGCATGATGGTTTTGGAATAGGTGTCCCTTAATTTCTGGAGGAATTTCGTGTCATTTGCATTTGGCTACGTGTCCGTATCGGACACGTATCAAACCCATAGGCTAGGTGTTCGACGAAATGTCCGAACCGATTCGATTTACAAATTTTGCAAATATATTTGAATAGAGTCCTAGATCTAGGCGTGTAGATCATTTTCTGTGAAGAGTGTCTAGTATTTTAGTGTCCTTTTGTGTCGGAAATTCGTGTTGGATACGCTGTGCACACACGTACACTGTGTCCTGCTACTCGGGCACAATAACTTCCTGTGTCGGACATGTAGACACGCCATTTTTGGCAAGGATGATGGGGCATAGACTGACATCATCCTCCCAAAAGATGGAGCCCTATGGTTCAGTGTGCGAGGAGAAATCCTCCTCGCACTGGCCGCACTGGCCGCGCGCGCACTGTGCATGCGTGGTTTCTAGCCACTGACATGGCTTAAAAGCTGACACGACACAAGAAGTGGACACGTTTCAGGCACCCTAGGACCTAGCCCTGTCCTAGGCGAACCCACGTACATGAGCACGAGATACGGGTCGCCCTGTGTCGTGTCCTAGAGCGACGCACACGCGTGCACGACGCTGTGTACCTGTGCGCGTGTCTGTGCCGTTCGTGAGCTGAGACACGTCGTGTCCTGTTTTCCTAGGACACGAGACAACTCGTGGGATACGAGTATAGGTGGGGGATGGGTTACCAACCTATAAATTGGTATATTAACATGATTTTGAATTCGAATTTTTTATTTCCCAATATCTCTGATACCATGTTTTATTTTGAAATTTCTGAATTTGATTCCTTTTTAATCTGTTTTTAAATGTTGTTTTAAATCCCTGAATGATTCCTACATGTGTATTAGACTTATCCAAGGATTGTTTACTGATTTGTATGGGTTTTTGGAGTTCAATTTAGGTTTTGGTTGTTTATTGAAACTGACAGTTGGGATATCTCATATGTGATTCACTGATTAATAGAGAATTCACATGCTCATATTGAATTGACCATTATTTCTAGTTTTTGACATTCCCACATTGGGTTTTCCTAATACCTGTCATGATGCCACTCTCAATTGAGTTGGAATGATTTATTAACTGTCATATAGATACTGTCACATTCATTGCAGTTCTAAAATTTACACGCCATAAACACACACCTAACTGTCCTTTGATTTTTTTCCTTTTAAAACTGAATTGATATAAATAAAACTGTCAGTTAAATATTGAACCAATTTTCTGAATTGGAATGCTAATTTGGTTTGGATTATTGGTTAACTGTTAGTGAATGTCCTTTGAACTAAATTTTCTGATTCCTGAGATTGTGTAGGAAACTGAAATAGGTGACTAATACAATCCTGAGATTTCAGTGATCTTAAATCAATAAGATACCTGAGATTAGTATTACCTTACCATGTTAGTTCAGACATCAGCACTTGGCCATGGACCATAGGCATGCTATAGAATGGTTTTCGAATGCATTTCCATTACCTGACATTTATTTCTACTGGGTTAACATGTTGTAGTGTGAGCATACTTGGTAATCTAGTGAGGGGTATTGAAGGGAAATCATTTGTGCCATAGGCTTTTAGCCATATGATTTATCAGTGTGGTGAGCCCTCTTGTGGGTGAGTGAGTGTAGTGAGTGAGAGATGTATGTATTAGTGTGTGTACAGTAAGATGAAGAGGGTAGCAGTGTCTTGCAGCATCATTCATGGCAGCTGTAGCCTTGGCTTGGCCTGAGATGCAACTGCAGTGGCAATAGAAGGAGCAGTAGGCAGAGGATAGAGGTTTAGAACTCATTTTTCCTGAGTTGAGCCTTGTATTCCTAAGTCTGATTAGGTTTAGTTCATGTAGGGGTTGATGTTGTGAGTTTAGTTTGGATTTTTGGCTGAGGGTGACAAGGAATGGAGGTTCAAATGAGCTTTGGGACTGAATGTTGAAAACTGGATTTATACTGAGATGGTTTCAGGATTTAACCTGAAAAACTGAGAAGGATATGTTGGTTCAAGGAGGGGACTTGCAATACCCTACCTTTAGTCCAGTTGGTACCTAGCAAGATAAATTTAATTGTTTACATCTAGTTCTGGCTATGCACATACATGATTTGTGTTCAGCCCCTTCCCTTCTTGTATCTTTTCATGTATAGCTTCTAGGATTTTGTTTTCAGGTTTTCCAACTCAGTAGGTAATTAATATAGTTTTGGCAATACTTGTCTTTTTGGTGCTATTTGTTCATGTTTTGATTTGAGTATATAAATGAAATATATATATATATTATACAAGGATGATTGTATATGGCTTATATTTATAGATATGCAATAATAGGGGTAAGGTGTATATATATATCCATGAGATATGTATGTGTTGTATCACATACTTTGGTTTTAAGAATAACTTAGATTATTGGCCTAATCTAGAGTAATGGCTTAGGTTGACTAGTTCAGACCAATTGAATCATATTGATCCTATTTACCTTGTTGACTAGTCTAAGATTGACCTAGAATTACCTTAGCAAATTGTTAACCCTAGATATTGACTTGATAGACTAGAAGCTTGACCCAGAGTTGACCAAGTTTGACTTGGACCTAGTTTGACCTAAACAGTTGAACAGGTTGACTTAGAGTTGACTTTGACCTAGAATTGATTTAGAATCATGTAGATTGCATCGTAGACTCCATTTATTTTATTTTAAACATATTATAACTTGTACTGCTCTATTTAGGACATTGTGACTCTGGTGCAGACATCTGACATTACACTACTCTTCTCAAAATACCAGGCGAGTACATTCTCTGATAGTTCTCTCATTTATTTGTCAGTTACTGTATTTCAGTTCTATTTAGTTTTATGTGATTCTCTGATACCACACGTATGGATATTTCTGGATTCATGTATGCGACACACTCACCATATTATCTGGCCTCTATTACTGGAATCACTGGAATCATTCTGGAATCTATTTCTGGAATCGTCATATTTTGGCTGACTCATCTCGATTCTCGTGTCGAATTCTAGATTCATTTGTTTACGGGGCAGAGAAATATTGAGTAAGACATGTAGACATACCCCAAATTTGGAATCTCCAACTGGAATCTACTGGAAGCATAGCCATCTCTCGCCTGATCAGTGAGAGGTATGCCTGATTACCCACAGCCGTTTACATGTCGATCTCGGTATTTTAAAATAGACTATTAGATTAGCTGGACTCACCTGGATTCTTGATCACTACCTAGAATCATCTGGTACTGGATTCATCTTGTATTAGATTCATCTCGTACTGGATTTATAGCAGTTTACACTTGTTTTACATTGACTGCCTGGACTTATCATGTTACTTTAGTTCAGCTAGATTTATTTACAGTCGTCATTGGCATCACTCTTCTCTTGTTTAGTTACTTTACTTTCCTTGTATCTTACTGTTTCTCTATACCATCACCTGTATATAAACTGCCATATTCATCAATAAAACTGTCTATAATTGCTTTATAGTTCCCTGTCATTTACTTGGGTTTTCTTGATGAGTTGTACTCGTTCCTGTCCTGACTGGACCTGTTGAAAATTTTACAGATGACTGCCCTGAGGACACATGCCCTACATATTACTGTGGAGATGGTTTAGCTACCTATGGCCCCGACACTCAGGAGTGATTGGGAGATTAGCTAGTTGTTGTTCAGCTTTCATGTTTAGAACTTGAGTTGTATGTAGTTGAGATTGTGTTTGAGATTGTAGTTGAGATTTGTAGTTGAATTTTCTGAGTTTATATTTTAAGTTGTTGGATTTTATTCTGTTATTCAGCCTTTAGTTATATCTTCTGTGATATCTTATCGTCCTTAGACTGTGATTGAGTTACACTGTATCTTATACTTGTCCTCCGTTCGGAGTTGATCATGATGAGTACATTATATACTGCATGAGTTGATGGTTAGTTAGAGACTTAGAACAGCGTTCTCCCGCCGACACTGCGACGTATGCTGGGCGTTGTTACGTACTCGTACCCTCACAGTGGGTGCGGATCGTGACACGTTTTTAGTGGTGGCCCATACAGGTCGAGAGTCGTATTAGTGTGATATCGTGGTAGTACGACGACTTAGTTGTACTGCTGCGAGCCTGCGATAGGATTGAGAGATAGGCTTTAACGGAGAGGTACTCAATCATAGTTAGGAAAAATTCTGCTTTAATTAATGCTATCTACATATCTTACTGATTGTCTTCTTTGAGATAAACTGTCCTCCTTTGATTTTATCGATTCCTGTTCAGTATTGACTTCCTTTTCGATCTGTCTTCAGGATGGTGGAGACACGATCACATCGCTCTGGTACAGTAGTCGCTGCAGAGGGGTCTGCCACCTCTCACCTTCAGCTGCCAGCCCCTGGTACCGCAGCCCCAGTCATGCCAGTTGGGGTGGATGTTTCAGCAGCTTTCGGAGATCCATCAGCTGGGGTGGGTGTTCCATCAGCTGGAAGGCAGAGTCCGGTGCTTCTCGAGATCCTTCTACCGCAGCAGCCTCCACCTGCGGGGATGGTAGATGCTGCTTATCTATTTTCTTTCGTGGAGAGGATTCTGGCGTCTCACCAGCAGCAGCAGTAGCAGCAGACTGCCGATTATCATCAGGGGATTGACGAGCTGGTTCGTGCTACAGTAGAGATGGTGACTGCTCAGGGGGAGCAGCAGCAGCCTCGTCGGAAGGAGAAGGATATACAGGACTTCCAGAAGATGCACCCCAGAGAGTTCCTAGGCACGGAGGGCATTCATTACGCAGATGACTGGATAGAGCATATCGAAGAGATATTCAGGCTAGCAGAGATACCAGATCGACTCCATATCGAGGCGGCGGGCAGTCAGATGCAGGACTTAGCCCGTGCGTGGTACCAGACAGATCCCAGAGTGGGAGTTGAGGGCCAGACTTGGGCCCAGTTCAAGGAACTGTTCAAGGAGTAGTTCTTTCCTGATGTGGCCTTGGGAGGCTTAGAGGCACAGTTTGAGGGTCTGGTTCAGGGAAACCAGACGGTAGCTGAGTACGCCGGGGAGTTTTGTCGATTGGCCCAGTTCATAGATGACTTGACTGAGAAGACGAAGGCGAGGAAGTTCTGCCGAGGCTTGATTCGAGAGGTTCGGTCGCTGACTAAGAGCGACCGGAAGCTACCTTTGCGGAGATATTTTCTGGGGCTACGGCAGCGGAGGACGACCTAGGGTTGAAGTTGAAGAAGGGTCGTAACTTCCAGAGTGGTAGCAGCAGCGGAGGCCAGGCCAAGAGGCCTCATGTTCAGATTCAGCAGACCCAGGCACCAGTGATGGTTCAGCAGGTGCAGCATCAGCATCGGGGTCAGGACCCGAAGACGATCAGTTGTTCCTACTACAGGAAGTTGGGACACACCAGGGAGCTTTGTAGGAAGAGGCTGAGGGTTTGCTATTCCTGTGGGTCCGAAGCCCACCAGAAGATAGACTGTCCCTTTGCACCTCCTCTTGAGGGAGCTAGGCCACCTGTAGCTCGGCACCAGAGGGGTGGAGCTTTTGCGATGGCGGTCAAGGAAACCGACGCTGCAGGTGATGGGATAGCAGGTTTGTCCTTCTCATTCTTCTTTCCCACTTTCCTGTGTGATTCCATTAGTACCTACCAGGATATTGTTTTGATTGCTAGATAGTGTAGCTACCCCGATCGAGACTGTGAAATCATGACCAGTAGGATTGTGTTGCTTCGACCTTGATTGCTGGGGGTTTGACCTAGGAAGGGTGCGATCATTTTAATTTCGAGGACGAAATTTTTCTAAGGTGGGTAGGATTGTAACACCCAGTTTTCCAGATGAGGGTAATTTTGAAATTTTGTAATTTTAATTATTAATTATTGATATTTGATTCATATTATGATTTTGAGTGATTTTTAATAATTTTTTAAACTATTTAAAAATTAATTTTAGTCATGACTTATGATTTTAAGGTGCTGCTAGTGAAACCTGAGAGACTGCATGACCTAGAGCCTAACCATGTCATTATGATGACTTAATTATCATTTTTAGCCTAGGGGTAATTTGGTCATTTTGACTTATTTGAATTATTTGGTGATTTATTGAATTGGTGAATTCTAGTTTGACTTTGACTTGTTGAGACCTAGTGGACTAGCCTAGAACCTAACCCTAACCATGGTGACCCTAGTCTAACTTGAGTTAACCTATTTTAGTCATTAGAGAATAGTTTTAGAATGATGGGATGTGGTTTGGTGAATTTAAGTCATGGTTTGAGGTTCCATGAAATGACTTATGGCTTAACTATTTAATTGATCATGACTTAAGCCCATGGGCCATTTAGTGAACCCTAACCCTAATTAATGAACCTATGAACAGCCACATAGGGATCCCCACCCTATTTAAACACTTGTTCATTAGGGCTTGCCTCTTTTTATCATTCCTACACTTGGAGAAAAGAGAGGTATTCTTTCCCCTTCCAAAAATTCCCATTTATTCATTTGATCTCCTTTTTCATCCTAGTCTTTTGCATTAGTTTCTAATTTTTGTATATTTAATATTTCTGGAGGTTAATCTCAGTTTTGGGTTCAATTGGAACATTTGGCCATCAAGAGGAACACCCCCATTTGGAGCTTTCTTGCAATTTTGCACCTATAGGTAAAACTCTTTAAATTGTATTATTTTTGTTATTTCTTTGCATGAAGGTTTAGGAATAGGTGTCCCTTAATTTCTGGAGGAATTTTGTGTCATTTGCATTAGGCTACGTTTCCGTATCGGACACGTATCAAACCCATAGGCTAGGTGTTCGACGAAATGCCCGAACCGATTCGATTTGCAAATTTTGCAAATCTATTTGAATAGAGTCCTAGATCTAGGTGTGTAGATCATTTTCTGTGAAGAGTGTCTGGTATTTTAGTGTCCTTTTGTGTCGGAAATTCGTGTTGGACACGCTGTGCACACACGTACACTGTGTCCTGCTACACGGGCACAATAACTTCCTGCGTCGGACACGTGGACACGCCATTTTTGGCGAGGATGATGGGGCATAGACTGACATCATCCTCCCAAAAGATGGGGCCCTATAGTTCAGTGTGCGAGGAGAAATCCTCTCGTACTGGCCGCACTGGCCGCGCGCGTGCGCTGTGCACGCGTGGATTCTAGCCACTGACACGGCTTAAAAGCTGACACGACACGAGAAGTGGACACGTTTCAGGCACCCTAGGACCTAGCCCTATCCTAGGCGAACCCACGTGCATGAGCACGAGACACGGGTCGCCCGGTGTCGTGTCCTAGAGCGACACACACGCGTGCACGATGCTGTGTGCCGTTCATAAGCTGAGACACGTCGTATCCTGTTTCCCCAGGACACGAGACGACTCGTGGGATACGAGTACAGGTGGGGGATGGGTTACCAACCTATAAATTGGTATATTAACACGATTTTGAATTCGAATATTTCATTTCCCAATATCTCTGATACCATGTTTTATTTCAAAATTTCTGAATTTGATTCCTTTTTAATCTGTTTTTAAATGTTGTTTTAAATCCCTGAATGATTCCTACATGTATATTAGACTTATCCAAGGATTGTTTACTGATTTGTATAGGTTTTTGGAGTTCAATTTAGGTTTTGGTTGTTTATTAAAACTGACAGTTGGGATATCTCATATATGATTCACTGATTAACAGAGAATTCACATGCTCATATTGAATTGACCATTATTTCTTGTTTTTGACATTCCCACATTGGGTTTTCCTAATACCTGTCATGATGCCACTCTCAATTGAGTTGGAATGATTTATTAACTGTCATATAAACACTATCACATTTATTGCAGTTCTGAAATTTACACGCCACAAACACACACCTAACTGTCCTTTGATTTTTTCCCTTTTAAAACTGAATTGACATCAATAAAACTGTCAGTTAAATATTGAACCAATTTTTTGAATTGGAATGCTAATTTGGTTTGGATTATTGGTTAACTGTTAGTGAATGTCCTTTGAACTAAATTTTCTGATTCCTGAGATTGTGTAGGAAACTGAAATAGGTGACTAACACAATCCTGAGATTTCAGTGATCTTAAATCAATGAGATACCTGAGATTAGTATTACCTTACCATGTTAGTTCAGACATCAGCACTTGGCCATGGACCATAGGCATGCTATAGAATGGTTTTCGAATGCATTTCCATTACCTGACATTTATTTCAGTTGTGTTAACATGTTGTAGTGTGAGCATACTTGGTAATCTAGTGAGGGGTATTGGGGGGAAATCATTTGTGCCATAGGCTTTTAGCCATATGATTTATCAGTGTGGTGAGCCCTCTTGTGGGTGAGTGAGTGTAGTAAGTGAGAGATGTATGTATTAGTGTGTGTACAGTAACAAGAAGAGGGTAGCAGTGGCTTGCAGCATCATTCATGGCAGCTGTAGCCTTGGCTTGGCCTGAGATGCAACTGCAGTGGCAATAGAAGGAGCAGTGGGCAGAGGACAGAGGTTGAGAACTCATTTTTCCTGAGTTGAGCCTTGTATTCCTAAGTCTGATTAGGTTTAGTCATGTAGGGGTTGATGTTGTGAGTTTAGTTTGGATTTTTGGCTGAGGGTGACAAGGAATGGAGGTTCAAATGAGCTTTGGGACTGAATGTTGAAAACTGGATTTATACTGAGATGGTTTTAGGATTTAACCTGAGAACCTGAGAAGGATATGTTGGTTCAAGGAGGGGACTTGCAATACCCTACCTTGAGTCTAGTTGGTACCTAGCAAGATAAATTCAGTTGTTTACATCTAGTTCTGGCTATGCACATACATGATTTGTGTTCAGTCCCTTCCCTTCTTGTACCTTTTCATGTATAGCTTCTAGGATTTTGTTTTCAGGTTTTCCAACTCAGTAGGTAATTAATATAGTTTTGGCAATACTTGTCTTTTTGGTGCTATTTGTTCAGGTTTTGATTTGAGTATATAAATGAAATATATATATATATATATATATATATTAAACAAGGATGATTGTATATGGCTTATATTTATAGATATGAAATAATAGTGGTAAGGTGTATATATATATCCATGAGATATGTATGTGTTGTATCACATACTTTGGTTTTAAGAATAACTTAGATTGTTGGCCTAATCTAGAGTAATGGCTTAGGTTGACTAGTTCAGACCAATTGAATCATATTGACCCCATTTACCTTGTTGACTAGTCTAAGATTGACCTAGATTTACCTTAGCAAATTGTTAACCCTAGATATTGACTTGATAGACTAGAAGCTTGACCCAGAGTTGACCAAGTTTGACTTGGACCTAGTTTGACCTAAACAGTTGACCAGGTTGACTTAGAGTTGACTTTGACCTAGAATTGATTTAGAATCATGTAGATTGCATCGTAGACTCCATTTGTTTTATTTTAAACATATTATAACCTGTACTGCTCTATTTAGGACATTGTGACTCTGGTACAGACATCTGACATTACACTACTCTTCTCAGAGTACCAGACGAGTACATTCTCTGATAGTTCTCTCATTTATTTGTCAGTTACTGTATTTCAGTTCTATTTAGTTTTATGTGATTCTCTAATACCACACGTATGGATATTTCTAGATTCATGTATACGACACACTCACCATATTATCTGGCCTCTATTACAGGAATCACTGGAATCATTCTGGAATCATCATATTTTGGCTGGACTCATCTCGATTCTCGTGTCGAATTCTGGATTCATTTGTTTACGGGGCGGAGAAATATTGAGTAAGACATGTAGACATACCCCAAATCTGGAATCTCCAACTGGAATCTACTGGAAGCATAGCCATCTCTCGCCTGATCAGTGAGAGGTGTGCCTGATTACCCACAGCCGTTTATATGTCGATCTCGGTATTTTAAAACACACTATTAGATTAGCTGGACTCACCTGGATTCTTGATCACTACCTATAATCATCTGGTACTGGATTCATCTTGTATTAGATTCATCTCGTACTGGATTTATAGCAGTTTATACTTGTTTTACATTTACTGCCTGGACTTATCATGTTACTTTAGTTCAGCTAGATTTATTTACAGTCGTCATTGCCATCACTCTTCTCTTGTTTAGTTACTTTACTTTCCTTGTATCTTACCGTTTCTCTATACCATCACCTGTATACAAACTGTCATATTCATCAATAAAACTGTCTATAACTGCTTTATAGTTCCCTGTCATTTACTTGGGTTTTCTTGATGAGTTGTACTCGTTCCTGTCCTGACTGGACCTGTTGAAAATTTTACAGATGACTGCCCTAAGGACACATGCCCTACATATTACTGTGGAGATGGTTTAGCTACCTATGGCCCCGACACTCAGGAGTGATTGGGAGATTTGCTAGTTGTTGTTCAGCTTTCATGTTTAGAACTTGAGTTGTATGTAGTTGAGATTGTGTTTGAGATTGTAGTTGAGATTTGTAGTTGAGTTTTCTAAGTTTATATTTTTAGTTGTTGGATTTTATTCTGTTATTCAGCCTTTAGTTATATCTTCTGTGATATCTTATCGTCCTTAGACTGTGATTGAGTTACACTGTATCTTATACTTGTCCTCCGTTCGGAGTTGATCATGTTGAGTACATTATATACTGCATGAGTTGATGGTTAGTTAGAGACTTAGAACAGCGTTCTACCGCCGACACTGCGGCATAGGTTGGGCGCTGTTACGTACTCGTACCCTCACAGTGGGTACGGGTCGTGACAGAACTCACGCTCGCGAGCCATATCCGTCATCGAGACGTGCAAATCAGAAAGGTGCTGGTGTATGCCCTCAAATGTCATGGCATACTGCTGAGTAGGTGGAGGAGGTAGAGCAGTAGGAGGAACAGTAGGAGGAGCAGCAGCAGTCATACTACGATGAGATAACTTCAGAAACTTGGGCTCAGGGTCTTGAGTACAAGTTGACAAAGCAATATCGAAACGCTGGAAGATGCGTGGGAGAATCATCGCATAAGAGAGATTTCTATCTCTTGCACGACAACGTCCCATCATATGGATAATGGTCTTAGGGGCAGAAAATGGAATCCCCTTAAGAATGTGATACATAGCAGATAATTCAAGAGATGTTACATCTTCCTTTGAAGTAGACTTTGGAAGGATAGTAGAGTAGATGATGCGGTGCAATTCATAATTAAACAAGTTCAAGTTATTTGTCTTGAACTTTTTAGAGCGAACTCGATCAGGTGCACAGAGTTTCGCTTTGAAACTAGTAAGTGTCGTGCCGTCGGGGAATTCAAATTCAGTGATATCAACAAGCGATTCACCTTCGTTGGGAATACCAAGGATTTTTACTAAGAGGACATCATTGAAATTAATATCTAGTCTGCCAACACGAGTACTTACGTCAAACGTGTTTAATATGATATTGCAGTAGAAAAGTCTAATGGCATTAGTTGCTACTGGAAAACAAAGTTTAACAAAATATTATAACCCTAATGCCTCAAAATATTGGCCGTGTTCTGGAAACACAGTCCACTTGATGGGAGCGCCTGTGCATATGGATCTCATGGAGAAGTCTCCATACCACAGTAGGGCTTGATCTAGGATTTGAAAGTAAAACCCATCGAACGCGCCATCGCTTGATTGGACTGGCAAAAAGAGGGAATCCGTGGGTGGATTCAAAGATGATCCTTCCTCACTAGGATTGGTCGTCTTCTTCATCTTGAAGGGGTTAAATCCCTTAGGTGCCATTGTGCAATAAAGTAAAATGCACGAAATTGATAGGAGGAGAAATATGAAGTTATACCTCCTAAGATTCGAGTATGTTGAAGAGGACAACGATCTCCGCACGAATCCAAGATTTGGATGGATTTTACCACGTAGATTGGGAGAGAAGGAGTGGTGAAGAACTAGGGTTTTAGAGCTTTTTGTGCGGCTGCTGTGCGGTGATGGTGGATTTTAGAAGCAATGAAGAAGAAAGGCTCTCGGGTTCTGGTTCTATAACCTGATACCTTCAACCGAACTCGGGCCGAATTCGGTCCGAAGTCTGGCCGAATTCGCCTGGGGTTGGTTTAGAACACTTTCTTTTTCATTGGCTCATTTGAAAGATTTAATTCAAAGATTAGTAATTTCAATATTCAATTAATATAATTAATGTTATTTTATAGATTAAATATCGTTACACAGCGACTGTCTCAGATTAGCTGTAGGAGTACTGTCCCAGCTGGCGGAGGTTCACCAGGGAACTCTTAAATGCCGCTTCGCTTCAACCGTAGTTGTGGTGACAGACAGACTCTTTATTGGCTTGTCTCTAACACAGTTTTTGCATATTGACATAAAATCATAAAATACAATTAATTAACATTATTGACGTCCAAAATTCTTAATTCTTGACGTAAATAATTGAAACGATCTTCTGCTAGAGGTTTTGTGAAAAATATCAGCTAATTGATTCTCAGTATCTATGTACACAAGGTTAATATCTCCATTTTGATGATGATCTCTAAGAAAATGATGTCGGATCTCGATATGCTTAGTACGAGAATGACATACTGGATTCTTAGTCAAATTAATAGTGCTCGTGTTATCACAGAAAATGGGAATGTGTGTGTAAAATAAATCATAGTCTTCTAAGGTTTGTTTCATCCACAAAATCTGAGCACAACAACGTCCTGCGGCGATGTACTCAGCCTCTGTTGTTGATAGGGCTACAGAATTTTGCTTTTTACTAAACCATGAGACTAAAACCTTGCCTAATAAATGACATGTGCCATTGGTAATTTTTTATCAACTTTGCATCCAGCAAAATCTGCATCCGAGTAACCAATAAGGTCAAAGGACTTAGTTTTGGGATACCATAAGCCAACAGAAGAAGTGCCCTTAAGGTATCGAAAGATACGCTCAACTGCGCACAGATGTGATTTCTTTGGATTAGCTTGAAAACGTGCACACAGGCAAACACTAAACATAATATCTGGACGACTAGCAGTTAAATAAAGTAAACTATCGATCATACCTCGATACTTACGTGTGTCGACCGGCTTGCCTTGTTCATCAATATCAAGCTTTGTTGAAGTTGCCATCGGATTGCCAATAGGTTTGACATTGTCCAGATCAAACTTCTTTAGCAATTCTTTTGTGTACTTGGCTTGATTTATGAATGTCCCATTGTCAGTTTGTTTGATTTACAGTCCGAGAAAGAATTTCAGCTCTCCCATCATGCTCATCTCAAACTCATTCTGCATACACTTAGAGAATTCTTGACACAGAGATTCATCAGTAGATCCAAATATAATATCATCAACATAGACTTGTATTAAGAGAAGCTTGCCATTAAAAGACTTAATAAAAAGTGTAGTGTCAACCTTGCCTTTTGAAAAACCGTTGTCAAGTAGGAAGGAGCTTAGACGATCATACCAAGCACGAGGGGCTTGTTTTAAACCGTACAAAGCTTTCTTCAACTTGAAAACATGATCAGGGTTTTTAAAATTTGTAAAACCTGGAGGTTGTGCTACAAAAACTTCTTCTTTTATAAAACCATTTAAAAATGCACTCTTGATATCCATTTGAAATAATTTAAAATTATGAAAACATATAAATGCACATAACATGCGAATGGATTCTAATCTCGCAACTGGGGTATAAGTCTCATCATAGTCGATACCTTCTTCCTGATTGTATCCTTGAGCTACGAGTCGAGCCTTATTACGAGTCACTAAACCATTCTCGTTAATTTTATTTCGGAATATCCAACGGGTGCCAATGACCGGATGATCAATAGGCTTGGGAACAAGTTCCCAAACTTGATTTCGTTCAAATTGGTTTAATTCCTCTTACATAGCATCTATCCAAAAACTATCACTACATGCTTCATCAATAGTTTTGGGTTCTAGCTGTGAAATGAATGCAACACTAGAAACAATATCTCTACTGGATGTACGAGTACTTACACCTTTGGTAATATCACCAATTACCAAATCCTTTTGATGATTAGCCATAAATTTTAATCTTTTCGGCAGACTCTGAAGGTAGCTGGTTCTTGGATCTTCTCTAGGAGGATCAGCTAGTGCCGAGCTTGGTTGAGAATCAGCTATTGTTGAGCTTGGTACAGTTAGATCTTTGTCATTGTCATCGATACTCATTTGATTCAGTTCATCAAAAGTGACGTTGATTGACTCTTCGATGATCATAGTTCGTTTGTTGAAGACTCTGTATCCTTTGCTCTTGGCCGCATAACCTAAAAATATACCTTCATCGGCCTTTTCGTCAAACTTTCCCAAATTGTCTTTTGTATTAAGAATAAAATATTTATAACCAAATATTCTAAAATATGAAACTGATGGAATTCTATCAAACCATAACTCAAATGGAGTCTTCTTCGATTTGGGTCGAATTAGAACTCTATTGAGAACAAAACAAGCTGTATTGACAGCTTCAGCCCAGAAATATTTGGGGAGACTAAACTGGTTTAACATTACTCTGTCCATTTCGGATAGAGTTCTGTTCTTACATTCCACAACTCCATTTTGTTGTGGAGTCCTAGGGCAGGAGAACTCGTGTACAAAACCGTGTGTGTCACAAAATTGCTCAAACTCTGCAATCTCGAATTCGCCACCATGATTGCTTCTAATACGAGTGATCATGTAACCTTTTTTATTCTGTACTTTTTTGCAAAAGACGACAAATTTGGACAATGCATCATTCTTGCGTGTCAAGAAGTATATACACGTGTATATAGAGTAATCATCTACAATTACAAAAGCATAAAGCTTACCTCCGAGGCTAGCAACTCTGCTAGGACCAAATAAGTCAATATGTAGCAATTGTAGAGGTCTAGTAGTACATACTGTGTTTACTGACTTGAATGTGGATCTGGTAGCTTTGTTCTTTTCATATTGGCTGCATACCGAATCTTTCTTGAATGTTATGTCCGGTAAACCGCGTACTAGCTTCTTCGTGAATAATCTTGAGATTGTGTCCATATTTGCGTGACCGAGTCTCATATGCCACAGATGACTCTCATCACTTTTAGCCATTAAGCATCTACCTGAAATGTTAGTTTCTTCCAACAAATAGAAAACATATATGTTGTCTTCCCTGATACCTTCAAAGATAGTACTACCAGTTGAGCTATCAACTATAGTACATTTGTCTTTGCCAAAGTTGATGCCATAACCATGATCAGCTAGATGACTTATGCTGAGTAGATTATGTTTCAACTCGGTAATCAGACAGACATCCTTAATCACAGGATAGGGAGACTTACCAACATCACCGATACCAATGATATACCCTTTCAAGTTGTTACCGAAGGAGACATAGCCTTCCTTCTTTTTCTTCGACAGTACTGCAAATAATGTAGCGTCACCGGTCATATGCCGTGAACAACCGCTGTCGAGAATCCATTTGCTTTTAGCATGTGAAAGGTGTTCCACCTACAAAATAGTTTACAGATGAAACTTTTGGTACCCATTTCTTGTAGGGTCCTAAAATGTTAGCTTTTGGTATCCATGCATAAATATTTAAATCAACAAGCTTTCTGATTCTACATGCAGAAGAAATATGACCAATGTGGCCACAATAATGATACTGTACATGTTTAGTGTTGAAAGCTGAGTGATGTGCACGGTTGGTAGGTTTAGGTTTTCTAGTATAGAAGAAAGCATACCTATAATCCTGTTTGGGCTTAACCTTTTGGGGTAAAGGTTTGATAGGGTTAGGTCTGACAGTGTTTGGTTTGGGAATGTTCCAATTATTCGGTAAGTGACACATGTTAGGGTAGGAAGCAGCAGTCTCAGGCTGTTTTCCTAACCTAATTTCTAATCTTTTGGAAGTGTCATACAACTTAGTATAGTCAGAAGTGAGTGCTTCCATTCTGACTTGTGCACTTTGAAGACTTTTCTTCTCTTTAGAAAGTTCTTCCTTCAGTTGGTCAATAACCTTGTCTTTCTCTTCAGATGACTTGGTAGTCTCGTATAATAAGAGCTTAATAGAGGAAAGCTCACCAGACTCACTAACATTATTTTTAACCTTAGCTAGTAGGTCGGTAAGTCTTCATATTTCACCTTTGTACTCTTTGAGTACCTTCTTAGAGGTCTGATATTTGCTACGCAGTTTCCTGTAATCACTTATCAGTTCACTGAAGGCATCTCCTAATTGCTCAAAGGTGAAGTCATCATATGTATCAACTACAGGTTCAGAGAGTACCTGATCGGATGCCATAAAGCATACATTTGCAGCGTCTTCTGATTGTTCATCTTCTGAGTCGCTGGCTTCACTCTCATGCCATATGCTGGTGTTGGCATATCTCCGAGATGTTGATCTCTTCAGGTTTCCTTTCTCATGCCTGTTGCTCTTCTTGCTTGATGATGAGTTTGTAGGACAATCCTTCTTCATGTGTCCCTTCTTCTTACAGCCATAGCAAACAGCATCATCTTGCTATTGTTTTCTTTGGCTTTCTTCTCATATCTTATGAATCTTTTGAATTTTCTTGCTAGGAGTGCTTGATCTTCAGCATCAGATTCACTGCTGTCTGAATCACCTTCATCAGCTTTTCTGTGCTGAGCCTTGAAAGCGATCGTCTTCTCCTTTGGTGCAGGCTCTTCAAAATCTTGTAGCTCCAGTTCATGAGTGAGTAGCTTACCCATGAGTACTTCGATGGAGATAGTTGTGAGGTCGTTCCCTTCAATGATCGCAGTAGCCTTTGGAATCCAGTTCTTGGTAAGTGCTCGCAGGAGTTTGCGAATCTTTTCATGGTTACTGTAATCTTTGCCTAGGGAGGACAAAGGATTTACAATATCCAAGAATCTTTCGAACATCTGAGTAACTGTTTCGTTGGGCTTCATCTTGAACACCTCATACTCTTGAGTAAGTCTGCTGACTTTTGATTCTTTGACTTGAGTCGTGCCTTCATGTGTGACTTCAAGAAGCTTCCACACTTCATTAGCAGTTGTGCAGATAGATACCCTGTTAAATTCAGTTCAGTCTAAAGCACAAAATAAAGCATTAATAGCACGTGCGTCAAGACTGGCCTTTTTCTTTTCTTCCTCTGTATATCTGTTGTGGGGTTTTTCAACTAAAACTCTATCAACATTTATACGAGGTGGCTTTTGATAGCCATCAATAACAATAGACCATAAATCAAAGTCAAGTGATTTCAAGAAGAAACTCATCCGTGTTTTCCAATAGGTATAGTTCGTACCATCAAACAGTGGAGGTCTGTTTGTGGCCTGGCCTTCACTTGTGAATTTCATAGTTGCCATGTGTTGTGCTGTGATCTATAAAACAATTAGTTAAATGAATAAATAATTGCAATGTTACCTTACTTTACCTGTAACACCCGCTCTGATACCAATTGTAGGAACAAAATCGTAAAGCAGAATACTCTAGAAGGGGGGTGAATAGAGTTGGCAGCGGAATAATGCTAATTTAAAAATGTTAGCAGTAAGATCACAGAATAATAATCACAACTAAATAATGTAAAGGCAGAGATAAGAAAGCAAACGCAAAGACAACGACGTATACTAGTTTCCCTCTGTTGAGGACTAGTCCAGTCGGTAGAACTCTTACTACCAGTTGAATCCACTATTGGCAAAACCGCAAGTTTTCTTACGAAGTCCTTGCAACTTCTACAACGCGAGCTTTGATACGAAGAACTCGTCCAATTTCAATTTTGAAGAGTTGAATCTTCTATCAAGCCTCTGATTAAAATCACTCTGAAACTTCTAGACAGCACCGCACTGGCGAATCGACTAGAGGATTGTAACTGGCTTGGGATCTGAAATTTGAAGCTCGAGAAAAACTCTTTGGAAGACTGAAAGCTTTAGATAGAGAGAAGATTGAAAGTGAATGAGTGAGTTGAAATGATCAAAATCCTTCTCTATTTATAGGAGTTCCAAAGACAGAATTCTGGCAGAATTTGGGCAGAACTCGATGAGAAAATCTCGGTCAAATCCGCAACTGCAGGAGGACCAAGTTCCAAAGAATTCAAAAATCAAAACGGCCACTAACCGAACTCTGGCCGAACTCTGGCCGAGTTCTGTCAGGGTTAGGTTAGGGTTTTAAAATTAGTTTTTGGGGAATTTTGAAAACCTTTTTGAAAACCTTTTTGAAGCTTTTGTAAATACGAATGTTTTACAAAACAAAGGACATTTTAAAAATATTTTGAAATTATTTTGGAATAGCCTATTTGCCAGTACGACTCGGTGTACAAAGTATTCCTAGACTCAAATAAAATAAAAAATACATTGCTAAAAAAAATACAGAATAGAACAAGCAAACATTGCTTCGGTCTTGAACTGAGTAGATAGCTGTTCATGATCATGTCCAAGAGTCCGAGATATCCTGACTAGCTTCATATATCGAGACAGAGTTTAATCAATTATTAAAATCAGTTTGACCATATGACCAATGGGCCAACAAGTACAAGTCTCAGAATTCTTATTACATTCTAGCAGAATAAAAGATAGAGTCTAATAGTCTCAAATACATGGAAAATATAAAGTACTAATGGTAAAGCTCTAGGCTTCTGCAGTCTCTAAGTCAAAAACAGCCCCAGCTAGCTCTCATGCATCAACTGGCTCTCGGCCATAATAAGTGTCGCACAGGGCCTCCAACTCACCTGCAATATATCCTATTCAGGAGCAGAGCAAGTACAGTTCTAGGTAATGAACAAGACATCATGATATAAAAGTACAAGGAAACATGGTATGAAAAGTACAGGAAAGAACATGGTATATAAGTACATGAAAGAACATGGTATCTAAGAACATGAAAGAACATGGTATGTAAGAACATGAAAGAACATGGTATCTCAGGAATCATAGGAACTAATTACATGATATATCTCCTGAATATGTGTGTACAATATTTGAAATATAACTAAGTATGTGACCGGCTAGGGGTAAACACAAGAAAGCACATGAATGGTACGACATAGGATCCACGTGCACGATGCGGGGTCTAAGCTAAACACACCTGAGTTGTTTTTTTGGGTTTGGTCACATAAATAGTATATTTTCCCTCCCCAGGTACAAGTAATAAGAACAAGGAACATGAGCACCAGAAATACATGTCGTGTTGCTGTGTGTCAATCAAGAAAGTACAGGATATAATGAAATGTACAAGACCGTAGAGTGTACTTGCCTGTCTCCGGGAAAGTATATGTAATCAAAGAAACTAGATATCCTCATGTATTTAAATGATTAATAAATGATAAGTCAACAATCTTAAGATAGCTATTCCTTAATCTAGGAAAGTCACCTTAACAATTATCCTTAGTTCTAACTTGATAAAACAATTAACCCTATAAATGATTATTTTACCTAATCTAGTTTAGACTAACACATTAGTTAAAGATTAATCCTATTCGGCAACCAAATTATATTAACCTTTTTACTGAAAAGGAAAAATGAGCCAATAATCTCAGGATTAAACTGGTAATTCAGTATTGAAAGGACTGAACAAAGTGTCCTGTCCATCCTTCACTTAATCCTAACTGTTATTTACAACTCAACCAATATCAGGCAGTCCCTAGTTACTGGACACTAACTGACAGTATAAGGGTTCAGTCCCAAATAGGGCTGATACATACAAGACACTAACCCGTTCAGTCCTGACTAAGATTGAAAACTAAAACTCAGGACACTTGGAACCTGCCATAATTATGTGATGTAAACTTAATCCCAGGTTTAGTCACTATGGTTGCAAGTTATAATTATGGTTCACTCTATAAGTAACATTCCTAGAATTTCCAAGGGAAAAATATTAGCAACAGTCAAGGTAATCTAAACCTCATGTGAAACTTAACTTAAAATCAAATGAACATAGGTTACATCAAGCTTGAGGATTTAAAACCAACTTCTATTAATATCTATCCTCACA
Source organism: Iris pallida (assembly GCA_029216955.1). NCBI lineage: Eukaryota > Viridiplantae > Streptophyta > Magnoliopsida > Asparagales > Iridaceae > Iris > Iris pallida. Next base: position 3,360,514 of record JANAVB010042620.1, on the reverse strand, counting down.
AAAGAACTCAAATAGGGTTTCATTCCTAGTGTAACCATACTTACATTGAGTTTAGATTTTAGGTTCAACAGGAATGAACCCTCACTACACAGCATCCAGATTGCATTAGTTTAACTGAGATTGGTCTCAGGTTTAACTAAGATCACCTCTCAGGTACAATCTGAAATTGATCTCAGGTTCAATCTGAGATAACTCCCTCAGGTTCCCATGGATGAGCAATTGGATGAGTCACAAACTGAACTGAGATTCCCAGGTTTCAGAAATTGCACATAATAGGGTGTTGCTTGCAAAGAACTCATAATATCAGGTTATACTCAGGCTAATAGAGTTGCACAACAACCAACATTACCCAACTTTAATTCGAATTGATCCATATTCTTAGGTAAAACATTTCAAACCAAGACAGGAATGCATTTCCCCAGGTTTCAGCAATAACTCACCCTGTAAACCCCTCAATTTAAACAAGGTGAACCCATATTGCTGTGCAGCTCAGTTCAATAGGCTGTCTCCACACAGCTACATGAATTTCTCAGTTATAATATTGAGATTACTCTCTCAAGTTCACAAATGAACCAAGATAGTGATACAACTTAGTTCAATAAATTGAACTAAATTGTATGAGTTAAGGTTCATATCTAACTGAGACATTGCTCAGTTCAGCAATTCAAATTCCCCTATTAGTTCATAATATATCAGTTTAGACTACATAACTAACCCCTGGCCATATCCAAAATGATCCCACAGTGAAGTGCAAACTCAGATCCAAACTAAAACTGCTCAGGTTTACATACAACTCTCAGGTTTACATGTTAATCTCAGTTTCACAAATAAATCTTAGGTTCACATGTAATCTCAGGTTTACTTATAAACCTCGGGTTCATATATAAGTCTCAGATTCAAACTAATTGTCATAACATCTCGCTTCATTGATATGAATATCAAGTTCACAAACAAACATTGATATGAATATCAAGTCCACAAACAAAAACTGATATGAGACTCAGAACTCAATCCTCCCCCATTCTGCATATGTAGTTGGCCTCACAAGATTGATTTTAGTTAATGAATGTTGATTTCAATGGACTGAACCATTTTACTACACATCTCAGGAGCTATCACTGAACTAAAGATTTCATATGAAATCTCAGTTCAGTGATAAGGCCCTGAAAATACATCAAGACTTAAACCTAAAAAAAATGAATTGACACATTCAAAATCTAAATACCACACGAGCTACATTAATTGGTAAAATAACAATTAACAAGAAGAACAGAGTTTACCTGATTTGTGTCCTGAAGAAAAACCGTGGATTCAAAGATCGGATACGATCTCTTCGATCTGAGAACCAGTCTAGATTCTGCTCACGCATTGTAACAAGCACATGGGACACGAAATAAAAAGATAATTAATATGATGCATTGAGTTCTTAGGAACTGTCAAAAGAAAAATAATTGTCCTCGAAATAACCTGATTCAATTCCCAAGTTGATTCTAAGGAACAACGATCCGTCGATCTAACACACAAAGGCTCTAAGAAAGAATAAATCACAGTTGAAATAAAAAATTATTCACAAATCGAGATTCAAATCATCAGGTTGGATACTCACCAACTGTTCTCGTTCTCGACTGAGGAAAAAAGTGATCGATCGATCATGAATCAAATTCCCTACAGAATTCGATCAATTAAGGAGAAGAATTGATAGTTTGAAATCAAAAAATCGATTTCGATTGGAGAAAACCAAATACTTACTAAAATTGAGTTTGACTCAACAATGGCTCGATCGTCAACACTGGAACATCGATGGGGAATGTCCTTCCAATCGTTGATGTACTGCTTCGTCGTTGAACGATCGCTCACCGCTGAGATCTGTCGCTCCGATCTATCGCTCATCGTCGAGGTGGAGAATCGCCATTGCTGCTATGCTTCGCTCAAGAGAATTGCAGGGATGATGAGGAAGGAAGAGGGAAATTGAGCTATGGAATGAAAAAAAAGAATAGAAGGGTCCTTTAAATAGCCAAACTTCTAAAAAATGTCGACACATGCTCTAACCGACTGAGGAATTCCTTTTTGGAGGAAAGAAGAATCTATCACTTGCACATGGCTCAACTGGAATCTGTTAGAAGGAAATTCAAATTTCTCCTCCACTGAGCAATGACAAAAAAAAATGGCCGAGCCTATCAGTGCTTAATCCCTAGTTCAGAAAAGAGAGAGTTTTAAAAGAAGGAATTGATCCAATGGGCTCTTACTAAAAGCCCATTAGGTGAAGTTGAAGAAAACCCAAATTAAATTAGGCTGAAGGGAAAAAGAATAAAATAAATAATAACAATAGTTTAAAAAGAGAAAAATCAGAAAAATTGTTCAAGGGTTTATAAAATAATAAAATCTCTGAGAAGTGGAGTTACAATTACCCCCCCTCAAAAAAATTTTGTCCTCAAAATTTCAAAAGCAACAATTAATCCCCAACACAAAATCACTAGGAAAATTCATGTACAACCATTTATTAATTTTAAAGTTCAAATTTCAAAATACAATCAGACAAATAAACTGGGACAGTGGTCCCGCATCTCATCCTCACGCTCCCATGTCGACTCTCCCGGAGAGTGGTGTCTCCACATGACGCGGACAAGTGGAATAGTCTGGTTCCGCATGCGCTTGTCCCTCCTATCAAGGATCTCCACTGGCTGCTCCTCGTAGGTCAAGCTCGGGCCCACCTCTAGCTCTGAATAGTCCACCACAAGGCTCGAATCTGGAATGTAGCGTCGAAGCTGGGACACGTAGAAAACGTCGTGCACTCCCTCTAGACTAGCTGGAAGCGCTAGTCGACAGGCCACCTTGCCAATCCGTACCGTCACTCGAAAGGCCCGATGAATCTCGGACTGAGCTTCCCGCCTCTGCCAAATCTGATGACACCCCTAGTCGGTGAGATCTTCAGGAACACTCTATCTCCAACCGTGAACTCCAGTAGCCGTCTGCTGCTGTCCGCCCAGTACTTCTGCCGATCCTGTGCAACTCTGAGACGCTCTCTGATCAGTCTGACTTTCTCAGCTGAGTCTACCACCATTTCTGGCCCAAGAAAAGCTCTCTCGCCAACGTCGTCCCAAGATAAAGGCGTACGACATCTCCGGCCATATAGCGCCTCGAACGGGGTCATCTCGGTGCTAGCCTGATAACTGTTGTTATAGGCAAACTTTACTAGATGTAAGTGATCCACCCACGAACCGTCGAAGTCGAGTGCGCAAACTCGTAGCATGTCCTCCACCGTCTGAATGGTCGTGTCGGACTGCATGTCCGTCTGCGGATTATAGGCGGTACTGAACTTCAACCATGATCCCAAGCTCAGCTGTAGACTCCTCCAAAGTGTGATGTGAAGCGGCTGTCTCTGTCTGAAACAATGCTAACTGGCACTCCATAAATTCGCACAATCTACCGCATGTAGAGGTCCGCAAGCTTCTAGGTCGACAGCCCAACCTTGAACAGAATAAAATGGACAGAATTCGTCAGTCTGTCCACGATCACCCAAATAGCATCCTTGCCACTGGAAGTACGTGGTAATCCAGAGACGAAGTCCATGGTGATATGCTCCCACTTCTATTCCGTAATAGGTAAAGGCTGGAGTAATCCCGCTGGTCTCTGGCGCTCCACCTTGACTTGCTGGCACACAAGGCATCTAGAAACAAATCTGGCAACCTCTCTCTTCATTCTATACCACCAAACATACTCTCGCAGATCTTGGTAGACCCAGGATGAATAGAATACTGCGACTGGTGGGCTTCTTGGATCATTTCCTCCCGCAAGCCCTTGGGCACACACAACTGATTCCCGTGCCTCAAAGATCCGTCCTCTGTAATGGTGAAGTCGTCAAGCAATCCTGCCTCCGCCTGAGCTCTAAGACATCGGAGTCCCTCATCAAGAAACTGGGTCTCCTTGATCTTCTCTAACAGTCCCGACTGTATCTGTATGTGCATCAGCTGTCCTCATACTCCTAATAGAACAATCTCAATCCCAAGGCTCTCAAGATCCTACAGCAGATGCCAGTCCATAGTAAGATACATAGCAACAGGATATCGACTGAGAGCATCTGCTACAACCTTCGCCTTCCCAGGGTGGTACTGCAGATTGATGTCGAAATCCTTCATGAGTTCCAGCCATCTGTGCTGCCTCATATTCAGCTCCTTCTGAGTGAAAACATACTTCAGGCTTTTGTGGTCCATGAAGATGTCCACTCTCTCCCCATACAAGTAGTGCTTCCACAGTTTCAAGGCAAAAATGACTTCTGCAAGATCTAAGTCATGTATAGGGAAATTCTTCTCATGTGGCCTCAGCTGTCTAGAAGCATAAGCAATGACCCGCTTGTTCTGCTAAGCACACATCCCAAGCCTTTTCCTGAAACATCACTGTAGATAACGAATCCTCCCGATCCTGATGGCAAAGCTAAAACTGGCGCTGTCGTGAGTCTTCTCTTCAATTCTTCAAATGTTGACTGGCAGGCGTCGCCCCAGATGAACTCCTCGTCCTTCCGTGTAAGCTTGGTCATCGCCTCTGCTATCCTGCAAAATCCTTCACAAACTTTCTGTAGTAACCTGCTAGACCCAGAAAACTACGAATCTCTGCTACTGACTTGGGAGGTACCCATGCTTCCACAGCTTTAATCTTCTTGGGATCCACAGAAATCCCTTCTCCAGTCACCACATACCCTAGGAACTCCACTCTGTCCAAGAAAAACTCACATTTTGAGAGTTTTTTGTACAGCTTCTCCTTCCATAGAATCTCCAACACAATCCGCAGGTGCTCCACATGCTCCTCATCGGTCTTCGAATATATCAGAATATCGTCAATGAAGACTACGACAAACTTGTCCAAATACTTGTGAAAAACTTTATTCATCAAGTTCATAAATACTGCTGGGGAATTGGTGAGTCCGAACGGCATCACCAAGAACTCATACTGGCCGTATCGTGTGTTGAAAGCTGTCTTTGGTATATCCTGCTCCTGCACCTTCATCTGGTGATATCCCGACCGAAGTTCAATCTTGGAAAAGACCTTCGCTCCACTAAGCTGGTCAAACAGCTCATCAATCCGCCGTAAAGGGTATTTATTCTTGATGGTGATGTTATTGAGTGCACGGTAATCAATACACATCCTCACAGTTCCATCCTTCTTGGGCACGAAGAGTACCGGTGCTCCCCAGGGTGAAGTACTGGACCGAATAAAATCCTTGCCCTCCAGCTCATCAATTTGGGCCTTCAATTCTGCAGCTTCCTTCGGGTTGATCTTGTAACAATGCTGGGACTTCGACGCTGATCTGGGCACTAGGTAGATGCTAAACTCCACGTCTTGATCTGGCAGCAATCCTGACAACTCCTCAGGAAAGACATCAAGATACTCTACAATTAGCGGATGCGGCAACTTCTGGTCTTCAGCAACTGCCCCAAAGTAGACTCCTTCTGGGCTCTCTGCAACTCGTCTGGTGATCTCGAACGGTAGAACTCCTGGCGGGCTGATGATTACCTTTCCCTTATGGCAGTCTATTACGACAAACAGCTCACTCATCCAGTCGATGCCGAGGACTATATCAAATCCAGGCAATGGCATCACCAGAAGTCGAACCCTAATCTCCCTTCCAGCAATAGTGATAGGGCATTCCACCATCTCACTCACAGGCACTACCCCTCCTCCTGTCATAATCTGACAGTTCCTCCTAGTGGGCTTGGGTGTGAAGCCGTATCTATACAGAAACTCATATGATACAAAGCTATGGGTGGCTCCATTATCAAATAATACAATGGCAGAAAAAGAATGTAAAAGTATAGAACTTGTGATCACATCTGGCACTGCCTCGTCCTTCTCAACTGTAGCCATGACGTAAGCACATCCCTGCTGCGGTCCTCCACTCTGCTGACGCTGTACAAACTGCTGCTGCTGAGTGGGTAAAGCTGGTCCTCTCAGTGGTGCAGCTGGTAGAGCTCTGGGTGGTGCAGGTGGTAGTCCTCCAGCTCCTCGGGGTCCTCCTGCTAGTCGAGCTGTAGCCTGAGCACAATCTCTCATCTGATGTGCATCCGATCCGCAAAAGAGGCAAAGTCCCAGCCTCTTGCGGCACTCGTCGATATGGTGTCTGGGGCGATGACAAGAGGCACAACTAGTTGCCAGATGCTGTCTCTGATGCTGATGTACAGGAGTTCTGGCTGGACGGTGATGCTGCTGCTGCTGCTGTTGTAGCCTCGCCTGGATCTGAGTCTGGACCCTCTTCGCTGGTGCCTAGAAACTGCTGTTGCCCATGTCCCGGTCCCTCTTCAGCCTTGGGTCTACCTCCTTCTCTACAGCCTAAGCAATCTTGAGGATGCTCGCATACGTCGTCGCCTGACTAATCGCCACCGTGTGTCGCAGCTCCCTGGTGAGACCCTTCTTGAATCTTCATGCTCTGTCCGCCGGCGCTCTGACTAGGTTCTCTACGAACCAGCTGAGCCTAGTAAACTCTGAAGTATACTGTACAACCGTCATCGTCCCCTGCTGCAGCGTCTCGAACTGCATCCTCAACTCATCCCGCTCCACATCGGGGAAAAACTTCTCCTTGAACAGAGTTTTAAAATCTGCCCAAGACACCTGGTGCTCCGCCAACTGGGGCTCCTCCCGGTACCAAGCTCTGGCCAAGTCGAAGAGTTGCATACTAGCCACCTCCACCTCAGGTTCTTCGGAATCTGCGCCATCTTCAAGGTCCCCTCCGCATTCTCCAGCCATTCGTCTGCATAGACGATCCCCTCGTTGCCCCAAAAGTCCATTGGACAGAGATTCTGGTACTCCTTGGTCGTCCCTGGTCTCGATGCTCGTGGTGCTGGAGGTGCTGCTGGTGCCGGTACTACCGTCTCTTGAGTCCTGAGTGCGTCGACGACGGTCGCTCTGAACTGTGCGGCCTGCTGACTCTGAGCCTCCCTGAACTGCGCAGTCTGGTGATTCTGGGCCTCCATAAACTGCTGGAACATTGCCATCACCTGAGCACCGTCAAACATCATCGTCGAGGGTAGCGACGGAAAGATCGGAGGCGGTGGTGGAAGCTGATCTGCTGGAACGTCTGGTGCAGCCTGATCCGAACTGCCTGTAACTCAGAAACTGCCTACAATTCTTGGCTGATCCGCGATCTTCCTCGTATTGACCATCCTGTAATAGAAAGAAAACTTTATTGATTAACAAACCCTAAAACCTAATAAATAATGTCTTTATAATATCAAAGCATATGATAAACCTGATAAACCTGATATACCCTTATTTTTCGATTTTTCCTATGCTGCGATCAAGTTTTCCAAGTGTAATCAAGTTCTCCGATAGTACGCTAAGATCTAGGTACCATTAGGATAGACCTGCATGGGCCACAACTAAAACAAGTCACGACCCGCACCCGAATAATCGAATACGAGTCAGACATGCCCAGCCTTTGTCGTTAGATGCAACAAAGTAAGCTGTACCAATCTAGGAAAATCTAACTAGATAATCATGAACAAGTATGAAATCACAGCATCTATAAATGTGCCCCAAATCCAAAGTAAAGTACCAGTCTCAGAATTCTTACTACATTCCAGCAGAATAAAAGATAGAGTCTACTAGTCTCAAATACATGGAAAAAAATATAAAGTACTAATGGTAAAGCTCTAGGCTTCTGCAGCCTCTAAGTCAAAAGCAGCCCCAGCTAGCTCTCCTGCATCAACTGGCTCTCGGCCATAATAAGTGTCGCACAGGGTCTCCAACTCACCTGCAATATATCCTATTCAGGTGCGGAGCAAGTACAGTTCTAGGTAGTGAACAAGACATCATGATATGAAAGTACAAGGAAATATGGTATAAAAAGTACAGGAAATAACATGGTATATAAGTACATGAAAGAACATGGTATCTAAGAACATGAAAGAACATGGTATGTAAGAACATGAAAGAACATGGTATCTCAGGAATCATAGGAACTAAGTACATGATATATCTCCTGAATATGTGTGTACAATATTTGAAATATAATTAAGTATGTGACCGGCTAGGGGTAAACACATGAAAGCACATGAAGCACATGAAAGCACATGAATGGTACGGCTTAGGACCCGCGTGCACGATGTGGGGTCTAAGCTAAACACACCTGAGTTATTTCTTGGGTTTGGTCACATAAATAGTATATTTCCCCTCCCCAGGTACAAGTAATAAGAACAAGGAACATGAGCACCAGAAATATATGTCGTATTGCAGTGTGTCAATCAAGAAAGTACAGGATATAATAAAATATACAAGATCGTAGAGTGTACTTGCCTGGCTCTGAGAAAGTACAAGTAATCAAAGAAACTAGATATCCTCCTGTATTTAAATGATTAATAAATGATAAGTCAACAATCTTAAGATAGCTATTTCTTAATCTAGGAAAGTCACCTTAACAATTATCCTTAGTTCTAACTTGATAAAACAATTAACCCTATAAATGATTATTTTACCTAATCTAGTTTAGACTAACACAATAGTTAATGAGTGATCCTATTAGGCAACCAAATTATATTAATCTTTTTACTGAAAAGGAAAAATGAGCCAATAATCTCAGGATTAAACTGGTAATTCAGTATTGAAAGGACTGAACAAAGTATCCTGTCCATCCTTCACTTAATCCTAGCTGTTGTTTATAACTCAACCAATATCAGAAAGTCCCTAGTTACTGGACACTAACTGACAGTGTAAGGGTTCAGTCCCAAATAGGGCTGATACACACATGACACTAACTAGTTCAGTCCTAACTAAGATTGAAAACTAAAAGCTCAGGACACTTGGAACCTGCCATAATTATGTGATGTAAACTTAATCCCAGGTTTAGTCACTATGGTTGCAAGTTATAATTATGGTTCACTCTATAAGTAACATTCCTAGAATTTCCAAGGGAAAAATATTAGCAACAGTCAAGGTAATCTAAACCTCATGTGAAACTTAACTTAAAATCAAATGAACATAGGTTACATCAAGCTTGAGGATTTAAAACCAACTTCTATTAATATCTATCCACACAAAAGAACTCAAATAGGGTTTCATTCCTAGTGTAACCATACTTATATTGAGTTTAGATTTCAGGTTCAACAGGAATGAACCCTCACTGCTTAGCATCCAGATTGCATTAGTTTAACTGAGATTGGTCTCAGGCTTAACTGAGATCACCCTCTCAGGTACAATCTGAAATTGATCTCAGGTTCAATCTGAGATCACCTCCTCAGGTTCCCAAGGATCAGAGCAATTGGATGAGTCACAAACTGAAGTGAGATTCCCAGGTTTCAGAAATTACACAGAATAGGGTGTTGCTTGCAAAGAACTTATAATATCAGGTTATACTCAAGCTAATAGAGTTGTACAATAACCAACAGTACCCCCCTTTAATTTGAATTGATCCATATTCTCTGGTACAATATTTCGAACCAAGACAGGAATGCATTTCTCCAGGTTTCAGCAATAACTCAGCATGTAAACCCCTCAGTTTAAACAAGGTGAACCCATATTGCTGTGCAGCTCAGTTTAATAGGCTGTCTCCACACAGCTAAATAAATTTCTCAGTTATAATATTGAGATTACTCTCTCAAGTTCACAAATGAACCAAGATAGTGATACAACTTAGTTCAATGAATTAAACTAAATTGCATATGATTTAAGGTTCATATCTAACTGAGACATTGCTCAGTTCAGCAATTCAAATTCCCCCATTAATTTATAATATATCTGTTCAGACTACAGAACTAACCCCTAGCCATATCCAAAATGATCCCATAGTGAAGTGCAAACTCAGATCCAAACTGAAACTGCTCAAGTTTACATACAACTCTCAGGTTTACATGTAAATCTTAGTTTCACAAATAAATCTTAGGTTCACATGTAATCTCAGGTTTACTTAGAAACCTCGGGTTCATATATAAGTCTCAGATTCAAACTAATTGTCATAACATCTCGCTTCATTGATATGAATATCAAGTTCACAACAAACATTGATATGAATATCAAGTCCACAAACAAACACTGATATGAGACTCAGAACTCAATCCTCCCCCATTCTGTATATGCAGTTGGCCTCATAAGATTGATTTTAGTTAATGAATGTTGATTTCAATGGACTGAACCATTTTACTACACATCTCAGGTGCTATCACTGAACTAAAGATTTTATATGAAATCTCATTTCAGTGATAAGGCCCTGAAAATACATCAAGACTTAAACCTAGAAAAAATGAATTGACACATTCAAAATCTAAATACCACACAAGCTACATTAATTGGAAAAATAACAATTGACAAGAAGAACAGAGTTTACCTTATTTGTGTCCTGAAGAAAAATTGTGGATTCAAAGATCGGATACGATCTCTTCGATCTAAGAACCATCGGTAAATTTGTATAAGGGACTCCTAGTCCTAGCCATTCTATTAAATTAAATTAATCCTAACTCGTGAATGAGCATTTCTTATTCGCAGGCTCGCAATAGTATGAATAACTTAAGTACTATCCCGAGTTCGCACGATTTACGAAAATAGACCTGCATGGGCCACCATAAAAACTTGTCATGATTCGCACCCTTTTTTTTTAAAACGGATACGGGACATGTCCAAGCCAGCCTACGCCGCAGTGTCGGCGGTAGAACGCTGTCACGGCCAGGAAGATCAAAATCACAAATAATGCTCATTCACGTAATTAATTTAACTTACAATATTCATAAGTTTTATATTTGCAGAAAAATATAAACTTGTACAAATATTTGAATGATTACAACTCCACTATCTAGCTAGTCTCTAGGCTCTCGTCTGCAAGTACCCCGAATCTTCCATGCTAAGTAAATCCATGGCTAACCTGAAAAATATTAGTTTTCAGTCAGGAATGGAACGAGTACAATTCACTGAATGCAGTTCCAATATATAAAAATGACTATATAACATGGGTTAGCCTTTATACTTATGATTCATAAAGTAAAATGAAGAAAGACAATAAAATTGATTAATAAGAACAGAAAATGATATGCAATAAATTACTCACCAACTGTCCCACTGAAGTACCTTTGATATGTGATCGATCTCGGGTCAATTATGCGACACGGTCTACACGGTCTAAAGTTACACGGTCTACAGTTACACGGCCTACAATTATATGGTCTACAGTTACACGATCTACAGAAAATATTACACTAAAGAAACACTGTCTACAAAATAACAATTACGATCTACACAGTATGATGTTACACGGTCTACATTGTATAAAGCAAATATGAAATACTGTCTATACTGTATAAAGCAAGAAAAAATCACGGTCTACACGGTCTAATGTAAGAATAAATCATGGTCTACACGGTCTACACGGTCTAAAGTCAGATCACACATCGTTGGTACTTTACCTCCCGACACAACAAAGAACAAAATCAACATAAAACTAAAATCACATATCTATCGACAAAACACTGATGTAAAGTAAAGATCAATACTGAAAACAAATAATAAAATGTACTCGCCTGTGGTCCTCTGCTGGTAAAACCGACAGTCTTAACTACTCAATGTGCCACAATAGTCAAAACCCGTATAACAGTCCCCGGAAGCTGAAATAAACATTACCAATGTTCTTAGAATAGTCAAAATAGCTAGAATTGCCTGTCCTTAAGTCCAATTCTGGACACAGGGGCAAAACGGTAATTTTGGGCCAAAACGGTGTCCGCCGTTGGACCCGCTTTGTACCAAAAAGCGTGCCAGAGTCAACGGTCTCAAAACTCGTCAAACTACATATCTACGGATCCAGATTTCTGATACCAACCCAACTGTATGTCCAGAGTTGGATTTTGGCGTGACGTGCACAAAATCGCCCGTTGAATTGGATCGTAGGGCCCGCGAAACGGTGATCCAATCAACTGTCTCGGAATTAGACCAAACTTGGCATACAGGACCAGAAAAACAATGCGGTCCTGTTCACATAAGTTTTGTCTCGATCTGATAAGCGTGCACAAAGTAATTGGAGAATTTGCATAGAGGCGGATACGGTAAATTTTGACGGATACGTATCAAATTCGTCGCACAAATGCAACCAATTTGAATTCCGTCAAAGCCCACATGACCACGAAGACGTTACGCACCTTTCGATGCTTTCGGTTCGTGACCACATCGCCCGGATTGGCGGGACGCACGTCGTATCGAAAGATTTTCTAGTTTTTTAAAACCGGTTTTTCATAAACTTTGGATTCCGATTACTCGGCGCGTAGTCGATGAAATCGACTTCTGCAAATTGGGTTGTGGAGCCCTACATGTCTGTAACTGTGTCTAAGCCGAATCTCTAATCTGGCATTAGATCGATCGGAATCAATCTTCAAACATAGGTGATTGGACTGTATTAGCCCTGTTTTGCGATCAAAATTTTGATCAACTTCGTGTCAATTTCTCTTCGAATCTGGATCGATTCGCTACGAACTAATTAGAAGGGTTCCTAGATGGTTATATGGGCTGTCCATATGATTTTACAAAATCAAGGACCGTCGAGTATATGCAAAGAAATTGAAAAAACGAAGTCGGTACCTCGGTGTACCGTCGTTGTCCTGCTGCTTGCTATTGTCTTCTCGGCCACTATTGGTTCCGTGCGACCGTGGCCGCGCGCGACGGTCCCCGGCCAGCCTGCGGCGGCGTGCGCGCATGCACAGGGGGAAGCGCGTGTGGGTGAGGTGGCGAAGAAGTTAGGGTTCTCCTGTGCTCTGTTTACTCGAACGTGAAATATATATATACATTGTATCAATGGAATGGGGGGGAGGGGGGGTTTGAACCTCGGGCTGTAGGGATTGGCTTTGTGCTGAGGTCAGCTGGCTCGGCCCGTTGCTCCTGTGGGGGTTCACTGGCCGTGTTATAGCTGCTGCTTTTTTTTTTAAATATTTTATTTCTTTTATTACACTATACATATATATATACATATATCTATATCCTCATATATATATATATATATATATATATATATATATATATATATATATATATATATATATATATATATATATATATATATATATATATACTTCTTCAACATATATTCACATACAAAATATAATAATATATATAATCTATATATATTATACCTTTATTAGATAATAATAATATAACCAATAATAAAATATTATTATATAATAATAACGTCAATAATATCGATAATAGAAATGATAATAATAATAATAATAATAATAATAATAAAAATAATAATAATAATAATAATAATGACGAAATGCAATAAATCAATAATGCATATATATCATTTGCACAGTCTAATAATCCCGTAATGCACAAGGTCCCATTATACAAAAAGTCACTGAATATCAATAATAATAATATTTATAATATCTAAATTACGAATATCTAGGAATATTCATTAGATCATTAAATGGAATACAACATGCTCATACCAAATTATATCCATACGGATATCACTGGACGTGCCGCATGACCTACATGGGCTTAGGCTTGTCTTGGGTCCTATCTGGACTAATTCGGTACAGCCGGGTTCCCTAAAACTCAATAATATAAATAATAAATAAATAAGTCTTCGGTAAGGGTTAAGTCGCATCATGGCCTGGTTTTCCTAGTTAGGACATCGCTATGGCCCAGCCTTCCCTACCAGGGCTAGTACTCTAGTCAAAGCACGCCATCGTATTATCCGTGCCACGATTTCTAGTCACCATGCACTCCAAACTCTGTCATGGCTAAAGTCATCTATCGTACTAATTAACTAAGTAATTATTTATAAAATCTAAAAATCACCATTCCAATAAAATAAATAATAATAATAAAATATTCTAATTTTCTGGAAAGGGCATCTTCAAATCTACCCACCTTAAAAATAATTTCGTCCTCGAAATTCTAATTCATAATTATTCCTTATATTTCAAAGAAAAACTACCATTACCTTAATCTCCTCGAATTTTAATTCCTCAAAAATAGTTTATATTATCCTCCTAGCCACTTTGTAACTACGAATCCTTGAGGATTCCTACCCATCTTTGGTCACACTACTTCCACAATCTCATGTCACTAAAACTTTATAATCATCCAACTACTTGCTAAAAATTTCTACAAATATATATATCTACTGTATGTGTCATTTATAATCCTCTCTTATCTATTAAGCAACCCAAAAATTTAACAAGCAACAAATTTTACACAAGTAGCAGAGAAATATTGGTAATTTCTAATAAGCATGACCATTCGTCGCTCCGAAATAGGAAGGACAGGAAAATAAGGAAGAACAATCGAGAGTAAAAATGAAATTTCTAGAGCGGTAGAGAGTATTCAATGATGCAGATAAAAAGAAGGTTTATGAACCATTACTTATTTGCTAGATTGGGCTACTCTAGTCCAGTCGCTCGCCAATTCGAAGAACCCTTCGTTTCATATAATAGCCTGCAATCCATACAATACGGAAGTCATGTTCTCGAAATTAATCTAAACAAGGTTCCATAATAGGATGGAATTTGAGAAATCAAGGTTGTGATCTTTTTTTATGGTTATTTAAACACACGAGCAAGGAATAAAATACAGTGCAAGATCGTATCGCGACTTCCACGTAGATGGAATAAGGGTAACGAATGACTTCACATTCTAAGAGGTGAGGACTACATAATAGGTATAGGGACCTATTTCAAATAGTTCGGTTTTATAGTCCAAATATGGTGGTATGTATAGATGGGTTTTACTGGGTCTTAATGGGTTCCCTAATCGGCCATCAATCGTTGGTTGGATGAATCTTGGATTTCAATCTTATATTGACTGGACATGATCCCAATGATAAACTATTTCTACTAGGCTAGGGTAATCTAGAATAGGTTTCCACCCACGTGGTTGAGCTAGATGGCAGTCGGATTGGTTAATGTGCTTTATAAGCCTTGAAGATGAGCTTTTCGTGACTTTTGTGTTTAAGTCGCACGAGAAGACACACTAGTGACATGTGCATAGTGGGCTTCGAGTAGATCACAACCATATATTGGGTTAAAAGATTCGAGTCGAAGTTGAAGCTCTAATGAAAGTCGGAAAGCATATCGGTATTATGGTAAGGGTTATAACTCGTCCCTTTTGACCTGAAAGTCGTACCATAACAATAGAGTACAAGGGAACGTGTTTGAGTGGGACATGATATACCTAGATGAAGGTGGACTCGTCTAGATCTTGCATATAAAATTTGTTGGAAGGTAATAGCTGGTCTCGTACTTCGAATATTAATGACACGGTCGGGGTCAAAAATGATCTAAATGGAAAGTGGGAGTCCATGGAGCACTAATTATCATCATAATAAAATTATTCTAATCAATTGGTAATCCTCGTATATCCTAAAATTTTAGAAGGCTTATTGTCTACCCTCCTTAGAAGTTAGGACATGGTCTTAGGAAATAATGATGTTAGAAAAATTTTGAAGTCCAGATATTGTACCACAACTCTTGTTAATAAAGAAATAAGGCACTGCGTAACGGAATACAGTAAATATAAGTCTACTCAAGGATCGTTTCTCAATTAATAGGAAACGAGTATGTACAAAGACACGTGGTCGATAAAATAGAATGACCTACTCGTCCCTAGTATACAAGAGTTATCACGGGGTAACCAACTCTAAGGCACATCATAAGAAAAGAATTTCTAACAACTGAGTCGTGAATCTCTATATGTGTCAAGCATGCTAGACTATGGTCACAAGGGTTCTAGCGGTATGGGCTGCATTGGTCATGCATTGCTGTAGATAACTGTTAGGTCATAATATGACAGGTATTTAAGCTGTGGGGTTCCAGTACTAATTAGGTCTTAATTATGAAATTTACATAACTAGAACAATAGTTGTTGGAAACTAATCTCGGGATGAGTGTCTATCATGGTCACGGTAAATGATTGTCCTTACCTTGTTTATTCAACTCATGTCTAAACCGTGGGCTTTGGCCGAGGAAGGGCTAAGTTGAAGATTAAGGATTGCTAGTTAAAGCAAGCTTCAGGCAAATAATTAGAGGCTCACGACATTTGGTTTCTTGAGAATAGATAGTCTCCTAGGTTGGCATTTTGACTAAGGGTAACACCCTAATCATTCTCAAGTTCAGATGGCTAGAAGGACCCAATAACAGTTTGGGGGTCGAGAGGAGAACGAGCAACTCAAGAAAAGGTTCTAGTCACATGGCTGGCCGATGGTAGCTACACTTGTGTATACAACTATCATAGCCATGGGGATACTCTGTATAGCTCTACCATTTATGAGCTCTCGTCATTCCAAATCAGTGAAAGACAAAAATAATAGAGTTCAAGGGAGATGTCACTGAACATAATTACGAGATTCAAAGGCGAATGTATAATTCAAGAGGAATTGTCAATGCAGTCGCGGATGAGATCCTAAAGACATCTACATCTCAATCCACGTAGGTTAATCAGAGGGAGAGCGAACCGGGTGCACTACGGGTGATCAGAACATAATACATCAATTCTGATTAGATAATATGTTAGTGGGCGTCCCCAAAAAACATGTCTTGAATCAAGCTCGATAAGAGTGTAAGCTTACGAAACTAGGCTGTGATAGCAACATTGGTCAAAATAGTCAAATTACAAGTATACAAGATTTTTGAAAGAAGGCACAAGTAGTTCGAGTTTTGTGAGAATCAAAATTTACCAGGTGTTCTTTCTTATACAGTCTTTCTACTATCTTCTTATCCAAGGCCTTGGTCGACAAATGGGTTATGGACCTCAAAATTCTATATTCTAGGTAAACATATTAGCGTTAATCAATATCCTCGTCAATAGGTCACTAGGACCACGGAATGCTATATCGGGAGACGTACTACCCAACTTGCAAAACTTCTACTAGTATTCGATTGAATCTTATGGGTCACACATGGCATTTTTCTATCCCCTATG
Organism: Iris pallida; assembly: GCA_029216955.1. NCBI lineage: Eukaryota > Viridiplantae > Streptophyta > Magnoliopsida > Asparagales > Iridaceae > Iris > Iris pallida. Next base: position 3,343,633 of record JANAVB010042620.1, on the reverse strand, counting down.
GTATCCCAAACTTGTAATCATGTCTGAAGTCATTTCACCGAGAATTATGCCTCGCCCGTATACTCGGGCTGTGGTAAATCCTTGGTTTCGTCACTCAAATATGATACAAAATCGAACATTTCTTAACTCTAACCAATATTAACTCAAGGGTAACTACGGTCAAAGGAGGACCACTAGCCATAGTCTTAGTGACATTGTATAACCTATATTTTCTTAAACAATTTCAACTCTAGGGGTCGTGCCTTGCCAGTACGCTGCTGGCTGCAGTGAACCCATAGTATTCATAATTCAAATAAATGGCGACAGTGCACCGCTGTCTTGCCAATATGAGTTAACTAACACTCTTTTAACTATATCTATAAAAATCCATGAGCTTCTAGAGATTCAAACAAGTTGACTATGAAACAGCGTAAGTATTTGTCCTATTAGTCATAACCCCTACAAAAAGATTGAACATGGAGGAAATAACTGAAGACAAAGAGAAGGAATTTGCACAGTTATCAAGGTTAGACCATTAATTCTAGAAGGCCCTGTCTTACCAAGTGAATAATCCATCCATGTTGGATCATATCGTACTATCAAGAGGTAATAGTGTACCTATGGAGATCTGACAAACTAGACAATTAATAACTCCTCATCTAAATTGCATGGCATAGACTACCCATCGGTAAATTTGTATAAGGGACTCCTAGTCCTAGCCATTCTTTTAAATTAAATTAATCCTAACTCGTGAATGATCATTTCTTATTCGCAGGCTCGCAATAGTACGACTAACTTAAGTACTATCACGAGTTCGCACGATTTACGAAAACAGACCTGTATGGGCCACAAAAAAAACTTGTCACGACCTGTACCCATTTTTTTTTTAAAATGGATACGAGACGTGTCCAAGCCAGCCGATACCGCAGTATCGACGGTAGAACGCTGTCACGGCCATGAAGATCAAAATCACAAATAATGCTCATTTACGTAATTAATTTAACTTACAATATTCACAAGTTTTATATTTGCAGAAAAATATAAACTTGTATAAATATTTGAATGATTACAACTCCACTATCTAGCTAGTCTCTAGGCTCTCGTCTGCAAGTTCCCCCGTATCTCCCATGCTGAGTAAATCTACGGCTAACCTGAAAAATATTGGTTTTTAGTCAGGAATGGAACGAGTATAATTCACTGAATGCAGTTCCAATATATGAAAATAACTATATAACAGGGGTTAGCCTTTAGACATATGATTCATAAAATAAAATGAAGAAAGACAATAAGACTGAATAATAAGAACAGAAAATGATATGCAATAAATTACTCACCAACTGTCCCACTGGAGTACCTTTGATATGCGATTGGTCTCGGGACAATTATACGACATGGTCTACACGGTCTAAAGTTACACGGTCTACAGTTACACGGTCTACAATTACATGGTCTACAGTTACACGATCTACAGAAAATATTGCAATAAAGAAACACTGTCTACAAAATAATAATTATGATCTACACAGTATGATGTTACACGGTCTATATTGTATAAAGCAAATATGAAATACTGTCTACACTGTATAAAGCAAAAATAAATTACGGTCTACACGATTTAATGCAAGAATAAATCACGGTCTACACGGCCTAAGGTCAGATCACACATCGTTGGTACTTCACCTCCCGACACAACAAAGAACAAAATCAAAATAAAACTGAAATCACATATCTATCGACTAAACATTGATGTATAGTAAAGACCAATACTGAAAACAAACAATAAACTGTACTAGCCTGTGGTCCTCTACTGGTGAAATCGACAGTCTGAACTACTCAATATGCCACAATAGTCAAAACCCGTATAACAGTCCCCAAAAGCTGAAATAAACATTACCAATGTTCTCAAATAGTCAAAATAGCTAGAATTGCATGTCCTTAAGTCCAATTCTGGACACAGGGGCAAAACGGTAATTTTGGGCCAAAACGGTATCCGCCGTTGGATCCGCTTTGCATCGAAAAGCGTGCCAGAGTCAATGGTCTCTAAAGTCATCAAACTACATGTCTACGGATCCAGTTTTCCGATACGAACCCAATCGCATGTCCAGAGTTGGATTCCGGCAGGACGTGCACAAAATCTCCCGTTGAATTGGATCATAGGGCCCGCGAAACGGCGATCCAATCAACTGTCTCAGAATTAGACCAAACTTGGCATACAGGACCAGAAAAATAATGCGGTCCAGTTGGCGCAAGTTTCGTCTCGATCTGATGAGCGTGCACAAAGTAATTCAGGAATTTGCATAGAGGCCGATAGAGTGAATTTCGACGGATACGTATCAAATTTGTCGCGCACACGCAACCAATTTGAATTCCGTCAAAGCCCACATGACCACAAAGCTGTTACGCAACTTTTGATGCTTTCGGTTCGTGACCACATTGCCCGGATTGGCGGAACGCACATCGTATCGAAAGATTTTCTAGTTTTTTAAAACAGGTTTTTCATGAACTTTGGATTCTGATTACTCGGCGCGTAGTCGATGAAATCGACTTCTGCAAATTGGGTTGTGGAACCCTACATGTTATCTGTAACTGTGTCCAAGCCAAATTTCTAATCTGGCATTAGATCGATCGGAATCGATCTTCAAACATAGGTGATTGGACTGTATTAGCCCTGTTTTGCGATCAGAATTTTGATCGACTTCGTGTCAATTTCTCTTCGAATCTGGATCGATTCGCTATGAACTAATTAGAAGGGTTCCTAGATGGTTATATGGGCTATCCATACGATTTTACGAAATCGAGGACCGTCGAGTATACGCGAAGAAATTAAAAAAACGAAGTCGGTACCTCGGTGTACCGTCATTGTCCTGCTGCTTGCTATTGTCTTCTCGGCCACTGCTGGTTCCGTGCGGCCGTGGCTGCATGCGACGGTCCCCGGCCAGCCTGTGGCGGCGTGCGCACGTTCGCAGGAGAGAAGCGCATGTGGGTGAGGTGGCGAAGAAGTTAGGGTTCTCCTGTGCTCTGTTTACTCGAACTTGAAATATATATATATATTGTATCAATGGAATCGGGGGGGGGGGGGGTTTGAAGCTCGGGCTGTAGGGATTGGCTTTGGGCTGAGGTCAGCTGGCTCGGCGCGTTGCTCCTGTGGGGGTTCGCTGGGCCGTGTTATAGCTGCTGCTTTTTTTTTCATTTCATTTCTTTTTATTACACTATACATATATATATACATATATCTATATCCTCATATATATATATATATATATATATATATATATATATATATATATATATATATATATATACTTCTTCAACATATATTCAGATACAAAATATAATAATATATAATCTATATATATTATACCTTTATTAGATAATAATAATAATATAACAAATAATAAAATATTATTATATAATAATAACCTCAATAATATCGATAATAGAAATAATAATAATAATAATAATAATAATAATAATGATGAAATGCAATAAATCAATAATGAATATATATCGTTTGTACAGTTTAATAATCTCGTAATGCACAAGGTCCCATTATACAAAAAGTCACTGAATATCAATAATAATAATATTTATAATATCTAAATTACGAATATCTAGGAATATTCATTAAATCATTAAGTGGAATACAACATGCTCATACCAAATTATATCCATACGGATGTCATTGGACGTGCCGCCTGACCTACATGGGCTTAGGCTTGTCTTGGGTCCTATCTGGACTAATTCGGTACAGCCGGGTTCCCTAAAACTCAATAATATAAATAATAAATAAATAAGTCTTCGGTAAGGGTTAAGTCGCATCTTGGCCTGGTTTTCCTAGTTAGGACATCGCTATGGCCCAGCCTTCCCTACCAGGGCTAGTACTCTAGTCAAAGCACGCCATCGCATTATCCGTGCCACGATTTCTGGTCACCATGCACTCCAAACTCTGCCATGGCTAAAGTCATCTATCGTACTAATTAACTAAGTAATTATTTATAAAATCTAAAAATCACCATTCCAATAAAATAAATAATAATAATAAAATATTCTAATTTTCTGGGAAGGGCAGCTACAAATCTACCCACCTTAAAAATAATTTCGTCCTCGAAATTCTAATTCATAATTATTCCTTATATTTCAAAGGAAAACTACCATTACCTTAATCTCCTCGAATTTTAATTCCTCAAAAATAGTTTATATTATCCTCCTAGCCACTTTGTAACTACAAATCCTTGAGGATTCCTACCCATCTTTGGTCACACTACTTCCACAATCTCATGTCACTAAAACTTTATAATCATCCAACTACTTGCTAAAAATTTCTACAAATATATATATCTACTGTATGTGTCATCTATAATCCTCTCTTATCTATTAAGCAACCCAAAAATTTAACAAGCAACAAATTTTACATAAGTAGCAAAGAAATATTGGTAATTTCTAATAAGCATGACCATTCGTCGCTCCGAAATAGGAAGGACAGGAAAATAAGGAAGAACAATCGAGAGTAAAAATGAAATTTCTAGAGCGGTAGAGAGTATTCAATGATGCAGATAAAAAGAAGGTTTATGAACCATTACTTATTTGCTAGATTGGGCTACTCTAGTCCAGTCGCTCGCCAATTCGAAGAACCCTTCGTTTCATATAAGAGCCTGCAATCCATACAATACGGAAGTCATGTTCTTGAAATTAATCTAAACAAGGTTCCATAATAGGATGGAATTTGAGAAATCAAGGTTGTGATCTTTTTTATGGTTATTTAAACACACGAGCAAGGAATAAAATACAGTGCAAGATCGTATCGCGACTTCCACGTAGATGGAATAAGGGTAACGAATGACTTCACATTCTAAGAGGTGAGGACTACATAATAGGTATAGGGACCTATTTCAAATAGTTCGGTTTTATAGTCCAAATATGGTGGTATGTATAGATGGGTTTTACTGGGTCTTAATGGGTTTCCTAATCGGCCATCAATCATTGGTTGGATGAATCTTGGATTTTAATCTTATATTGACTGGACAAGATCCCAATGATAAACTATTTCTACTAGGCTAGGGTAACCTAGAATAGGTTTCCACCCACGTGGTTGAGCTAGATGGCAGTCGGATTGGTTAATGAGCTTTATAAGCCTTGAAGATGAGCTTTCTGTGACTTTTGTGTTTAAGTCGCACGAGAAGACACACTAGTGACATGTGCATAGTGGGCTTCGAGTAGATCACAACCATATATTGGGTTGAAAGATTCGAGTCGAAGTTGAAGCTCTAATGAAAGTCGAAAAGCATATCGGTATTATGGTAAGGGTTATAACTCGTCCCTTTTGACCTGAAAGTCGTACCATAAAAATAGAGTACAAGGGAACGTGTTTGAGTGGGACATGATATACCTAGATGAAGGTGGACTCGTCTAGATCTTGCATATAAATTTTGTTGGAAGGTAATAGCTGGTCTCGTGCTTCGAATATTAATGACACGACCGGGGTCAAAAATGATCTAAATGGAAAGTGGGAGTCCATGGAGCACTAATTATCATCATAATAAAATTATTCTAATCAATCGGTAATCCTCGTATATCCTAAAATTTAGAAGGCTTATTGTCTACCCTCCTTAGAAGTTAGGACATTGTCTTAGGAAATAATGAGGTTAGAAGAATTTTGAAGTCCAGATATTGTACCACAACTCTTGTTAATAAAGAAATAAGGCACGACGTAACGGGATACAGTAAATATAAGTCTACTCAAGGATCGTTTCTCAATTAATAGGAAACGAGTATGTACAACGACACGTGGTCGATAAAATAGAATGACCTACTCGTCCCTAGTATACGAGAGTTATCACGGGGTAACCAACTCTAAGGCACATCATAAGAAAAGAATTTCTAACAACTAAGTCGTGAATCTCTATATGTGTCAAGCATGCTAGACTATGGTCACAAGGGTTCTAGCGGTATGGGCTGCATTGGTCATGCGTTGCTGTAGATAACTGTTAGGTCATAATATGACAGGTATTTAAGCTGTGGTGTTCCAATACTAATTAGGTCTTAATTATGAAATTTATATAACTAGAACAATAGTTGTTGGAAACTAATCTCGGGATGAGTGTCTACCATGGTCACGGTAAGTGATTGTCCTTACCTTGTTTATTCAACTCATGTCTAAACCGTGGGCTTTGGCCGAGGAAGGGCTGAGTTGAAGATTAAGGATTGCTAGTTAAAGCAAGCTTCAGGCAAATAGTTAGAGGCTCACGATATTTCGTTTCTTGAGAATAGATAGTCTCCTAGGTTGGCATTTTAACTAAGGGTAACACCCTAATCATTCTCAAGTTCAGATGGCTAGAAGGACCCAATAACAGTTTGGGGGTCGAGAGGAGAACGAGTAACTCAAGGAAAGGTTCTAGTCACATGGCTGGTCGATGGTAGCTACACTTGTGTATACAACTATCATAGCCATGGGGATACTCTGTATAGCTCTACCATTTATGAGCTCTCGTCATTCCAAATCAGTGAAAGACAAAATAATAGAGTTCAAGGGAGATGTTACTGAACATAATTACGAGATTCAAAGGCGAATGTATAATTCAAGAGGAATTGTCAATGCAGTCGCGGATGAGATCCTAAAGACATCTACATCTCAATCCACGTAGGTTAATCAGAGGGAGAGCGAACCGGGTGCACTACGGGTGATCAGAATGTAAGACATCAATTCTGATTAGATAATATGTTAGTGGGCGTCCCCAATAAACATATGTCTTGAATCAAGCTCGATAAGAGTGTAAGCTTGCAAAACTAGGCTGTGATAGCAACATTGGTCAAAATAGTCAAACTATAAGTATACAAGATTTTTGAAAGAAGGCACAAGTAGTTCGAGTTTTGTGAGAATCAAAATTTACCAGGTGTTCTTGCTTATACAGTCTTCCTACTATCTTCTTATCCAAGGCCTTGGTCGACAAATGTGTTATGGACCTCAAAATTCTATATTCTAGGTAAACATATTAGCGTTAATTAATATCCTCATCAATAGGTCACAAGGACCACGGAATGCTAGATCGGGAGACGTACTACCCAACTTGCAAAACTTCCAATAGTATTCGATTGAATCTTATGGGTCACACATGGCATTTTTCTATCCCCTATGGTATACCAAACTTGTAATCATGCCTGAAATCATTTCACCGAGAATTATGCCTCGCCCGTATACTCGGGCTGTGGTAAATCCTTGGTTTCGTCACTCAAATATGATACAGAATCGAACATTTCTTAACTCTAATCAATATTGACTCAAGGGTAACTACGGTCAAAGGAGGACCACTAGCCATAGTCTTAGCGACATTGTATAACCTATATTTTCTTAAACAATTTCAACTCTAGGGGCCGTGCCTTGCCAGTACGCTGTTGGCTGCAGTGAACCCATAGTATTCATAATTCAAATAAATGGCGACAGTGTGCCGCTATCTTGCCATTATGAGTTAACTAACACTCTTTTAACTATATCTATAAAAATCCATAAGCTTCTAGAGATTCAAACAAGTTGACTATGAAACAGCGTAAGTATTTATCCTATTAGTCATAACCCCTACAAAAAGATTGAACATGGAGGAAATAACTGAAGACAAAGAGAAGGAATTTGCACAGTTATCAAGGTTAGACCATTAATTCTAGAAGGCCCTGTCTTACCAAGTGAATAATCCATCCATGTTGGATCATATCGTTCTATCAAGAGGTAATAGTGTACCTATGGAGATCTGGCAAACTAGACAATTAATAACTCCTCATCTAAATTGCATGGCCTAGACTACCCATCGGTAAATTTGTATAAGGGACTCCTAGTCCTAGCCATTCTCTTAAATTAAATTAATCCTAACTCGTGAATGAGCATTTTTTATTCGCAGGCTTACAATAGTACGACTAACTTAAGTACTATCACGTGTTCGCACGATTTACGAAAACAGACCTGCATGGACCAAAACAAAAACTTGTCACGACCTGCACCCATTTTTTTAAAATGGATACGAGACGTGTCCAAGCCAGCCTACACCGTAGTATCGGCGGTAGAACGCTGTCACGACTATGAAGATCAAAATCACAAATAATGCTCATTTACGTAATTAATTTAACTTACAATATTCACAAGTTTTACATTTACAGAAAAATATAAACTTGTACAAATATTTAAATGATTACAACTCCACTATCTAGCTAGTCTATAGGCTCTCGTCTGCAAGTACCCCCGTATCTCCCATGCTAAGTAAATCCACGGCTAACCTGAAAAATATTGGTTTCTAGTCAGGAATGGAACGCGTACAATTCACTGAATGCAGTTCCAATATATTAAAATGACTATATAACAGGGGTTAGCCTTTAGACATATGATTCATAAAATAAAATGAAGAAAGACAATAAGGCTGAATAATAAGAACAGAAAATGATATGCAATAAATTACTCCCCAACTGTCCCAGTGAAGTACCTTTGATATGTGATTGGTCTAGGGATAATTATGTGACACGGTCTACACGGTCTAAAGTTACACGGTCTACAGTTACACGGTCTACAATTACACGGTCTACAGTTACACGATCTACAGAAAATATTGCAATAAAGAAACACTGTCTACAAAATAATAATTACGATCTACACAGTATGATGTTACACGGTCTACATTGTATAAAGAAAATATGAAATACTGTCTATACTGTATAAAGAAAGAATAAATCACGGTCTACACGGTTTAATGCAAGAATAAATCACGGTCTACACAGTCTACACGGTCTAAGGTCAGATCACACATCGTTGGTACTTCACCTCCCGACACAACAAAGAACAAAATCAACGTAAAACTGAAATCACATATCTATAGACTAAATACTGATGTATAGTAAAGATCAATACTGAAAACAAACAATAAACTGTACTAGCCTATGGTTCTCTGCTGGTGAAACCGACAGTCTGAACTACTCAATATGCCACAATCGTTAAAACCTGTATAACAGTCCCCGAAAGCTGAAATAAACATTACCAATGTTCTCAGAATAGTCAAAATAGCTAGAATTGCCTGTCCTTAAGTCCAATTCTGGACACAGGGGCAAAACGGTAATTTTGGGCCAAAACGGTGTCCGCCGTTAGATCCGCTTTGCACCGAAAAGTGTGCTAGAGTCAACGGTCTCTAAAGTCGTCAAACTACATGTCTACTGATCCATTTTTCCGATACAAACCCAACCGTATGTCCAGAGTTGGATTCCGGCGGGACGTGCACAAAATTGCCTGTTGAATTGAATCGTAGTGCCCGCGAAACGGCGATCCAATCAACTGTCTCAGAATTGGACCAAACTTGGCATATAGGACCAGAAAAATGATGCAGTCCTATTGGCACAAGTTTTGTCTCGATCTGATGAGGGTGCACAAAGTAATTGGGGAATTTGCATAGAGGTCGATACGGTAAATTTGACGGATACGCATCAAATTTGTCGCGCACACGCGACCAATTTGAATTCCGTCAAAGCCCACATGACCACGAAGCCGTTACGCACCTTTCGATACTTTCGGTTTGCGACTACGTCGCCCGGATTGGCGGAACGCACGTCGTATGGAAAGATTTTCTAGTTTTTTAAAACAGGTTTTTCATGAACTTTGGATTCCGATTACTCGACGCGTAGTCGATGAAATCGACTTCAGTGAATTAGGTTATGGAGCCCTACATGTTGTCTGTAACTGTGTCCAAGCGAATTTCTTTTCTGGCATTACATCGATCGGAATCGATCTTTAAACGTAGGTGATTGGACTGTATTAGCCCTGTTTTGCGATCAGAATTTTGATCGACTTCGTGTCGATTTCTCTTCGAATCTGGATCAATTCGCTACGAACTAATTGGAAGGGTTCCTAGATGGTTATATGGGCTGTCCATACAATTTTACGAAATCGAGGACCGTCGAGTATACGCGAAGAAATTAAAAAAACGAAGTCGGTACCTCGGTGTACCGTCGTTGTCCTGCTGCTTGCTGTTGTCTTCTCGACCACTGCTGGTTCCGTGCGGCCGTGGCCGCGCGCGATGGTCCCCGGCCACCCTGCGGCAGCACGCGCACGTGCGCAGGGGAGAAGCGTGCGTGGGTGAAGTGGCGAAGAAGTTAGGGTTCTCCTGTGCTCTGTTTACTCGAACGTGAAATATATATACACTGTATCAATGGAATCGGGGGGGGGGGGGTTTGAAGCTCGGGCTGTGGGTATTGGCTTTGGGCTGAGGTCAGCTGGCTCAGCCCGTTGCTCCTGTGGGGGTTCACTGGGCCGGATTATAGCCGCTGCTTTGTTTTCTCTCTTCTTTTCTTTCATTTCATTTCTTTTATTACACTATACATATATATATACATATATCTATATCCTCATATATATATATATATATATATATATATATATATATATATATATATATATATATATATATATATATATATTTTACATATATATATATATATATATATATATATATATATATATATATATATATAAATATATATATATATATATACTTCTTCAATATATATTCACATACAAAATATAATAATATATAATCTATATATATTATACCTTTATTAGATAATAATAATAATATAACCAATAATAAAATATTATTATATAATAATAACCTCAATAATATCGATAATAGAAATAATAATAATAATAATAATAATGACGAAATACAATAAATCAATAATGCATATATATCATTTGCACAGTCTAATAATCCCGTAATGCACAAGGTCCCATTATACAAAAAATTACTGAATATCAATAATAATAATATTTATAATATCTAAATTAGGAATATCTAGGAATATTCATTAAATCATTAAATGGAATACAACAAGCTCATACCAAATTATATCCATACGGATGTCATTGGACGTGCTGCATGACCTACATGGGCTTAGGCTTGTCTTGGGTCCTATCTGGACTAATTTGGTACAGCAGGGTTCCCTAAAACTCAATAATATAAATAATAAATAAATAAGTCTTCGGTAAGGGTTAAGTCGCATCTTGGTCTGGTTTTTCTAGTTAGGACATCGCTATGGCCCGGCCTTCCCTTCCAGGGCTAGTACTCTAGTCAAAGCACGCCATCGCACTATCCGTGCCACGATTTTTAGTCACCATGCACTCCAAACTCTGCTGTGGCTAAAGTCATCTATCGTACTAATTAACAAAGTAATTATTTATAAAATCTAAAAATCACCATTCCAATAAAATAAATAATAATAATAAAATATTTTAATTTTCTAGGAAGGGCAGCTACACATGGGATAGGAAATAAAAAGATAATTAATATGATACACCTGAGTTCTTAGGAACTGTCAAAAGAAAAATAATTGTCCTCGAAATAACCTGATTCAATTCCCAAGTAAATTCTAAGGAACAACGATCCATCGATCTAACACACAACTCTAAGGAAGAATAAATCACAGTTGAAATCAAAACTTATTCATAAATCGAGATTCAAATCATCAGGTTGGATACTCACCAACTGTTCTCGTTCTCGACTGAGGAAAAAAGTGATCGATCGATCATGAATCAAATTTCCTACAAAATTCGATCAATCAAGGAGAAGAATTGAGAGTTTGAGATCACAAAATTGAGTTCGATCGAAAAAAAACCAAATACTTACTAAAATTGAGTTTGTCTCAACAATGGCTCGATCGTCAACACTGGAACGTCGATCAGGAATGTCCTTCCAATCGTTGATGCACTGCTTCGTCGTTGAACGATCGCTCACCGCCGAGATCTGTCGCTCCGATCTATCGCTCGTCGTCGAGGAGGATAATCGCCATTGCTGCTATGCTTCGCTCAAGATAATTGCAGGGATGATGAGGAAGGAAGAGGGAAATTGAGCTATGGAATGAAAAGAAAAGAATGGAAGGGTCCTTTAAATAGCCAAACTTCTGAGAAATGTCTACACATGCTCTAACCGACTGAGGAATTCCTTTTTGGAGGGAAGAAGAATTTGTTACTTGCACATGGCTCAGCTGGAATATGTCAGAAAGAAATTCAAATTTCTCCTCCATTGAGCAATGACAAAAAATAAATGGTCGAGCCTATCAATGCTTAATCCCTAGTTCAGAAGAGAGAGAGTTTTAAAAGAAGGAATTGATCCAATGGGCTATTACTAAAAGCCCATTAGGTGAAGTTGAAGAAAACCCAAATTAATTTGGGCTGAAGGGAAAAAGAAAAAAAATGAATAATACCAATAGTTTCAGAAGAGAAAAATCAGAAAAATTATTCAAGGGTTTATAAAATAATAAAATCTCTGAGAAGTGGAGTTACAACTATCCACGCGTCGGATTTGTCCAGAATTGCCCATACACGGATTTGTACTATTTTTGCATGTTTAAGCTGATTTGTAGCTAGAATCTTAAAAAAACTCAAAATATGAAAGTTATAGATTTTGTCTTGGCTTCAAGAATCTTTTGGTCTCACTTTAACTGGAGTTTATATGTGGTTGATAGTTTCAATCATCCATGGATTTCTTGATCTTCCTTGCATGTTTTTCTATGCTTGGCCTAAATTGCGATGACCCAACTTGATAAGCTTGAACTTGAACATGATAATGTAATTCCGTCCTGATAATCTTGTTAGTGGCCCGTCGAGGCACACTCATGAAAAGTATTCTTGATATGACAAGTAAACCTGACATGACTTATATAACCCTGAATGCTGTTGCAACAAATATTTCTGTCTTTCTAGTGTAACTCTTGTCTTGACTCCGTGGTTGATTTTCCTTATTGTGATTGTAAAAACTACATGTCTTGTCTTGCATCATGTCTAAGACATAGATTTCTGGTTACCACGGCCAGAAATTCATAATGAATCTTACTAGGTTAAACAACTAGAATTATCAAGTAGTTCATATAGAAAGATTTTTCAGTTATAGGCGATCCCATTATCCCGGCCACACCTTTGAACTTGTAGTCTACCGTCGAGTAGGACACGTTTCCAGCACACTGTCATGTGTTGCACTTCTTGTATCCTAAGTACTCAAGTACACCAGAAAACTTGATAACTCTTATAACTTGATAACTCTTGTAACTTGATAACTCGTGTAACTTTCGCCTGGATAGCCTGGATAGTCTGTAGGACTTGTGACTGCGAGAATATCTCAACTGCATCTTGTTAGTAACTAGGCCTCTGATAACCCTAGTTAGCTAATGATAGCTAGCCACATGACTTGATTGGTTGTGCCTGAATGATTGTCTCCTGATTAACATAGGAATTATATTCCAACTCTTGTTCTTCCTGATACAAGAAAGTATGTTCACTTTAACTCTTGTCATTTATGTTATTATCAATATATTGCTTGTATCAGTTCTTCTATTCTTTATATGCTGGTTTTAGTTCATAAATAGAGCCACCCTTATGGTACTTCCTCTTTTTGTGGTCTGACCCAACTGGTTTTGTGTGGCCAGATTTTGGAGTGATACCCGAGGATCTAACTGCTTTTTAGCAAGATGGTGAACACCAGGAGTAACCGTGACAACAAGTGGGTTTCTTATTTTACCCTCCCACTCTACTGTAACTTATTCTTTTGATGTGTTTAACCGCCAAGCATGTGTTAGCTCGTATTGTAACTTTATTTCTATCTGCCTAAGGGCTGTAACATGATTGACAAATCCTAGGGTGTAATGATTATGTATGACTTAACTCTTGCTAGTCTTCGCATTTTGTATGACGAGCTTCATGATCATCTGAATATGTAATGTTTGGAATGCCTTACTTTTGTATGTCTGATGATCAAATATCTTGTAACTTTTATTTGCTTGCTTAAGATTGAAACATTAGGCTTGTTCTTGACCACAAGAGACTGGGGGATGGTAGATTAACTCTCATTCAACTAGATAGCTGTAACCATATTGAGAAGTGTGTTGCAGTCCAATGTACGTAGCTGGCTGTGTATGTCCTCCGCTCTCCAGTATTCTGGTTCTGGGGCGTGACAAGGAAAGTTGAGCCATTTTTCTTGGACTGATGCAGAGTCTTCAAAGGTGTAGATTCAAGCCTTGAGCACACGTGCAAGGCTTCAAAATACTAGAGCGTCGCCTTGGTAGGTGGCACGCTCCTCTTGGTTTATAGTACCTATAGAGAGCGAGGTTCAGTACATTGTCGTTTACCGATATGTTACTAATTAATGTTCCACGCTCTCATTTGGTTCAAAGAGTTATTTTAAAGCTTACAATATTTTTAGTGATCTTTGTAGCCATCCTAGTGAATTGCATATAAATATGTGACATGCATAATAACACAAACTATGTTACAACTTATCTACGACAGAGCGTGTCATTGTAGAATAAAACTTACCATGTTCTTCCTTGTTCAATAGATATCAATTACCATGGTAGTGTATGTTCGTGTAAAGGTCACTGGCATAACAAGCCATCCTAGACTATACCCTTAGTTAGACGGTGACCATTTCAGCACGGTTGTGAGCCCGTTAAATATTTTTGAATCACCCGTGCTAGGATTCAGCATAACTATTTTGTTTCCTCCTAGGTCAAAATTGATTCCGTGCCCCTCCGGGTTACCGTTCAAGGGAACTATACGCATAAGGTTTCCAATGATTGTGCTAGACTAAACTAGTTATTCAGGCATAATCTACGACTTTATAAGAAATTTAACCAATTTAGTGTGTTCTGCCTCATCGTTGCAAGATACATTGATTCATCCTTGCACAACACAGTTCTATAGTAAATATAAGATAAGTAAACATATAGCAGAATTATGGCATAATAGTTTTATAGTAAGTATACGTGAGAAATCCTGCAACAGTTCATTGGAAATACGCATTCGTGTCCTTATACCTTCATTTAACATTTAATACCTTTATTTAACATTTATGTATATTGGTATTGTCGATTGGTTGGAGAACAAGAGGGTCAAGGGTGAGAAGGGTCAAGCCACTCAATCTGATTGTTTGAGGCGAGAGGGAAAATATTGGTTGTGCTAAAAAATGTCTATACGGTCACCTGAAATCACATAAGCAACAAATCAACGCTCTATCCTTCTATTCTGAGTTCGATATGAAATACGAAGTTCGAAGAACGCAAGCAATAAAATCCATCAAAAATATTTATGAAAATGCATTCATAAAACCAAAGCTAAAGAAGCAAGTGCGGCATGAAAAACAAAACAGCGGAAGGTCTCTCCCGACTTAGTCATAGAGTCTTTCCTCGAAATGCAGCCCGCTGAATATGGGACTTAATTTCGAAGAAGCTGATCCATAACAAGGAACAGATATTGATTCAACCGGTCCCGACCAATCGATAGCGACTGTGTTTCTTAACCGTGCTCCCTATGTCACAACGAGGAACATTTAGCATGTTGGGAAGGGGTACTACAAACCACATCTTCCTAAGGCTTTATCTTGAAGGAAGTTAACTTTATTTGTATGTTATTGAAGTCCTTTTCATTATTGAAAGTAGATTTCTTCTTGTCTTAAGAATTGATCATGTTTTCCATAGCAAACTGTTTGGATAGAGTCCATTTTGATCTTATTTTTGGATTCATCCTCAATGCATATGAAACACATAAGATCTTCTAGCTTCACTTCTTCCTTCTTGCAATACATGGCAGTCTTGAAGTGATTCCAAATTATAGAAATTTTGGAGAGTATAACTCCTATTATGAACTTTTCAACTAGAGGAATATTCTTTTCTTCTAGCTTCTGTTGAATTTTTATGAGCTCCTTCACCTTGGAATTATAATCTTTTTATCTTTATATTCTATTAACATGAATTTTTTTAAGGAGACATATCTTAGAGAAATTTTTATCGTATCCTTGTTCTATTTTTCAAGATTCATATATGTCTCAAGTCTTCTCCTTCTTGTTATAGGACTCAACCAGGAATCCTCATAATTAACAACTTACATAGGTTATTATCTCACTTCTACTACTATTATGCACTAATCAAAGTAGAAAAAGCTTTAGTATTATTCACCTTTCAAATCATAGTTCTATTTTAGACAGAACATAATCCATATTGACAAGAAGATTCATTCTAATATTTCTCTTCTAGTTATTATACTGCTTGCCGTCAAACTTTTCAAGCTCGTGGAAGCTAGTGTCCATAAGACTTGTACGAACATGCATATTAAATTTTGATAAGATTCTTGCTGACTTAGTAAGTCACATGAATCTCTTTTTGAGATTGTTGGAGTATCGAAATAGTCAATAAAGACTTAACCACAAATGATTATCAAACAAAAAATCAAACTTGCTAAGAGTATTGACAACGATGAAATCAATAAGAAAAGATCTGCTGAAGAAGTCGAAAGTAGTTAATACTATTTTAATGATTTATTCGTCAAGTTAGTTGAATAGCATGCTAGGGTGGTCAGAATACCATTTTTCGAAGAGAGATTTGACAGTCCTTTGTGTCGATTCACTCCCAGGAACCAACAAGCCTAACTGGACTAATATCACAATCAACCTTCTTGAACGCTCTCCTGATTATCTTCCTTCATGGAGCTAGCATTGTTGCGTTGATGGAGCAGTTAGACTAGTGCTTGAGCGTTGTTGCAAACAATATTGGAAGGTCCTAGAGCATAATCTCTTTTTCTCACTTGTTATGTTCCTTTATCCCCAATTGTTGGTTATCACCTTACATAGGAGAACCACCTACTAATCAATTACAAAACTGAACATCCTACTAACAATATAGACAAATATTCATGAGTAACTCCCAGAGAGGGCAATTATGAATTGAACAACTTGCAATAACGAGGCTAGCAAAATTGCAACTTTAACAGGACAACAAAGCTACTACACATGGAGAAAATAGTAATAAGGCTATCGTGCAAAGCTACCATAACAAGGCTATATGTGAAGCTAACAACAAGGCTATCTGCAGGGCTAGTCACGAGGCAACCAACGAAGCTACCCCTAGCTAGCAATGTGGCTAACTACATAGGTAGAAATAAGGCTACTTTTATAGCTATAAACGAGGCTACCCATATAGCTAGCAGCGCTTCTCTTATGTCAACTTCACGTCCGACGCGAACATGGGATAGTGTAAAGCGCATCATCAAAGCGCCAATTTGTGCTCTTCGTCCAAGTTCGATCTAGGCCTAGCTTCGAAGAATTTCTCCAAGGAAACACCACGATACTAACCACCAAGCTAACACACAACATATGTATAAGTAAATAAATGAATGATCAAATATTGAAATATATATGAGATTTATTTTAAAATAGAATAGTGAGACCATGTCATCTAAAGACAGACTAGATAAACCCCAACGATATTTACCTATAAGATGCCAAATTACCTCACAAAGATACTTTGGGCTTCCGTGGTCCTCTGTCTGTCTCATTAAATTACTCAGATTTCATTGAACCCTAATTTATATAAGTTTGCCAAACTAAGAAACAAAAAATTCTTCCGGTTAGGGGGAGCATGATCTAACCAAGAAAAAATCACAACACAACATGAATTGGTAGGAGATGTATTGTCTCTAAAAGAACAAATCCTAACAAAGTTCCTTAATTCTTGAATAATTATCCAAACTATTACGCTACACTCCACTAATCATGTACTATTTACATGTAATGTAGAGCAAGTAATAACTACAAATGAAGTGAATGGCCTGAATTGAACTTAAATGCGCTCTATTTTTTATACTTTAATATTCTGAACAATTTCTTTAGAACTTAAAATAACACAAGGTTTTCAAATTTTAGCATTCTTAGTCTGTTTTCCACTTAACAACAATTTATGATATTTTGGCAATTAGAGTTGAAACAAATCAACAATATTAATTTTATTAATGGATGGTATAAAAGCTATACAACTTTGAATATATATAGAGGGAGAACATGTCTATATCCGTATAGGAGAAGAAATTTGTATCTGTATAGGAGTAGGAACCCGTATAGGAGATACGTAAATATTGACATAAATCTAATACTAAATCTAATCATATCTTAACACTCGCTTCAAACTCAGGATGGTTCAAACAACATGAGTTTGCCTAATAGAAACTGATATCATGGTGTAGGGGTGTAACTTTGTAAATAATTATAATAGTTGATCTATGGAAGTCAGATGTGGTAAATTGAAGAGAAATTTTGAGTGGCACCCCACTTTTTTTAGCCTTATTTAAGGTGCACCCCACAATTTTACACTATTGTAATTTACCCCCCATATTTGACGATTTCCGTCCAAGATGGACGGTCAACTGGGTTGACCCAAATATTTTGACAAAAATACCCCCCGATCAGTTGTCTTCTTTCTCATCTCTCGCCAAACCCTCGCCGACCTCGCCTGCCCCCTCCCCCCCGACCTCACCACCACCACCTCCACCACCATCATCTTCACCAACACCACCATCACCACCGCCGCCGCACCGTCGCTCCACCGTGCCCTAGCTTCGCCCCCTCCCTCTCCATCACCAGCACCCCTCCGCCGCACCCCAGCTTTGCCGCTCCCTAGCTCTGCCCCCCTCCCTCTCCATCACCAGCACCCCCTCCGCCGCACCCCCGCTTCGCCGTGCCCCCGCTCTGCCACGCCCTAGCTCCGTCCCCTCCCTTTCCATCGCCGCCCTAGCTCCACCACGCCCTAACTCCGCGCCCCCGTCTCTCGCCACCCCCTCGCCGACCTCGCCTGCCCCCTCCCCCCGACGAATGCCCCTCCGCCGCACCCCCGCTCTGCCACGCCCTAGCTCCGCCATACCCTAGCTCCGCCATACCCTAGCTCCGCGCCCCCGTCTCTCGCCACCCCCCTCGCCGACCTCACCTGCCCCCTCCCCTCCGGCGAATGTTGTTGCTGTTGCGGTTCGCGGGGTCGGAGATCGAGTTGGGAAGGGGGGCATCAGCTAGGTCGGGGAGGGGGCGGAGCTGCGGCTAGGTCGGAGAGGGGAGGTGGCAGCGGCGAGATCGGGGAGGGGTGGCAGCGACGAGGTCGGGGAGGGGGTGGGGAGCGGCGGCGAGGTCGGAAGGAGCAACGGCGAGAGACACGGGAAAGAAGACAATTGGTCGGAGGGTATTTTTGTCAAAAAATTTGGGTCAACCCAGTTGACCGTCCATTTTGGACGGAAACCGTCAAAAGTGAAGGGTGAATTACAATAGTCTAAAGTTGTGGGGTGCACCTTAAATAAGGCTAAAAAAAGTGGGGTGCCACTCAAAATTTCTCAAAATTGAATACCTGCCAACAAATGCTCGTGGATAAAATGACAATCAATCTCAATATGCTTTGTCCGCTTATGAAAAACTAGATTATTTGCAATTTGTATAGCACTCATGTTGTTATAGTGAAATGGTGTAGGCCCTGTAGGAGTAATGCCCATATCAGAGGACAATCTCCATACGTGAATGATCTTACTGGTGGTGACAGTCACAGCTCTTTACTCTACCTTAGTCGAAGAACATGCAACAAAGACTTACTTTGCTATAAAATTAATGAATCATCAAAAAAGAAACAAAATCCTGTAGTAGATCATCTAGTGGTTGAATTTTCTGCCCAATCCACATCAGAAAATGTTCGAAGTTACAGAGTAGATGTAGAAGTCCTAAGTAATGAGGACGTAATGGAGCCCTGAAGATTGAAGATTCCTGAGTAAGGCACCATAGCGAGATGATCGAGGCATAAAAAAATGTCTAACAAAATTAATTGCATAAAAAATATCTGCCCTGGTTAGACAAAGATACACAAGTTGACCTACTATATAGCCATATGTAGCGAGTAGGATCTGTGAGAGACTTACCATCTGTGGGGTGAAGCTTCACATGCATGAAGCTTCAAAGGAGTATCAACTTCCTGACTATCAAAATAATCTTTGAAGTATATTAAGTTGAGAAACAAGTATCTCTCTTCTCTTTGTGCAATCTCGAGTCCAATAAAGTAGCAAAGATAGCCAACGCCTTCATCAGAAACTGATGACAAAGGTATCTCTAAGTAGCTGTAATCCTTGCTAAATTATCGCCAGTCAAAATCATGTTGTCTATATAGAGTAAGAGAAGAACTCGTCCTTGCGGTGACGACCACACAAAAAGATAATGATCCTGAGAATACTACTAAAACCTACCTTACGAATATTACCCGGTCATACTCAAACAAGCTTGGAAAGCTTGCTTGAGACGATAGATATATAGAACGACAAGGCAACAAACATGTACCGATCGACAAAGTAGAAAGGCCTGGAGTGTAAACTACCAATTTTTTTATTTTTATTGTTTATTTGACTTAAATAATTTTTTTTGGATTTGTATATATTTTAAGACAATATTTATTACTTATATATATAGCCATAGTCATGGTTAAGTTTTATTATGCCTGTTGACTAGGAATTTTGGCATGGTCAGTGCAGTCGTGTATCATGGGCAGAATTTTAGCCATGGTAGGGGTGATATAGCCATATCTATGTTCCTTGTATAGAAATAAGTTAATTTGTGACTTAAACCATATAATTGGCTAAAATAAAGACTTATAGAGGCTTTTGACTTTTTAGGAGATTCGATTACACAAAACTTACCCAAACTTTCCCCGAGCCAAGTCCAAACCAAAATAGGCATGTAGTGCACTAATATACACCCATGTTTTTCTCACATTATCGGTAAGAGGCTTCCTAATTGGCTTGCTTACTGGATGCGCTCATCTTATGACTGAAACTATGTAAATGTTTACCATGCTTCATTTCCTTACATCACTTGCCTCACTGGCTAGAAACCTTCCCAATACTTGACTTGAAGGTGAAGGTTCTGAAAGAAAATTACTTGTTGCTCGATAAATTTTCTACTATAGTCTGTCGCTTTTGACTACTCGGCCACTCTCCCCTTCCCGGGCCGACGCCCCCCTCAATGGGTTCCTAAATAAGAAAGATGGCGGTGTTCATTCTTATTCTTATTAAGTGAAGAAGGAACTATTAGATTAGCTAGTGTTCATTGGGAATAAGGTCATTTAGTAAGTTCATAACAATTGCTGTAAAGCAAGGGGCCTTCCTTCGGGCGCTTCATTGCCATCGTCGGCCTTCTTTCCTATCGGTCGCCTTCGTTAGGCTAAGCATCTTTCGACGGAGGAAAGGAGGCGACGTCTCGCTTCTCTTCTGGTGAAGCAGCGAGTTCATGAGCAAGTGAATGAATGAGCCAGCAAGCTGCGAGTGAAGTGCTCGTAGGGCGAGCCATCTTATATATATATATATATATATATATATATATATATTATATATATATTTTTTATATTATATATATATATATATATTATATATATATATTATATATGTATATATATATATATATATATATATTATATATATATATATATATATATATATATATATATATATTTTATATATATAAAATATATATATATATATATATATATATATATATATATATATATATATAAATATATATATATATATAATATATATATATATATATATATATATATATATATATATATATATATATATATATATTATACAAAACACAAAGGGTTTTGAATCCTAGGGCTGACTGTGCCAAGATAAAGAGTGGTTGGGATTTAATCTTGATGAATCAACGGTTGTGGGATTTTATGGGGAATCCAAAGTGTGGGGTTTGCACTCATAATGGTTGTGGATGAGCATTATTGAGAGTGGGGTTTTATGGGGAATGAGCATTATTGAGAGTGGAGTTTTATGGAGAATCCAAAGAGTGAGGTTTGCACTCATAATGGTTGTGGATGAGCATTATTGAGAGTGGGGTTTTATGGGAAATCCAAAGAAAATTTACATCCAGCAGTGGTTGGAATTTAATATTTTGATGGGGGCCTCATAATTATTATTTGATGGGGGCCTCATAATTATTATTGTTCGTTTAAAATTGGGGGTCCAAGATTTTGAGGGAGAATACCTTAAATGAACCATGCCCTATGGGTACGGGTTATGACTAGTATATATATATATATATATATATATATATATATATATATATATATATATATACTCCACCCGACCTTGGCCCGGAGGCCGTGGCCACCGCCACCCAGCCACCTCCGTGGGAGAGAGGGCTCGAACCCGGCCCTGTCCCCCGGTGCACGGTGGTGTTACCAGTACACCACGACTCGATGTGCATATATATATATATATATATATATATATTTATATATATATATATATATATATATATATATTTCGTTAAATATATATATATATATATATATATATATATATATATATATATATTTCGTTACATATATATATTTGTATAAATAAATTCTAAAAATTACTAAAATAAAAATACACTAAAAATTATGATGCGGTATATATTCAGGAAAAGACATATTTAACTCATATATCTAATTACTATAAAAATAAATTTATTATTTACGTATATACTCTAAAATATATTTCTATACTTATATATAAAAGTGAAATCTAGAAGTCGAATTTATTTGAAAATTAATATTAAAATTGAATGCAAAGAAATGAATGAAAAATAAAATAAAGTAAATAAAAATATTTAGCAAAAATTAGGGGGTTTCTAGTTCCTTCCCAACTCGCACACCGTACCTCGGGCTCACACTATTACACATCGACATCTCATTTTCTCTTTCATATAATAGCAATTATTCATCACTGTTTTACTCAGCTAGAGCTCCAGCTCCAGCCTGTCTTTATTGGCTCCTCTAGATCTAATTTTTTGCCTCTACTTGTATGTCTACTTCTTAGATATTGAACTATGGTGCTTCTCATCATATGACTTCTGACCATAATCTCTTATCTAGTATTATATATTTATTATTCCACTTTCCCTCTTTACAAATAGCTGATGGTTCTCAGTTGGTCATCACTCGATCTGGCTCCATTATGTTTGACACTTTGAGTCTTTCTTTTGCTATACATGTTTTCTATCTTACTTTAAACCTCAAATCGGTTAGTAACCTTTCTGAGAGTGGGTTTATTGTTGTTTTTTATTCCCTCATATATTTTGTGTAGAATTCTAGTACGGGCCAAACAATTGGTCATGCTCGTAGGAAGGGGCAGTTGTACCATGTAGAGTTTCTTCGTTTGCCATTATCTTTACCATTAAGTTTTAGTCATAATGTTATCATCACTTATGCTAGCAACTTATAGGACAGAAGCTTTGGTCATATTTCAAAGCCTCGTCTAAAGAGTTTGTTTCATATTAGAGCTCTTTGGCATGTTTCTTTCTTTGCTCTATCCATATGTACGGGTTGTAAGTTGGCAAAATACTTAGTCCTATCTTTTTATAAGAGTTTATCTAAATCTAGTATTGTTTTTTATTATTTTATTCTGACATATTGGGACCTACTCTTGTCCCATCTATTACTAGTTTTCTCTACTACGTGAGCTTTATTGATGATTACGATCGTTATACTTGGGTCTATCTTATGTGTCATATTTCTAAACTTTCTACCAATTATAGGACATTTTCTATAATTCGTACTCAAGTCAATGCTATGATTAATATTTTTTGCTCTGAATGTGTTTGTGAGCATCTCTCCGCTAATGAGATCTATCTTGCAATCTCACGATACTCTTTTTCAGCCCTTACACTCATGTACAGAATGGGGTAGTCGAGCACAAACATAGTCATATTTTTAGACTTTTTTCTCTTGTTATCATCTTCTATTCCTCTAAAATTCTGGGCATATGTTATTCTTACCTCTATTGATCTTATCATATCACTCATTCCTTGTTTATTTATGGTCATACACCTCATGAGAGTATCTTTTTTGTGTCCTTATGATTATACTATGCTTCACACTTTGGGTTCACATGCTTTGTTCTTGTTCCTTTGACTGAGAGAACGAAGCTGGCAACTCGATCAGCTAAGTGTGTCTTGCTCAGTTTTGGTTTTGAGCACAAGGGATACCATTATTATGATCCCTTGGCCCATTGTCTTTATATATCTTGCTATGTGAGATTTCAAGAGGAATCTCCTTCTTTCGATATCCTACCTCTGAATTTTTATTTCTTGTTTCCCCCAGCTCTATTGTCTAGTGTTTCCATTAAACCTACTCCTTTGCTCTCCTCTTTTGGTACAACTCCTCCTATGATGCCTCCTCCGCTGCCTTATGAGGATCCTTCACATATTACACCAATCTTCGCTACACCATCTTCTCCACCATCTATATTTCCACCATAATCTCTCTGCCAGTCCAAACATACTCACCAACCTCATGTTCGTTTTACTTCCGACTATTCTGGTCCAACAGATAAGTTTCATTTTGCTACCTTAGTCTCATATTCTTCACAGTTCCATTCTTTACGCTATCTATACTAAATGATAGACCAGTTCTTATCAAGAGGTTGTTCGGTACCCTTAATGGTAAGAGACTATGGCAAAGAAGTTTGGAGCATTTCAGCAGACAGATACTTGGTATGTCGTTCCACTCCCAAACGGGGGCCAGCCTATTAGTTGCAAGTGGATAGGACAGATATCGACCTGACGAAACCATTGAAGGATACAAGGCTATCTTTAATGTTTAGTGTTTTACACAGGAGCATAGGATTTTTGGGACCGATATGTTAAGCAATATCTACTCTAGAGGGGTGAATAAAGTGTACAACGAAATATTACTAATTAAAACACAAATACTACTATATCACTATTGTGTCGCAGTCAGTAAATAAGAGAGACATAGAGCAAACGCAAATACTACGATATATCCTGGTCTCCCACTTGTGAGGACTAGTACATGCCGGAGGACTCTTGCTCCAAGTTGAAATCTACTATTGGAAATACAAGCTTTTATCCGAAGTACTTGTCGACTTCTTACAACACCGAGCTTTAATTCGAAGTGTTCGACCGACTTCAATTATGAAGTGTAAACTTCTTGACTAAGCCACTGATTACAACTCTCTAAGACTTCTAGACCGTACCGTACAGACAAGTAGAGTAGAGATTGTAAAATAGGCTTCGGATTTGAAAATGAAAGCTTTGAATATCTGAGGAAGCTAAGAGAAGATAGATATGAAATGAAATGAAAAACTCTTTTCTGTTTATAGGGTTTCTAAAAATCGAGTTATGGCCGAATTTGGATGTTAAACATTCAAAAATTTGACCGTTGCAGTCATCTGCAGGAAGAACATGATTATAAGGTTTACCAAAATAGGTGCTCGAGTTCGGACCTGGTTCGGGCCAAACTTTGTTCGAACTCTGGTATGACTGTTTAGGATAGAAAACAGGTTAAAAAATTGGTTTTGGACTTCTTGGGTTGTTTCTCAAATACGGGTTTTTGGGTTATTTTGAAACAAGTTTATTTGTAAATAAAACTAGGTACTTTAAAAAAAATGTTTTGGATCTAAGCCTATTTGCTAGTACGATGCAGTTTACGTTTATCCTAGACTCAATAAAATTATGTATAATATATCTGCGAATGAAAAATAAATACAGATGCGACGACTGAGCAAATCTGAAACGGTAGCAATATGATTTTCGTAGTCCATTATGAGTAGCCCGTATATCGAGTCCGAGTTTAAACAATTATCAAAATCGGTTCGACCATGACCAATGGACCAACAATCTCCTCCATTTTGATAATTGACAAACCTTGACCGATATAACACCTTTATCTAAAGAAATCCTTCAAAGTTGTAGTTGTACCCCCTCCTCGTGACAAGTACTGTATTTTCTCTCCCATTGTTATTTACCAAAATGTTCTCCCATAATTTATGCGTACAAAAAGACAAACGTGAAGAAAGAGATAATAACAATAAAGCATTTATTTCATAAAGCAGTTATATGTAAGAAGTTGTATCTAAGCTAAACTACTAAGTATGAGATATATGCATATTGCCAAAAGAGAGAATACGAATAAAAACTATTAGCTTCCATAAAAAAGACAACCACTTAGTACAGATGAAACTGAAAGAGTTTTAATCCATACAAGCAACTAGTAAATAAAAACTGCATAAACTGAAACTACATGTTCTCAGAATGTAAGATATTTCTAAGACATGATGACAATAAATAGAAAATCTACTAAACATTATATCTAGCCTAAAGACGAAAGACAACTAGTCATCAAAAATCTTTTCAACTTTTTAATTCAAAATTTTTAATTCTTAATTTCAATCAATATAATTAAAAATATTTAACAAATTAATTTTCATTACGTATTGATTGTCTCAGTAGATATAGGGATACTATCCCAGCTAGCGGAGATCTACCAGGGATGCTTAAGCTCCGTTTCGCATAATCTCTTATCGTCTTGGTGACTGACAGATCCTTTGTAAGTTTCTCTTGAAAGCAATTGTTATGTATTAGAGTTAATTCAATAAATAAAGTTAATTAATATTATTGATATATAAAATTCCTAATTCTTGATGTAAATAGTTGAACCTATCTTCTGCCAAAGGTTTAGTAAAGATATCAGCTAGTTCATGTTCTGTGTCTATTTATTCTAAATTAATGTCTCCATTTAGTTGATGATCTCTAAGAAAGTGGTGTCGTATCTCAATATGCTTGGTGCGTGACATAGAAGATTTTTAGCCAAATTGATCATGCTAGTGTTCTCACAGAAAATAGAAATGTGTGAATATTGTAGGTTGTAGTCTTCTAGGGTTGGCTTCATCCATAAATTTTGTGCACAACAACGTCCTGCAATGATATACTCGGCCTCAATAGTTGATAATGCAACAAAATTTTGCATCTTGTTAAACTAAGAGACTAAAACTTTGCCTAGAAAATGACACGTCCCTCTAGTACTTTTTTTTATCTAGTTTGTATCCAGCAAAATTAGCATCTGAATAACCAGTTAGGTCAAAGGAAGTAGTTTTAGGATACCACAAGCCGACAGAAGAAGTGCTCTTAAGGTATAAGAAGATACACTTAACAACACACAAGTGTGATTCCCTAGGGTTAGCTTGGAATCATGCATATAAGCAAACACTAATCAGGGTGACTAGCTATTCGATACAACAAACTATCGATCATACCTCGATACTTATGTGTATCGACTGGTTTGCCTTGTTTATCTATGTCAAGATTAGTTGAAGTTGCCATCGAAGTTTCAAGCAGTTTGGTTGACTACAGATCGAACTTCTTTAGCAGATCCTTTGTGTACATGGCTTGGTTGATGAACGTCTATTTGTGGTTTGCTTGATTTGCAGTCCAAGAAAGAACTTCAACTCCTCCATCATGTTCATCTCAAACTCACTCTGCATACACTTAGAGAAATCTTGACAAAGAGATTCATCAGTAGAACCGAAAATAATATCATCGACATAACTTTATACGAGTAAAAGATTATTATACAAAGATTTTATAAAAAGTGTTGTATCAACCTTACCTTTTGAAAAAAAATTTCAAGTAGAAAAGAGCTTAGACGACCATACCAAGCACGAAGGCATGTTTTAATCCGTATAAGGATTTCTTCAACTTGAAAACGTATTCAAGGTTTTTAAAATTCGTAAAACCAGGAGGTTGATCAACATAAAGTTTTTCTTTTATAAAACCATTTAAAAAGGCACTTTTAACATCCATTTGAAATACTTTGAAATCATGAAAACAAGCAAAAGCACATAACATGCAAATGGATTCTAAATGCGCAACTGGGGCATACATCTCATCGTAGTCGATACCTTCCTCATGGTTGTATCCTTGAGCGACGAGTCGAGCCTTGTTACGTGTGACTAAACCATTCTCATAAGTTTATTTTGGAATACCCATCTGGTGCCAACTACCGGATGATCAATGGGCTTGGGAACAAGTTTCCAAACTTAATTTTATTCAAATTGGTTCATTTTCTCTTGTATAGTATCTAAACAATAAATATCACTACAGGCTTCTTCAATATTTTTAGGCTCTAGTTGTGAAATAAATGCTACAATAGAAACTATATCTCTAGTTGAGGAACGAGTACTTATACCTTTTGTGATCTCACCTATTTTCAAGTCCTTGGGGTGATCAGCCATGAACTTTATCTTCTTTGGCAGACTCTCGAAGTTGCTGGTTTCGGGTTCCACTTTAATAGGTACTTTTCTTGGTGTACTATGGTCCTCATCGTCAGTATCGTTGTTCGTCTGACTGTTCATCTCATCAAAGATGACGTTGATTGATTCTTCAATTGACATTGATTTTTTGTTGAAGATACGATAACCTTTGCTCTTAGGCGCATAACCTAGAGAAAACACGTTCATCATTTTTCGAGTCAAATTTACCCAAATTTTCTTTTAAAAAAAATATTTGCAACAAAATAAGAAACCGAGGGGATAATATTAAACCATAGTTCATAGAGAGTCTTCTTCGATTTAGGTCGAATTAGAACCCTATTCAGAACACAGCATGATGTATTGACAGCTTCAGCCCAAAAATATTTAGGTAGGATAAACTGGTTTAACATAACTCTAGCAATTTTGCTAAAAGTTTTGTTCTTACGTTCCACAACGCCATTTTGTTGCGGGAGTCCTAAGACAAGAAAATTCATACAAATATTCGTGTCACAAAATTATTCAAAATCAGTATTCTCGAATTCACCACCATGATCTCTTCGAATGCGAGTGATCATGAAGCCTTTCTCATTTTGTACCATTTTACAAAATGTGACAAATTCTGAAAGTGCATCATTCTGAAAGTGCATCATTCGTGTCACAAAATATACCCACGTATATCTGAAGTAATCATCTACAATAACAAAGGCGTATAGCTTACCATTTAGACTACCAACTCTACTGGGTCCAAACAGATCCATATGTAATAATTGTAGAGGTCGAGTAGTACTTACAACGTTGATCGATTTAAAAGTTGATTTTGTAGCTTTTTCTTTTCACAATCGCTACATACTATATCTTTCTTGAAAACCATCTCTGGTAAGCCTCGTACAAATTTTTTTGTGGATAATCTCACAATTGTGTCCATGTTTGCATGTCCTAGCCTCACGTGCCATAGTTGACTCTCATTATTTTTCGTCTATAGGCATTTACGTAAATTGTTAGTATTTTGCAAGAGATAGAAAACATAGATATTATCTTCCCTAATACCATCAAAAATAGTACCACCAGTTGAGCTATCAACTACAGTACATTTATCTTTAATAATGGGATAGTGAGCCTTATCAACATTACTAATACCTATAATGTACTCTTTCAAGTTGTTTCCGAAGGAGCCATATCCTTACTTCTTCTTCGATGGTGTTGCAAACAAGGATGCATCGCCGGTCATGTGCCATGAGCAACTGTTGTCGAGGATCCCTTGCTTCTAAAATGGGTTGGATGTTCCACCTACAAAATAATTTGCAGATGAAACTTTTGGTATCCTTTTCTTATAGGGTCCTGACACGTTAGTTTCTGGTATCCAAGTATAAATATTCAAATCTACTAATCTTAAAACTCTACATGCAAAAAAGATATGACCAGGAGTGCCACAGTAGTGACATCTAGCATGTGTGTGAGTGTTAGGTGAAGTATTGGCCTTGTGTACCTGTTTGGTAGTCCAATGGCTTTTAGAGGATACTTATAATAAAAAGCATGTCTAGGAGTGTTATACTTCTTGAGTTTAACAGTCTTTTATTGGACAGTATTCCTTTTGGGTAAGTGACACATGTTAGAAGAGGAAGCAGACAATATCGGCTATTTTTTATCCTAATTTCTAACTTTTTAGAAGTGTCAAATAATCTATTATAATCAGCTATTAGGGCATTATTCCTAATCAGCGCATTGATACTCTTCTTCTTCTCAATTTGGTAATCTCTTACAGTTGAGCTACGGTCGTGTCTTTTTTTCAAGAGTGTGTGATGCTTCGTGTAATTAAAACTTGATAGAAGCTAACTCACTAGTGGGCTGATTCTCTCTAACATCTTCTAGTAGTAGGGTCAGTCTTTCTATCTCAAGTTTGTGTTCCTTGGGTACCTTCTTAGAAGTCTTGTATTTGTCTAGCAATTTTATATGGTCTTCTAGGAGTCACTAAAGGCATCATCCAACTCATCAAAAGTAAAGTCTTCATATAAAGGGTTAGTAGTTACTTGATCGAACGCTATTAGGCACACATTTGTAGCATCTTGAGAGTTGTAATCTTCTGAGTCGCTAGCTTCACTTTCGTGCCATATGCTCATGTTTGCATATTTTCTGGTTTTCTTTATGTAACTATTTTCATATTTGTTACCCTTCTTTTTGCATTCGTAGCATATTTGCTCTTTATCGTCATTGTTGTTGGTGTTTGTTATTGTTTCGACGATTGAACTTCTGAAACTTTTTAAAAAAATTTATCATGAGAGCTTGCTCCTCACTGTCTAAGTCGCCGTCTTCAGACTCCTCTTCAACTATTCTTGTGTTGTGCCTTGAAAGCAATTGATTTCTCCTTGGGTGTCGATTCTTTAAAATCTTCAAATCCAGCTCGTGAGTCATTAGCTTCCCGATGGGTGTTTCAAGTGACATTGTTGTGAGGTCATTTCCTTTAACGATTGTTGTAGCCTTGGGATTCTAGTTCATTGTGAGATCCGCAGTACTTTGTAATTTTTTTGTGATTGTTGTACTCCTTTCCGAGGGAAGACAACGGATTTATGATATCAAAGAAACGGATGAACATCTGAGTAATTGTCTCATTTGGCTTCATCGTGAATGCCTCATGTTCCTAAGTCAATCTACTAATCTTTGATTCTTCGACTTATGTCGTGCCTTCGTGAGTCACCTATATAATCTTCCATACTTCGTGTGATATTGTGCACGTAGACACCCTGTTAAATTCAGTCATGTCGATTGCACAAAATCGCCCGCTAATAGCACAAGCGTCAAGACTAACTTGTTTCTTTTCATTATTAGTGTACTTGTTGTGTGGTTTATCAATAAGTGCACCATCAACAACTATACATGCTGGCTTTTTGTAGCCATTAATAACAATTGAACAAATGTCAAAATCTAATGATTTCAAGTAGAAGCTCATTCGTGCTTTTCAGTAAGTGTAGTTGGTTCCATCAAATAATGGAGATCTGTTGGTGGATTATCCTTCACGTGCATTAGCCATGTGATAGTGTCTTTAGAGAGTATATGCAAGAAAATGACAGAAACGATTAACTAGTAAAAATATACTTGTCAATTAACTCGCTCTAATACTAATTGTAGGACAGATATGTTAAACAATATATACTTTAAAGCGGGTGAATAGAGTGTGCGACGAAATATTACTAATAAAAACACAAACACTACTATATCACTATTGTGTCGCAGTGGCTATGTCACAAATATATAAAAAACAGTAAATAAGTGAGACAGAGAGCAAATGCAAACAAAACGATACATCCTGGTCTATCTCTTATAAGGACTAATCCAGGCCGGATGACTCTTGCTCCGAGTTGAAATCCACTATTGGAAACACAAGCTTTTATCCGAAGTGTTTATCGACTTCTTACAACACCGAGCTTTAATCCGAAGTGCTCGACTGACTATACTTATGAAGTATGAACTTCTTAATTAAGCCTCTGATTACAACTCTCTGAAACTTCTAGATTATAACGTACTGGCAAGTAGACTATAGGTTGTAAAATAGGCTTGTGATTTGAAAATAAAAGCTTTGAATAGCTGGAGAAGTTAAGAGAAGAGAAGATAGAAAATGAGTGAGTAATATGAAATGAAAAACTCTTTTCTATTTATAGAGTTTCTGAAAACTGAGTTCTGGCCAAATTTGGATGCCAAACATTCGATAATTCGACCATTGCAGCCGAGTCTGCAGAAAAAACTGGTTTATAGGGCTTACCAAAATAGGTACCCGAGTTCGGGCCGAACTCTGTCCGAACTCTGGTATGACTTTTAGATCAGAAACCAGGTAAAAAAATGGGTTTGGGACTCTATGGACTATTTTTCAAATACGGGTTTTTGGTTGTTTTAAAACAAGTTTATTTGTAAATAAATTGGGTAGTTTGAAAAATGTTTTGGATCAAGCCTATTTGTAGTACGACATAGTTTATATTTTTATAGACTCAATAAAATTGTGTAAAATGCATTTGAGAATGGAAAATAAATACATACGCGATGACTGAGCAAATCTTGAACGGTAGCAATACTGATTGTCGTAGTCCGTTATGAGTAGCCCGTATATCGAGTCCGAGTTTAGACGATTATCAAAATCTGCTCGACCATGACCAATAGGCCAACAGGATTAACTATGATAAAATATTTGTCCATGTTGCTCCGATGACCACAGTTCATACATTACTCGTTATTGATGTCGTTCATCGATGGTCATTCTATCAGATGGATGTGAAGAATTATTTTCTTTACAGTTCTTTATTCAAGGTTATCTTCATGCAACCTCCTCCATGCCAAGTCCAATCCCAAAACACACGGGACTAGCATGTGACTCGGCTAGCTGGTACACACTCAAGGGCAAATCTAATCTAAGGAAACCCTCAAGCATGGACGTAAGCTGTCTATAAGGTTTACTATTCATACAACTAAATAAATATCTCTTTGTCTCAATCTACAATAATATTGGATGCAAGAATTAGCAAAATATATCATGGTGTGCATCCTATGCTACACTTGTCCGAATAGACTCGAAAGAGATAACATGAGTCTATAAAAACTAGGCTAATAACAACAGAGTATATCATGATAAGAAATAAAAAGCACATGAGAATAGTAAAGTAGTATCACTAACAATATTTGAATTTTTTAAACACGGTCATAACCTACTATCCATCTTTCTACAATAGCAGCTCAGCAAAACCTGGAGTGATCAACAGGTCATCAGAAGGGACGTAGCAAGATACGAAATGTACATGCCAAATATAACAGTAAATAACATGCATGGAAAGATGGGTATAGAATATGAAGTAACTACCAGTACAAACAAAGAATATCACAAGGACATAACTCTATAGATGATGACATGACATTGCGAAAAATGATATTGTGTGGCTACAATAAATCGAGTGACCGTAGTCCTTTGTGATGCTCATGGCCCTATAGATAGTAGTTATGTGTGGTTATCCCTAACTATAGTAATAAGATTCTATCGTAGTCCTTTATAGGACTCCAGAGTCGAGAGTGGTCAAGTAGCCAATCCTAGTATCGATAAAAGTCAAGTCAACTCAACTCAAGTCAAGCATAGGTAACCGAATTAAATCAAGTCCAAGTCAAGTTAAGACAAGTCGCATAATATGTTCAAGTAATACAAATGTCTAACAACAAGAAGTATCAAAAATCTAATAGGAGACAAGTGAAACATGTGAGACATTAAATATATGAAAGCAATTGAAGGTACAGGTGTCGTAAAACATGCACAAGGAGAAGATGATTACTAATAGAAGTTTATGACAAGCAAGTAAATAGGAACAAGAAAAAATAAGCATGCATAGAATACTGTACAAGTTGGCAAGGTATACTTGTTTGTCATCCAAGTCCCCGCTGAATCCGCAGTACCAAGGTCTAACCAAGAGTTCACATATAAACAAAAATTATTATTAATATGCTAATTATACATATGACACATGGGTTTTCTAACACAACAAGTCCACATACTTCTAGAGAATACCTAGAACTAGTTTCATAGTTTTTAACCTCCAAAAATTACTACTAGACACCCAACACAAAGATATGAGTTTAAACCAATATTAAATTATAGAAACATATGCTTAACAATTTTTTTAACCCAATTAACCATTAAATTCCAGATTTGAATCTTTGGACTTTGTGTATAAAAATTGCTAGTTTCCAACAACTAGTTTTATAGTTTTGACTTCCAAAATGTAAGGTTAAGTCCTCAACACAAGAAAATGAATATAAATTATATAAAAATTATAATATATTGATTTTAACCTCTGAAATATAGATTTAGATTTTTTTAGGTATAATTCATGGTTACGACTAAATTTTGCCTACTAGTTTTGTCCGGAACCTATCAAAATATTACCAAACAATGGCCATGATCTATATCTATCAAAACTCACAAAAAATTAGGTTAAAATAAAATTAAAACTCAGAACTAAATATCTTTTTTAAATCCTAAAATTAGCCCACATTTATGTGCCAAAAATAAAATCAAGAACACAGTTTAATGGTACACAAATTTAGGGTTCAGATATATGTTAAAAATACTTTATTTCCAGAATTAAAACACACATTACACACAAACACACACACACACACACACACACACACACATACATATTCATATTTAAATTCAAAACATGGTTCCAAAAATTATCCACAATTTCTATCAACACGCATGTTCTTGATTCAGCTGCTCTCCCAATCCTACATACATGGTTATGATCTATCTATATTATTCATACATGATCAATATATAAAATTTATAGATTTAGAAGGTTGGGTTGACATTTATTTGGTGATAGATCATGCTGTGGAAAACAATCAAGAAGAAGGTTTTTCGGAAAACGTACCAAGAAGTTTGTAGAAGATCAAAAATGATTAGGCACTATTCATGAAATGGTGCCAACATCAAAATAGCACTGGTCATTAACGTGCACGGGACTCAGGTGGCATCGATCATTTGGGTGTGCCCGTACCACATGGCAAGCTTCTTCGAGAAGCTGTAAAATCATCATTATGACTGACGACTCGTCAGTTGAAGGAAATCCTTTCGAATCCCGAGCAACGCGGTGCTCAAGGAGACTGTGTTAGTCTCTACCATTAATGCTGACAGCTAGCTTGCACCAGCTATCATTTGGTATGAGGTAATTAATTACCACAAAACTGACAGATTGAGTAAGGGGCACCAGTTATCAAGTTGTGCCTGGCGCTACCTATCAATTTGGCGCCACCTAGTCAATTTTCATTAAAAAGCCAGATGACGTGGCACGTATGTCACTAATGTAGAAAAAATATGTCCACTAAACTACCCACAACCATGTGCATCTCTCTCACAGAATGCCACGCGTCTCCAGCTGTTCAAGTAATCATTCGCGCAACTGAGTGAATGGTGCACAAAATGCAGTACGCGCCACTCAGAATAACTGCTTGACAGCTATTTCAAAACTCAATAAATAGAGTACCAAATCAGTTCTAAAGCATGACTAATGATCATAATCTCCTGACAAAGTGCTGCCACATTCTCCAGAGGCTCGTGTCTTCGATATCACATCGTCCAAGAAGTAAAGTGATCGTCTTCAGATCATATTCCTACATTTGTACTTTTCTACAATCAAATTGTACTCTTGTACTTTTCTTTTTCTTAGTTTGTAAAGAAACTTCTATTTTTGCAAATAATATGGCGACTCTGCTGGGGACGACTTTCTTCTCCGATGAGAAGGTGACAACTCAATGTGATATTGCGTCGATCGACAAGACGCAGAAGACCTTGGTCGTTCAGGTCGACCAAACAGCCTACGAAGCCGTGATTGGTGCTGGAAGTACAAAGCGGGCTATTGTTGCTGCCAAGAAAAAAGGTGCGCACCATCTAGACTTCTAAGTCTTCCATAGCACCAATCAAAGCTTCTGCACAGACTGCACCAACTGCTGTCTTGGCATAAAACAAAGGGAAATGCCCTTTGGCTACTCCCTCTTCCTCCCTAGTTCTGAACTTAGTAGAGAACCTATCTATTTTTGCTCCTGTGCAGGACAAAGAAAAGTACCCCTTTGGCCTTTCCACATTCTTCCCCGGTCCTAGACTTGGTGGAAAACACTCCTGATTGCGCCCTTGCGCCAATCAAAGCTTCTGCACATATTACGCCAACTACTACCTTGGCACAGAACAAAAGGAAATGCCCTTTGGCAACTCCCTCTTCCTCTCCAGTTCTGAGCTTGGTGGAGAACCTATCCATTTCTGCTCCTGTGCAGAATAAAAGAAAGCATCTTTTGATTTTCCTCATTCTTTCCTAGTCCTTGACTTGGTGGAAAACACTCATGATTGTGCCCTTGCGCCAATCAGTGCTCAAACTCTTTTGAGCAAAAGCTCTACTTCTTTTGATAGAGACAACCAAGTCTCTAGTAAGAAAGTATATTCTGCTCAAAATCAACTTCCTGCTACTCATTTGTACCATATTAAGCGTGCTGGAGTTGGGTGCGCAGGACAGCAAGGTATTTTGCCTACTCCTAAGCACCAACCAAATTCAAATCAGGATCTGCCAATACTGTGCATATCAAGATCCAAATAGGAAAAGTTAATGGTGTCCCAGACAAATACCCAGGAAGCGCACCACCTTGACATGTGCGTCTATCTCAATAGGCACAAATCAGAGCCAGCTTCATCAAGCCACAAGGTGCGCCAATTACAGTCTGTGCCAGTTGCTGATCTGCGCAAAGTGAGGGCTTCTAAAGTCTAAGACCCCGTCACCTATGCCAATCAACTCAGTATTTTACTGTACACTCAGGGGACAGGGACCTCAAGAACCGAAATCATATTCCTAACATCATCAAGGAATATATACCTCTGACTTCTTATTATCCTATCGTTGTAAGCGATCTCCGCAAACTTCTCATACAGAAGTGGAAGATCACAAGGCCATCTCGTCCATCTGTAGTTCCACAACAGGAATATTACTGTAATCACCACAATAAAGTAGTCATCAAATGTTGCTGCTAGTCAGCTAAACGGTCTGTCTTCGACCGTTTGAACTACATTCAGACTCCTGAACCTGCGATAGTGAATGAAGATAAACTTTGTATGCTTCAGTCAACATGACATCTCGAACCACTGCGGTAGAAAGCGTCCAAGACAAAATGCATCCCGCAACCCCAGTCAACAATACTTAGATCGGATCCGTGACTCCTGCAAATGAGTCTATCAAAATATAAGATCAAGAGGCCGAGATTCAATCGGTCAAAGAAATCTTCCCACTCCTCATCTTGGAGAGGTCTTTCACCAAAAGGACATTCTGGATTCTGATCATCGATGAAAGGAATCTTTCTAACTCTGATGAAGATTCAACCGGTCAAAGGAATCTTCTTATCCCTTATCTTGGGGGTAGTTCTCTACAAGACTCTGATGCCGACAGCGAAAGCTCTGAGCGGACTATCATTTCTACTAGTTCATCATCTCTAGCCAGAGAAGTGACTGCTTATGTTACTAATAAAGAACAAGAAGCATCCAGCTCTGGCAGTCAGGATCAAAGGATCGTCTCTTTAGAGGCCAGCTTAAAAAACATGGTTGAGATGATGGCGAGCATGCATACTATAATAGCGGCACAACATACTGTTCCATCGGTTGCGAATCTAATTCCAACCGAAGAATAGATAGCGGCATCTGCTTCTACAACACTGGTTTTGGGGTATAACCTCCTCATAATAACACCATGCCAACTCTAAGTCTATCTGGTGCTGAGGGTGGTGCTTATCATGTAGTCCCACCTCCTAACACATCGAATCAGTCTACTGCTCCCCAAGAATTGAGGGATGCCAATGAGACAGTAAAGCTTTTGTGTAATCAGTTCGAAGCTTATGTGTAATCAGTCTACTGCTCTCCAAGAATTGAGGGATGCCAAGAATTGAGGGATACCCTTTGCAGCCAGAATGTAACATTCGCCGGGCCGTAGGAGCTGAAATCACCATCGACGCCTTCGTCGACAAACTGGCCGAGTAAGAGAATTCTGTTCCTCCAGGTAGTCGAAACACAACTCGCTTCTTCGCACAGTCAATCGTCGCACAACATGCACTTAACCAATCTATTCCCAGAATGATATCATAATCTTTCATATCTAGCTCGACTACATCCAATGGTAGCCTTCTCTCTCCGATACATATGTAGCCATCCCTACATATCATGTTAGTAGGGATCTCCACTCCTGATGGAGTACTAACACTAAGATATACATCCAACATTGACATTTTTATTTCATGTTCCTT
This sequence comes from Iris pallida, assembly GCA_029216955.1. Classification (NCBI taxonomy): domain Eukaryota; kingdom Viridiplantae; phylum Streptophyta; class Magnoliopsida; order Asparagales; family Iridaceae; genus Iris; species Iris pallida. The sequence goes on along the minus strand of JANAVB010042620.1, from coordinate 3,305,949 downwards.
AACATAGTCTTTAGATATTAAACTATGTATAGCACCAGAATCAAATAAAGTACGTGCAGGAATGCCATTAAATAACAATATACCTGTCACGACAGTATCTGATACAAATGCCTCTTCCTGAGTCAATGCAAATACTCGGCCCTGAGCACCGGGCCTCTGATTCTGTGGTGGTTGATGGGGTCGTGGTGCCTGTCCACGATTCTGTTGATGTTGTTGGTGATGCTGCTGCCTTGGAGGGTTCTGGTAGCCCCTCCCTGGACAGTCTCTGAATCCGTGGCCCATGCGACCATATTTGAAACATCCACCCTCTAGCACCTGACATTCGTTGGCGAAGTGCCCTTTGTTGCGGCACTTGTTGCAGAATGGTCCACCCTGGTTGGGTCGTTGAAAGCCACCATGATTCTGATGCTTAGGCGCCTCATATCTACCCCCATTGTTCGGTCTCTTATCATGCAGATTCTGTACCGACGCTTGCACTGGCGCTGTCGTAGGATAGAGTGGGTCAATTCCTTTACGTGCTCATAAGACTCCTGAAAAGTCTTATACTTCTGAACCACAACTTGAGCCTTCAGAGCAGGCCTCAAGCCCTGCTCAAACTGACGAGCCTTAGATGCTTCGTCAGTAAACTTTGTGATTGCATACTGAGACAGTCTCAAAAACTCTGCCTCATACTCCTTCACCGTCAAGTTTCCCTGCTCGAGCTTCTGGAATTCCAATTCCTTAGCTCGCTTCTCAGTCGAAGAGAAATATTGAGCCAGAAAGGCCTCGCGAAACATCTGTCAAGTAATTTTCGTTGTCCCATTCACTCCCGTAAGAATCCTTTTTTAACTTTGCCACCAGTAGTGTGCGTTGGAAACCATCAGAAGTTTCACACACGATACCCTCTTGGGTCCAACAATACCTAAAGCTTCCAGGTGATCCTCCACTTCAACTAGACAATCTATAGCAATAGTGGCTTCTTCTGTCCCTTTGAATTCTTTGTTGCATATCTTCTTAAACTTTGTAATGTCGACCACAGCAGTGGTTTTCTTAGCCGTCGGGGGTTCCTCTGCCTCCACAAGTTCGCTCTCTCGTGAGACTGGAGTGCCTTGAGCCCCATTGTTCACCACTGATCGGACCAACTGTTGCAGGGTATCTAGCTGCTTCTGTTGGGCCTCGAATTTCTTTGCATTCTTCCTCTACTGGCTCTCCATCATAGCCAGCATCCTCTCCATAGGGTCGGTTGAGGCTACCACCCTTGAGCTACTCATGTTGTTCGTTGTACCCGCCTTTGTCATCTATGCAAAAAAAACAGAGAAGCTTATTAGTCTCATAAAACATTTATGGACTTATTGTATAGAACATCTCATTTCGGGACATTCAAAACCAAAGTTGTTCGAGAAGCAATAAAGCTTGTGTCATTTTCAAAATCTTAAAAACCAAGAAATTCCCAAGGAAGTAAAGTCGTGCTCTGATACCAAACTGTCACGCCCCGATTCCGGGAATCGTTCGCCTCCGCTTTGATTCACACCGAATCGTTCGTCCTCGCTAAGGCATGATGCCGTACAAGTCTGGAATTGCACTTATACAAGGCGTGCTCACGTTTCTTTTTATAAAAGAGACATTTTGAATAGAGATTCGTAGCGGTTGATAAAGAAGTTTGGACAACACAGATATGATCTGATATAAGTTCTTTATTGATATCTTTGAAATTACATTGCATAAAACATAAGGCTCTCAAACAGCCGAGATGAAATACCAAAATTGGCTGTAACTTACAAAAATATTGAAATGAGATACAACTTGTTCCATAAATCATATCCCTTTATTAATAATGCGACATTAACCACCTTCAGCAAAATGCCTTCTTCTTCAAGTGGAAACTTCAAGATGTACGAAGCTTCTAAAGAGTCAGACAGCAAGCCTTCAGCATCTATGATTATCCACTAGGTTCCCGGCACCTGTAGAGACGAGGGTCAGTACATTGCCTCATATGTACTGGTGAGCGGACGTAACCAATCTCACCATAAATCAACAGTAGTAAAATTACATGAATGATCACTATTGATTTGTATTCTTTCTATCTTGCCTTAGGGTCCATTAACAATTCATATATTTGATGAGAAATATAAGGAGCATACAGTGATGTTAGGAACATAAGCAATTCATGTTGTTCTAAAATAAGCAATTCATATTGATCACTAATTTTGTGAATCTTACCCACAGTCGATAGCCATCCCTGTAAATATTTATGAATACCACTTACTCTACCTGCATAAGACATTGTTAGCTATGCCACATGTCTATATGAAGGTCACTGACTACACGCCATCTGGGACATCTTGGTCGGACGGCTTCCCTTCAGTGGTGGGTAGCTAGCCCATCCGGAAGGTTTCCGAAAGACTGTACTACTACTTCAGCACTATGTTCCTCCTAGACCGAATCGGTTCCGTGGCCTCGGAGTACCGTTCGAGGAACTACCTTGTATACAAGTTGTCCATGACCATGCATGCAATGCAACTTAACTAATAAGGGACATGACATGCATGATAATAGCATCTTCCACACATAGTCATAGTTCTCATTTTTCTCTTGCCATTTTTCCATCTTTCCAACTTGCCATCTTACCATCTTACTTTGAGCCATAGGCTCGTATATACGTTCATCCAACCAAGGGACTATTCATTTGTAATCCATTCTTTCGAACCGAAGTCCGATATACTTATCGCCAATACTTGGGTCCTTGCATCACCTGTTAAACAATTCATATAGCATACGAACATCATTCGATTTGCAACATAAGCCCAGTCATGTGATAATTTATCTTTTATTATCTTTTTCGTATTATTACTAGGCATCTTTTATTAAGCACCGAACGCAATAACAAGTCTACCATTGTTATGCACAAAGATCAAGGATCGTCGAAGGATCAAAGCCACTCACTTGTTGGTGAATTGTCGAGAGAAAGAGGTCTTCCACGCAATGTCAATCTAGGTTCACTGTGTTAGTACCTGTATTGGCACCAACGTTTGGTCAGCATACTTCTTCCCTTTCTCTCAGTTATTCGATATGAAATGCGTAGACAGTAAAAGTAAATCCATGAAAATATTCATCGAAAACAATCATAAAAATACACACAAAAGCCAACAGCAAAAGCGACATCGAAAACCAGTAGGGCAACAATCTCGGGGCAAGCGACTCTTATATAGAACTCTTCTCCAAGATGCGCGCCACTGCATCTTGGGAATCATTTCAAAAGAGTCCAATCCATAACGAGGAAAGGATCTCAATTCATTATTCGCGATCCTGGTAAAGTTTCCCCAAGTAAGGTTCCCCAATTCTCATCCGACTCGGCCATTCGGCCGGTAGCCCACACCGTGCTCCTCAACGGATTCAGGGCATTACATATTAATACACTAACAAAAAGTTTCGTCCCCGAAACTTAAACACAAACCCACCTAAGTCAAATAACGAAGAAAACTTTTTCTTCAAATCTGTTTCAAGTTCCCACGTCGACTCTTCGACGAAATGATTTTGCCAAAGCACTCGAACCAAAGAAACAACTCGGTGTTTGTCATGAATTATAAAAGAACATAATAATTATATCGGAGGACTGGACTTTTACTTCACAATACAAACTCGCTTGTAGAAAGAAAGCCTAGGGAGGAAAACCTAGGTACAACAATCTAAGTACAATTGTTTATTTTAGATTCTGGGGGGTGACGGTAGAGGCTCGAGAAAGCGACGGCAGCTCTGCCTTACTCCTTGGACGATCGGAGGCAGCCTTGGCTCCGGGGAAGAAATGCTCTCAGGATGCTCGGAAAGAATCCTCTGTGCGTGCCTTTGTCTCTCTGCGCTCTCTTTTCAGGTCTCTCTAGGTGCTCTGGTGCTCTCCAAAAAATCCTCCTTACAAGGGAATGGCACCTTGCTATTTATAGGAGTGGGATGCGATCATTAGGGTTTGCAATCATTGCCTCCTTGAGAAGTTGGCAGTTAAAGATCAATTAATCTGGGCCATTAATTCTGATTGTAGCAAATCTAGGCAATTAATGTGGATTGCATCAAATCTCTGTAGGCAATTAATGATGATTGCCATAAATTCTCATGATTTGTTATGCTAAGCTCGGATCTCCCGTCACGTGTTCAATTTGCATGATTGCAAATGATCTGATTTGATCCCAGTAATTATGAGGATGGCACTAAACCTGGTTGTCAGGATTTGTTGATGAATCTTGATCGATTTGATGCCACGTGTCCCACTATTATTATGCGGCTAACTGTAGGGACGCGGGAAAAACTAATCTTCTGTCACGTGCCTTAACCACGAGCCACTTAGGAAATCTGAACCGTATGAGGATTGTTCCCTACTGAGCCGTATAAGACTGGCCACGCGTCAAGACTGCTTGGGCGTGGCCTCTGAACATTTGAACCGTATGGAGATGATCTGAGCCGCATGAGCGTAGACGACCGCACGATGGGTGGCTTCTCAATGAGCCGCATGAAGATAGTCCTTGTGAGCCGCATAGGGTAGACTCTGCCTGAACCGCATGAGGTGGCCTCTACCTGAGCCGCATGGGGTGGCCTCTACCTGAGCCGCATGCGACTGTCCACGTACCAAGGCCGCATGAAGGATTTTAGGGTTTGATAGATTGTGTCAGGGATTTTCTTCGTTTTCCTAGGAGTCTACCATTATGACAGAGTCGTTATTGCAGCTTTATGTCAAAGCCGTCAGTTCTTCTTTATGTTAGAGCAGTAAATAGGGCCTTTGCTTAATGGCCAATTATAGAAGCGAACCGCAGAAGGCCACGTGGTGTTGCTTGAGCCGCCTGTCCAAGTTGGTAACTTTTGAACCGCATGATGCTCTTGAGCTGCATGAAGCTCGTCTGTTTTTAAACCGCATGGGTTTTCCTGTTTTGAGCCGCAAGGGCAATCATGTTCTTTTTCATGCTTCTACAAGATCCCCTTCAAAGATTTTAATTTGCAAAATTGAAATACTTTGAATAAGAAGCATGGCTATGTGAGCTCCGCTGGCCGCATGAACCTCTTTGCCGCATGGCCTGTCTAGCTGCATAAATTTCCTAGCCGCATGGACTCTCTGCCACGTGTGAGTGTCATTAATTGCCTTTAATTCGTTTTAGAGCCTTCTTTTGGGATAATCCCAAGGGTCAATTCGTTAAATCTTTGGATTTTATGCCCTGGGTGAATCTCCTTTATGAGAGAGGGGGCAAAATCTGAGGAGTCGGTTTTGTTTTGCCTGCGGTGTTATGGTGGTGTTTGTCCCACTTGGAGGACTGTTTGTGGACCTGTTACCCTTGGCATACCTGGGTTTTAGGTATGGATAACAAGTTTGATGGGGGTACCTAGAACAATTCCACAGTAAGGTGGTCATGGACGTTCCGGATATCGGGAGAAAGAATGCTATAGAGCAGCTGGGCTCCCGAGGCATGATGGGGAATGATGTGCATGTACTAGGAAACTTAGTACATCATTTTATAGTGAGCAGAGGACATTTGTAGGCCTATTATCCTTGGCGTATCCTGGTTCAGGATACGGATAATAAGACGAGAGAGAACCAACATACTTACTCAAAGGTAATGAGGACATGGCAAGTATGGGGGTTTTACCGTGGAGTCTTCATACTCATAGGTAATGAGGACATGGCAGGAGTGGACTCAACGAAGAATATTTGTGGTCAACAGAGGACATTCGTGGACCTATTATCCTTGGCGTACCCTGGGGTTTTTTTTTGGTACAGATAATAAGTCGAGGGAGAACCAACATATTTACTCGGAGGTAATGAGGACATGGCAAATATGAGGGTTTCTTCGATAGAGCCTTCCCTACTCAGAGGTAATGAGGACATGGCAGAAGTGGGCTCCATAAAGGGGTATATAGGACGACTCAGAGGTAATGAGGACATGGAAGTTCTATGTAGAGGGGTGATTTGTTTTTGGCGGAAGTGAAACGACTCAGAGGTAACATCGACGTGGTCGTTTTGGAAATTTTGTGGATCTGTTACCCTTTTTGTGCACTGAGAGTGCGGGTAGTGGATCATGAGAGAGGAGTCCTTTCAGAAGAATAAGTTCAGAGGTATGGTCATACTTGACTTACTATCTAAAAGAGTGGCCGGAATGTAAGTTCAGAGGCACCTGCGGGTACATAACTCGATGATCTGGGAGAGTTGGAGTCGGCATGTGAGTTCAGTGGTATGACAGAATACATGACTCGGTGATCTGGAATTTGGCGAATGTGAGTTCAGCGGTGCCGGAGGGTACATAATTCAGCAATCTGGTATTTTAGGAATGTGAGTTCAGCGGTACCTGCGGGTACATAACTCAATAATCTGAAATTTCTGGAGGATGTGAGTTCAGCGGTACGGGCGGGTACATAACTCAATAATCTGGACTTTGGAATATGAGTTCAGCGGTACCAGCGGGTACATAACTCAATAATCTGGAATTAGGAGAATGTCGTTTAGACATAATATTTCTTCAAGAACTTGCCGTTGACGGGCAACATGAGCAAGTCTCCGTTTTGTTTTACAAGGCGGTAAGCACCGTTGGAGAATACGGCCTCAATGATAAATGGACCTTCCCATTTTGGTTGAAATTTGCCGACGATTTTATGAGTCATGACCATCGGCCTACGAACTACCAGAACGAGATCGCCCACTTGGAATGTTCTGATTTTAACCTTCTTGTTGAAGGCTCTGGAGATGCGTGCTTGGTATAGCTCGATTCGTTGCTGAGCCAAGAAGCGCTTTTCATCTAAGGCCTCCAACTCTTGTAGCCGACGACGATAGTTATCGTCTATCGTCAATTGGTAAGTAAGAGCGACGCGGAGCGAGGATATTTGAGTCTCCAATTTGAGGACTGCCTCACTCCCGTACACTAGAGAGAATGGTGTGTTCCCTATGGATGTTCGGACTGTGGTATGGTGTGCCCATAAGCATTCACCAAGCTTCTCGTTCCAGTCGCATTTGTTGGATGATACGAACTTCTTGAGAAGTTTGATAATTATTTTGTTGAATGCTTCTGCCAACCTATTTGCTGCCGGATTGTATGGTGTTGAAGTAATATTCTGGATGCGGTGCTTGTCGCAGAACCGATAGAAGGCATGGCTTGCGAACTGTGGACCATTATCGTGGATGATCCTTCGAGGCAGTCCAAAGCGATAGATGACATGATGCTTGAGGAAGCTGATCATGTTTGAAGTCTTTACTTTTGCAAGCGGAACAACTTTCGCCCATTTGGAGAAGTAATCTGTGATGGCAAGTATGAAGTGATGTCCTCGGAAAGAAGGTGGAGCGATCGGACCGATGATATCCATTTCCCATGCTTCGAATAGCCATAACGCCACTGTCGGATGTAGAAACTCGGATGGTTGGTAGATGAAGTCCGCGTAGACTTGGCAGGCTTTGCACTTTCTTGCATAGTCTATCGCATCTGCTACCATCGTGGGCCAGTAGTAGCCCATTCGACGAAGACGATCTTATAATTTTGGGCCAGGCTGATGGGCCCCGCAGACACCGTCATGAGCTTCGTGTACGACTTCTTTGGCTTCTGTGTTTGACCGCATCGAAGCAATAATCCATCGTAGGATTGTCGATACAGCATTTTCGTCTCTGTATCATAGAAGAATATGAGAGAACGCCTTCTGATAGAGGTGGCTTCCTTTGGGTTCTCGGCAAGGATGTCGTAGACTACTAAGTCTATGAATGGTTGTCTCCAGTCTTGTGCTTCGTCGATCGTCTAAGCGGAATAACTCGCCACGAATTGAACATTGTTCTTGGGACAGACCAGTTCATGGCCTATCACCTCCACCGATTGACGAGCATTGTTCAGAACCGCTAGGTAAGCGGCAAGGCCTGCTAAGGCATCGGCTTCGATATTTTGGAGTCTGGGAACGTGTTCGATGAAGAACCCCTCGAACGACGAGATGATGTTGATCGCTATTTGGTGATAGGCGATCATGTCTTCATGGCAGACTTCGTATGAACCCCGGATCTGATAGACGATTAACTGTAAATCGTCGTATGCTTCAAGATATTCTATCCCCAACTCTCTTGCAAGTTGGAGGCCAATGACCAAAGCGTTGTACACGGCCACATTGTTAGAGCAAGGTTCCGTGAGGGAGTAAGCGCGATTGATCACCAGTACTAAAGGAGAAACCAGCACCACCCCAACTCCGACGATGATGTTTCCCTTGGGTCCGGTCCTTGAAGTGCCGTCGAAGAACATTCGCCATATATCATCGTGAGAGACCGCATGCGAGTCGACGATCTCATCTGTGATTTCTTCGTATATTCTGGCCGATTCTGAGCCGGGGTGGGCTGCTAAAAAGTCTGCCAGAGCTTGACTTTTAACAGCCTTTTGCGGGACGAAGATCATATGGTAGGGGGACAGTAATATTGCCCATGTAGCGAGGCGAGAGCTGAGTGCCCCTGGTTTAGTCAAGAGGACCATGAGGGGGTTGACTCGTGATGTCACATGTATAGTTTGCCCCATGACATAGTGTCATGTCTTTTGAATGGCGAACACTAGGGCGAGGCATTCCTTCTCCACGGCGGTATATCGGTGCTCTGGCCCAATCATCATTCGGCTGAGGTAATATATAGCTTGCTCATGGCCTGCATCATTGTTTTGTGCTAGCACAGCGCCGAGGGAATGCTCCATTGCTCGTACATAGAGCAGGAATGGTTTTCCAGCAACCGGGGCTACCAAGACTGGAGGGTTCGACAAATATTCTTTGATGCTGTTGAAGGCACGCTGACATTCTTCGTCCCATACGAATGAGATGCCCTTCTTCATGAGATGGGTGAATGGATGACAACGCCCAGAGAGGTTGGAAATGAACCTCCTGATGTAAGCTAACCTCCCTTGGAGGCCTCGAAGTTCTCGAAGATTTCTCGGGGGACCCATCTCCATGATTGCCTTCATCTTCTCAGGTTCTACGTGGATACCCTGGGAAGTGATGATAAAACCCAAGAACTTTCTGCTGGATACGCCCAAGAAGGATTTCATAGGATTTATTTTCAAATTATGCGCTCGCATTAGGTCGAACACTGTCCTTAGATCATGCAGATGATCTTCCTTAGAGCGGCTTTTGTTGGCGATGTCGTCAACATAGCACTCCACGGTCTTGCACAAGTGATCCCTGAAGATGATACTCATGGCTCTCTGATAGATGGTGCCAGCGTTCTTTAAGCCGAAAGGCATGACTGTGTAGCAGAACGTGCCTATTGGTGTTCGGAATGATGTATGCTTTTTATCGTCGGGAGACATCTTAATTTGGTTGTACCCCGAGAAGCCATCCATGAACGACATACGTTCAAAGCCGCAGGTGTTGTCAATCATGATGTCTGTGATAGGGAGGGAGAACTCATCTTTGGGGTACCCCTCGTTCAGATTGCGGAAGTCGATGCAGATTCGAATCTTTCCATTCTTCTTGAGGACCGGTACTATGTTGGCGACCCAGTCTGGATGTTGCTCCTCTCGAATAAAGTTGCTGGCTATCAGTTTGTTGACTTTGGCTTCGATTGCATCCATGATGCCTGGGCGGAAGCGTCATTGTTGTTGTTTGACTGGCTTTGCATCTGGCCGAATGTTGAGTTTGTGAAGAGCAATATCGGGATTTAACCCTGGCATGTCTTCATAGTTCCAGGCGAACACATCAATATATTCTTTGACGAGTTCCAGTAGTGATTCTCGCTCTTCGTCTGTTAGGCTTTTACTAACAAAGATTGTTTTTGGAGGAGAGTCGCTGCCTAGATCCACTTGCATGACCTCATCTTCAGTAGGAGGCTCTCTTTGTTCAAACCGCTTCTCCCATTGCGCATCCAGCTGTTAGGTCCATGGCTCTAATTCGAGGAGTTCAGGAAAGTCTTCTCTTTCTTCGTAAGCATCAGCGAACGCCATATTGACATACAAGACCTGCCTGAATATATCCCCGATGTTGATATCCGAATCAGAAGTTGGTGATCCGGTTGAGTATGACTGCCAGTCACATTCCTCATCTGAGCTTTCAGGGGTCGTTGTAGGCGTAACATATCCCAGTCCGCATCGGGTCTTGTTGTAGTTGTCCTGTGGTTTGCCAGCCGGGACTGGTGACTTTAAAGGTAATCGTCGACCAGTGCCGTACTTCAAACCTGGCGTAGTCTCCAGATCATACCCCTATTTTTGCATGAGATATTTGAACTGGGGGCTATATAAATAGAGAGGCAGTCTTCCGGCGTTCGATTCGAGATTGACTTCTTCTATGGTGAAGGGCTGTAGATCATTCTTCCGACCGAAAATGATTGGATGATCCCCTCCCTCGATTATGCAATACGCGTCTTCCGCGGGAGTGAGCTGATTTGCGGTGTAAACATTTGTCACCTGTGTGTGTAGGTGAGCGCCTATACCATGTTCCATAGCATACATTGAACAAAGCTTATTAAGCTCGATGTAGTTCAAAGATAGCCCTTTATTGATGAAGTAAGGTATCTTTTCTAGCGGAATTACATCATCTGCGGATGGAACATCAGTGTGAGCGGCCACATACTTAGCCAGTTCTGGTTCTTCTTCGGCCACCCCCTGTATAAATGAAGACTGAGAGGATGACTTGGACAACTTGATCATTAGGGGTTCCGCTGGTGGAGCAGAACGAGGAGTTGTTGGCAAACTAGCAACCCCCAGTTTGGTACTCGATGCTGGGCGGGAAGTGGTTGGCTCGCTAGAAGCCCCAGACTTTGTATCGGGCTGACGATCCTTTTTGGGAAGACGTATCGTCATTGGCTTGTCAGAGGGATTGAGCTTCTTCTTTTGTGGCTGGCTAACTCTAGGCAGTCTGATTGTCAGTGGCTCCGTTGTGGGTCTTGGCGCTTGGCCGGACCTTGGCAGCGGGATTATCATTTGCCCTTCTTGTGTCGAGAGGCTGATTGCGTCCTAACGCAGAGCGGCCGTAAGGGGTACGAACTTGCCAGGTTTGCGAGCTTGGAGGTGGATCGTCAGATGTTCTTCTGATCCTGTGGCCATCTCAGTACGAGCTTGCACATCTCCTTCACCAAGGTGCCTCTTCGACTTTTCGTATAGGCAAGAGTCTGAGTAGTAGGATTCGACCCCTTTGAAGGGATCGATGTCGACAAATTCTGTCCTCACGAAGCCGTGTTTGTCGACATACTTAAAGTACTGGTGCAGCGTGGAGGGCACGATCATGTAATCGTGTATCCAGGGATGCCCCAAGAGGATATTGTAGGAAGTATCCGCGTCTATGACGTAACAGGTTACTTCTGACTGAAGATCGTCGATTTGGCACTTCAAGCGAATCATTCCAATCGGATAGCTCCTGTCCGAATTGAAATCACTGATGGCAGTGCTTGTTGGCGTCAGGCGATGCATAGGAATGTGGAGATGATGTAACAGACCCTTCGGGATGATGCTTATGGAAGAACCAGGATCAATGTGCATCCGATCCACCTTTACGTCGCCAATGTATCCAGTATAATATAACGGTCGATCGTGCAGATTGGTTTTGATGAGCATATCCTGTAGAGTGAAGACAATGTTGGGCATCGCTCCTGTACAAGCGCTGTCTTGGAGATCTGCAGGCGGGCTCTCTCCCGTAAGGTTGACCTGAGCTAGATATGCGTCGGCGTTCTTGAGTGCGTCGCTCAAAGCCGCGTGAACATCCTTGGAGAGTCTCAGGAGCTCGTATAATGAAAATTTGGCCAGTGTGTTGGCCAATTGCGCTAAGATGTCAATGTTGTAGGGCCTTTCCAGCCCATGAGGTACCTCTTTTCAGAGGGATTTGTCAAAGCGAGTCTCCTTCGGCCTAGGCTTGTCGGTCGTCGGAGGTTGGGAATATCCCGAAGTTTCAGCAGTGGCTGGCTGATGCTCTTCAGCCGAGTTATCTGGCGTAGGTTGGGATTGAGCACCAGACCGAGTGATGACAGCTGTGGCTTCTTTGACATCTGTCGAGATTGTGCGACATGATCTCACCTTTCTACTCCCCTTCTTGCCAATGGAGGGTGGTGTGGACTGAGTTACTTCTGGTACCAAATCTGGATGGACCCATATGACCTCCCCTCGTGACGTGGTGAGGGGTACCAGACCAGTAGCCTGATCTCGAGGAGGTAGAAGATTAGCAATTTCCATTGTCGCCCGAGGGATGGCTATTGTAATCCCACTTTCTTAGAATTTAGGTTTATGAATATTAGTACTTTTATTTTGTTCTTATCAAAATCTTTTCTTTATTTTGCTTGAACGATTATCTAATTGAACTATTTTAAATCATTTTGTTACTCTCCTTATTGTTCTAATTTCTAATACTGAGATTTAAGGTTATTGTTGAATTCTTTATTAGTTACTTTAAAGGTTTAATTTTTCTAACTAATTTGAGCATTCTCTAACTGATATATTTTTGTTTCTATATTTTTAACTAAAATTTCTAATTATTTTTCAGCCCAAAACTCTATGGCAACCATCTGTGTTTAATCCAGTCAGGCCCATCAACTTCAGCCAGCCCGACCCATCATTTTGGCTTTGGGCGCGGATCCACAATCGGATCCAGACCCGCTGACCCGATCCATTATCAACCAACCGTTAGATTTAAATCCTACTCTTTTATTTCATTCTTCATTTTCCCTCCTCCTCTGTTACTGATACAGTTTTGAATGGACGACGATGACGATGACGGCGACGTCGAGAAGACTCCAGTCTCCTCTAGAAGCTTCTCCTCCTAACTGACTAACTAAACCTCTCATCTCCACCGTCGATTCCCAACAACCCAACTCTCCCCGACCGTCGGATTATAACGGCCGCTGCCCGCCTAACCGACGGTCCGGTACCCGGCCAACCGCCTGACCGACGGTCGCCTATAAATAAGACCCCACCCTTCCTCTACTTCATCACTTCTGGGATGGCGAAGCCCTGCTGGATTATTCCCCGTCCTGTTCGTTTCTTCGGAGACGAGGAGAGCTGGCCATGGCGATTAAGCTCAGGATCACGACTCTGTGAAGAAGACAAGGTGTCGACAACAGCCAAGCGTCGTGGACAGTGAGCTGTGCTCGTTTGCCACTCTAATTCGCGATTGATTCTTCATTTAGGTAAGTTAAATCACTGAACGATAAATTGCTATTGAATTTTTTTTTAGAACGTTCTTGATCGGGTTCAATATTGGCAGTTTTTGATTGATCGATTCATTTTGATTCTCTGAGATTTCGGTTGTCTACTATTGGGAGGAACTCATTGGTGAGTTTCTGATTGTTTTCTACAAATTTGGATTTGAATCCATTCAAATCGAACTCACAGTTGCTTTCTCTGTTCTCGCGCATGACCTGTTCGACGAAATGCCCAGAAGGACGTATTGGCGAGCTGTGGACTCGGGGACCCCATCATTGGATACTGTACTCTTGTGTCGAACCATCGCGGAGACCCAGTTAACAGTTCTTGACCGTTCTACTAATTTTTAGGGAGAATGCTTGTTTGGATCGGTCGAGTATATGTCGAGTATGTGCTACTATGTCAATTCGTTTGAGTGTCCAGGTGATGTGGACACGAATTATACCCAGCAGACACAGAACAGGGTGTCGACACGGAGTTCAGGCATGATCGACTATATCAGTGGCTGATCAATTGATTATTCTATTGAATTGTTAGGAGTTGATAGGTTACACTGAGGAGTAGTCGTTAGCTAAGTTAGTTGAATTGTGATGGTTGAGTTTGAATATGGTGCTAGGTTTCAATACATTCTAGACCAGGTTAGCTGAGGTGGAGTTAAGGATGGATATCAGAAGATCGGTTTGCACTTAGGTAAATTGAGATAGCTAGCCGTTAAGATTTTAACTCTATACTGCTCTGTACTGGGTTGAGTAATATTATGAAACTTTAGCTATTAGTAACAGGAGGTTGGGATATATTAGAAGCCAGTAAGGATTGGGCTGGATTGATTTATTAGTTTGGGTGTGTTGAGTTTGTTATTGCTAAGTATATAACTTGTTGGGCCAATTTTATGGGCCGAGCCATATATATATATATGTCTATATATGGAATTCTAAGACAAGTTATGTTGAGGATGCCTAAGCCTTGTTGTCACTTAGTTAAGCAAGGTCGGTTAAAATTAGAAATAATCGAGTAGAAGTCCCTAAATTAGTTGTAGGATAAATAGAATATTTCTAAATATTATTTCTCTATTTTAGTTGATTTGAAGACTTGGACAAAACCCCGAAATTCAAGTCAAGTACATGTACTCAGTATTACCATCATTGCATGCATTGCACTCACACTTGTTATCGTGTCATTTATTTCACTTGTTCTCGATTGATTGCTTGCATTGTTTCTCGTGTCGGGTGGAGGACGTTCTAGAGACATGTGATTGACTAATATTGGACAAACATTGCCTGATAGCATACTCTGTATGCCTGAGTCCATTTCGTGCGTGACTGATAGCATTGTCGTCAGACATGCCTGATTATTGCGTGACTGATAGCATTGTCATTAGACATGCCTGATTATTGCGTGACTGATAGCATATTTTATATCCATGATTACATATTAGTCCCCACATGTTGATAACGTCCAATTGCATATGTACACATAGTTAGTGCATATTTATATTATATTCTATTGTTTCTCTGTTCAGTTCTACTTGCTATATTGTACCATTCTATTGATCTTCCATGGTGAGTTATATTGAGTATATTGTGCTTTGCTCCTTTCCTGACTGGATCGCTGATTACAGGTGAGATGGATCCTTAGATTGGCATGACTGGCATTGGAGCTCGCTTGATACTATGATAGCTAGTTTCATGTATATAGTTGATTGAGTGTATTTGATTATATGTCATTGTTGTATCATTTATCTTTCACCAGCTTTGTACCCGGACATTCATGTATAAGTTGTAATAATTGTATAGTGGATTGCTGTGATGGTAGTATAGATTCCGTGATTAGATGTTGTGATGAGATACTCTTGTATTTGATGACCAGACGGCTCACTACCGCTGTCAACGACAGTGTAGGCCGGGCATACATTGACCTGTACCCGATTATTCGGGAGCGGAACGTGACATATTTTTGTGGTAGCCCATGCAGGTCTCTATCTAATGGTACTTAGGATTAGAGTGCCATTGGAAGCCTGCGGAAATAGGAACTCATCACAGCATAGGACCGTTATCATATTGCTTACTTTTTTGTCTTTTATATATTTTGTTAACACACACAGTACACCTACGAGTCACTGATAGTTCTCCTACAATTCCAGAGATGGCCAAAGGAAGGAAGGAACCTCATCCGCGAAGCCGCACTCCGAGTGTAGCCCATTCCGAGAGAGGATCATCTGCCTTACCTATGGTAGACCCAGAGCGCTCTGGTACCCACGTACCACCCGTCACGAGAGCTTCTTCACGACACTCCATTAGTTCTATGAGGGGCTCCCAGATGCATGAGCTAGTCCATGGGCTATTGGAGGCCCAGAGAGCCCAGACCCAGAGTTTGTTGGATGCTCAGAGGGAGCAGACCACTATATTACGGGAGGGTATTGAGAGACTAGTTAGCCCATTCCTACCACCACTACCTCCACTTCCCCAGACTACTACTGCTCTACTTATATCTTATATTCCACCTCCACCGACTACCATACCGACCCCATCATACATCCTACATCCGCTATACGCTCCACATCCATCATATGTTCCACCTCCACCACCCACCCAGGCTCCTGTACAGCCTACTACCACCACTTTTGTTCAGCCTGAGCCTATTTCTTTCATTCTGCCTCCCATCCATACTCATGCTTCTCTTACTTATACCCATACTACTTCCACCCATCATCGGAGAGAGGGGTCTATCCTAGATTTTAAAAGGATGGTACCTAGAGAGTTCCTTGGGACCGAGGGTATACTCTACGCCGATGAGTGGCTAGAGGATATAGAGAGGGTGATGAGACTATCTAGGCTCCCAGAGGACCTCAAGGTGGAGGCAGCCGGCGTGCAGATGCATGATCTGGCACGAACCTGGTTTAGGAGTGAGCCTCAGCTCGCAGTAGCTAGATTGACTTGGGAGCAGTTCGTGAAAATCTTCAAAGAGAAGTTTTTTCCGGCGGTAGCTAGAGAGGCTTTGGAGCGCCAGTTTCAGACTCTTGAGCAGGGGACTCGCTCGGTTGATGAGTATGCAGCAAAGTTCGGACGACTTAGTCGATTTGCAGAGGGTAGAGCCAGAGATCCAATCGTGAGAGCCACGAGATTTTGGCAGGGTTTGAGCCACGAGCTTCGTTACTTGGTCACGGCTAACGGAGCGACTACTTATGCTGGGATGGTCGCTGTTGCTCGGAGATTGGAGATTGATCTGAGCCTCCGACCCAAGAGAGACCGTGACATTAGTGGAGGAGGTAGTCACTCGGGACCACACAAACGTCCCAACACCCAGCAGACGAAGACCTTCACATCCCAGCCTCCTCAGGGGATACAGCAGCAGCAGCAACGACCAGTTCAGCAGCCTTGTGAATTTTGTCAGAAAGTGGGCCATACCTGGCAGGTGTGTAGGAAGAGACTTGGACAGTGCCTTATCTGTGGTGCAGCTGATCATCATGCTAGGGAGTGCACCATTGCTCGTACAGCAGCTGGATCTTCGGAACTTCCACAGCCAGAGGGACGTGTCAACCTTATGACAGAGGAAGGAGCAGAGGCTATTCTGATTCCTGACGAGGACTAGAGACCAGAGGCATTCTCACATAGCTGGAGCAGATCGTGGGTCATCATTTCCTTTGTGATTCTTTCTAGCATCTAGACTTTCCTTGTTGTTTCATATTCAAGACTTGTTTCTAAAGTCTCTGTATTATTTCATATTGGCCGCTTGTTTGACCCTTGCTGATTCTTAGTACCTAATAAAACTACTTGTTCACTTCCTGTCATGACTTTGATTGTTAAAAATTCATTTGATTCTTCATAAATCCTTGGAAATTTTTGGATAAGGTTAAGATATATTCGATGACCTACTATGACATGGCAGATGTGCACTGCAGTCAATTACCTGGATTATGAAAACTGAACGTTCATTGTAGCCAGATGCACACTGGCGAGGCATGGACTCTAAGTCGAAGTAATTACAGGTAATCATGGGCTCTCGAATATTATTGAGACTAAGTCCTAAATTCATAATATTTTCTGATATCGGATAAAGTTGAGAGAATATTTTGGTAATCTATCACTATCAGAACCACGGAACCGAAGGTTTACTGCAGCCAGATGCATACTGGCGGGGCATGAACTGTAGGGGAAGTGACTCCAGATATGTATGATTGCCGGATACTATTGAGACTATTATCCTTTGATCATGTTTCATGACTATCACTTTGTATCACCTTAAATCGTGCTAATTTCAAATTGTATTTGATTACTCTTAATCGTGCTATCTGAAATTTCGAGGATAAAATTTTTCAAGGGGAAGATTTGTAATCCCACTTTCTTAGAATTTGGGTTTATGAATATTAGTACTTTTATTTTGTTCTTATCAAAATCTTTTCTTTATTTTGCTTGAACGATTATCTAATTGAACTATTTTTAATCATTTTGTTACTCTCCTTATTGTTCTAATTTCCAATACTGAGATTTAATGTTATCGTTCAATTCTTTATTAGTTATTTTAAAGGTTTAATTTTTCTAACTAATTTGAGCATTCTCTAACTAATGGATTTTTGTTTCTATATTCTTAACTAAAATTTCTAATTATTTTTCAGCCCAAAACTCTATGGCAGCCATATGTGTTTAATCCAGTCAGGCCCATCACCTTCAGCCAGCCCGATCCATCATTTTGGCTTTGGGCGCGGATCCACAATCGGATCCAGACCCGCTGACCCGATCTATTATCAACCAACCGTTAGATTTAAATCCCACTCTTTTATTTCATTTTTCATTTTTCTTCCTCCTCTGTTACTGATACAGTTGAGAACGGACGACGACGACGACGGTGACGGCGATGCCGAGAAGACTCCAGTCTTCTCTAGAAGCTTCTCCCCAAACTGACTAACTAAACCTCTCATCTCTACCGTCGATTCCCAACAACCCAACTCTCCCCGATAGTCGGATTATAACGGCCGCTGCCTGCCCAACCGACGGTCAGGTGCCCGAACAACCGCCTGACCGACGGCCGCCTATAAATAAGACCCCACCCTTCCTCTTCTTTATCACTTCTGGGACGATGAAGCCCTGCTGGATTATTCTCTGTCCTGTTTGTTTCTTCGATGACGAGGAGAGCTGGCCATGGCGATTAAGCTTAGGATCACGACTCTGTGAAGAAGATGAGGTGTCGACAACAGCCAAGCATCATGGACAGTGAGCTGTGATCGTTCGCCACTCTAATTTGCGATTGATTCTTTATTTAGGTAAGTTGAATCACTGAACGATAAATTCCTATTGAATTTCTTTTGAGAACGTTCTTGATCGGGTTCAATATTGGCAGTTTTTGATTGATCGATTCATTTTGATTCTCTGAGATTTCGGTTGTCTACTATTGGGAGGATCTCATTGGTGAGTTTCTGATTGTTTTCTCCAAATTTGGAGTTGAATCCATTCAAATCAAACTCACAGTTGCTTTCTCTGTTCTCGCGCATGACCTGTTCGACGAAATGCCCAGAAGGACATATTGGCGAGTTGTGGACTCGGGGACACCATCACTGGACACTGCACTCTTGTGTCGAACCATCGCGGAGACCCAGGTAACAGTTCTTGATCGTTCTACTAATTTTTAGGGAGAATGCTTGTTTGGATCGGTCGAGTATATGTCGAGTACGTGCTACTGTATCAATTCGATTGAGTGTCCAGGGGGTGTGGACACGAATTATACCCAGTAGACACGGAACAGGGTGTCGATACGGAGTTCAGGCATGATCGACTATATCAGTGGCTGATCAATTGATTGTTCCATTGAATTGTTAGGAGTTGATGGGTTACACTGAGGAGTAGCCGTTAGCTAAGTTAGTTGAATTGTGATGGTTGAGTTTGAATATGGTGCTAGGTTTCAATACATTCTAGACCAGGTTAGCTGAGGTGGAGTTAAGGATGGATATCAGAAGATCGGTTTGCACTTAGGTAAATTGAGATAGCTAGCCATTAAGATTTTAACTCTATACTGCTCTGTACTGGGTTGAGTAATATTGTGAAACTTTAGCTATTAGTAACAGGAGGTTGGGATATATTAGAAGCCAGTAAGGATTTGGCTGGATTGATTTATTAGTTTGGGTGTGTTGAGTTTGTTATTGCTAAGTATATGACTTGTTGGGCCGAGCCATATATATATATATATGTCTATATATGGAATTCTAAGATAAGTTATGTTGAGGATGCCTAAGTCTTGTTGTCACTTAGTTAAGCAAGGTCAGTTAAAATTAGAAATAGTCGAGTAGAAGTCCCTAAATTAGTTGTGGGATAAATAGAATATTTCTAAATATTATTTCTCTATTTTAGTTAATTTGAAGACTTGGACAAAACCCCGAATTTTAAGGCAAGTACATATACTCAGTATTACCATCATTGCATGCATTGCACTCACACTTGTTATCGTGTCATTTATTTTACTTGTTCTCGATTGATTGCTTGCATTATTTCTCATGTCGGGTGGGGGACGTTCTAGAGACATGTGATTGACTAATATTGGACAAACATTGCCTGATAGCATACTCTGTATGCCTGAGTCCATTTCGTGCATGACTGATAGTATTGTCGTCAAACATGCCTGATTATTGCGTGACTGATAGCACTGTCATTAGACATGCCTGATTATTGCGTGACTGATAGCATATTTTATATACCTGATTACATATTAGTCCCCACATGTTGATAACGTCCAATTGCACATGTACACATAGTTAGTGCATATTTATATTATATTCTATTGTTTCTCTGTTTAGTTCTACTTGCTATATTATACCACTCCATTGATCTTCCATGGTGAGTTATATTGAGTATATTGTGCTTTGCTCCTTTCCTGACTGGATCGTTGATTACAGGTGAGATGGATCCTTAGATTGGCATGACTGGCATTGGAGCTCGCTTGATACTAAGATAGCTAGTTTTATGTATATAGTTGATTGAGTGTATTTGATTATATGTCATTGTTTTATCATTTATCTTTCACCGGCTTTGTACCCGGACATTCATGTATAAGTTGTAATAATTGTATAGTGGATTGCTGTGATGGTAGTATAGATTCTGTGATTTGATGTTGTGATGAGATACTCTTGTATTTGATGACCAGACGGCTCACTACCACTGTCAGCGACAGTATAGACCGGGCATGCATTGACTCGTACCCGATTATTTAGGAGCGGGGGTGACAGGTATCATGCCGTCTTGAGTATCTGTCGGAGGGAAGCTACCAAACTGTACGGACACTATGTTGGCTGCCACGGTTACCTCCTCGAAATCAATGGCCAGAGCCTTCAAATCGATGAGATGTTGGATGTATCGCTTTAGTTGGTAGCAGTCGTGTGTAGCATGGTGGACGTAGCGGTGGTAATGGTAGTACTTTGGGTTCTCCATTTCTGTTGGCCGAGGTTCCCGTCTTGGTGGAGGGAGCTGAATTCAATCTCCTTATATGAGCATGTCCAAGATGGGCTTGACATGGCCGTCTTCGAAGGAGTAGGTCATTTGTGGCCATTGCTTGTCTGTCGGTTTTGACTCAGGTTTCTGGGCTATGTCGGCCACAATAGCCTGCTTGCCCTTGTTGTCCCGATTGTTGGAGGAGTTACCACCATTGTTGTTGTTGGTATTAGGGCGCTTGCCCTTGTCCTCTCCCTCCGAGATGTGCAATCCCAGTTGGCGAGCCTTCTTCAACATGTCCTCGTCGCTAGTGGCACTGATGATAAACATCTTCCAGTCCTTAAATTGACTTTCACCCATCCAGAGGCTGATTGTTGGAAGAAGTCTCTTTTGGCAAATTTCAATCAAGGAGGAATTCGGATTACCGAACGACAACTTCATGGCGGTTTGGCGAAACCGCTCAATATAGTTCCTTGTCAGCTCTTTCTCTCCTTGAACGACATCCATGAGGGTGGACATTGTGATGTCCTGTCCTACTTCGTAGAATCTCTCCAAGAACATGCGCTTGAAGCTGGCGAAGGAGTGGATGCAGTTGTCTGGCAGGTTACGGTACCAGTCGAAGGCGACCCCTTCCAATACCCTGATGAATAATCGTGTAACGATGGCGTCGTCATGGGGCAGATGGTCGGTGGTGACCTCGAAGTAAGTGATGTACCGACTTGCGGAGGTCTTTTCATCATATGGATTGATGTGGAATGGTTTATACTTTGGTGGGAAGGGAACATCTCTCCATGCAGCGGGATACGGTTGTCGTATCCTGAGGTCTTGGCAGTTTTCTCGGGCGTGGAACATGGCTCGGAGCTCCTGGACCTCTCTTCTTGCCTCTCTGGCTTCGTCTGCAGCGGTAGGAGCCGACATTTCAGGAGGAATATTGCCCGGGTTTGGTGCCGTTGAGTTCGAGTCTGCATTGACCGTGGGACCCAAGTTTTTTTGGCCAGGCGTCCCTCCTTGCAACGTAGGGAGGGCTGCTTTGATTTTGTCCACCGATTTGACCAAAGTGCGCAGTATGGCCTCCAGATGTCGATGCGTTGGCGATCACTAGGACCATCCTGTTCGTCGTTTGTCATGAATGTCGTCCTGACATGAGTAGAAGTGGAAGGGACGGTGGATGACGTACCCTCCGAATCATACCCCTGTACCGAGAAGTCATCGGGGTACGTAGGAATGTTCTCCTCTGATTCGGACTCAGAAGGAACAGTACCCCCAGCTTCCGAGTTTGCCTCGTCTTGGAAGTTCTGGACGTCCTCGGGGACGTCGGGATTTGCTGCATCTAATGGGAGAGTTGTTTCCCCCAGCTTGTCTCCTTGGAACATCGGATTGTCATGGAGGTTCAGAGGAGTGCTACCCCCAGTTCCAGCAACCCCCAGTGACATGGATGATGAATCTCCCACTGTAGCAGATTTCGTCTTTGATCGGGTATCTTGGAAAACTCCGGTGGTGGGCAACCATTTAGACGACAGTTTCTTAGTCATAGTGGTTGAAATCTTCGGGCTGGCAATATTTGTTTTCCTCGTCCTCCCGCTGGCGGGGATTTTTTGAGCAGAATTACAGGAGACGACGGGAAGTGCCTCATCCTCTGAATATGGTTGTTGCAATCTTTGAAAGACAGGATGTCGGTCTTCTCATACCGTCGCGTTATTGCAACAGCAGTTGACGATGACTTGGGTGCAGTGACGTTTGTGGGAGGACTCTTTACACCCTGAAGCCTCTTCTTTTTCCTTGCGCTTGTGGAGAATAGCCACACGCAAGTCAGACGGGTCTGAAATGACCATATTTGCACCCTGGATTTTGGGAGACTTTTGGGAACCACTTTGTCCGTTTACCGCCGGGGGCTGGACTCGATTGGATCTGTATAACTTCCCATCAGAGGCCCGTATAACAATATGTGGAATGCTCGGATGGTCAGAGGTCGGGACAACGGACTGAGCTCGCCAAGCTCGCGCTGCCCTAGACTTCTTCACTCTAGTGCATGAGGGCACATACTATGAAGAGTCTAAGTGGTGCTGGAGAGAGTCAGACATGTTTTCTCGGGAGCATGAGAGATCAAGACCATAGGAGAGGCGGTCGAAGACTGAGCCGCGTGGAGTGGGCGGCATGCGGCTGGAATCAACAGTCTTCATGCGGCTGGCAATCATAGCCGCATAGTTCTTCTCCATGTGGTTGGGAATCTTAGCCGCATGAGTGCTATGCATTCGGCTGGCAGTTTCGGTCGTATGGACATCGTGCATGCGGCTCCCAATTTCGGCCGCATGAGTCTTCAGCCTGCGGCTAGTACCTTTATTTGACTTCTTCTTGGAGCACATAGAATCACTCTTTGTCCCTGCAAGTCCAGCATCGTAGTACTTTTCTCTGTCGAACTTGGGGACAACAGAGCCCTCTATGGTTTGAAGTGGAGCCGCATGAGACTTGCCTTCGCCGTCTTGGGCAGCAGAGGGTACTCCGTCCAGAGCTTGTGAAGGAGCAAATGACTTTGGCCTCCACTCCCTGCGAGCTTTTTTCGTACGGGTTCGCTTCTGGACCGGGCCAGCGCTCCCGTCGGAGAGCATTTCTTCAAACGCCTGTTGGTCGAAGCGGATGACCATCTTCTGATGTGTGGAGCCAAGTTTGGCTGCGTCCGATTGCATCACCAACTCCTCAGCCATGGAGAAGTTTGTCCCTAGCAGAGTCGCCATCGTGTTTGCCATGAATTATAAAAGAACAGAACAATTATATCGGAGGACTGGACTTTTACTTCACAATACAAACTCGTTTGTACAAAAAAAGCCTAGGGACGAAAACTAAGGTACAGCAACCTAAGTACAATTGTTTATTTTAGATTCTGGGGGGTGACGGTAGAGGCTCGGGAAAGCGACGGCAGCTCTGCCTTACTCCTAGGACGATCGGAGGCAGCCTTGGCTCCGGGAAAGAAATGCTCTCAGGATGCTCGAGAAGAATCCTCTATGCGTGCCTTTGTCTCTCTGCGCTCTCTTTTTAGGTCTCTCCAGGTGCTCTGGTACTCTCCAAAAAATCCTCCTTGCAAGGGAATGGCACCTTGCTATTTATAGGAGTGTGATGCGATCATTAGGGTTTGCAATTATTGCCTCCTTGAGAAGTCGGCGGTTAAAGATCAATTAATCTGGGCCATTAATTCTGATTGTAGCAAATCTAGTCAATTTATGTGGATTGCATCAAATCTCTGTGGGCAATTAATGATGATTGCCATAAATCCTCATGATTTGTTATGCCAAGCTCGGTTCTTCCGCCACGTGTTCAATTTGCATGATTGTAAATGATCTGATTTGATCCCGGTAATTATGAGGATGGCACTAAACCTGGTGATTGGGATTTGTTGATGAATCTTGATCGATTTGATGTCACGTGTCCCACTATTATTATGCTGCTAACTGTAGGGACGCAGAAAAAACTAATCTTCTGCCACGTGCCTTAACCGCGAGCCACTTAGGAAATTCGAACCGCATGAGGATTGTTCCCTACTGAGCCGCATAAGACTGGCCACGTGTTAAGGCTGCTTGGGCGTGGCCTCTGAACATTTGAACCGTATGGAGATGATCTGAGCCACATGAGCGTAGGCGACCGCATGATGGATGGCTTCTCAATGAGCCGCATGAAGATAGTCCTCGTGAGCCGCATAGGGTAGACACTGTCTGAGCCGCATGAGGTGGCCTTTACCTGAGCCGCATGGGGTGGCCTCTGCCTGAGCCGCATGCGACTGTCCACGTGTCAAGGTCTTATAAAAGATTTTGGGGTTTGATGGATTGTGTCAGAGATTTTCTTCGTTTCCCTAGGAGTCTACCAATATGACAGAGTCATTATTGCATCTTTATGTCAGAGCCGTCAGTTCTCCTTTATGTCAGAGCATTAAATAGGGCCTTTGCTTAATGGCAAATTGTAGACGCAAACCGCAGAAGGCCACGTGGTGTTGCTTGAGCCGCATGTCCAAGTTGGTGACTTTTGAACCGCGTGATGCTCTTGAGCCGCATGAAGCTCGTCTGTTTTTGAACCGCATGGGTTTTTCTGTTCTGAGCGGCATGGGCAATCATGTTCTTTTCTATGCTTCTACACTCGGTTTCGTAAAATTGTATCCTTCCTATACAAGATCTGTACGGGTTCCTCCACATAAGATAAGTCAGCTCTTAGCCCTAATGGACCGAAGTCTACCACAAGGCTTAGATCATGTACATACTTTCGTAGTTAGAAAATATAGAAGATATCGTGCACTCCATCCAATGCCAGTGCTAACGCGATCTGATAGGCGACAGGGCCGACTCGCTTAAGAATTTCAAACGGGCTAACAAATCTCAGACTTAGCTTCCCCTTCGCACCGAATCGCATAACTCCGCGCATCGGTGACACCGTCAGAAATATGTGATCGCCCACCATAAATTCTAATGGTCGTCGATGAGTATCCGCATAACTCTTTTGTCGACTTTGTGCCATAAGTAATTTCTTCCGAATTATGCAGACCTTCTCGACGGCCTGTTCTACCATCTCCGGACCAAGTACCTTTCGTTTACCGACTTCATCCCAACAAATCGGGGACCGACACTTTCGCCAGTATAATGCTTCATACGGAGCCATCTGTATCCTTGACTGGTAGCTGTTGTTGTAGGCAAATTCTGCTAGCGGCAAGTGAGTGTCCCAACTGGTTTTCAGATCAATAGCACAAAGCCGTAGCATGTCTTCAAGTATCTGATTCACCCTCTCGGTCTGGCCAACGGTTTGTGGATGGTATGCAGAACTAAATTTCAACTGTGTTCCCATGGCAGCATGCAAACTGACCCAAAAATGCGATACAAATCGCCCTTCCCGATCCGATACTGTTAATACTGGCACTCCATACAGTCGGATAATTTCATCCAAGTATAGCTGAGCTAACCGGTCGACACTCCATGTGGTTTTTATTGCAAGAAAATGTGCAGATTTGGTTAATCGGTCAACGATGACCCAAATTGCATCATTCCTCCGCTGCGTCTTTGGCAAGCCAACTATAAAATCCATAGTGATATGATCCCATTTCCATTCTGAAATCGCGAGGTTCTACATCTCCCCGTCGGGCCTCTGGTGTTCCACCTTGACTCGTTGACACGCTAAGCATCGCGAGACAATTTCATGCCATGCCACCAGAAGGTCGTGCGCAAATCTTTATACATTTTTGTACTTCTCGGATGCAAGGAATACTTGGCATAATGGGCTTCCGTCAATATTTCTTTCCGGAGTTCTTCATCCTTCGGGACACATAGCCTCCCCTTGAGTCACAACGATCCATCCTCGTGCCTGGTGAAGTCGCTGGCTTCACCCTTTTCCATTATTCCGCCAATCTTAATCAAGAACTCATCCGTCCTCTGTGCTGTCTTTATCTTTTCTAACAAACTCGGCTCAAGTTGAAGTTGAGCCAGTTGTGCATTTCGGCCACGAATCTGGAGCTCAATTCTCATGCTTTCTAATTCCTCCAGTATTCTCTTGTCAACACTAAGCGATCCCACAAAGTTCCGACTCAACGCGTCTGCCACTATATTGCCTTTCCCTGGGGTGTACGCGATCGTCAAGTCGTAATCTTTTATAAGCTCCAACCAACGTCTTTGCCACAAATTTAAATCTTTCTGAGTAGAGATGTAATTCAGGCTCTTATGATCGGTGAAGATCTCGCAAGCTACTCCATACAAGTAGTGCCTCCATAATTTCAATACAAATACTATCGCTGCCAATTCCAAATCATACGTTGGATAATTTTTCTCGTGCGGCTTAAGATGTCTCGAGGCATATGATATCACTTTCCCTCTCTGAGTCAACACACATCCCAAACCCAATCCGGATGCATCACTGTATATCTGGAATCCCTCGACACCGTCTGGAAGTGTAAGGATTGGTGCTGATACGAGACGTTGCTTCAGGTTTTGAAAGCAAGCCTCGTACTCATCAGTCCAATGGAATGCAACTCCTTTCTGGGCCAGCCGAGTTAAAGGCGCTGCCACTTTTGAAAAATTCTTGACAAACTTCCTGTAGTAGCCTGCCATGCCGAGGAAACTTTGGATCTCGCTCGCCGACGTGGGTTGCTTCCAATCCACTACGGCTTCAATTTTCTTTGGGTCAACAGATACACCTTCTGCCGAGATAACGTGTCCTAGGAATGACATGCTACTCATCCAAAATTCATATTTGCTCAGCTTGGCATAGAGCTGATTTTTCCGTAGAGTCTGTAACACTGTCCTCAAATGTTCTGCATGGTCTTCTCTGCTCTTCGATTATATTAGGATGTCGTCGATGAACATGACCGCAAATTTATCCAAAAAGGGCCGGAAGACTCTGTTCATCATATCCATGAAAGCGGCAAGGGCGTTGGTCAGTCTGAAGGGCATGACCAAGAATTTATAGTATCCATATCTGTTTCGGAATGCAGACTTAGGAACGTCATCGGGTTTAATCTTTAACTGATGATAGCCTGAGTGAAGATCAATCTCTGAAAATACAAACATCCCTTGCAACTGATCGAAGAGGTCGTCTATTCGAGGCAATGGGTACTTGTTCCGAATTATAACTTTCTTTAGCTCGCGGTAGTCGATGCACAGCCGCATCGATCCATCTTTCTTCTTCACAAATAGCACCGGAGCACCTCATGGTGAAACAATGGTCTGATGTATCCCCTGTCTAATAATTCTTGTAGCTGTACTTTGAGTTCCTTTAATTCAGCAGGCGCCATCCTGCATGGAGCCCTTGAGATCGGACGAGCGTCTGGAAATGTATCGATAGTGAATTCAATCTCTCGGTCCGGAGGCATTCCGGGTATCTCGTCAGAAAACACATCAGGAAATTCTGCCACGACGTCAGTGTTAGCTGAGTCTGCACCATTCTTGCGTGTGTCTCGAATAGAAGTAAGGTACCCTTCGCATCCAGAATGTAACATTCGTCGGGCCGTAGTAGCTGAAATCACCATCGACGCCTTCGTCGACGAACTAGCCGAGTAAGAGAATTCTGTTCCTCCAGGTAGTCGAAACACAACTCGCTTCTTCGCACAGTCAATCATCGCACAACATGCACTTAACCAATCCATTCCCAGAATGATATTATAATCTTTCATATCTAGCTCGACTACATCCAATGGTAGCCTTCTCTCCCCAATACGTATGTAGCCATCCCTACATATCATGTTAGTAGGCATTTCCACTCCTGATGGAGTATTAACACTAAGATATACATCCAACATTGACATTTTTATTTCATGTTCCTTAAGATAGTCTTTAGATATAAAACTATGTGTAGCACCAGAATCAAATAAAGTTCGTGCAGGAATGCCATTAAATAATAATATACCTGTCACGACAGTATCTAATACAAATGCCTCTTCCTGAGTTAATGCAAATACTCGGCCCCGAGCACCAGGCCTCTGATTCTGTAGTGGTTGATGGGGTCATGGTGCCTGTCCACAATTCTGTTGATGCTGTTGGTGATGCTGCTGCCTTGAAGGGTTCTAGTGGCCCCTCCCTGGACAGTCTCTGAATCCGTGGCCCATGTGACCACATTTAAAACATCCACCCTCTAGCACCTGATATTTGTTAGCAAAGTGCCCTTTGTTGCGGCACTTGTTGCAGAATGGTCCACTTTGGTTGGGTCGTTGAAAGACACCGTGATTCTGACGCTTAGGCACCTCATATCTACCCCCATTGTTCGGTCTCTTATTATGCAGATTCTGTACCGACGCTTGCACTGGCGCCGTCGCAGGATAGTGTGGGTCCAATTCCTTTGCGTGCTCATAAGAATCCTAAAAAGTCTTATACTTCTGAACCACAACTTGAGCCTTCAGAGCATGCCTCAAGCCCTGCTCAAACCGACGAGCCTTAGATGCTTCGTCAGTAACTTCGTGATTGCATACTGAGATAATCTCGAAAACTCTGCCTAATACTCCTTCACCGTCAAGTTTTCCTGCTCGAGCTTCTGGAATTTCAATTCCTTAGCTCACTGCTCAGTCGAAGAGAAATATTGAGCCAGAAAGGCCTCGCGGAACATCTGCCATATAATTTTCGTTGTCCCATTCACTCCCGCAAGAATCCTTTTCTGACTTTGCCACCAGTAGTGTGCATTAGAAACCAGCAGTAGTTTCACACACGATACCCTATTGGATCCAACAATACCCAAAGCTTCCAGGTGATCCTCCACTTCAACTAGCCAAACCATAGCAATGGTGGCTTCTTCTGTCCCTTTGAATTCTTTGTTGCATATCTTCTTAAACTTTGTAATGTCGGCCACAGCAGTGGTTTACTTAGCCGCTGGGGGTTCCTCTGCCTCCACAAGTTCGCTCTCTCGTGAGACTGGAGTGCCTTGAGCCCCATTGTTCACCACTGATCGGACCAACTGTTGCAGGGCATCTAGTTGCTTCTGTTGGGCCTCGAATTGCTTTGCGTTCTGCCTCTGCTGGCTCTCCATCATATCCAGCATCCTCTCCATAGGGTCGGTTAAGGCTACCACCCTTGAGCTACTCGCGTTGTTCGTTGTACCCGCCTTTGTCATCTCTGCAAAAAAATAGAGAAGCTTGTTAGTCTCATAAAATATTTATGGACTTATTGTATGGAACATCTCATTTCGGGACATTTAAAACCAAAGTTGTTCGAGAAGCAATAAATCTTGTGTCATTTTCAAAATCTTAAAACCAAGAAATTCCCAAGGAAGTAAAGCCGTGCTCTGATACCAAACTGTCATGCCCCGATTCGGAAAATCGTTCGCCTCCGCTTTGATTCACGCTGAATCGTTCGTCCTCGCTAAGGCGTGATGCCTTACAAGTCTGGAATTGCACTTGTATAAGGCGTGCTCGTGTTCCTTTTTATAAAAGAGACATTTTGAATAGAGATTCACATCGGTTGATAAAGAAGTTTGGGCAACACAGATATGATCTGAAATAAGTTCTTTATTGATATCTTTGAAATTACATTGCATAAAACATAAAGCTCTCAAACAGCCGAGATGAAATGCCAAACTTGGCTACAACTTGCAGAAATATTGAAATGAGATACAACTTGTTCCATACATCATATCCCTTTATTAATAATGCGATAATAACCACCTTCAGCAAAATGCCTTCTTCTTCAATTGGAAACTTTAAGATGTATGAAGCTTCTAAAGCGTCGGACAGCAAGCCTTCAGCGTCTATGATTATCCACTAGGTTTCCGGCACCTGTGGAGACGAGGGTTAGTACATTGCCACATATGTACTGGTGAGCGGCCGTAACCAATCTCACCATAAATCAACAGTAGTAAAATTACATGAATGATCACTATTAATTTATATTCTTTCTATCTTGTCTTAGGGTCCATTAACAATTCATATATTTGATGAGAAATATAAGGAACATACAGTATTGTTAGGAACATAAGCAATTCATGTTGTTCTAACATAAGCAATTTATATTGATCACCAATTTGGTGAATCTTACCCACGGTCGATAGCCATCCCTGTAAATATTTATGAATACCACTTACTCTGCCTGCATAAGACATTGTTAGCTATGCCACCTGTCTATATGAAGGTCACTGACTACACGCCATATGGGACATCTTGGTCGGACGGCTTCCCTTCAGCGGTGGGTAGCTAGCCCATCCGGAAGGTTCCCGAAAGACCGTGCTACTACTTCAGCACTGTGCTACTACTTCAGCACTATGTTCCTCCTAGGTCGAATCGGTTCCGTGGCCTTGGAGTACCGTTCGAGGAACTACCTTGTATACAAGTTGTCCATGACCATGCATGCAATGTAACTTAACTAATAAGGGACATGACATGAATGATAATAGCATCTTCCACACATAGTCGTATTTCTCATTTTTCTCTTGCCATTTTCCCATCTTTCCAACTTGCTATCTTACCATCCTACTTTGAGCCATAGGCTAGCATATTCGTTCATCCAACCAAGGGACTATTCGTTTGTAACCCATTCTTTCGAACCGAAGTCCGATATACTTACCGCCCAATACTTGGGTCTTTGCATCACCTGTTAAACAATTCATATAGCATACGAGCATCATTCGATTTGTAACATAAGCCTAGTCATGTGATAATTTATCTTTTTTTATCTTTTCCGTATTATTACTAGACATCTTTTATTAAGCACCGAACGCAATAACAAGTCTACCATAGTTATGCACGAAGATCAAAGATCGTCGAAGGATCAAAGCCACTCACTTGTTGGTGAATTACCGAAAGAAAGTGGTCTTCCATGCAACGTCAAGCTAGGTTCACTGCGTTAGCACCTACATTGGCACCAACGTTTGGTCAGCATACTTCTTCTCTTTCTTTCAGTGATTCGATATGAAATGTGTAGACAGTGAAAGTAAATCCATGAAAACATTCATCAAAAACAATCACGAAAATGCACACAAAAGACAACAGCAAAAGCGACATCGAAAACCAGCAGGGCAACGGTCTCGGGGAAAGCGACTCTTATATAGAACTCTTCCCCCAAGATGCGCGCCACTGCTTCTTGGGCATCATTTCAAAAGAGTCCAATCCATAACGAGGAAAGGATCTCAATTCATTATCCCGCGATCCTGGTAAAGTTTTCCCAAGTAAGGTTCCCAAATTCTCATCCGACTCGGCCATTCGGCCGCTAGCCCGTACCGTGCTCCGCAACGGATTCAGGGCATTACAGACGGCACTGCCACAAAGAGCAAAGCGTCCGAAAGAGGAATACTCCTTCGATGAGTAAGACATCATGAGTATCTTCGATTGCCTAATCAAGAGCAATAAACTTTAACTGCCCAAAGCAAAACGGCCAGATGAAGTAGGTAAAATTGACCATCCTAAATACTGTGTGTACCACAGGTTAATAGGACATCTGACTAGGGTAAGCTATGTGCTAAAAGGGGAGATTCAGGAGTTGATTAATGCTGGCACGATTACTCTTCAGAAGGATGAGAAGATGGTGACTGCCAACGTCGTCTTTCTGTAATTTGGCGACTTTCCAACTCAACTTGTGCAGGATGGAGTCGTCCCTATTCCGAAAGCTACCTTGGAGATCGTCAACCTTCTACCAACACGTAGTGACGGTCTTGTCCCTTTGTCAACTGACAAATGAAAAATCATGTGGATCCATCCCGACTTGGTTGCTGACTATGAGACGCCTGCTTCATCTTCGAAAGTCCAGAAAGACAACTAAATATAAATCATGCCACATGACTTCACTAGGTGATCATTGTCTACCTTTGAATACTACCTTCATCCAGGAAGTTGATTCACCTCTCTCTCTTGAGACAACAGTACCGAAGCTGGAACGCAACTACCGGCCGGCATTCCATCTATATAGTCAGCAATCCCGTAAGTTGATGACAAAGATGGGATATAATCTACAGAAAGCCCCCAGCATAAATCATGGAAAAGGGTCTCTTATACCCGTCTCTCTCTGTCTACAACACAATCAATCTCGTGTTAGCTTAGGATTCTGGACAAAACTTTCATATTGTCAAAAGAAATCTTCCAAAAGCAAGGCTCGAACGAAGGATTGCAACATGGTTTCGTTCGCACCAGCTTCAAAAGAAGAAGCTTTGATCGGTACCAGATCTGGAAGACTCTACCTTAGAGACTATCCAGAAGGTCAAGAGGTCCTTAATCCAAGCTCTGATGCCCCTCTATCGGCTTCTTCGTCTGCTATCAATGTTCCATCAGCTTCATCGCCTCCAGTAGAACCGACTCCTCCCAAGCCAACAACGGCCGACAAAAAAATAGCCAGTTTGCTTCGATAAAATATTGAAGAAAACTCCACTTCTTGGATTTAAGATACCATATAACTTTGATATATTGGCTCAACTAGCCAACACTCCGGTGAGGTTTTCAATCTTCGAGCTCTTGCGTCTCTCGATGGAAACTCGAAAAACACTAAGCAAAGCTTTGATGCAAGCTGACACTTGTCTAGCACTCCTCAAGAAGCCAGACGAGGAACCTGTGGCATGTTTTTACTGTCATAGTATGATGGAGTTGATTTCCAATATCACCTTCACACAAGATGACATGCTTCTAGAATACAATTGGCATGACCGACCTTTATACGACACAGGATATGTCAATACAAAGAAAGTTGATCGCATCCTGAATGATCCCGGATCTGCACTTAGCATTATGCAGAAAACATTATCGGATGTCCTAAAAATTCCAGTGCATAATATCTCTACAATAATCACGACTATCTTGAGATTCAATTCCGGGAGAAGTAAACTACTAGGAAATATTCATCTGAAAGTTAAAATTGGCAATTTTCACATAAAAGTCACTTTTTATGTGATTGACAATCATGGCTCCTACAATACTTTGTTAGAAAGACCATGGTTATATGAACATAACATCGTGTCATCCACTCTCAATCATGCTTCAAATATGTCGATAATAATGGAGAAGTTATGAAGGAAGTGGCCGATCTTATTCCCTTTCAGGGTGTCGAGTCATACTGTGCTGACTCCAGAATGTACAAAGAAGAGTTCATGAAGGTCGTACTGGCCATGGATACCGAGGAAGATTAGAGAGACACCCCAGATGATGTTCTCACGATTCTGGCAAAGGACGTACTTTTTGTCCTTTGTCTTCTCAGACGCTAAAATCCATCTCTCATCTCATGCCAAGCATCTTCCTGCTGAAAAGATGGAGTAGAGGAAACTCACCTTTTCTGAGCCTTTTGTTATCGACCTTCGTCGTAACAAGCCTTCTACTTCTTCTTCTCCTTCTCCTTCTCCTCCTCCTCCTCTGGCTATCAACCTTAGCAAGCCATCGGCTCAGGTCAAGAGCCCTATTGTAATTGATGATGTAAAAATCAATAAACTAGCATCTCCTTTACAGTATACTGATGTTATTTATTATACTCGATGTTACCTAGAAACGCTAGGTAACTTCGAAGCCCTTACAATAGAAGCAGTTCTACTTCTCTAAGATGAAGTATCACTCGAACCAGTTCAAGATTACTTCTTCCTAGTTCCTTCCCGGAAGAGAGATGAACTTCTTATACTTTTCAGCAAAGGAATATAGCAGAATACTACATTTGATAGTGACTCTGAAAATGACGATAACGGGCGACTTCAACTACGTCATTACAGTCGACAATCAAAAGACATTATTCAAAGGATAGGCTACAACTTCAAAATCGGCCTCAATGGTGGTAGGGAAAGGCGAACTCCTATTCTTATCTCTGTACCAAAAGAAAGTCATTACAATACTACAGCAAAATAAAGCATGGGTTGGGCTATACCTTGTCGGTCACGACCCCAAAAGCCTCTAAGTCTGATAAAGAGGAGCGATCTAACTCTTCTGACTCTGTTTCATAGGATTCTGATACCAGTGTAGGGCATGTCCATCGAGCGACTCTATTTTCCAATATGGTGACTGTCGAGTTCTTCAAAAGCGACGATGATTTCACCGAAGCTCCCGAATCTGATCCTTAGGCACAAAGAATGGACACTCAATGGGAACTTCACTTCGAGCAACGAGAACCACCTACTGAAGATTAATTAATTCAGGTCAATATTGGCGAAAAAGTTTCGCCAAGACTAATCTTCATCAGCAAAAGCCTCCCAAAAGTGGATAAGTAAGAATTAATTTAGCTTATTCGAGAATACAATGACGTCTTCGCTTGGAGTTACAAGGATATGCCAGGATTAGATCCTCAGACGCTACCCACAGGCTCAACATCTTGCCAAATGCAAGTCCGGTCAAGCAACAACAACATCAATTTTGACCTGACATAATGGATGCCATAGAAGCTGAAGCCAAGAAGCTCATCGCTTATGGCTTTGTCAGAGAGGAAAAACATCCTGATTGGGTGGCTAATGTTGTCCCAGTTATAAAGAAACGGGGGAAGGTTCGAGTCTGTATTAACTTCAGAGACCTCAACGAAGCTTATCCCAAGGAGGAGTTTCTTCTTCTGATCACTGATAACATGATCGATAACACTTGCAGGTTTGAACGGATGTCTTTCATGGACGGATTCTTCGGATATAATTAAATTCGGATGAACCCTGAAGATAAGAAATATACATCTTTTCGTACTCCTCTAGGAGTCTACTGTTATACCGTCATCTCATTCGGTTTTAAAAATGCTGGTGCAACCTATCAGCGGGCCATGAGCACCATCTTTTGCGAATATCTACGAAAGATAGTCGAATGCTAAGTCAACGATATTGCTGTCAAAAGTTGGCAAAAGGAAGCTCATATCCAAGACTTGAGAACTATCTTCGATCTAATGTGCCAAAATCAACTCAAGATGAATTCCACGAAGTCATTACTAGAAGTCTCTAGTGGCAAATTCCTCAGATTTGTTATTACCTCTAAAGGTATACACGTAGACCCAGAGAAGATGAAAGCCATTCAAGAGATGCGTCCTCCACGCCACCTAAAAGAGCTATGCGGATTCCAGGGATGGGTTGCGTATATCAGGAGATTCATTTCAAATCTATCTGGACGTTGCAGATCGTTCACTCAACTGATGAAAAAATGTGTGTCTATCATTTGGACTGAAGAATGACAACAAGCATTTGAAGACATAAAAAGGTATTTGATGAACCCTCCAGTCTTGGTGTCTTCAGTTACCGGAATACCCTTCTTAATGTATGCCCGGGCAATGGATCATTCCTTGGGTGCCTTATTAGCTCAGAAAAATAAAGAGGGTCATGAGCAAGCTATCTATTATCTCAGCCACACGATGATCGGTGTTGAACATCGATACATCACGATGAAAAAAGAATGTTTACCCTGATGTTTGTTGTTCAAAAAATGCGACATTATATGACGGGCCAAACTATTCATGTCATCTCCTGAGTCAACCCTCTTTCAGTCTTGATGAAGGAACCCAGTACACTCAATTCCAGACTCACCACATGGGCCATTCTATTAGCACAGTATGATATGGTTTATGTCCCATAGAAGTCTGTTAAGGGTCAAGCCCTAGCTGACTTCCTGGATGCTTATCCAATCCCTGAGATATCCAAACTCTATGATCAAGTTCCTAATAAAGGCGACTTTTTTATGTTGCATCCAAAAGGCATCATAGTCGCTGGATTCGGACCTAAAGGCATCATAGTCACTGGATTCGAAATCGTTCTTGTATCTCCTGAAGGATTGGCCATTCAAAGAGCTTATTCTCTGGACGAGCCATGCTCCAACAACGTTGTCGAATACAATAATCTATTCATCGGTCTCCAGTTAGCTAAAAAGTTGGATATCGATTACCTTAAAGTATACGGAGACTCTAAACTGATCGTTAATCAGGTTAGGGCTACGTATAAAGTTCGGCATCAAGATCTCGTGCCATATTATGAAGCAGCAATCGAACTGGCTACATCATTTAAAGGTCTCTTCATTGAACATATACATCGACCTTACAATACAGAAGCTGATGCGCTTATCAATCTAGCAGCAGTATTGGCGATCCCTGTGAAAAGACAACAGATGATCGTCATCACCAACAAAGAGTTATTCTACATCGAGAATAATTTACATCTGGAATCCAGTAACTCAGTTGAGATCTGTACTACGAGTAAATATTGGACAGCTCCTTTTATCGACTTTGTGGTACATGACATCCTACCTGAAGATCCGAAGGAAGCAACTACAATCTGTCGACGATCTCTACGATTTTACTACAATCACATCACCAAAACACTCTATCGACGATTATATGACGGTATGCTTCTATGTTGTCTTGCCAGAGATGAAGAAAACCAGATATTACGTAGAGCTCACGACGGTATCTGTACTGCACATCAGCCTGGACCTGAATTAGAAGATCGAGTTCGACGCATGGGATATTATTGGCCAACCATGGTATCAGATGCTATAGAGTATTCAAGAAAATGTCGAGCATGTCAAATCCATGCGAATTTTATTCATCAACCATCGAAATTTCTACAACTGACTGCAGCAACATGGCCCTTCGAAGCTTAGGGCATGGATGTCATTGGTCCTATTAATCCGTCTTCATCTATAGGACATCGGTTTATCCTAGCTATAACCGATTACTTCTCTAAATGGGCCGAAGCTATACCTTTGACCAAAGTCAAGACAAGCAACATCATCAACTTCATCAAACATTATATGATTTACAGATTTGATGTTCCTCGACGAATTATCTATGACAGTGGGCCGTACTTCATCAGTCAGAAGTTCACCCGATTCTGTGATGACAATAGGATCAACAATATTGCTTCTACGGCCTATAATTCCGCAGCTAATGATTTGGCGGAAGCATTTAATAAAACAATCATCAAACTTCTTAAGAAGTTTGTTTCTACCAATAAAAGGAATTGGAGCGAAAAGCTAAGAGAATGTTTATGGGCTTATCGCACTACCGTACGCACTCCAACCAGTTATACACCTTTCTCCTTGGTGTATGAATATAAAGATGTCTTGTCATTAGAAATCCAAATCCCCTCACTAAGGATTACAATTTCCAATGAACTCACAACAGAAAATAATGATCGACTTCAACTTTAGGAGCTTGAAGCACTCGATGAGAAATGGCTATTAGCTCAACAGCATATCGAGCTATATCAAGTCCGTATCTCAAAATCCTTCAACCATAAAGTCAGAGTATGAGCATTTCAAAAAGGAGAATTGGTCCTTATTGTCAGACGTTCTTTGACTATGACACACATGAGCAAGGGTAAATTCGAAGCAAAGTGGGAAGGACCCTACGTTGTAAGCAAAGTTTTCTCAAACGGAGGTTAACAACTAACCGGGATGGATGGCCGAGTCGCTATGATGCCTATTTAACGACAAATTCTTGAAGAAATACTATGTTTGAAGAATGTATAAGACGTCTTCTGAATATTGTACCTGCCTCAAATCTTCGAGTTTTTATCTTTTATTTACTCTTCTGTAAATAAAGTCACAGATAATAAACTTTCAAAAAGTCCCCAGCAAAGTCGTCATTTTGTTTTTGCAAACAAAGTTGTTAGAGATGATTCTGAATTGCTTCTTCTTCTTCGGTGCGCTTCTCCTTGCTTCCTCTTGATGTGCTCCTTTTGAATTTGAGATGATAAGGTAGATGATGGAGGTGGTGGTTTCTTTTCAGGAAGATGGTAAGAGTTTTAATGGTGGGTTCTTAAAAAATTAAAAGTAGGTGTTGCAAAGATTGAGAGATGGAAACTTTGTGAAGGAAAAAAGATGGAAGTTTTGATGACGGCATTGCTGTTTTAGGGTTTGGCTATGATTGGGAGGAGAGGTTGTCAGCTAAGATAAGTTGGACGAAAAGAAAGAAAGTTGGTTAGGGTTTTAAAAAGATTTGTTATATATATATATATATATATATATATATATATATATATATATATATATATTTGGAAGGGAGAGGTAAGCACACGTACAGAAGAAGAGAAGGGGGGTCGGCCAAATGGATTTAGTTTTAGGAAAGTTAGTTAATTAGTAGTTGGGAAGTTATTTTTGCTTAGGTTGCAATTGTTATATAAGGAAACTTTATATATATTCATAAATATATAATCTGGTCTCAATATATATATGAGAATATATATAGCAATCATATATTTA
The DNA here is from genome assembly GCA_029216955.1 of Iris pallida. NCBI lineage: Eukaryota > Viridiplantae > Streptophyta > Magnoliopsida > Asparagales > Iridaceae > Iris > Iris pallida. Next base: position 3,267,895 of record JANAVB010042620.1, on the reverse strand, counting down.
TGGGTATATTTTTATGCAATACGTGCATATTTAGGTTAGATTTGATTGGGTGTAGTTTAGGTATTACCAACTAGGATTACACATATACATACTTTCTATAAATAAACACTTTTGTAAATGAAAGCATATATATATATATATATATATATATATATATATATATATATATATATATAAGATGGCTCGCCCTACGAGCTCTTCACTCGCAGCTTGCTGGCCCAGAAGAGAAGCGAGACGTCGCCTCCTTTCCTCCGTCGAAATATATATATATATATATATATATATATATATATATATATATATATATATCCTTAAGGCACTAGCTAGGCACTAGCCTAGTGGTAGTGCGAGGGGCAGCTAGGTGGCTTCGATCCCACCTAGCTGCCCCTCGCACTACCACTAGGCTAGTGCCTAGCTAGTGCCTTAAGGATATATATATATATATATATATATATATATATATATATATATATATATATATATATATATATATATATATATATATATATATATATGTGTGTGTGTGTGTGTGTGTTTGTGTGTGTGTATTATATATTGTTAGGAAAAATATATTAAGAAATAACTTAACACAAAACACGATATTCCCCACTTGAGATAGCCACACCAGCGAGACATGTTCCATAACTCATCCGGCCGACTTAGAGAGACTGCATCATTATCAATTCTTTTGATTTCCAACATAAGTTATGGTCCAACATTTTGATCGAATTCCACAAGAAAACTAAATGCCTTCGTATAGTGCAGGACATTACATAATATATCACTTAGAAAAACTTTCTTTCTCAAAACTTACGAAAACAACTCATTCTACTAATTCACTTAGTCACAATAAGTTCCTCATTCATCCTCACTTTAATATTCTAATTTGGCACTCTCGACAATTTAAAATTATGATCCAACCGCACAGATTTATTTATCAATGATTCAATCCGCCTTTCTCTTCTAAGATACTTGCACATCTCATTGGTTCAGCAAAATTCTTCCTACAGTTCTATCTTTGTTGCAGTCTATTACTTGGTTTGAATTCATACACATACTTTAGGCATTCCCAAAATATATGTATTTTGGCCGACGTTTGTGTTAGTACGATTCGATAAACTACATGTGTAACTTTCTTCCCCAAATCCGACTTGCATGCATTAAATATCAAATTTCAGTATAGGCATTCTCAAAGTCTATCAGCATCCTTTAAATTACTTTTTGCTTCGTTCATTTGCCACAATCATTATCTTCTAATCCACAAACGTTTAACATCATGGACTCTCCAGATAAGTTACTCACCCCAGCGTGATGTTTCGTTCATCGAAACCAAGGATATAACATAAACCAACCATATTAAAAGTTTAATGCAATTTCATTCTTTCAATTTCAATACCAATTCTTCCATCTCTTATAAGTATTCTAAAATATTATCGTAATGTTTCAATCTGTTCATCTGTCATTCAATCAAACTATATATGAATGCAACCAGCTGTTAATTGATTCCGATTCACAACGAGTATCATGACCGATCCGACAAATTTTTTAATTGTTAAATAACTTTTCGAATCCAACAACATTTATCACAGAGGCAATTCATTATTTCTAAAAGATCTAATCTGAGGGTCACTCATTATCAATTACTCCAGCCAAGAGAACAATTCCATGTAACATTCCATCCAACACAACATCCAACCCACAATGTCTATTTCAATTTTTTTTATTATGAAGTCACCAATCAAACATCTAGGCAATGTTCCATCTTTTTAAATTGATACACAATATTCAATGTTAACCCAGTTAATCGACATTAGATAGCAATCCGTCATGAGCGGTCAATTCTATCATTAAGGGGAAATTCAATTCCTAGACACACTTTTCGATACATCCAATTCAAGTCTTATTCCATAATTACAGTTCCAGCTTAAGGTCGACACGTTACAGCCTAATTGTCAAACATCTCTGAGGCTCACATTGCATCATATTCTTTAGGTCATACTCATCACCATCTATCGTTCAATATCAAAAGGTCATCCTATGGATGTCCAACGGTCACCTTATTTTTCGGTCAAGTCTCTAAGACTAGCTATACCGACAACTAAATCTAATCATTTATGTAACTCCCCTAGAATGGATGGCTACTAGGGGCATACTAATTTTTTCTTTTTAGGGCGAAATAATTAACCGACAGTTCCAAGGAACTCTACCCAAATATATGAGTGTAAACATAATTTGAACAACTAATCGCCATTACCGACCATACCGACAATTGGTTATGCAGCCCACGGTATCTAGGGTCAAGTCTATCTACCAATGGTCATCCTCAAGGAAACAACTCCTATACAGGTTCATTCTAGACTTACCCAAAAATCAAATAAGATTGATCCAACAATATTGTCGTATAAATCCAAATCCGACATATAATTTTTCAGCAATCCAATTTCAATTCCATCCACATTCTTATCGCACAATCCTCTAACCATATTTTTATCTAACTAGATTATTTATCGCATATTCCAATTCCTTCGTATCCATAAGGATCCATATGTCGATGTTTACTATTCGAGGGTCACGGTTCCATCATTATAGTTTTCCTACAATAATCTCGATCGATTATTTACTTTTGTCATATCCATATCCATTCCGATAGAGTCTCAGCCAAATCATCGAATCACATTAACGGTCAAATTATTTGCATCGCATCATCATTCTCTAATAAAGCATTCTATATTCATTGTCCCAAAATCAATAATTGTCCACATGTACCATTAAATAATCATATAACTGTGTTACTGATTAGCAAATATCAATAAACATACTATCTTAGTCTATATGATAAAATCATATCACTAAGTCGTAATCTACTTTTGATATTCCAACTGACAATCATCCATACTGTCACATCATCTTTCGACATTATCCAACACATTTTGTGATCCTCAGTCTTATTCATATTCCAGCCATCAAAATCTTGTAACGAACTTTCAAAAATTTCATACCGCAAGGGTCAAGTAATCCATTTCATTCTAATCCGACAATTGATGTATCAATTAACCATTCTCTACACATGTACAACACAAGTATTCATAGTCATTACTTGTTACTTTTGTGGTACAATTCAAATCCTCGGGCATAGATACACATATGCAACACATATCCATCTCATTATGCATGAATTCATACTTCACTGATTCTACCCCTTGGCGAGCCATATGGGTGAAGATCTATTACACCATTAGGGTCAAAGCACAGGTTTTCCACATTCATCCGAGTCACCGACAACATTTTCTAAGAACTTCCAATTTAGTAACCGAATTGTAATAGCCACACATAAATTTTCATCCAACCAATCACAATCATCATTCAATGTTCTAAGACACAACATTCTCTTACCAAAATTTTTTATTGAAAAAGAAATTATCTGACTAGACTGAGTCATCGCCTGACTGAACAATTTCCAACCAAGGTATCTAATTACAATTTTTAAATATTCTCACTAACCAGCATAACATCACTCTCAAGGGAATGGTACTGATCAACCAGACCAATTATCAAGGGCCACTTGAGTTACCTTGCAACAAAGCATGATTCTTAGCTAAATTTCAGTACTACCCAATATCCATAGATAGGCTCATTGCTATCCTCATGGAAAGATGTCAAAATATATCTCTTTCTAAGGTGGTAGATGTATATACCACTCAGAAATAAAGTTATTCCTGAAACAATAATGAACACAAGTCTATTTCGGACAATCATGATCTAGTGATACTACTGATCACAACATAAAGCCAATTTTCCCAGGGTCTCAAAATAACAAGGCCAACACACATGAGTCAACTTATCAATTCTGTTGAACTCAATAATCAATTATTTCATTCGCAATTCCTTTCCAACATAAAATACAATTCTCAAATATGTTACAACATACATAGCAACTTTTCTCTATTTCCATATTCTGAACATCAATCACGACATTGCATACTATGACATCAAATCTTTGTTGGATCATTAGTGTCCAAACCAACAACACACATTCATCCATCATAATAAATTTAGACTTATTGTATGGAACACCCAGTGAGCAACCAGGAGGGTCAAGAACTTTTCAACACGAAAGAAACTTAGGAATGACCGTAGAAGTAACTTTGGTATAATCGTGAAAGCAATCTTTGATTTAATCATGGAAGCAACATTGAGTAATCACGGAAGCAACCTTAGTTAATCGTAGATGCAGCTTTAATTTGAAGCGAATCAAATAAGAGTCCAAGGACGTAAAGCCGTACTCTGATACCAACTTGTCATGAACCGATTCCACAGATTCATTCGTCCTCACTTTTATCTCTGGGTACCGATTATCCTTTCTTAGGCGTGATGCCATTCAAGTCTAAATTGCACATGTATAAGGCAAAGACGGTGCATAATGGTAGTATTCATAATAGGAACACATCACAGTGACACAACTGCCATCTAACCTTACATTCAATTGTAGGGTACCACCATCAAAACCACTAGTAGCCTTATCACCGAAGACTAGTTAGACTTGTCAAGAATAGAAAATTTAGAACTTAGCAGGTAGTGGTTCACATGACGTATCTTAGAGTTCGTTACACCCAGCTATAAAGTACCCTCAAATACTATAGAAGAGTGAATCGTTCTATTTATTTTCCATTCATGTGTCATTGTAGCATCCCTCGCCAAACTTGGAAACACGAGTATGACATACGCAACCGTTTCTCCCATTTGTTCGAAAATTGAGACACGATCTTCGTATTGACTCTTTTCTTCCGTATTAACATTTCGTTTTCATAAATCGTACTTTAGTTATAATTTCAAGGGTCATTATACAATATCATGACCTTTATTTCCTAACTTCATTTAATCATAGAGTCATGCGTTATTTTATATATATATATATATATATATATATATATTTTTTTTTTTTTTATTTTTTTTTTTCTTTTTGGGGGGCCCGGGGGGGGGGGGGGGGGGTCCGGGGGTGGGGGGGTAACCCGGGGGGAGGGGGGGGGGGGGCAGGGGGGGTGGGGTGTCCGGCAAGGGGCCCCCAACCCGAGGCCGCGGCCAAAGCCGCCCAGCTATATATATATATATATATATATATATATATATATATATATATATATATATATATATTATGATTATTTAATTATATTTTTATAAAAAAAAGAAAGAAACTTAGAGTGAATAGTACCTAGTGTACAGTTCAATCTCCTTCGAAGCAAACAGAGTTGAGCTTTGTAGGTATCTCAAATTCGAAACAGTGTAAAATCTTTGTGATCGATTTTGATTTTATTTGTTCCAAAATTTGACCCAATCTCTTGTTCTTGAATCCTTATCTAATTCTCTTTAATCTGAATCCAAATCCTCTTCTAAACTGGAATTAAATCAAACCCTTTAATCTCGATAGCCTATATATTTTCCCAAACCGACCCTTGTTTATCCCAGACGTACCCCTGAGCTCAGGCAACAACCTTCGAACGCCTACATCCGCTGGAGATTGCCGGAGCACCGTCGCAGCACGCGTATATGCGTTATTGCACAACAACCCGATCCCTTCTTTGTGAAGCATTTTCTCCATAAATATTCAACCGTTTTTCGATATAATTATAAATCAGGTACGTAGACAAGCTAACTATCCCCAATTCTTGTCAATTAGTTTTAACTTAACTCGATTGGATTCGACAAGAAATCAATTCAAAAACTAGAGAAAAATTATAGCGAATACTGTTATAAAAAACAATATAAAACTATCTCATGTACCCTATTAGGAAGGAAATTACAAGCTATAATTTTTATAATTTTTTGAATCTAATTAAAGGGATTCGTAGTTAATGTAACAAGCTTGGAAATGACACTTTTACTTTTTATTTTCGTCTATTATTTACTAAAAAAAATTCTTTCCAAAATTGTGAAAAATCTATTTTCAAAAATAATAAAATCATCGATACGGGGTCTGTCCCGACAAACCAGACGACTTGGTCGCAAACCAACTGCTTCGAAATGTGCGTATGGACTACGTGAATGTGTGGACTTTGACGAAATTCGAATTGGTTGTGTGTGCACGACGAATTGGACTTGTATCTGTCAAAGAACGTCGTATTGTATATTTTTAAAATCTTAATTACTTTGTGCACGCTCGTCACCTCGTGATGAAACTTATGCCATTGGATTCGCAGCGTTGCGTCGGACTTATGACTCAAGTTTGGTCCGATTATTAGATAGTTGACTGGATTGTCGTTTTGCTGACCTCACGATTCGATTCGACGAGCAATTTTGTGCACGACTCGTTGAATCCAAAACTGAAAATACCATTGAGTTCGTATCATCCAACTGAACTTGTAGAATGTAGTTTGTTGACTTTAGAGACCACTAAATTTGGTACACTTTTTGGTGCAAAGCAGGTCCAACGGTGGAAACTATTTTGACCCAAAATTACCCTTTTTGCCACTGTGTCCAAATTGGACTTATGGGTTGTAAACCCCCTAAAATTTAAATTATTTATTTATTTATTAAAATATAATTAAGTTATTTTATTATTTTTAGAAGTAATATTTCTGTTTTCAAAAATAGGTATAATTCAAATGTAGCTTTATAAATTGTTTAAATTTTTTTATATGATTTATTTGGTTATATATATTTATAACATAGTTAGTTAAACCTATTATGATTTTATATATATTGTTATAAATAATAGAAAGTTGTTTTCCTTTCTTCTTGGAGTACATATATATAAGTCTATTTATAAATATTTTATTGTTTTAGAATTGTTCTCGAATTATTATTTAGAAGTTCTATCTAATAAAATTCTTTACCATGTTATAAAAAAGGGGGTATTTATTTTACAAAACAAATTTTGGTTATAATATTTACTTCTCAGACCTTAGGATTTATTAGATTTTTAAGTTCTAACTTCTAAAGAAAAACAAAAACAAAAACAACAAAAATACATATAGCATGGGTGAACAGTGCCAGCGGCCCACTGTTCACCATCTTCCTAAACTTTCAAACCCGACCCATGTATATCGAATCCAAAGTCCAATCTGCATTAATTTCAAATCATTATGTATAAGTCTCTATCCCAAATCTCAAACCTAATCTATATCCCGATTTAAATATGAAATTTTGATCGAATTAATGGAAGAACTAGGTCGATATATATGTTCAGTTGGTAACGAGAGAATTTTTCTACCAAAACAAATCAAAGCCTTCTAGAGAAGTTCCTGAGTCTTCTTGTGAGCACCCTGAATTTCGGGTTGATTTTTTATTTATTTATTTATTTTCTGATTGATTTTAATTTTAATAAATAATTTATTCTGTTAATTTTTCCTTAAGTGTTCTTTCCCGTGCCATTGATATTTGGAGTGTCAGGGATGTTCAACTCTGAAAATCTTCTTCACAAGTTTTGGAGTGGACATGATTACCTTCATGATGGTATATAGTATCCCACTCAGACTTGTTCCCTTGTGCTCTTTTTGCTTCGCTGAACTTCGGGTCAAATTAGACCATTTGATTATTAATTGATTTTCCCACTCTTTTCCTTGATCATTATTAGCACGTTACCGTGACTTTTAAATTGGGAGCGCAAGACCAGTCAGTTTCTTGAAACCAACTTCTCATTGATGATCTACCCGAGGCGCTCTTCACCCTTGACCTTCGTGTCCCACTCAGACACGCCATTTTGTGCTCCATTTGCTTCACACAACTTTCCTGACACGTGACCCGATTTTATTTCACCCCACGGTGTCACATTTATCTTCCAACTTGATTTGTGGGTCCCCTGTCGACCAAAATCTGTCAGCCCCAACTATGGACATGGCCCATATTGAGCCTACTACCCGTCCGCCACTTGTGTTCCATTTATTGGAATTCCCATGTTCTACTTATTTACCCATGATCATCGATTTCTAATTTTAATTCGATTTTTGCACAATGCCCGATTTTGACTCAATCCGGCTCCACCGAGTCCAGCCCAGCTCCATGTTACTCTCCATCATGACACCCTCATATTTCTTGCCCAAAAATATCAAGTGCTCATTTTACCTATTTTTAAATATTTAATGGGAAATTTTCCATTGAATTATTTTTCTTGGAATACCCTATTTCTCTATTTATTCCTAGCCATAGATCTCCCTACATTAATCTCATCCATTAATTCCTTCTTTCAAATTTTTCCCCAAACTCCTCACAGCCCTTGGCCGGCCCTAACTCCCATGCTTCCTCTCTCTTTCATTAATTATTACATCTCTTCTTCTCTCTCTCTTCCTTTCTTTTTTCTTCATAAACAATATTACACTCCCATACACAGCAACTTCTATTCCACACCCGAACCATGGCCGACCTCCCCACCTCCTTATGGCCGGACCACCCTCTTCTGTCGCCCTCGACCACCTATTCTCCTCCTCCTCCAGTTCCTTCTCCTCTCCTCCATATCCTCCTCTCCATTGAATCAAAACTGCCACCATCACCATGGTCTTCACCACCACCGCCATCCACAACATCCGCCGCCACCACCATAACACCATCCCCCTCCGTCCAGGCCGTGCTGCCCTGGCCTCGCCTGGCCAGGCTCGGCAGCACGCCGTCGCGCGCCCAGCTGGGCCGGCACAGCGCTGCGACGGCAGGCCGCACGCAAAGTTGGCCGAGACGGCGCTGACCACGCGCGCGCAGGCCACGCCGCAGTGCGCCGCCGCCGTGGCTGGCCTCCCCGTCGTCGACGGACGTCGACGACCCTCCCTGGGTCCGCCCCTCCTCTTCTAGCGCGACGTAGAGCCGATTCGTGCATTTCGCACGAACTCCCGTCGTGACGCGCGCGGGATCGAGTTCGTTTTGGCGCTACGTCGCAGCGACTTCGTGTACGTTTTTTTAGAGATCCGACCGTTCGATCGACGATTTCTTTGCTCCGTCGCAATCTCGATATATCCACCTTCATCCCTGTCAATTTTTGTTCGTTAATTTTATCGTTTGATACATGAAAACCGGCCACCAAGTTGACCGTTTAAATTGTATTACATTTGGACAGTTTCATGGGGCCAACTTCGTCAGCTTGTATCTCCTCCACCGCAGCTCCTTTTGGCGTGCTACCAGTTCCTATACGAAGCTGGTATAACCCTCTTACTACCCCTCCAGTTTCATTTCATTGTGAGCTTGTTTGATTGGTTGAATTCGACGCCAAAATTGACCGTCCGAATTCGTAATTTCCAACTTGTAAAATTCTATTTTTGAACACGAGACTCCAGATTTCATTTCTGACACCACCATTAGATTTGTGGCATCGTTCTTGCATGTTTTCATATAAAATTTGTTAGATTTGGAGAACGTGGGCCCGGGCACGCATTTCGGTGCAAAGTGGGTCCCACTTTCTGGGTCAATGGGACTTTTTGACGCCGGCTCATCGGAATCCAATTCCGAATATACCGTTGAGTTCGTATCGTCATTCTGGACTCGTTGACATGTAATTTGCTGAGTTTTGAGAACTTTGGCTCAGGCACGCATTTTCGTACAAACCGGAATTCCAAGTTCTGGTCAACGGGCCAAATTGAGATCGGGTCAACGGAATCCAATTCTAGAGATACCGTTGGGTTCCTATCGACATTCTGGTTTCGTGGATATATAATTTGTTATATTTTATTGACTTGATTTCTTGCATGTTTTTTGGTGCAAAATGCCTCCGACACGGACACCGTTTTGACCTGAAATTACCTTTTTGCCCTTGTATCCAAATTGGACCGATGGGTAGGCTATCCTAGCTAATTTGACCATTCTGGACACGTTGGCGATGTTCATTTCATCGTCCGACAATGTTTGTTGATAGTTTCTCTGAGTTTACCCTTTTTATAATTAATTAATAATTAATTCTTATAATGTTCGTATTTCGGGATTAGTACAACGAAACTGAGCTCAGTCAATTCTAGTGATCTCACATCGCTGAAATTGATAAGATGGGTACGTGGATCACTGTAGTACGATTATCAACCTTACCATTGATATTTTTGTCTCGATTTGCGTGTCGTAAGTTTCGACGTACGAATAACGAAGTACACTTTAATAATTAGACTAGAATTTACCATGTTTGACCAGAGTTGACCAGTTGACCAAAAGTCAACTGTAAGTCAACCCTCAACCTAGTTTGACTAAATTATTGACCGGAGTTGACCTAGAGTTAATTTGACTTAGAAGAACCTAGAATAATATAGATTGCCTGTAGAGATTCTTTTATTACAACTTGAACACCTTGTAACCTGTATTGCTTTAAATAGGACTCTATGGCTTCAGTGGGACCCCCCTATACTTATCAGCTGTTCAGGTTATTGAGGCGAGTACATTCTCTGATCATTTCATATCCTGCTTAGAATTATTTCCTGCAGTAGATTACTTTACTTGTACTGTCACGATGGTCACACGGATTGATAATATATGGATCCTTTCTTGAGATGTTATCCTTAGGGAGCATCGGGTACTTCATGTTCTGTGCGTTTCACTTACATGGCGTATCACTATGCTTCACTGGTTCTTTGATCACTTGCGACATATACTCTTATGATCGTAGAGTCTCCTAGAATCTCTTATCCCATTCACTGGGTATCCTAGAATCTCCTAGAATCACCCATTTATGGGCATCCATGTATCACCCTTCGGGGCCTTGCATGGAATCATAACATAACCTGGCTGGATCCTTGTGTATTGATTGGGGATACGGGGGAGTAGAAATGGACATGTGAATAATATCCAAGTAGTGTAGTATCAGAATCTCTTCTATAGTGTAGCATCAGAATCTTCTATGCCATTTACATGTCTATATTATACTCTGACTCACTAGTCACATGATAGTTCTCTATTTATAGTAGATATTTCTCTTACAGCTTCTCTCTCTGTTTACATACTGCACTTCTTTCAGTACGTGTATCTTACTTTACTGCATGATTATATCTTCTAATCTGCTATGAACTGTTGAGATGTACTGTACTCGCTCCAGTCCTGACTGGACCCGTTGATAAATTTTACAGATAGCTTGGAGGTTGCCTGCTAGCTTAGAGGAGACACATTAGAGGATGTTTAGATAGTTGTTTCATTGTTTGGAGTTGTATTTACTTTGTGGATTACTGTATATGAGTTTGAGGTATATTTTCTGGGTTTTTGTATCTTAGACACTTAGACTTCTATCTCATGTATTTCTTTTGGATTTTATGTTTTATCTATCCTTATCATGCTCTACCCTAGATGTGATTGAGACTGTATCTGCTATGTCACCCCCATTCGGGGAGTATAAACTGCCTGGCATTATAATGTTAGATGTTGTGACCTAGGACAGCGTTCTACCGCCGACACTGCGGCGTAGGCTGGGCGTTGTTACGTTCTCGTACCCAAACAGTGGGTGCGGGTCGTGACACGTTTTTAGTGGTGGCCCATGCATGTCGAGTTTGTGTAGTGGTATTCGAACTAGAGTACCACTACAGCCTGCAGTAGGATTATGATATATTTTTGAAGATACTCAATCACAGTTAGGATCCTTGAGAGATTCCTGGGACGACCCTTGAGAATCTTGTTAACTACGATTTGAAAACTCTTTTTCCTTGATTTGATTTATCTTTACTTTCTGCTATTGAATTTGATTTTGGTGGATTATTATTGAATTTGAGTTTGTATTATTAATTTTGATGAAGATTGTTGAAATTTGAATCTTGATGTTAGCTGTAGCATCCGAGTTTGTATTTGATGGATTTTATTCATTTTTTTTAAATTTTGATGTTTGTTGATAAATTGATTTGTTTTTTTTGGGTATTCATTGTTGATTTAATTTAATTTTTGACAAGATGAAATTATATGGGCTAGGTCATCTGAGTTTTGGAATCTAGTCTTCTATAGTCACATTAGCCAGCATGGTGAGGACATATAGTCTGATTTTGGATATATTTCTCGGGTGTGGGAATTTAAGGTTTTCGCAGCCAAGCTAGCGGCATCGCGAAAATGTTAAATACCATGATTCTAGAGGTATGTGCATAAGTCAATGACTCTGTGATTATCGTAGCCTTGCTTACTAGTATTACGAGGATTTAGAGTACCATGATTTTGGATAGACGCATATGATTATCAGATTGTACCTTAAATATTTTTGAACATGTTTTTGCGGCTCTTGTTTCGGTCATTAAAAAAAAGGAATTATTGTTGTTTTGTTTTGTTTTGTTTCTCCTTGTTTACTTAGGATGTAGCTTTAGCTATTTTATAAACCTTGTGTAACTTTTTACGAATTTATTTCTTCTTAATACAATAAATCAGTGATTTTGCTAGGCCTTATTTTGGATTTGATATTATAGCTCTGATTTCAAATGGGTTCCTCTTTTAAACAGATAAGCAGAACAGATTCTTTCATCATTTTTTTTCTGCCAGTATTTTATTACCATCATTCCTTGTCTTGTATACCCGTCATGATTACATCAACTCCCTGTCTCGTATATAATTCTGTCAGCTGTACCTTGAAAACTCTTGAATCTTCATATCATTTTGCCTGAGAAATGTTGAGGAAATAACGTGAACCATCTAGTGTGGAAATGACGTAAATGGTTATCATAGAATGATTTGTAGGAATCAGAACGTTGGATGTCCAATAAAAAAATTTTTTGAAATGGGGATGTGTTAAAGGTTTAAAATGAAATCGAGGGATAAATGTTATCAATTTAGAAACAATCACGGAAAGTTGGTTATGAATAATTCATGGATGTATTTCAAAACTAATGAGGATGTTCAAGGTCAACCTAGTTTTGAGAACTTAAAAAATCTTGGTTATTGATTCTGGGGAAAACTTTTACTCTGAGGCGATGTGAAAATGTAGTAATGGAAAGAAAATTTATTGTAATCAATGATTATGGAAAATTGAACCAGATATTGTAAGAAATGACTAGAGACAGATAGAACACAAGGATTTTAAGTTATAGGAATTATTTTGGATGATTAAAAAAAATGTGTAGAATTCAAAAGGATAATAATTGAAGGTGAAGGTTGATTTATAAAACGAGAATGAATTTTGCATGACATAGTGGTATTAGGGTTGAATAAATACGAGACTTGATTTAAACAAGTACAAGGATTCCATAAACTGGATTTAGAGGTTTCGGATCTAATTTAGAACGAGGTGAAAGAATTTGGAAACTTGATTAAATGGATAAGTGTTGATACCTAATTAAGAGGGGTATGCTTCGTGGAAAATGTTTTGGAAGTTTGGAATTTTGTCTATGGTGATTGTGGTAAAGGTTTAGATGACTGAAGGATTATAAAATTTCGATGATAGTCATATGAAGGTTGATTTTTATATTGGGACTTGTGAAAAAAAAAGAAAAAGAAAAAAAAGAATATGGTTTGGCAAATGATAAACTGATAGTATTAGAGAGGGATGATTTGCTGACTTCGTATGAAATCTTTTCCTGTTTTCTCTAAAAGGGGTTTTTCAATATCATTGAATCCTAGTTTCCTTAATCACGACCAAATCGAATTCGATTATCTTTTCTTATCATATTTATATCTTGGGTTGTACTTAATTGAATTAAATTTGATTGTGACCTGAATCTCTATCCTTGTATGCTCGATCTCAGACTTTGTTGAACCTGTCCTCCATATTGCCTAAATCTTGATTTTCCCCAATTTGATCAACTTAGATCGTATCGAGACTAAATATTCTTAATACGTATTGTGATTAGAAATTTTCATGAAATTGGCTTTCATTCCTTAACTTTGATTTTGATTTTCTTTCTTTTTCTGAACCCTTTAAAGATAATGGGTAGTTACTTTTCTTTATTTTTATGATAAGTACCAGTTTTCATATAGGATGGTAGACTGCCTTACAGTTTTGATGGTTTGTTGTTTCTGTAACTTCTCTAGTTAGCACCCTAGATTGCTTGTGTGTTTTGATACCCTATGACCGTTTTGGTATTAGCACGACTAGTATACCTAGATGAGACTTTCACTACCATCGTATGCCATGACCCTGTATGCCGTCCTTTTGATCGCATGTTTTATTTTGGGACTTGATTGTGGGGGTTTGACCTAGAGGGAGTATGGACATTTTAATTTCGAGGACGAAATTTTTATAAGGTGGGTAGGATGTGAGCACCCTGAATTTCGGGTTGATTTTTATTATTATTTTTATTTATTTTCTGATTGATTTTAATTTCAATAAATAATTTATTCTGTTAATTTTTCCTTAAGTGTGCTTTTCCGTGCCATTGATATTTGGAGTGTAAGGGATGTTCAACTCTGGAAATCTTCTTCACAAGTTTTGGAGTGGACATGATTACCTTCATGATGGTATATAGTATCCCACTCAGACTTGTTCCCTTGTGCTCTTTTTGCTTCGCTGAACTTCGGGTCGAATTAGACCATTTGATTATTAATTGATTTTCCCACTCTTTTCCTTGATCATTATTAGCGCGTTACCGTGACTTTTAAATTGGGAGCGCAAGACCAGTCAGTTTCTTGAAACCAACTTCTCATTGATGATCTACCCGAGACGCTCTTCACCCTTGACCTTCGTGTCCCACTCAGACACGCCATTTTGTGCTCCATTTGCTTCGCACAACTTTCCTGACACGTGACCCGATTTTATTTCACCCCACGGTGTCACATTTATCTTCCAACTTGATGTGTGGGTCCCCTGTCGACCAAAATCTGTCAGCCCCAACTATGGACATGGCCCACATTGAGCCTACTACCCGTTCGCCACTTGTGTCCCATTTATTGGAATTCCCATGTGCTACTTATTTACCCATGATCATCGATTTCTAATTTTAATTCGATTTTTGCACAATGCCCGATTTTGACCCAATCCAGCTCCACCGAGTCCAGCCCAGCTCCATGTTACTCTCCATCATGACAACCTCATATTTCTTGCCCAAAAATATCAAGTGCTTATTTTACCTATTTTTAAATATTTAATGGGAAATTTTCCATTGAATTATTTTCCTTGGAATAACCTATTTCTCTATTTATTCCTAGCCATAGATCTCCCTACATTAATCTCATCCATTAATTCCTTCTTTCAAATTTTTCCCCAAACTCCTCACAGCCCTTGGCTGGCCCTAACTCCCATGCTCCCTCTCTCTTTCATTAATTATTACATCTCTTCTTCTCTCTCTCTTCCTTTCTTTTTTCTTCACAAACAATATTACACTCCCATACACAGCAACTTCTATTCCACACCCGAACCATGGCCGACCTCCCCACCTCCTCATGGCCGACCACCCTCTTCTGTTGCCCTCGACCACCTATTCTCCTCCTCCTCCAGTTCCTCCTCCTCTCCTCCACATCCTCTCTCCATTGAATCAAAACTGCCACCATCACCATGGTCTTCACCACCACCGCCATCCACAACATCCGCCGCCACCACCATAACACCATCCCCCTCCGTCCAGGCCACACCGCCCTGGCCTCGCCTGGCCAGGCTCTGCAGCACGCCGCCGCGCGCCCAGCTGGGCCGGCACAGCGCTGCGACGGCAGGCCGCACGCAAAGTTGGCCGAGACGGCGCTGACCACGCGCGCACAGGCTACGCCGCCGTGCGCCGCCGCCGTGGCTGGCCTCCCCATCATCGGCGGACATCGACGACCCTCCCTGGGTCCGCCCCTCCTATTCCAGCGCGACGTAGAGCCGATTCGTGCATTTCGCACGAACTCCCGTCGTGACGCGCGCGGGATCGAGTTCGTTTTGGCGCTCCGTCGCAGCGACTTCGCGCACATTTTTCCAGAGATCCGACCGTTGGATCGACGATTTCTTCGCTCCGTCGCAATCTCGGTATATCCACCTTCATCCCTGTCAATTTTCGTTCGTTAATTTTATCGTTTGATACATGAAAACCGGCCACCAAGTTGACCGTTTAAATTGTATTACATTTGGACAGTTTCGTGGGGCCAACTTCGTCAGCTTGTATCTCCTCCACCGCAGCTCCTTTTGGCGTGCTACCAGTTCCTGTGCGAAGCTGGTATAACCCTCTTACTACCCCCTCCAGTTTCATTTCATTGTGAGCTTGTTTGATTGGTTGAATTCGACGCCAAAATTGGCCGTCCGAATTCGTAATTTCTAACTTGTAAAATTCTATTTTTGAACACGGGACTCCATATTTTATTTCTGACACCACCATTAGATTTGTGGCATCGTTCTGGCATGTTTTCATATAAAATTTATTAGATTTGGAGAACGTGGGCCCGGGCACGCATTTCGGTGCAAAGTGGGTCCCACTTTCTGGGTCAACGGGACTTTTGACGCCGGCTCATCGGAATCCAATTCCGGATATACCGTTGAGTTCGTATCGTCATTCTGGACTCGTTGACATATAATTTGCTGAGTTTTGAGAACTTTGGCTCCGGCACGCATTTCCGTGCAAACCGGAATTCCAAGTTCTGGTCAACGGGCCAAATTGAGATCGGGTCAACGAAATCCAATTCTGGAGATACCGTTGGGTTCGTATCGACATTCTGGTTTCGTGGACATATAATTTGTTATATTTTATTGACTTGATTTCTTGCACGTTTTTCGGTGCAAAACGGCTCCGACACGGACACCGTTTTGACCCGAAATTACCTTTTTGCCCTTGTATCCAAATTGGACCGATGGGTAGGCTATCCTAGCTAATTTGACCATTCTGGACATGTTGGCGATGTTCATTTCATCGTCCGACAATGTTTGTTGATAGTTTCTCTGAGTTTACCCTTTTTATAATTAATTAATAATTAATTCTTATAATGTTCGTATTTCGGGATTAGTACAACGAAACTGAGCTCAGTCAATTTCAGTAATCTCACATCGCTGAAATTGACAAGATGGGCATGCGGATCACTGTAATAAGATTGTCAACCTTACCATTGATATTTTTGTCTCGATTTGCGTGTCGTAAGATTCGATGTACGAATAACGAAGTACACTTTAATAATTAGACTAGAATTTATCCTGTTTGGCCAGAGTTGACCAGTTGACCAAAAGTCAACTATAAGTCAACACTCAACCTAGTTTGACTAAATTATTGACCGGAGTTGACCTAGAGTTAATTTGACTTAGAAGAACCTAGAATAATATAGATTGCATGTAGAGATTCTTTTATTACAACTTGAACACCTTGTAACCTGTGTTGCTTTAAATAGGACTCTGTGGCTTCAGTGGGACCTCCCTATACTTATCAGTTGTTCAGGTTATCGAGGCGAGTACATTCTTTGATCATTTCATATCCTACTTAGAATTATTTCCTGCAGTAGATTACTTTACTTGTACTGTCACGATGGTCACACGGATTGGTACTATATGGATCCTTTCTTGAGATGTTATCCTTAGGGAGCATCGGGTGCTTCATGTTCTGTGCGTTTCACTTACATGGCGTATCACTATGCTACACTGGTTCTTTGATCACTTGCGACATATACTCTTATGATCGTAGAGTCTCCTAGAATCTCTTATCCCATTCACTGGGTATCCTAGAATCTCCTAGAATCACCCATTTATGGGCATCCATGTATCACCCTTCGGGGCCTTGCATGGAATCATAACATAACCTGGCTGGATCCTTGTGTATTGATTGGGGGTACGGGGGAGTAGAAATGGACATGTGAATAATATCCAAGTAGTGTAGTATCAGAATCTCTTCCATAGTGTAGCATCAGAATCTCCTATGCCATTTACATGTCTATATTGTACTCTGACTCACTAGTCACATGATAGTTCTCTATTTATAGTAGATATTTCTCTTACAGCTTCTCTCTCTGTTTACATACTGCACTTCTTTCAGTACTTGTATCTTACTTTACTGCATGATTATATCTTCTAACCTGCTATGAACTGTTGAGATGTATTGTACTCGCTCCAGTCCTGACTGGACCCGTTGATAAATTTTACAGATAGCTTGGAGGTTGCCTGCTAGCCTAGAGGAGACACATTAGAGGATGTTTAGATAGTTGTTTCATTGTTTGGAGTTGTATTTACTTTGTGGATTACTGTATATGAGTTTGAGGTGTATTTCTGGGTTTTTGTATCTTAGACACTTAGACTTCTATCTCCTGTATTTTTTTTGGATTTCATGTTTTATCTATCCTTATCATGCTCTACCCTAGATGTGATTGAGACTGTATCTGCTATGTCACCCCCATTCGGGAAGTATAAACTGCTTGGCATTATAATGTTAGATGTTGTGACCTAGGACAGCGTTCTAATGCCGATACTGCGGCGTAGGCTGGGCCTTGTTACGTTCTCGTACCCAAACAGTGGGTACGGGTCGTGACACTTCTCCCCGACCTCGTGCGGCTTTCTGCGACTACCCATGACAACAGCAGCCGCCTGAGTAGGCCGGACTGCCGCCTAATTTCGATAATAACAGAGTAGCGCTCTATTTGGTCGATAATAGGTACCCCCATTCTCCGATCCTTTTTCGTAATGAATACTCGATCGAATCTCGAAATACTAATCCTATGTGTAGTTAACCTATACACCATATAATCCCAATAATTAGATTCAGGCAATACCTATTAAAAACTAGTGTAAAATCAACTCTAAAGTACATGAAAAATTATGGTAAAAATAGAAATAAAGCATGCCACCCACCCTACTTAGCAACTTGTATCCAATCAGGATATCAAATTTCGAGAAAACTAATTAAAGACAGTCCTAGACAATGTCTAGGGCTTCAAAACCTTCTTTATAGAAGTCAATTTTGACAACTGTGCGTCGAGAAATCAACCTCCCAATATTGACGAAAAACTGGTTTCAAACTGTTGAAAATATTAGAAATATTCCCAATATGAAGTGCGCCCCGACAAACTAGGCGACGAGGTCACAACCCATGAGCATCGAAAGACACGTATGGATGTTATTGACGTGTGGTATTCGATGGAACTCGATTTTTGTCACGCCCCAGTACCGAAATACGGAGACGGACTAGGCCAGCTACTCCATATGAGGTACGTAACGTCATACGGCGATCGTGGCTGTCGAAAGACTAGGGGGTACATGCTACAATCAAGTCTCCTATGGTCCCACAGAGTTCTATATCTCAATCAATCAAGTCACATCAGCAATTAAATGAACATTAAAGATAAAGCAGTAAGGCATCCCTGACGCTTCATCAAAATGATCATGAGAGACTAGCTTTATAATTTAGCTATCTCAGAGAGTCAGGAGTACAAAATTATATTCAACTGCAGTCTGTTTATTTACAATTCTGTACTGACACAAAATATTATGTAATCTGGCTAACAAGTGCCGGTGGCTAAATGTCGCACAAAATATAAGCAGGAGTGGTGGAGAAGAAACCCACTCGAGTCCCCAAACCGCCATGCTCCTAGTATGCACCATGGATGTCAGGGAGGAAGATCGTGTCCTCTGGCTCTGCTACGAGATCTGGCCAAACAAAACCAGCGGGGTCAGCCCCGAATAGCAAGTACCGCCAAAGGGGCACAAGAGTTAAGATTAAAAACCCAGTTAATAGAATGATTGATAATAGTAATACTTATGCTACTATTATAGGGTAGCGTAACATCCTCGAACCCATATGGCACCCTTACAACTAAACAAGGACAAAAGGTGCCGCATAGAGTCGGGGCGTGTCGTACTCTATAACTTTCACATAAGTTAAAAGGTATAAACAATAAAATCTCCTGATCGTGACTTCGGTCGATAGCCTATCGCAGCACAATAACCAACCCAACAATCAAACAAGAACATGGGTTGGATCATGTACCATGATAGACCATGTTCCTCAGCCATTCACAGAAGTAGCACTTCACAACCAGAATAAGTCTTCCGTTCATAACTTCGGTTCACAGCCTATCATAGTACGATAACCAACCCAACAATCAAACAAGAACATGGGTTGGATCACGTACCATGACTGTCCGCTTCCCTCAGTTATTTACGGAAGGTAATAGGATACAAGCAAGTCATTTTCACGGCCAATCAAGTCTACGAGTTTCTAGTGGGATGAGGTTATCCTCGCATCATGTTATTTAGAAAATCCTCAGATCGTATCTTTCCAGCAAGGCTAGCCAACCCAGGGGTTCGCGTAGACAGGTATAATTGAGCACAGGTCCCTCGTAAGGCCACCTTGCTAAAACATATAATATATAGCAGGAATTAATCGGATACAGTCATCCACTCGTTGCAGATGACACAGTATCCGTGGAGACCAGCCGGCGCGTCGAGACAATATCTCAAGGCGGCTGGTGTAACACGATCTCGGGATTTTGCCCTCCCCATGCATCTAGTATGTTTAGTTGCCTAATTTAACCCTAGGTGAAATCTTGGACTCTCATGCTGTGGCCTGCATGATTATCCCCCTAAAAGGTCGTACTATAGTACGAGTACCCTAAGTGAGGATCCATGTCAATCAGTATGTCAACATGTTCTATCCTCCTTAGTGTAATGCATCATTGCAAATATGCCACGTGGAGTTACGAGTCATTTTTCGAGCATGAACAAGAACTGGGACATTCAGGAACATGTATCGGGTAGGAACACTTTGTTCCCCGGGGTCACATTAGTGCTCATATCATGCTCGGGACAAAAGGCGTAAGGATATAAAATGGGCATATAATATCTGATAAAATATCAAAAGTGTACGCACAAAAGCACGCACGCTCAAGGGGAGCTGCGTACGTGAAAAGTCATGCAGGCTCACTCAAGGCAGCGTGCGTGAAAAGTCATGCAGGCTCAAGAGGAGAGCTGCGTGAAAAGTCACGCAGACTCAAGGGGAGAGCTGCCTGAAATTGCGTTCAGACTCAAGGGAAGAGCTGCGTGAAAAGTCACGCAGACTCAAGTGGAGAGCTGCGTGAAAAGTCACGCAGACTCAAGGAGAGAGCTGCGTAAAAAGTCACGCAGACTCAAGGGGAGAGCTGCGTAAAAAGTCACGCAGACTCAAGGGGAGAGCTGCGTGAAAAGTCACGGAGACTCAAGGGGAGACACGCTTCCAACAGGAAGCGTGCTCAAACAGGAGCACACTGCTCTTTGTCTTCTCCAAACAACAAGAACACCATGGATGATCCCAAAACTTCAAAACGTCACAACTTGGCCATCCGAACTCCAAATCCGGATTTCCAAAGTTCCATCTTGGGTTAAATGGAATTCTCTTCCACATGGAAGCATCAAAACCCACAAAACCCTAACAAAAATAGATCAAGACCAAGAAAATCCAAAAATGATTAAAACTTAGATATACAAAAATCAAAGCTTCTAAATAGAAATTTCCAAGTTCTAAACTAGTATAGATTGAGGAGAAGAACATGTTTTGGCAAATAGTTTTGTAAGAAATCATTGACAAAATTATGGATCTATCTCTTGAGCAAGTTGGTACTTGCCTTGGTTGGTGGAGGAAACAAATGAGAGGAAGTAAATGAGAGAAGAGAGAGATGAGTTATATATAAAGATCTTGGACCCATGGGTTCATGATGAACCATTGGTGAACCAAGAATAGGTTACCCAAATGAGCCAAAACTGTAGGCCCAAATGCAGAAAATAAATTACGAAATATTATTTTTTTGAATATTTTTGGAAAATGCATGAAGAAATACTGCATAATAAATATCGCATAAATTCAAGGTAAATATAATTTATCGGTTTACGTATTAAAATATATATTCCAGGATTGGGGAGTGACATCTCTACCCTTCTTAGAAAAATTCCGTCCTGGGAATTCCAGCCAAGACAGGATAGTGAAATCAGGGCAAACAAGGCACAATCATATACAAGTTAACTATCATAGCAGTTATTATCATACATCAAAAAGTGCAAATCAAGCAGGTGCAGATAAGCATGGAATTGTGTCAATAAGGTGCAAAAATATACCTTATTAGTCAAACAAATACGGATACCGAGATCTGATCTCGTCCTCGCGCTCCCAGGTTGACTCTCCCGAAGAGTGATGGTTCCAAAAAACACGGACAAGGCTTATTGTCCGATTCTTGAGTACCTTCTCTCGCCGGTCTAAAATAGATACGGGTTGTTCCTCGTAAGTTAGGTCGGTACCAACGACTAACTTAGAATGATCGAGGACATGACTCGGATCCGGGACATACCCACGTAATTGGGACACATGAAACACATCATGTATGCCAGTTAACGAAGACGGAAGGGGAAGTCGATAAGCCACATCGCCTCCCCGAGCGAGAATCTTAAAAGGACCAACGTATCTTGGACTAAGCTTTCCCCGGGTTCCAAATCTGATGATACCCCGAGTAGGCGAAATCCGCAGAAACACTTGGTCGCCAACTCTAAACTCTAGAGGCCTACGATGCTGATCTGCCCAATAACGATGTCGGTCCTGTGCAACTCGAAGGTGCTCTCTGACCAACTTAACTATCTCCACAGTCTGCGTGATCATCTCTGACCCCAACAACTTCCGTTCTCCGACGTCGTCCCATGCCAAAGGGGACCTGCACTTCCTTCCGTACAATGCTTCGAACGGGGCCATCTGAATGCTAGCCTGATAGCTGTTGTTATAGAAGAACTCTACTAGATGAAGGTGATCCTCCCAAGATCCGCCAAAATCTAAGGTACACACCCGTAGCATATCTTCTAATGTCTGAATGGTTCTTTCTGATTGCCCGTCAGTTTGTGGATGATAAGCAGTACTGAATCTTAACTTGGTTCCCAAACTTTGGTGTAAGCTCCGCCAAAAATGGAAAGTAAACCGCGTATCCCGATCTGATACTATACTAACTGGAACACCGTGCTGCCTTACTATCTGCTTCATGTATATTTCTGCTAGCTGTTCAGTAGTCTATCCAACTCGGAAGGGAAGGAAATGAGCGACCTTCATGAGTCGATCTACTATTACCCAGACTGCATTCTTACCAGTCGAAGATCTAGGTAAACCGGTCACAAAATCCATCGTGATGTGCTCCCATTTTCATTCTGGGATAGGAAGCGGCTATAGCAACCCTGCTGGTCTCTGCTGTTCGGCCTTCACCTGCTGACATACCAGACACTTGGATACAAATCTCGCTATCTCTCTTTTCATGCCATTCCACCAAAAGAACTGCCTGATATCTCGATACATCTTCGTTCCTCCTAGATGAATGGAGTAAATAGAACTATGAGCTTCGGACATAACTTCTTGTCGAAGGTCTCCTCTCGGTACACAGAGTCTGTTTCCAAACCTCAGCATACCATCTTCATGAATCACTAACTCCTTCCTACGGCCTGATTCACACTCCGACCGCAACTTCTGAATCTGTGGATCTCCTGCTTGTGCTGCCCTTATCCTCTCTACTAAGGTTGACTGAATCTGCATACTGGTCATTCTTCCAATATCCCTTGGCAAAACTACTTCGATTCCCATACTCTGAAGGTCTTCCAGAATATACTTCTGCGAGGTCAAGATAAAGGCACTGCCTCTCCTACTCAGTACATCTGCAACTATATTCGCCTTGCCTGGATGATACTGAAGATCT
This sequence comes from Iris pallida, assembly GCA_029216955.1. Taxonomy (NCBI): domain Eukaryota; kingdom Viridiplantae; phylum Streptophyta; class Magnoliopsida; order Asparagales; family Iridaceae; genus Iris; species Iris pallida. Next base: position 3,244,471 of record JANAVB010042620.1, on the reverse strand, counting down.
AAGTCAAAATCCTTCAGTAGTTCTAACCATCTTCTTTGCCTCATGTTTAAATCTCGCTGCGTGAATACGTATTTCAAACTCTTATGATCAGTATAGATCTCTACCCGATCTCCGTATAAATAATGCCTCCACAACTTGAGTGAAAAAACCACAGCTGCTAACTCCAAATCGTGAGTCGGGTAATTCTTCTCATGGTCTCGAAGCTGTCGAGACGCATATGCTATCACCTTTCTGTGCTGTATCAATACACATCCAAGACCCTTCCCTGATGCGTCACAATATACTGTAAAGCCTCCCGCTCCTACTGGAAGCGTCAAGATCGGGGCTGAGATCAATCTCTTCTTCAATTCTTCAAATGATGCCTGACAGCTAGCTGACCAAATAAACTCTACGTCCTTGTGCATCAAATGCGTTAAGGGCGCAGAGATCATGGCAAAGTCCGCCACGAACCTTCTGTAGTAACCAGCTAATCCTAAGAAACTTTGTACTTCTGCAACCGTTCTCGGGACTGGCCAATGCTCGACGGCCTCAATCTTTTTCGGATCCACTGACACTCCTGCCCCAGAAATTATATGCCCGAGGAACGAAATATGATCTAACCAGAATTCACACTTGTCGAGCTTCGCATAAAGTTGATGCTCCCTCAATGTCTGTAAGATAGTCCTAAGATGTTTCTCATGCTCCTCTTCACTGCTGGAATAGACAAGAATGTCATCTATGAACACCACCACAAATTTATCCAAATACGGCAGAAAGATGCGGTTCATCAAATCCATGAATACTACGGGGGCGTTGGTTAGTCCAAAGGGCATTACTAAAAACTCATAATGCCCATATCTAGATCTGAATGCTGTCTTCGGTATGTCTTACTCCCGGACTCTTACTTGATAGTATCCTGACCGAAGATCGATCTTGGAAAAGATGCTGGCCTTGCTCAACTGGTCAAACAGGTCATCAATCCTTGGTAGTGGGTACTTATTCTTCACTGTTACTGCATTCAGCTTACGGTAGTCGATGCACATCCTCGTCGACCCATCCTTCTTGGGAACTAGAATCACTGGCGCGGCCCAGGGCGATTTACTGTCTCGGATGAATCCCTTAGACTTCAACTCTTCTTCATGTTGATACAACTCATCCTGTTCTGACGGCGACATTCTGTAAACTCTGTCTGCAATAGGATTCGTTCCAGGGTTCAACTCAATGCTAAATTCTACCTCTCTGACTGGGGGTATCCCTGGGAGCTCATCAGAGAAGACGTCGAGAAAATCTTCGACCACCCTCGGAATCTGTTCTGGCTCTGACACTGCTGCTGAGATGACACCTCCGGCCTGATTCTTCAAGGTTCGAGTAAAGATGAACTGCTCCATCCCAGGAACGCTGAATATGACCCTACCTCCTCGACAATCAATTGTCGCATGACTGTCTCTCAACCAGTCCATGCCAAGAACAACATCAAAATTCCCCATAGGGAATTCAATCAATGATGCGGGCAGTAAATGCCCACACACCTCTACCGGACATGAAAAGCGCACTCTGCTAACTTCTACGAGCCCATTGCCGGTGAGTATATCCATCCTCTTCGGCAATGCCTCAAACTCTAATTCGATCCGTGTAGTATATTGTGCAGAGATGAATGAATGAGTAGCGCCTGAATCAAATAATGCTACAGCGGGAAATAAGGTGACGAGAATTTTACATGCCACCACGTCACTAAACGCTAGAGCCTCTCCTAAGGATAATGTGAGAGCCTGGTCCTGGCCCCGCTGAGCTCCTTGTTGCAGCCTTTCTCGACCATGTTGTTGCTGCCTCTGAGGGCCTTCGGCTTCCTGTGACTGGCGGAACATCTGAGCCTGCGTTGGTAGACGCTGGGCTAGGGGCCTTACTGCTAATACTGGCCCTCCACTCAGGGTTGCCACCGGAACTGGCAATACTGGAAACTACTGAGCTAGCCCTCCTGGCCTCTGTATCACAGGACAAGTGGAGATACGGTGGTCTGAACTACCACACCTCAAGCATAAGCCATTCGCTGACCGGCACACCTCCCTCGTGTGCCCTGCCTTTCCACAGAATGTACAGCCCTGGGGTGCTCCCTGACGCTGTTGTTGGTTCCTCGGCTGCTGATGCCGAACTGGCGCTGTATTAGTTGACACGGCCGTCCTCCGCGGCGCTCTTGCATCATGAATACGTACACCGGGTGCTGGTGCCGATGTTCGCTGCATTGCTCCTCCTCCAACCTGGGAATGAGATCTCTTCTGACCTCCTGTCCTCGATGCCACCCTCTGCTGGATAAGCTCGTGCCTCCGAGCGGCCGTCAAAACAGCGTCAAACGTCTGGTAGTCGTATCCTTCCACAAGCTGTAATAGTTCCAAATGAAGTCCCTGCTGGAACCTCATAGCTTTCTCTGGCTCCGTTGCCACCATTGCTGGTGCGAAACGGCACAATCTGCAGAACTCTGCTGCATACCCATCTACGGTCTTGCCTGCTTGCTTAAGACCGATAAACTTCTGCTGAAGCTCATATCGAGCTACTATGCCAAAATACTTGGCCTTGAATCTGTCACTGAAGGTGGTCCAACGAACAGGGCGTCTTATACCAACTTCTTCTGATGCCCACCAGTCGCGGGCAACATCCTGAAGTACCAATTTGACCTGATCAACCTTCTCATCATCTGGAACCTTGGCTGCCACAAGAATGGCTTCGATGTCTTGAATCCAGGCATCCGTAGTGATGGCATCCTCCGTGCCATCAAAATACCTCGGGTTCAAGCGACGAAACCTTCCTGATGCTCCCGAGTCAGCCCCGACACTCCTCTCAAGAGCTAACTGAATCCCTTGGTTCCGCAACACGTTCTGCTCCTGCTGCTGAGTCTGTTGTTGTTGGTTAGTGACAAGAAACCCCCGGATGATCTCCAGGAGTGCTACGGCATCTGGTACTGCCGTCGCTGCTGGTGCTGCAGGAGTTTTAATAACCGGCGGCTGCACTGCCTCTGGTTCCATTTCTGCTCGTGTCCGTTCTGGGGAAGGTTCTCTCCCCTGCTGGTGCCCAGTCGAGCCATGCTCTCGCTGCTCTTCCTCTTGGGCCTCACCCGCTACTGAGAATAAAGCACCCCTATAGAGAAAGATATAAGATTATCAAGTCCGAACGAGGAAGATTTCGAGGATGCAAGTCAGGTTAGAGATCAAGGCAAGGACAGAGAATTCGAAATGGAATTTCAAGGGGAACAAGTTTTGATTGAGACTCCTAATAATTCGCAATACCCCACAAGTCTGAAAATCAGACCTGCATGGGCCACCACTAAGACCTTGTCACGCCCCAGTACCGAAATACGGAGACGGACTAGGCCAGCTACTCCATATGAGGTACGTAACGTCATACGGCGATCGTGGCTGTCGAAAGACTAGGGGGTACATGCTACAATCAAGTCTCCTATGGTCCCATAGAGTTCTATGTCTCAATCAATCAAGTCACATCAGCAATTAAATAAACATTAAAGATAAAGCAGTAAGACGTCCCTGACGCTTCATCAAAATGATCATGAAAGACTAGCTTTATAATTTAGCTATCTCAGAGAGTCAGGAGTACAAAATTATACACAGCTGCAGTCTATTTATTTACAATTCTGTACTGACACAAAATATCATGTAATCCGGCTAACAGGTGTCGGTGGCTAAATGTCGCACAAAATATAAGCAGGAGTGGTGGAGAAGAAACCCACTCGAGTCCTCGAACCGCCATGCTCCTAGTATGCACCATGGATGTCAGTGAGGAAGATCGTGTCCTCTGGCTCTGCTACGAGATCTGGCCAAACAAAACCAGCGGGGTCAGCCCCGAATAGCAAGTACCGCCAAAGGGGCACAAGAGTTAAGATTAAAAATCCAGTTAATAGAATGATTGATAATAGTAATACTTATGCTACTATTATAGGGTAGCGCAACATCCTCGAACCCATATGGCACCCTTACAACCAAACAAGGACAAAAGGTGCCGCATGGAGTCGGGGCGTATCGTACTCTATAACTTTTACATAAGTTAAAAGGTATAAACAATAAAATCTCCTGATCGTGACTTCGGTCGATAGCCTATCGTAGCACAATAACCAACCCAACAATCAAACAAGAACATGGGTTGGATCATGTACCATGATAGACCATGTTTCTCAGCCATTCACAGAAGTAGCACTTCACAACCAGAATAAGTCTTCCGTTCATAACTTCGGTTCACAGCCTATCATAGTACGATAACCAACCCAACAATCAAACAAGAACATGGGTTGGATCACGTACCATGACAGTCCGCTTCCCTCAGTTATTCACGGAAGGTAATAGGATACAAGCAAGTCATTTTCACGGCCAATCAAGTCTACGAGTTTCTAGTGGGACGAGGTTATCCTCGCATCATGTTATTTAGAAAATCCTCAGATCGTATCTTTCCAGCAAGGCTAGCCAACCCTGGGGTTCGCGTAGACAGGTATGATTGAGCACAGGTCCCTCGTAAGGCCACCTTGCTAAAATATATAATATATAGCAGGAATTAATCGGATACAGTCATCCACTCGTTGCAGATGACACAGTATCCGTGGAGACCAGCCGGCGCGTCGAGACAATATCTCAAGGCGGCTGGTGTAACACGATCTCAGAATTTTGCCCTCCCCATGCATCTAGTATGTTTAGTTGCCTAATTTAACCCTAGGTAAAATCTTGGACTCTCATGCTGTGGCCTGCATGATTATTCCCCTAAAAGGTCGTACTATAGTACGAGTACCCTAAGTGAGGATCCATGTCAATCAGTATGTCAACATGTTCTATCCTCCTTAGTGTAATGCATCATTGCAAATACGCCACGTGGAGTTACGAGTCATTTGTCGAGCATGAACAAGAACTGGGACATTCAGGTACATGTATCGGGTAGGAACACTTTGTTCTCCGGGGTCACATTAGTGCTCATATCATGCTCGGGACAAAAGGCGTAAGGATATAAAATGGGCATATAATATCTGATAAAATATCAAAAGCGTACGCACAAAAGCACGCACGCTCAAGGGGAGCTGCGTACGTGAAAAGTCACGCAGGCTCACTCAAGGCAGCGTGCGTGAAAAGTCACGCAGGCTCAAGAGGAGAGCTGCGTGAAAAGTCACGCAGACTCAAGGGGAGAGCTGCGTGAAAAGTCACACAGACTCAAGGGGAGAGCTGCGTGAAAAGTCACGCAGACTCAAGAGGAGAGCTGCGTGAAAAGTCACGCAGACTCAAGGGAAGAGCTGCGTGAAAAGTCACGCAGACTCAAGGGGAGAGCTGCGTGAAACGTCACGCAGACTCAAGGGGAGACACGCTTCCAACAGGAAGCGTTCTCAAACAGGAGCACACTGCTCTCTGTCTTCTCCAAACAGCAAGAACACCATGGATGATCCCAAAACATCAAAACGTCACAACTTGGCCATCCGAACTCCAAATCCGGATTTCCAAAGTTCCATCTTGGGTGAAATGGAATTTTCTTCCACATGGAAGCATCAAAACCCACAAAACTCCAACGAAAATAGATTAAGACCAAGGAAATCCAAAAATGATTAAAACTTATATCTACAAAAATCAAAGCTTCAAAATGGAAATTTCCAAGTTCTAAACTAGTATAGATTGAGGAGAAGAACATGTTTTGGCAAATAGTTTTGTAAGAAATCATTGACAAAATTATGGATCCATCTCTTGAGCAAGTTGGTACTTGCCTTGGTTGGTGGAGGAAATAAATGAGAGGAAGTAAATGAGAGGAGAGAGAGATGAGTTATATATAAAGATCTTGGACCCATGGGTTCATGATGAACCATTGGTGAACCAAGAATAGGTTACCCAAATGAGCCAAAACTGTAGGCCCAAATGCAGAAAATAAATTACGAAATATTATTTTGTCGAATATTTTTGGGAAATGCATGAAGAAATACTGCATAATAAATATCGCATAAATTCAAGGTAAATATAATTTATCGGTTTACGTATTAAAATACGTATTCCAGGATTGGGGAGTGACAATTTCGCTGCGTGTGTGCGACAAAATCGAAGTGTATCCGTCGAGATATCCCGTATCGGCCCCTTTACAAACTAGTATATAACTTCGTGCATGTTCGTCATCTCGAGACGAAACTTGCACCAATAGGACCGTGTCATTTTTTGGTCCTATATGCCAAGTTTGGTTCAATTCTGAGAAGGTCGACCGGAACGCCCTTTTGGCGGGCCCGTGATCCTATCCAACAGGCGAATTTGTGTACAGCCCACCGAAATTCAACTTTGGACATACAGTTGGGTTCGTGTCGTCAAATCGGACATGTAGATATATAGTTTGATAATTTTAGAGACCGTAGATATTGGCACACTTTTCGGTACAAAATGGGTCCAACAACAGACATCGTTTTGACCCAAAATTATAATTTTGTCCCTGTATTCAGAATTGGACTTTTAAGTAAGCTTTCTTAGACATTTCTTTTATACCAAACATATTGGTGATTTCTGTTTCAGCATCTAAAGACTGTTGTCCGAGTTTGACTTTTGTATGGCACATTGAGTGGTTGATATTATCGGTTTCATCAGTAAAGGACCCCAGGCAAGTACATTTGTTATTTTTTTTTGATATTGTTAATTACTATAGTTCATTGTTAATTATTTAATATTTGATTTTCGACACTCTCGTCACATGGATACCACATTTAATCTTTCTTTCCTATCTTGTCGTGTTTCTTACTCGTCGTGTTAGAAAGAAGAAGTACCAAGTAGATGTGTGATCAGACTGTAGTCCTTATTTTAATAATTCTATAAGACAGCAGACTCGGTTGTACTTACCAGATGCAGTTCCAAGATCAACGTTATTATTATTATTATTTTTTGGGTTTGTTTGTAAATTGATGTATCGCTACACAGCTAGGAAATATTTGGAGAACTTGGAGAGCTGTGAAGCACACGGGACTCCGGACTGACGATGTACCCGGAGTTTGGCCAATGAGACGATGAAGCTGATGGATCTCTCTAAACAGTCTTAGGGTTGAAAAATTTCAGACTCTGATACTATGAAACAAATCAACAATATTAACTTTTATTAATAGATGATATAAAATGTCATTACTATGAATATACATAGAAGAACGGATCAATATCCATATAGGAGAATGAATCTGCATCCGTTAAAAAATAGTATTTATACAGAAGACACGTAAAGATACACTTGAATCTACTCATATCTTGACTGAATTTAATTATATCTTAACATTAGTAATAGCTATAACCACTATGGTAGTTGAGTAGCAAGCACACACTGACAAACCTCTATATAAACCACTGCCACATTAGTGTTAGCCTTACCCAGTTACTCACAGCTACACTAGCATGGCCTTGTCAACAAGCAGCAGCCTATGCCTGGCCTTGCTCATCTTGGGCATCTGGTCTTCTCAGGCCTCGGCGTCCCGCAAATTGACCGAGATGTCGATGGAGGAGAGGCACGAGCAGTGGATGGCTCGACACGGGCAAGTGTACAAGGATGAAGCGGAGAAGGACCGCCGCTTCGAAATATTTAAAACCAACATCGAGCTCATCGAATCGTTCAATGCGGGTAACCAGAAATTCAAGCTGGGGGCCAACCAGTTCGCTGACCTCCTCAACGAGGAGTTCAATGAAGTCTGCAGCGGTTATCGGCCTCCGCTCATGACCACCGTGACGGCTGCGAAGGGTTTCATGTATGCGAATGTAACGGACACGCCTTCCAGAACGGACTGGCGAGCAAAGGGTGCAGTCACCCCTGTTAAGCATCAAGGCCACTGTGGTGAGCAACTAGTTTGATGAGAGCATGCATGCATGTCTTCGATTAACCGTCTGCTTTTAATACATACGTGCGAATATATGTATAAAGTATTGATTATATAACAGGAGTTCTGTAGTTTTTTGAGCTTAATTCGTTACTAACAAGCCTATATATATTTTGGGCAAACAAAAGGTTCTTGTTGGGCGTTCTCTGCAGTGGCTTCAATTGAAGGGCTGACACAAGTCAGGACAGGCAAGTTGATCTCGCTATCCGAACAAGAGCTCTTTGATCGGGACACCAGCAGCGACAACCAAGGATGCCATGGAGGGAACATGGGCAGAGCCTTCGAGTTCGTCGTCAGTAACGAAGGGCTCTCTGCCTCTGAGAAATATCGAGGATCTTTCTCCCACGCTACCACCAGTACCATCGGCGGCTACGAGCAAGTGCCTGCAAATGATGAAGCGGCGCTCCTTAAAGCTGTGTCAATGCAGCCGGTCTCTGTCGCGATAGATGCAAGCAGCTACGCTCTGCAGCTATACGCTGGTGGCGTCTTCACTGGCTACTGTGGGACTGAGCTCAACCATGCTGTGGCTGTTGTCGGTTACGGCATGGAGAGCGACGGGACCAAGTACTGGATAGTGAAGAACTCTTGGGGTTCTTCATGGGGGGAGGATGGGTATATCAGGATTCAGAGGGATGTTGGTGCTAAGGAAGGGCTCTGTGGTATTGCCATGCAGGCTTCCTATCCAACTGCTTGAACGAAGGTTGTTGCTTGCTTCTTAGCTTGCTAGGAAATTAATGCTTGCTTTGAACTTTGCTTTGGTGGTTGTATGAATAATATTGAGGATGCCATTAATTGCTTCCCAATTGATGTAATATTTATGTGATGCATGACCAAAATCCTGCTGAAGAATCATCTGGAGTTGCAGCAAGATGATTTGGCACGGCCTCGGTTGTTATTTGTCTTAAGTCTTAACCTATATATGTTCTTCAGTTTGCAGATGCCTAAGCAATGATTAGTTGAGAGAATTAATTGTATGTTATTGTTGGGGCACAACAAAAATAAATCCAGAAAATCAGAGAACATACGTGTTTAGGCCAAGATGCCTATTTCTACGGACGATGGTGATTCAGTTTCACTTTGAAGAAGAAAATAAATTACAATAGATCTCTCAACCCTTCTCTCTTTGCTCTCAAGAACTGTTTATCACAAAGATAAAGAAGAAGACAAAACACTATTTTTGTTGAACTTATTCAACAAATTTAGCTCTCTTGTGTTTAACTTATTCAATAACTTTCATTGAGCACAAATGAGATTGTTGAACTTATTCAATAACTTTCATTGAGCATAATGAGATTTCAAACTCTTGTGTTGAACTTATTCAACAACTTATGTTCTATTTTGTTGAACTTATTCTGCAACTTTTGTTGAGCACAATGAGTCATCTCAAGAAGAACATTTAAACCCCTTTATATAGCATGTCATATGTCCATATATAAAAATGTTGGATTTTTGGCCTTTTTTTTCATTGGAAACTTTAGTCCCACATTGGTTAGGCCAAAAGAGTTGTATCTCTATATATTAGCTATGCTCTTTTAGAGATGCACATGTGGTGTGAAGGTGCACATGGGTGTGCCATATGGGAGTATTTTTTTAATGAAAAAAAGGCTAAATCAACAATGAAGCATTCACGCTTTTTGCTCTAGGAAAATTTATTTCCATTGGAGCTAAGTCCCGCAGGGGCTTAGCGACTCGGACTCGGACACGGATACGGACTCATGAGGCATAATGTGGCATTTTATTGGCGCACTTTGCACTTAACACGTCAGCATCGTCGCTAGGCGCATAGTGCGCTTTGCGCGAGCCACTTGTGTGGCCAGTTATGCGCCAGCAGGCGCTGCGTGTTGGCGCGCAATTTGCGCAGGTTACGCGGGGTGCGCAAGTGGCGCAGATGGCGCGCACTGTGCGCCCTTTGGCTCAGATCGTGTCTGTGCACGATTGAGCAGTTACAGTATGTTCGGGACGATTTCTTCCCCCATCCTGAACATGTTGCTAACTGGACAGTTACAGAGCGAGGATATATAAGCTTCTCTGCTCTCTCTATATATTTAGGTTCCGAATTCACGTTAAGGTAGAAGTGTTTTTAGCACCATTCCATACGTGTTTTCCACAGAGTTTGAGAGTGAAGAGAAGCAGTGCGTCAGTGCCACTTACTGCAGGAGTCCGTGCGCCTTCCAAGGAGTAAAAGAATAGAGTGTTCCAAAGTTGTAACTCCCTGAATCACATTTGGTGAATTTTGATATTTATCTAATTTTTCTTGAATTTAAATATTGTTTCTTACGAAAACCTAATTTCGATTAAATTAGTTGATTAAAATAAATTTCGGGTGTTAATAAATTTTTCTCAATTTGAAAAGTATTTTTGAATACTAATTTGCGTATTTCAGATGAATTACAATATTGTTATTGTTATTAATATTGATTAAGTTGTATTTAATTATTAACTATAAATTATGTTAAAAAGAATTGTTTGTTTTCTGTAAATTGGTATGTGATTTGATTCAAAGGAAATACAGATACTAAATTGAAAGATTAGTCATTATTGGGCTTTAATTAATTAATTTGTTATATTTTGGTTACAATTATATAAATAGATTAGTATGATTATTAATTAAGTTATGATTAAGCAGTTCGAATTCTTGTTTTGAAATCTGTTTCTATTTATCTGTTCTTTTGAAAATCCGTTGGAGGGAAATATTGATTTTCGAAATTCCATTTTAAAATACTGTTGTTGAAATTTTGTTTTGAAAACTGTTTGAAATTGAATTTGAAAACCTTTTTGTAAACTGTTTGATTTTGAATTTGAAATTCTGTTAGCTATTCTCTAACTAATTTAGTATAGGAGTACACTCTTGCCCCAGATCTGTAATTATTTACTGCATTGCCACTGTACAAATTCCTCCCAGATCTATTTCTAATTACAGCTGTGACACTCTCTACACACATTATTTTATTATATAATTACACACAAATCAATGCACTCTGACAATTCCTGACACACGCACAGTACTCTCTCTCTATATATATATCTCTCTACTCTCTCTCCTGTGACCACCCGGCCGAGCACCACCGCCACTCCGGCCAACACACCACCACCAGCTCGTAGATCACCCCGAGGAGACCCCATCGCCGCCTCGAAGTCGGTACAGAAGTCAGATCTTGCCGTCCCCTCCTGATAGGAGCCGCCTCGTCGAGCAGAAGTCGGCCGACGTCGATCAGGTCGTCACCTCGAGAACTGCACATAGCCGCCAGATCGAAGAGCCCTCCGCCGAGCCAGCATCTGTCAGGAGTCGGATTCACCTCGTCCAGCTCAAAGAAGCCACCACGTTCCCGAAGCCGCAAGGACCGCCATCACCGCCATTCCGAAGTCCACCGTCGGGTCAAGCAGTGTCCAGCGCCACCGCCGGGTCGAACAGCGTCCGCCTGTGAGGTAACTCCGTCTCGATCTACTTGTTCCCTTCTCTGGATCTTGGGGTTTTTGTTCTTCTTGTGTTTGGGAAATCTAGGGTTTATATGTGAGAAGAAGAAGAAGGAGAATTTTAGGGTTAGGTTTGAGAAGAAGGAGCTTGGGCGGTTTTGTAATGGATCTTGGGCTGTGTGTTAGAAGAAGAAGCTGGAGAAGAAGAAAGTTGGGCGGTTTTGCTTGAGTAGGTGAGAAAGAAAGAGAATGGTTTAGTTGGTTGGATGTGGAGTTCGGTTCTGGCGTAGGGATAAAGGAATGTATTTTTTTTGATGAGTGAATATGTGGAGTAAAGGAATTAATGTTTGTTCCCTCCACTTGAGTGTAGGACTGATGGCTGGGATTTCGTGAAGAGTGTGGGAATTAATGGTTATGAGTTGGAAAGTGGGAATTTATTAATGGAGTTGGCTGAGAGAAGAGTAGTGAGTGGTGAGAGAATGAAAAATGAGAGGAATGGGAACTGTGAGGAGAAGTGCGTAGACCAGGAAATTTGGAAGAAGACATGGGGTTTTGAGCTGAGAATTAATTATGATGGAGAGAGGCATGGGGAGTTGTGCATAAACCCACCTATCTTCTTGAAACCCGAGATGTAGGGGGCTGAGCCTTGTCGGCTAGGCTCTGTAGTGTGTTGGGGTGAGTATTTGAAGAATAATGGATAGAGTGGAGAATAGGTTAGGAAGAAGGAGTAGTTTGAAAAAGTGTTCTGCTGGGAATACGAAAAAGTGTTCTGTTGTGAATTAGAATGGAGAGTGAGAATTTGTTTATTGAGAATATTGTGAGAAGTAGAACAGATTAGAGAGAGCTCTCTATTATAAGTTGGGTTCATTATTCTATACTTTTGAGTGTCTGACCCTGACACCTCGCAAATCGAGGGGTCACTCATCCCTTAGAAATTTGAAGGGTCGGTCTGACTGTTGGCTAGAGTAGTGGAGCAGTGTAGTATTAGTAGTGGTTCACTGTTATCATATTTTATATGTGCAATAGGCTTAATTGATTAAGCTGTATGTAGAAATAATTTGGTAAACAGGCCGGGCCAGTTAGACTGGGCCTGGGTGTTTGGGCTGACAGTGGGTAGTTGGTTGGAATGGTTATATGAGTATATTATTTATCATTGTATGATTTATCATTATAGTATATATAGAGTTATTAAAAAAATGTTTAACATGATTTTAAAATATTAATCTTAAATATTTGACTAAGCTAGAATATTTGCTAAATTGTTATTATCATGCTTTAATAGTATCTAATAATTTTACTAGTTATTTAATAATGATGCATTAATGTAATTTTACAGATTAGTGAGATTATTTTAATATATTCTGAATAAAATCATTAATAAAAATAAAACATTTTTCCTATTAATTCTTAATAAATATTTTTCAAAGTTTTGCTAATACTTCTTCTTGTTAAAAATAATGAACTAATAGTTTTACTAAAATTATTATTTTGATAAAAATATATATATTCTTGATGATTCTAATTTCAACTAATATCCATGATTTAGTACTATTTTTTTTATAAGAGCTAGATTATATAGCCAGTTATAATTTAGAAATAAAGAGTAGCTGATAGATAAACTAGTGAATAGTTAGCTTGATTGAAGAATTAGATAATTGCCATTACTTCAACTCTAATAACTGTACAATATATAACAGGTGATCATTACAACCATGCAGTACTACTCCCGTGCAACCAAACCGAGGCAGGTACACTGACTCGACTTGTACCTTGTTTTCTGTCTTACATTCATGTGCCATGTTCTCATATCGGACACGAGATATGCACGATTGTCTTGTACCATTGTTCATTGCTTGTGAGTCAATGTTTATTGCGGAGATTGGGAGAAATATTAGCTTTTGTGTGAACACACCCAACATAGGTATTGTGGATAGCCTAATCGTATACTTCACGTACGATGAAGCCGTACATTATAGAATTGATTGACTCATTGACTCATTGATTGATTGTGCTCCTAAGCCGGTCACACATTAGTTTTAATATTTCAAATTGTCACACTTGCATATTGATTGTCGTGATTCATTGTCTTGTACATTGATAGCCGTGTTCATTGTCTAGCATATTGATTGTCGTCCATTGCCTGCAGTTTTATATTTCATTTCTGGTACCGTAGTTTCATTTCATGTTCTGGTATTCTGGTTTCATTTTGTATTCTGTACTACAGATTACTTGTAAATTATCTTGTCAGGGTTGTACTTTGCTCTTTTTCTGACATGATATGTTGCAGGTGAGTGGGAGATTACATGGAGCTTATGATTGCATCAAGATATTGCAGCTTTCATTTTACTTTATTTTTGGAGATTGTGTTTTGGATTTCATTATTGTATATTTATTTCATTTGACCGAATTTGTCTCCAGCTGATTTTGTACTAAAAGACTTGATGGATATTGGTGATTTTCTGGGAACGTTATAAAAGCTGTGTTATTTACATTACATTGTGACTTGGAGTTTTTCTTAGTATTGTACAGCTTACTTCGTCGTGTCCATCGACGAAGGCTGGACGTGTCTGACTCGTATCCGATTATTCGGGAGCGGATCGTGACATATTTTTAGTGGTGGCCCATGCAGGTTTGTCCTAATGACACTTAGGCTATAAAGTGTTATTGGAGGACCAGCAAAAGCTAAGGAAAACTCATCACAGTATAGGAACCGCGAGAAAATAGTTTATGGTTGTCATGACCTCACTACACCAAAAAAGACATTTTGGAACAGTTTTTTAATGTACCTAATATTTATAGGAACATATGAAAACCGTTCCTAAAAGTGGCGTTGCAACTTTTGGAACAATTATAAAGCGTTTCAAAATTTCGTTTGGAACGGTTACCAGACGTTCCTAAATCAGATTTTGGAACACATATAACGTGTTTCTAAATTATTTTTGGAACGTCAATGTAGTGTTTCTAAGATTAGATTTTGAGACACATACAATACGGTCCAAATTTTGGAACGTCTTTAAAACATTTCTAAATGTTATTTTGAAACATTTTGCTTCTGTTCCTAAATATAATATGTAACATTTTTATATTATTCTTGTAGCTAATTTTAAAACGCTTTATTAACGTTCCAGTATATTTTTCAATTTCAATTTTGCATTCAATTTTTATTTTTGAACCACAAATATGAAGGTTCAACTGAACATTAAAACACATAATAAACGATACAATATTTTTTATACATCGGCTGAATCAACATCCAAGAGGGCAATTAAATTAACCAAAGCTGTCAACTTAATATAAATTAAACAACCAATAACATATCGCATAAGTTAAAGCTTTATAAAACATCATCAAAAGTATATACAATATAAAAGTTACAAATACTATATAAAATCTAGCCCGACCATAAAAGATGATCTGTTTACAAAATTTAGTTATTCGAAGGATGAATCCAAAAGTTATTTTCCAACCGAATGATGGATATTTGAACAGCACTAGCGGCAACTGGCAACACCTGCATGCAACATTGTGAAACAAGTTTAAGTTAAAATCAGGATATTGGAGAATAAAATACTAAGATGAATGAAAAAAACCTGAGATGAACCAGATATAAATAGAACAATTAGGAGACTTGTATAATTCAGTCTCACTGCCAACAAACTCCTCAAAATAATAAACTCAAAAAACATTAAAAAAATATTAAGTGGACTGTTGGATGGGGCAAACATTTTTGAATTAATTGATTCAAAACTTCACATTTGACTTAGCTTCACATATGTTGTGTTCTGGAGAAATTTGAATGGTTTCTTGTATTCTACAAGAATTATTGCAAGCCAAAACTATCAGAAAGAAAAAATGTCATTGGAGCATAAGTGTTATTAGCTTGGCCACATACTGAGAATCAAAAGTACATTGCAAAGTGGCAGCAAAAGCAACACATTTAGCCACTGGTTGTACATTCTACTATTGCTCAAAGAATAAGGGGAAAGTATGCATAAAGTAGAGATCAATAACTCATGCTTCAGCTTTAATAGCAACTAACCTGATAAAGTTCTCATACATATATATATTCAACAAAAGTTCTTTACACAAAATATAGAAATAAATATGCTATGTATGTTTTGTAGGAGAGTATGCGTATTTGTCGAGTCACTTATGAAACCAGGAGAGTTTGTTCTGGCAAGAAGCCCTACTTTACGCATCTAGAATGCCAAATGTTCATGGCATGGCTATTTCAGTTTCACTACTCATCTAAGATTTATTGATTTGTAAATTTTCAGGAGCTTCTCAAATCGCCAGATCCTTTTTGATAAATTTCCAAACCAGGCTAATTGTACAATGAGTTCGAGTACATTCAAATGGGTATTTGATAATAGAACATGCAATATCTAATAATCCAGGTTTTTGGCCTATAATGTCAGTACATACTACTTCTCAACTGTAAGCCCCTCAAAAAGCCATTACAAAATTAACAAAGTCAACAAAATCCAAATATGAAGGATGTATTTACTGGAGAAGATATAATGTTTGTGATAGGAACAACAAAATAGACCATGGTCGAAAAATTATGGAGAGAAGCAATACTTGATGGAACAATACAAGACATGAAATTTGTAAATTTGGAAGAAGCACACAAACTCCAAAAGAGAAAAATTAGTGCATATTAATTTTGCACAGATATTGTTATCACTAACAAGGATTTTTTATTTCATTATCAAGGCAATAATGAGGAGGATGTGACTCATATAAGTAGTACAGCAGGATGTTGAAATGAGCTGGGATGCTAATATAGTTGTTAATTACCAATGAAGCAGAAGTATTAATGATGACCAAAATACAAGACAAAACAAGAAACAAGTTTCATATCATGGGTCTTTGTCAAAACATGGTAACACAAAAACAAGTCCAACTCTGAATGTCACTGAAATGAGAATGTTCATATGGATTTGTAGCAACACAAAATGATAGAAGACCCATGCCTCATGTCACCATTGCAGGTTTCGAGTAGTTCTCGTTCCCCATAAAAGAGTGAATAAAATTCGAAAGACAAGTACACCAATATGTGAAGTAAAAATCACCAATACTGCATATGTTTTTGTATTCCTGTTATTGGCCCAAACTTGTATCACAAATTGCGTTTTGGTGTAAATAAATAATTGTTGCTTAATCACAACCTACAATTCATGTCTTTATACTATTCAACCTGCTCTGGTGCTTAATCTAGGTATCTGTCAACTCTTCCAACCTAGTAAAAAATCTACTCGCAAAGAATCGCCATATATATATAAGATCACATATATATGTTTATAATACATCCATGCATCATGAAACACAAATACCAGTCTACCATAATAGCATGTTCATCTCATGGTAACAGGATTTCGCCATAACGATTGTATGCTCTATTATGTCCTTCAGTAGTCCCTAACAATTGTCAGTTTTGGCAACTTTTCAGCACTCGGGTGGCTTAAGTTAATACTCATTTGAAAAACAATAGATTTTTCCTGTTCTTTGGACCATATATTTTGATCTTGCTATCAAATACCCTTTTCTAGACACCTGGAATTGTTGTGTTGTGTTCTACTAATGAATTCACTCCAAGTCTAGTTGCATTATAATAGCAAATTGCCATCACTGCCATTCCTTAAAAAAAATAATGTTTGCGCACACTCTCCAAAACAACTGATGTAATATGGGATAGCCCCTAATCTAGAATGTTATTAGATCCATATGTGGCAAACTAGTTTTCTTATTTTTACTGATATTCATAGACCCGAGAAAAATGCTAAAAGGGGTAATGAACACTACTATGTTAAAGGAAACGAGTTGAATGCAAGGATATATTGTATAACTCTAAAAATTTGACTGTATAAGAGCATGCAAAAGCTGAAATGTATTAATCATAGATTATCGGTTTGTTTGGAGTCATCTTATATCTCATAGGAAACATTTTCTATCTAAGTTGTTTTTTACTAGGTGAACCTTTGCTTCGTCCTGGGACACTGCCATTAGTTTTCCAGAATTATCGAATAAATGTATAGAAAGGAAAGAAATTTGAACCAAATTACTTCTTCGAGAGCAAGAAATATGTCACAGGTCCAATTAGTACTGGAATTGTATCAACTCCAAGCTGCATAGAGTGAGTATGAACGTAATTATGATAACAAAAGAGGTTTTATGTAACACTTAAGACAAAGAAGCATGCAGGAAGGCTTTTAGTATCAAACTCATAGAACAGATCAATAGAGGAAAACAAAAAAATTGCCATGGTGAATATATCCAAGACCATCAAGTTATAAAGAGCCTGGAGAATCATGCCGAATAACCAATCAAATTCATACAAGTGAAATTAGTTTTCTTATGTTTGAAGGAAAGAATGACAATCCAAGGAAATTCTACCGATGAGAGTATCATGAATCATAGTATCATTCCTACTTCCTGTTGTCTACCTCTACTAGAGTGTTAATGTCAGCTTCAACCATCTTAGCTACATAACTGACTGAACAATGAACTGCTTCATGTAGTAAAAAAAACCCTCGTCTATATTCCTAAATACATATCACAGGGACTCATATTCCCTCTATTAACAGTTATTGAATGTAGTAGTAGCAGCAGCATTTCTGTCGGGGTAGTTAGCAGCATAGGTTGTAGTAGCAAGGGGATCTACAGTACATGAATGTATAACAGTCAATAGGAGGAGGACAACCTGGGTATGCAGACAGAAGTCTGTGCGGGTAGTAACTGAAATGCATTAGCCTGTAGCAAGACAACGAAAACCTGTGTGCAGTTTCAATTCTGGGTGCAACATCCTTGTATGAATGTGTGTGTGCATCATAGGTTTCAGTGTGCATGCTTGACTAAGTAAATCTTGTGCATCAGTGCAAATATATATGTGATGGTGTAGGAACTAATAGGAATTGTGTTGTGTGTGCCAGTTGCTTATCCCTATATAGCAGTTTCTATGAAAATTTGGTAGCAATATGTGAAGGGGAAATAATAGTTCGATGCTTTCTGTCAGCTATTAGTATTAGAAACACACTCAAATGTAATATATTATCTGAAACTGCTTCTAGATCATCAATATGGTTTTAAGATTATCATATTTTAGTATGAAAATAGGTCATTATGTTATCGAAAGCATACATTTGGCATCAAATCCACAATGTTGAAGACCATAGTTTACAAAGTCCTTCAAAAAATTAAATCACTCACTGGAAGTAATGTCCCAATGTCTTTGCTCCTTGATTTTAGTGAATATCCAAGGCTGTGAAAGAGAGATCGAACATACCATCAAAACAGAAATTACAAAGAGGGAAAAAAGGAGAAAAATCAAGAGACAAACCTTAATCAAAGCTCCTCGATCGATCATGCAAGTAGAAAGTCCAGAGCATTCAGAAGTGTGTTTATTCCAGTAAGAGTAGGAAAATATACCACCATTTCCTGTAATTTGCAACACATGAGGGGCCTTGGTTTCACAATGATCAATATAATCCCAATCAACAAGCTTGTTGTACATTTGTTGTAATAATCTACCATGTACAGTTACTGCACTAGCATCCCACTCACTAATATCTGAAATGAAAGAGTCAACGCCATTCCTGCCCTCAAAATATCCTGTCCGCACCTACACTATAGTATCTTCTTGCTACTGATATCATTTCCCTATTCCCCTGAAGTTCAAAATAAGGCTACATGAAAATGAGGTTAAATAAAAGGTTCTCAGTTTTGTTGAATTTGTAACTTTAGCATTGATAAATACTGCAAAATAGGGCTTTATCTTGTTTGGTTTGCACCCAAGTTCCTAATAGCCAATAAGTGGAAAGTATAAGCACCATATTATTAAGAGTTAAAAACCAAAAAAAGTTGTACCTTTGTTCTCACTTCACATTGGTTTTTTTCTGCCTCCAAAGCTTGGTGTTTCTCTTCTAACTTTGTGTATAACTAAGGAAACGAGAAAACACAAGAATTAGGATATTTTTTTCCCATTTACGAGCCAACCAATTTTTACAGTGCTACCATAAAAAAATTTCAGGAATACTACCTCTTTCTGCTTCTATGCACGCGCACTGCATCGAAAAGTAGGTACAGCCACCATCTTAATTCTGCCTTGCAGTGTTTTCACAGATGCAGCAGTTCTGTTATTGTTCAGGATAACTCCAAAAAATATTACACGTTAAACCATCAACAAATTTTAGAAACAAGTCTAGTGAGAGGATACGATGAAGCAACAGAGCAAGAATCTTCTTCATCGGTATGCTTTATTTCGTCAGCCTGCAAAAAATTCCTTGAGGTAAGAGCTGTGTTACCCTATAATACATTGTAGATGTAGCAATCAGTAGCACAATGTCCTATAAATTATATAGTTTTATTATACACCCATACAAAGGACAACCAAAAGATCCAAAGAAGCAGGCAACAGAAGTATGTTAGAAATGACTAACTAAATATATAATCTTCAAATGATCAGGTGATGTTACTGAAGAAATTACGTTTTAGTGGCCAGTTTTCAAACTTAGGTGCATGGAAGTGATAAACGTAACAATTAACTATTGGAGTCGTAATGAGGGTTGAGGGTATATTAACATTCTCACAGAATTGGAGCATGAAAGAGTCATATGATGGAAGTAAAATGGTTGTTATTCTATTAGGAGAAACAAATTCTTGAACTCTTAAGATTCCAAATAAGAAAAGGTTATTAGGATGATCTAAGAAATAAGGTATAAAGGAGTACTCAATATTATCATATAAACTATTTTATGAAAGCTAAAATATATTTAAGTTCTAATATACAAGGTAACAAGTTATATGATAAGTTATAAACAAGAGTCGCCAGCTTTTAGCAAGATGGTTCACACAAACAAATGCAGCAAGGGCTTCAAGCTACTGACATATGAGAGAATAAACATTTACCTCTGCCTCCTCAAATGTTGACAAATAACCAAATGATATATGAAAAACACTTTCATGAAGCATGTCATTATCATCCCAGCAAACATGTCTAGCCTACAATAAATACAAACGTGGTACATGGGTCAACAAATCATACCTTGTACTAGGCTTATAGCCGTTTTTAGTAATCTTTATGTGCAAGGTAGAGTACATATTTGTGGCTATGTATCATGATAAACTTCATGGTGGGATGTAGAACATAATATGCATATTTACACAAACACATTTATGATATAATAGGAAATGGAATGAAATAGAATGGAACTGATTGACATGTAGTAGTAGTCCATGCAGCAGGGTATATCCACCCCATCACTCAACGTCAGTCTATCTGTCAGGCCAATATGACTGGTTAGGGAGAAGTAAATGTAAAGAAGAAAATTCTATAGGTAATTGGCTAAGGAATACTATAATATTTTTACTGTCTGGTTCTTAAAAAAAGAAGAAGGATCTATTATATTATAGATATGTTATGTATTAAGTAGAGAGTTGGAAGAACATTTTTTTGTGAGAACTATGTTTAATGAGTATAAATACAGGTATATAGGTACCTATATTGTGTGAAGTCACGAGCACGAGTACGGACACTATATGGATACTGACATAGTTTTGTGATGTCCATGCAACAGATGTGAGAAAAAAGGATAACCTAGTTGCACTTCCATACACCACCAAACCATCCCTACAAGATTTTACACTTGGGTTCGAGTCTGCAACAAAAGAAATATCCATGTATCAACTGAATTTGTTCCATAACACAAGCTTAAACAAAGGCCATTATGAAGCTAGTTTCTATCACATTAAAATGAATAAGATCACAAAAGCTAACCAATTTTAATCTACTCAAGCATTTCAACAAACATATTATGCGTACAAACGAATGGGACTGATGGAGATATTCCTCCTCGCTCGAAACAATTCCTTTTGCACGCACAAGATTCTCCTCAAGGCACCAACAGATCCGATATCGATGATAATAATCTACGGGACCCTCTTGATCGATCTGTTCACCAAGTGTGGCACATCGGGATCGGGAGCAGCGACCTCGGCATCTCGAACACCACTAATATAAAATTTTATAAAACCCTAACCAAAATTCACACAAAAAACCTTCAGTAACACTTTGAGGGATTGGAAAATTATATCCAAATTGCATCTCAAATGAAAAAACATTCAGAAATTAGATTCACAACAACTAAGAAATTAACCCAAAAGAAAAAAGAGATTAGTTGACCTGAAAATAGAATAAATTAGGAAAAGATGAAGCTCTGAACAAGAGAGAGGAACGAGGGAACATGGAAAATAATGAGAAAGCTATGATCAAAAGAGAGGGGAAAGAGGGAACCATGAAAAATAGTGCGGGAGAATTTGGATTTTTTTTGGAATGTTGTAACTAAGGGGCATGTGGTTGGAACACTTTTATTGTCAACACGTGACTATCATATATGATTAGACACAAACAACAACATTTATCAACCGTTCCAAAAAATAAAATAAAAAATTTTATTTTTTGGAAATTAACTTTAGTAACAATTTTGTAGCTTGGAACGGTTAACAAGTGTTCCAAGGTCTAGGAACGTCTATACACTGTTCCAAAGTTCCAAATACTAAATGTTTCAAATTATCCTTTTTGGTGTAGTGCCTGCACCCGGTTTTCGGATGCGAGCTCGTGAGCAAGCCAGCTACGTATCGAACGGACTCCAGCCTGACTCGAATACGTAAACGCTGTCAAGGCTATGGTATACTGCCAAATCATGGCAAACAAATCTATATCTCAATCCATAATAAGAATAATAATCAAGAATGAACAAGTATGGGTCGTGGTCTGTAGCCCACTAGCATATATGTCCGATAAGACTCTAATAAAGTAACAAGAGTCTAAACTGAAACAGGAAACAGGATATCTCATGATAAGGTATGAAGGCACGAGCTGATAATAAATGCAATACGATACCTGAATCCCGCAAGCGTATCATCCCATCCGTCATCCAGAACTAATAGCTATCTCCATGCACTCACTAAACCTGAAGAGATCATCAGGTCCTCAGGGGACATAGCAAGATACATAAAAACATACCTATCTAGCTGTTTATCATGCAATAAAGAAAAATACAGGAAATACACGGGAAAGACCAATCAGCACGAAAATACGATTATATACGACTGGAAGAACCACTACGCCTAAACGAACTGCTGGAGAAGAACAAGAGAACACGATATCACGATGTCAATGGATAACCAATCGAATACTCAAACCCTCGCCCCTAGTGTGGACTCGCAGGTTTGAACAACTACTAGCCCTCGCCCCTAATATGGACTCGCATGCTAGCAATACCCTCATCCCTAGTGTGGACTCGCAGGTGTGAACCATATACTACTAACCCTCATCCCTGGTGTGGACTCGCAGGCTAGCATCACCCTCGTCCCTAGTGTGGACTCGCAGGTTTGAACCATATACTACTAACCCTCGTCCCTAATATGGACTCGCAGGTTAGCTTAACTATTAACCCTCGCCCCTAATATGGGCTTGCAGGTTAGCTTAACTACTAACCCTCGCCCCTAATGTGGGCTCGCAGGTTAGCTTAACTACTAACCCTCGTCCCTAGTATGGGCTCGCAGGTTAGCTTCAAGAATTTCAAGGTAAGGAGGTAAAGCAGTTCCGTTATGACTTATTCATCCTATGACACAATACGACTCAGTCCAAGTACAAGTGATGACACGACATGACCCAATCACGATATATGAGAAAACCAATCCAATATGAACTACAAAGGTAACTATGAACAAGAACTATATATACGTATATCCAATATGAACTACAAGCTAATTATAAACAAGGCTATATATACACTAGCAGGCATGATATACAAATCATATATAAATAATCAACTAGTAAAACTGTATAATAATATAAATATGCATGTAACTAAACTGTAGAGGGAGGCAAGGTATCTTGCCTGGAGGTTGCACGCAGATCCAACAAAATACAGTCAACTGTCAAGCCATGAAATCCAAGTCACCATAAATGTCTCCGAAAGCTGAAGCAAATATCGCCAATATTCTCAGAATAGTCAAATTAGCTAGGATTGCCTGTCCTTAAGTCCAATTCTGGAACAGGAGCAAAACGGTAATTTTTGACCAAAACGGTGTCTGCCGTTGGACCCGCTATGCACTGAAAAGCATGCAAGAGTCAATGGTCTCTAAAGTCGTCAAACTACATGTCTACGAATTTTTTTTGATGATACGAACCCAACGGTATGTCCAGTTTTGGATTCCGGTGGGCCGTGCACAAAATCGCCCGTTGAATCGGACCGTGGGGCCCGCAAAATGGCGATCCAATCAACTGTCTCAGAATCGGACAAAACTTGGCATACAGGACCAAAAAAATGATACGGTCCTGATGGTGTAGGTTTTGTCTCGATCTGACGAGCGTGCACGAAGTAATTGGGAAACTTGCACAGAGGTCGATACGTTGAATTTTGACGGATACGCATCAAATTCGTCGCGCACACGCGACCAATTTGAATTCCGTCACAGCCCACACGACCACGAAGCCGTTACGCACCTTTCGATGCTTTCGGTTCGCGACCATGTCACCCGGAATGGCGGGACGCACGTCGTGTGGATGAGTTTTTTATAAAATTCTATTTTTCTAAAAACTATTTTTCTTGATTTTTAGCAATTGTTTTCTCGAGACATATTAGACGAAATCAGAAACTACCAAAAGGGACTTCAAGTCCTATAGGTTGTCTACAACCCTATTTAGACAGAATTTTGAAACTGTCGGTCGATTGGCAAGGAATCGACTTCCAATTTAGGGTCGGGACAGTCCCATACTCTGTTTTTCGATGGGTTTTTCCTGAAGTTTCAAGAATTTCTATAATTTGTTTAAGGCAAACTACACGATTCTAGTTGAAGGGAGGGATAAGTGTTTATCTAGACAATACGTAGAAATTTACAAAAAAGGATTTCATCGAAGGATCACGGAGAAAACGTACCGCAAAGTGGACGTGTTGCTGCTGTATGCTCTTGCCTGTGCGCGCGTGGTCGGGTTTCCGCGCCTAGCTGGCGGCGCTCGCGGCAGCGCATGACGGTGGCGCACGTGGGGAGGGCTTCGCCTGAGGTCGGCGCTGTGGGTTGGATTAGGGTTTGGGGTTTCGCAATCCCTCGATCTCTCATCTGGAGGTATATATGTATGCGGCTTGGGAGAATTGTTGCTCGGGTCTTTGGTTGAATTAGCTCGGGATAGGCCGGCTGCTGTGGGGCTCTGTTGGGGTCGGGTGAGTTTGGGCTGTGGGGAAGTATAGGCCTGGGCTTTAGTTGCTCGGCTGGCAAAAATTATACTATATTTTCCTAAAAAAACAAAACATATCCAATTACACACACACACACACACACACACACACACACACACACACACACACACACACACACACACACACACACACACACACAGATATATATATATATATATATATATATATATATATATATATATATATATATATATAACCAAAATAATATCTATATACACACATATATATCTATATATATATACGTACACCCATACACGTATATATTTACATACACATAAATACCTATGTATATATGCATATATACATATATATATATATATATATATATATATATATATATATATATATATATATATATATATATATATACATATACATATAACCAAAATAATATCTATATACACACATATATATCTATATATATATACGTACACCCATACACGTATATATTTACATACACATAAATACCTATGTATATATGCATATATACATATATACACACATATACATATATATATATAATATGTATTTATATATAAATACACATATACATATATATATAATATATCGATGCCACAAATTCTATACAGGCAGTACAATACTTTAAATATAATTAATATTAATAAGATAATATTATATAATTAATAATCTCAATAGTATTTGATAATAAAATAGTAATAGTAACAATAACAATAACGAATTACAATATCCCATAATCGGCATTACATCTACTTAAAAAAATATGTCTACATGGAATCTTTGTGTACATTGGTTGCCTATATGGGCTTGGGCTCAGCTTGGATCCAGTCCAGACTAAAATGGTATAAACGGTTTCTGCAAAGTCAATAAATCGAATAATAATTAATTAAACTATTTCTAATGGTCATGCTATAACTTGGCCTGATTTTCCTAGTTAGGACACACCGATGGCTTGGCACTCCTCTACCATGGCTAAACACTAGTCAAAGCTTGCTACTGCACCACCCGTGCCATGATTCCTAGTTGTCTTGTATTTCCAAACTCAACTATGGCTAAAGTCTTCCACCGTAATAACTAACTAAATAATTATTTATAAAAATTCTAAAAATCACCATTTAAATCAAATAAATAAATTAAAAAATATTTCAAAATCATCGGAAAGGGAGGCTACAATGGTTTATGGATTACGGTTATTGATATTTAAAATTTTGATTTTTACTTATGATTTTAGGATAGTTTATGATTTTTTAGGACATAGCAATCAACAGTTTATTTTTCTTTTACAGGACGGTCGCAACGACGAACACCGGGACCAGCGAGCAGCCTGCACCCATTACACAGGAGCAGATTTCACCGCCTCCGTCTCTGCCACTTCCTCCGACGATGACGTTCGATGGTACGCAGATAATGGCCAGGTTACAGCAATTCATGGAGGCGCAGAATCAACAGGCTGCGCAGTTGAGAGAGGCTCAGAGTCAGCAGGCCGCACAGTTCAGAGCGACCGTCATCGACGCACTCAGGACCAGAAAGCCAGCTCTACCGCCGGTACCAGCAGTGCCGAGGCCAGGGACTGCCAAGGTTTATCAGTTCCTCCACCCGATGGATTTTTGGGGCAACAAGGGAATAGTCTACGCAGACGAGTGGCTGGAGAATGCTGAGCGGTCATTGAAAATGGCGAGGATCCCGGATGATTTGAAGGTCGAAGTTGCGAGCATGCGACTTTTCGACATTGCTAGGGCTTGGTACCGGGAGGAGCCCGGAGTTGCCTGGAAGGATTTCAAACTGCTGCTCCAGGAGAAGTTCTTCCCGGATGTGGAGCGGGACGAGCTTCGGATGCAATTTGAGGCATTGCAGCAAGGGAGTATGACAGTGGCCCAGTATACATCGAAGTTCACTCGACTCAGCAGGTTCGCAGAGAACCTAGTCAGCACGCCGAAGGAAAGGGCTTGGATGTTTAAGAAGGGTCTAACCAGGAAGCTGCGACATGCAGAAGCTATCAATCAGGCCACTACCTATGCGAGCATCCTTAAAGTTGCTCAGGGAGTGGAGAAGGAGATGGACCCGAAGCTCAAACGGGACCGAGATATTGGCGCCAGCAGTTTCTAGGGTCCACCGAAGCGGACCGACACTCAGCAGAGGCCACTTCAGCATCAGTATCATGTTCGAGCATCGACATTGCCGAGGCAGCAGAGACAGATTCAGGCTTCGATGTACTTTTCTTGTGCATACTGCAAGAGACCGGGACACCGTGACGAGGAATGCCGCAAGAAGTTAGTGCAGTGCTTGGTTTGTGGATCTGCCACTCATGAAGTGAGAGATTGTCCTGCAGCTTTCACTCGTCAGGAGCCAGCACCAGAGCAGCAGCAGGAGGACCCAGTCTTTGAGGATCTGTAGTAGTCGCAGGAGCGCAGTCGGATGGACCATTATCTTTTTACTTGCTTGTAGTAGCTTTATTTCTTATATTGCCTATTTTGGGGCTTGTCTCTGGGTTTTCTTACATTACAATTTTTGTATTGTCTAGTGACTACTTGTTAGTCCTTATTATTTTACTACATAAATAAATTATTTAGTATTTTTGTTGTCTTTAATAAATTTTGTTTGATTTTATACACTGCAAAATCCTTGAAATTTCACGGACAAAATTTTTGTAAGGGGGTAGATTTGTAACTCCCTAAATCACATTTGGTGAATTTTGATATTTATCTAATTTTTCTTGAATTTAAATATTATTTCTTACGAAAATCTAATTTTGATTAAATTATTTGATTAAAATGAATTTCGGGTGTTAATAAATTTTCCTCAATTTGAAAAGTATTTTTGAATACTAATTTGCATATTTCAGATGAATTACAATATTGTTATTGTTATTAATATTGATTAAGTTGTATTTAATTATTAACTATAAATTACGTTAAAAAGAATTTTTTATTTTTCTGTAAATTGGTATGTGATTTGATTCAAAGGAAATACATATGCTAAATTTAAAGATTAGTCATTATTGGGCTTTAATTAATTAATTTATTATATTTTGGTTACAATTCTATAAATAGACTAGTATGATTATTAATTAAGTTATGATTAAGCAGTTTGAATTCTTGTTTTGAAATCTGTTTCTATTATCTGTTCTTTTGAAAATCCGTTGGATGGAAATATTGATTTTTGAAATTTTATTATAAAATACTGTTTTTGAAATTTTATTTAGAAAACTGTTTGAAATTGAATTTGAAAACCTGTTTGGAAACTGTTTGATTTTGAATTTGAAATTCTGTTAGCTATTCCCTAACTAATTTAGTATACAAGTACACTCTTGCCCCAGATCTGTAATTATTTACTACATTGCCACTGTACAAATTACCCCTAGATCTATTTCTAATTACAGCCGTGCCACTCTCCACACATATTATTTTATTATATAATTACACATAAATCAATGCACTCTGACAATTCCTGACACACGCACAGTACTCTCTCTCTCTACATCTCTCTACTCTCTCTCCTATGACCACCCGGCCGAGCACCACCGCCACTCCGGCCAACACACCACCACCAGTTCGTAGATCACTCCGAGGAGACCCCGTCGCTGCCTCAAAGTCGGTACAGAGGTCAGATCTTGCCGTCCCCGCCTGATCGGAGCTGCCTCGTCGAGCAGAAGTTGGCCGACGTCGATCAGGTCGTCGCCTCGAGAACTGCGCATAGCCGCCAGATCGAAGAGCCCTCCGCCGAGCCAGCATCTGTCAGGAGTCGGATTCACCTCGTCCAGCTCGAAGAAGCCACCACGTTCCCGAAGTCGCAAGGACCCGCCATCACCGCCATTCCGAAGTCCACCGCCGGGTCGAGCAGTGTCCAGCGCCACCGCCGGGTCGAACAGCGTCCGCCAGTGAGGTAA
Organism: Iris pallida; assembly: GCA_029216955.1. NCBI lineage: Eukaryota > Viridiplantae > Streptophyta > Magnoliopsida > Asparagales > Iridaceae > Iris > Iris pallida. The sequence continues at coordinate 3,216,093 of JANAVB010042620.1, read as the reverse complement.
CTCTGTCTCGATCTACTTGTTCCCTTCTCTGGATCTTGGGGTTGTGGTTCTTCTTGTGTTTGGAAAATCTAGGGTTTATATGTGAGAAGAAGAAGAAAAGGGATTTTAGGGTTAGGTTTGAGAAGAAGGAGCTTGGGCAGTTTTGTAATGGAGCTTGGGCTGTGTGTTAGAAGAAGAAGCTGGAGAAGAAAAAAGTTGGGCAGTTTTGCTTGAGTAGGTGAGAAAGAAAGAGAATGGTTTAGTTGGTTGGATGTGGAGTTCGGTTCTGTAGTAGGGATGAAGGAATGGATTTTTTTGATGAGTGAATATATGGAGTGAAGGAATTAATGTTAGTTCCCTCCACTTGAGTGTGGGACTGATGGCTAGGATTTCGTGAAGAGTGTGGGAATTAATAGTTATGAGTTGGAAAGTAGGAATTTATTAATGGAGTTGGCTGAGAGAAGAGTAGTGAGTGGTGAGAGAATGAAAAATGAGAGGAATGGGAACTGTGAGGAGAAGTGCGTGGACCAGGAAATTTGGAAGAAAACATGGGGTTTTGAGCTGAAAATTAATTATGATGGAGAGAGGCATGGGGAGTTGTGCATAAACCCACCTGTCTTCTTGAAGCCCGAGAAGTAGGGGGCTGAGCCTTGTCGGCTAGGTTCTGTAGTGTGTTGGGGTGAGTATTTGAAGAATAATGGATAGAGTGGAGAATAGGTTAGGAAGAAGGAGTAGTTTGAAAAAGTGTTCTGCTGGGAATACGAAAAAGTGTTCTGTTGGGAATTAGAATGGAGAGTGAGACTTTGTTTATTGAGAATATTGTGAGAAGTAGAACAGATTAGAGAGAGCTCTCTATTATAAGTTGGGTTCATTATTCTATACTTTTGAGTGTCTGACTCTGACACCTCGAAAATCGAAGGGTCACTCGTCTCTTAGAAATTTGACGGGTCGGTCTGACTGTTGGCTAGAGTAGTGGAGCAGTGTAGTATTAGTAGTGGTTCACTGTTATCATATTTTATATGTGCAATAGGCTTAATTGATTAAGCTGTTTGTAGAAATAATTTGGGAAACAGGCCGGGCCAGTTAGACTGGGCCTGGGTGTTTGGGCTGACAGTGGGTAGTTGGTTGGAATGGTTATATGAGTATATTATTTATCATTGTATGATTTATCATTATAGTATATATAGAGTTATTAAAAAAATGTTTAACATGATTTCAAAATGTTAATCTTAAATATTTGACTAAGCTAGAATATTTGCTAAATTGTTATTATCATACTTAAATAGTATCTAATAATTTTACTAGTTATTTAATAATGATGCATTAATATTATTTTACAGATTAGAGAGATTATTTTAATATATTCTGAATAAAATCTTTAATAAAAATAAATTTTTTTCCTATTAATTCTTAATAAATATTTTTCAAAGTTTTGCTAATACTTTTTTTTGTTAAAAATAATTAACTAATAGTTTTACTAAAATTATTATTTTGATAAAAATACATATATTCTTGATGATTCTAATTTCAATTAATATCCATGATTTAGTACTTTTTTTATAAGAGCTAGATTATATAGCCAGTTATAATTTAGAAATAAAGAGTAGCTGATAGATAAACTAGTGAATAGTTAGCTTGATTGAAGAATTAGATAGTTGCCGTTACTTCAACTCTAATAACTGTACAAAATATAACAGGTGATCATTACAACCATGCAGTACTACTCCCGTGCAACCAAACCAAGGCAAGTACACTGATTCGACTTGTACCTTATTTTCTGTCTTATATTTATGTGCCATGTTCTCATATCAGACACGAGATACGCACGATTGTCTTGTACCATTGTTCATTGCTTGTGAGTCATTGCTTATTGCGGGGATTGGAGGAAATATTAGCTTTTGTGTGACCACACCTAACATAGGTATTGTGGATAGCCTAATCGTACACTTCACGTTCGATGAAGCCGTACCTTATAGAATTGATTGACTCATTGATTGATTGTGCTCCTAAGACGATCACACATTAGTTTTAATATTTCAAATTTTTAAACTTGCATATTAATTTTTGTGATTTATTGTCTTGTACATTGATAGCCGTGTTCATTGTCTAGCATATTGATTATCGTCCATTGCTTGCAGTTTTTACATTTTATCTCTGGTACCGTAGTTTCATTTCCTATTCTGGTATTCTGGTTTCACCTTGTATTCTGTACTACAGATTACATTGTATATTATCTTATCAGGGTTGTACTTTGCTCTTTTCCTGACAGGATACGTTGCAGGTGAGTGGTAGATTACATGGAGCTTAAGATTGCATCAGGATATTGCATCTTTCATTTTACTTTATTTTTGGAGATTGTGTTTTAGATTTCATTATTGTATATTTATTTTATTTGACCGGATTTGTCTCCGGCTGATTTTGTACTAAAAGACTTGATGGATATTGGTGATTTTCTGGAAACGTTATAAAAGCTGTGTTGTTTACATTACATTGTGACTTGGAGTTTTCCTTAGTATTGTACAACTTACTTCGTCGTGTCCATCGACGAAGGCTGGAAGTGTCCGACTCGTATCCGATTATTCGGGAGCGGGTCGTGAGAAAAGTTCTCCATCGAACTTGCTGGTTCTGGAAGCTGTTCATGTTGGGCGAATTTAGCTTTGCACAACGGTGATCATTCACCCCAGCAGGCCGTTATCTATCTATCGCCTGTCATCTTCTCTGCTACTGTTTGCATATCGATCTGTACCTTCTGTTTAGAAGTGCTACTGTCGTTTGCTACTGATTACGAATTTTTTTAGATTCTCGTAATCCAAAATCCTCCTAGGATCTCTGTTGTGCACCTTCTTTGAAGTGTTGTGTTGAAATGTTGTCTTTACAATTGTTTTATTTTTCTCAGTTTTCTATCGAAAATTGTGCCCTGACAATAACAATCTCAAAGCTTGAATTGCTACGATGGAAAACTTTCGTACTTCACTCGTCAATCTTAACTTTTCTAAGTTAGAGCAATTTGATGGTGAACACTATCAAATCTGGAAAAGGAAGATTTTCCTCAATATTCAGTTCTTTGATATTGATTACGTGCTGATTGAGGAGGAACCTACTGTTCCAGATACTGGATCGGCAGTCGCAATCACTACGGTTGCTAAGAACCAGAACAAGTGGAGAAGGGATGATAGTATTTGTAGGCTTATGATCCTAAATGCTATGGAAGATTTCCTTGCCGAATCTTATTTAAAGAAGACTATTGCCAAAGAGATTTGGGAGTCTTTGGAGAAACTTTATGATGAAGATAAGAACCGGAGCAAGATATTTCTTGTTGAGAAATATCATAATTGTTCTTTGAGGACGAAAAGCCAATGCTACCGCAGGTGAAGGAGTTCCTGAAATTGCGACAGAAGTTAGAAGACGTGGCGATGCCCCTCCCCGACAAGTTTGTTGTTGGAGGGATCATTTTGAAGCTCCCTACTAGATGGAGCAAGTTCTATGCAAACATGAATAGAAAGAAGTTGGAGGTCAGTCTCGACGATCTCCTGCAGGAAGTCTATATTGAGGATCAGATGCGGGCTCAACAGAAAGTGGATGCACTGTCCAAGCACTTGGCTAATGCCAATTTGGTTCATACCAAGGAACCAAGGGAAAAGCATACGGCTTTTCACAACAAAAAGAAAGACCCTAACAATTTGAACGTGAAGGGGACTTCCTTCAAGCAAAAGAAGGCAAAGTCTCAGATACCTTGTTTCAAGTGTGGCAAGAAGGGCCACTTCAAGGATGAATGCAAAGCAAAGACCAAGCAATCAAAGCAATAAGAGCCTAGCAAGGTATCTATGATCGCTGATATTGTTGCTATGATTGCACAGGTCACTACGGTTTCGGCTGATTCTGACTGGTGGGTAGACACTGGCGCCACTTGCCATGTCTGTTCCAGCAAGGAGTGGTTCACCACCTACACACCTACTTCTAAAGTAGTTGTTGTGGGAAACCAAGCACAAGATGAAGTTCTCAGGATCGGGACGGTGGTGTTGAAGCTGACTTCTGGCAAGACTCTGATGCTTTAAGGCCTGAAGCATGTACCTGCTATCGCAAAGAACCTGATCTCGGGAGGCCTACTCTGCAATATAGGCCTCAGGATGGACATCAATGCTGGCCAGATGGTGATGTCTATTAAGAGAACATATTTCGGGAAAGCCTTTTATACCAAAACAATGTTCAAAATTTAGCTTGTAAATTAATCCAATATAATTAATGCAATCACTCCTTCTGCTTGTACTCTTGAGTTGTGGAATAATAAGCTAGGACATGTTCATTGTAAATGAATAAACAAAATGTCTAGTCTAGAACTTATCTCCAAGTGTTGGGGTAAGATAAAGAAATATGAATTTTGTGCTCAAACGAAGATCACAATGAAACCCTTTTCTCGGTTTTATCGAAGTACAGATCTTCTGGAGTTGGTACACTCCGTTATCTGTGACTTCAAACAATTCTCTACAAAGGCCGGGATGAAATATTTCATAACCTTCATCGATGACTTCCTAAAGTATGCGTTCGTCTACTTCTTGAAGGCGAAAGACGTAGCATTCGAGAAGTTCAAGGAGTTCAAGGCCGAAGCTGAGCGGTAGACTGGACAACAACTCAAGAGAATAAGAAGTGATCGAGGTGGAGAGTACTGGTCTCATGAATTCATATCATTCTGCAAAGAATATGGAATTATCAATGAGACTACGGCTCCGTACTTTTCTCAATCAAACAGAGTAGCAGAGAGGAAGAACAGAACATTAACAGAAATGATTAACTCAATGATGTTAACTGCGGGTCTTCTAAAGTGCTACTGGGTAGAAGCTGCATTGACGGCTACTTTTATTCTAAATAGAGTGCCTCATACAACTTCAGACATTACTCCTCATGAACTCTGGTTCAAGATCAGACCTAACTTGAATGTCATTCGAGTGTGGGGGTGTCTGGCATATGTCAAGCTTCTAGATCTAAAGATTCAGAAGCTTGGGACAAGGACTACAAAGACGGTCTTCTTGGGGTATGCCGAGAAGAGTGATGCTCGAAGATTTCTTGATATTGAGTCAAATCATATCATTGAATCTCGCGATGCAGAATATTTTGAAGACAAATTTGCAAAGCACAAGAATATTGTTCTTGCGGATATTCCAGGGAACAATATAAGTGTGCAAGAAACTGATGTTTTCAATGAAGAAGTAGTCCAAGAAGATATTGTTGTCGAAAAAATGATTGAACCAGAACTCGCTGAGCCGTCAGCGAAGCGTATGAGGAGGCCGAAGGACTTCGGGAAATGACTTTGTCACCTATCATGTGGAAGCAGATCCGCTTACCTATGATGAGGCGATGAAGACCAAAGACGTAGTTTTCTGGAAGGAGGCGATTGACAATGAAATTGATTCCATCACCTCAAATAACACTTGGGTATTGGTTGATCTTCCTGGAGGAGCAAAACCCATCGGGTGCAAATGGATCTTCAAGAAGAAGATGAATGCAGATGGAACTATTGACAAGTTCAAGGCTAGGTTGGTAGCCAAGGGGTTTTCTCAGAAACAGGGGATTGACTACTTTGACACGTATACTCCAGTAGCCCAGATGACCTCTATCAGAATGTTGATTGCTCTTGCAGCAATACAAAAGATGGTATACGTCAGATGGATGTGAAAACAGCTTTCCTAAATGGCGAGCTGACCAAAGAGATTTATTTACAACAGCCAGAGGGATTTGTCTTCAAGGGTCTTGAAGACAAAGTCTGCAAGTTGGTGAAATCCTTGTACGGTCTTAAACAGGCTCCCAAGATGTGGCATGAGAAATTTGACAAGGTTATAAGGTCAAGTGGCTACATAGTAAGCAAGACGGACAAGAGTGTTTACACGAAATTTTCTATTGGAAGAGGTGTGATCGTTTGTCTGTACGTAGATGACATGCTGATCCTAGGTACGGATATGGGCTGTGTCACGGAGACAAAGAAGTTCATCTCGAGCAAGTTCAGTATGAAGGACTTGGGGGAAGCTGATGTGATCTTAGGGATCAAGATCATCCGGACAGACACTAGACTAGCACTGTCACAGTCTCATTATGTTGAGAAGATGATCACTCGTTACGGGTATCAGGATCATCCAGGGATCAATATGTTGTACATTTGTGATCTGAAGCTGAAGCCTAATTCAGGGAAAAGCGTCAGGCAGCTGGAGTATGCAAGCGTAATCGGGAGTTTGATGTATGTCACGACCCGTACCTGCTTTTTAGGATACGAGATGTGTCCAAGCCAGTCTATGCCTCAGAGTCGGCAGTAGAACACTGTCACGGCCAAGATGCTCTAAATTATAAAATAACTTTATTGCTCATTCATATTTCTAAATTTATTACAACATTTACAATATTTATATTTAAAGAAATACAAAGTTCTCACAATTAATGAAAATGATACAACTGCTCTATTTCTAGGTTTCTGTATACATGTACACCCGTATCTCCCAAAGCAAGTGAAGCCACAGCTAACCTGAAAAATGTTGGTTTCCAGTCAGGAATGGAACAAGTATACAAACTGACGATAATGCGAAAACATAAAAATTCACATGACATGAAAATAACTAGTGAGATGAAAACTAGAAAGTAAACTGATGTTATGGCATGCAGTGAAAAAACCAGGAAAAATAAGTAAAGACAACTAGCTATGTGTTTTGAATATCTTGTTGACATTGAACGGCTAGGGGTAAATACGACACCCTGCACGTGTCGTATGCAGCTGCTATCAGTCAAGATCAGACTTATTGGATGGATAAGGGGTAGTCACATGTCTACTAAGATATTTTCCCGCCCAGCTAGTACTCATGGAATCAGGTCGCAAGCATGGTAATCATGAAAATGACAGTCACGAATGTAAATAAATCCATGATACTAATCTCCGTGTGACGAGCGTGTCAACAAGCAGCAAGAATATATATAAGCATGAAATGTAAAAACTACTATGAATCGAAAAAGCACATAAAAGTGCACTTGCCTGAGGTCCTTTGCTGGTAAACGATAGCACAACCACTCAGATGAGTCACTAAAGTCAACACATACAAAAAGTCTTCGAATGGTGAAAATAGACATTACCAACATTGTCAGAATAGTCAAATTAGCTAGAATTGCCTGTTCTTAAGTCTAATTTGGACATAGGAGCAAAACGGTAATTTGGGTCAAAACGGTGTCCGCCATTGGAACCGCTTTAACAAACCGAAAGTGTGCCAGGGTTAATGGTCTCTAAAGTCATCAAATACATGTCTAAGAATTCGTTTTGATGATACAACCGAACGGTATGTCCAATTTTGGATTTCTGTGGGCCCTGCCACGAAATCGCCCGTTGAATCGGACCGTGGGGCTGCAAAACGGCGATCCGATCAACGGTCTCAGATTGGACCAAATTTGGCATACAGGACCAGAAAAATGATATGGTCCTGTTGGCGTAAGTTTCGTCTCGATTTTGATAACGTGCACAAAGTAATTGGGAAATTAGCATAGAGGTCGATACGATAAATTTTGACGGATACCCATCAAATTCGTCGCGTACACGCAACCAATTAAATTCTTCAAAGTCCACACATCCACGTGATCTATTCGTACCTTTAGATGCTTTCGATTCGCGACCACGACGCCCGGTTGGCGGAACGCACGTCGTATCGGAGAGATTTTTCTAAATTTTCAGTTTTCGAAAACGGATTTTTCTAGGATTTTGGAATCAAATATCTTCCATATATTAGATGAAAAATAAATCTTCAAGAAGGATCGTCATCTCTGTTGTCTAAAGGTTTGTTCAAAAAGTTTGAAAAATATCTACTGGGTTGATCGGGAATTGCCCCGAAACAAAGGTGATAGAATAGCATTCTAATCGTCGAAAATCGAATTTTGTGATTTTTTGAACTCGTTTTTTGTCGTGTAGGTTGCGAATCAAAGCAAAGTAGTTGAACGAACTTGTAAGGGGTATGTCAGGATTGTACCAGAGAAAAACGGCTCGCGACGACGAACGTGGAGGAAGAATTTCTATTGCGAACCCGCATGGTCGCTGCTGTTGTTGGCTGTGCAGGCACATTTGGCCGACGGACGGCCACCACGGCGGCGGCTCGGTAGCTGTGCGGCACGTGGTGCCATGGTTGATGGTTCGGCGCTGGGTTAAGGTTAGAGTTAGGGTTTATTGTAGTGGTTTTTGTCGAGGAAAAATTCGGTTGCTCGTGTTCATATATGTACAGATGGGTTCGGCTTGCTAGTCCTGGCTCGGGCTGGGAAGGAGTTGTGGGGATTGTTGGGCCGGCTTGCTGGGCT